>CM070535.1:26013110-26640036 GCA_036346415.1 Raddia guianensis
TCTCTTCGGTTGAGGCTTGTATAAAAAGGTGGAGAGAGAGAGGAGGAGGAAGGGCGCTTAGAACACGAGTTCGCGAGCATTACGTAAGCCACATTCCATTCAACCCACGGCAAGAAAAGAGCTAAGGCTCGGCGAGAGTAGGACTATTACCCGCCAAGAAGTCCGAACACAGGTAATCCCGATGTGTTGCTCTGCTGCGTCCCACGCTCAATCAGCCAGCGCGGTGATAGGCTAGCGAGTTAGAAATCGACTAGGGGTGTGATCATGATGGTTGGCGGTGAACACGCGTCACAAAGTAAAAAATGCTAGCATAAATTAGCGAAATTACATCTGCATCGGTATTTTTACATGTCGATGAAATTTTTGGCATTCAAACTTATCAATATGAGAACATAATACCATGATTGTGGGTACTAAAAGAAACAATGTTTTCGCGAGCAGTGACCTGACACGGCATGGGCCGAGGAAGGCGGTGGCGTATGGTCGGCGGCTCGACGAAGAACCCGCGAGCGGCAACGAAGAGCGACGCCTTGCGAGCGATGGCCAGCGTGAAGAACCGTCTTGAGCGGCCTGCGAAGCGCGACACTGAGCGAAGAAGCGGCGTGGTCGGCGGCGGAGGGTGGTGCAGGCGGGTAGGGATAGGAGGTGGTGGGTGACACGGAGGTGCCGCCGATGTGGCGGCGTGAGACAATGAAGGGGCGATACATAGAGGGGTGCACGGCGACGGTGGATGGGCGGGGAAGTAACGTGCCTGGAGGGCGGGCAATGGGCGGGAATGGTGGGCATAGGACGAGTGTCCTTACGAGTATAAGGCTGTGGGTACTTAGTTTCTTAAAATATCTCGTATTCGTGACACTAATTCGATCAACCGATATTTGTCCAGAATATTTATCCGACCTTTATCCAAATATATACTACTATCCAGATATTATTCAGTATATGTATCCCGACATCGACACCAAACTCGCTGCCCTCAAATCCTATTTTCTCGACAAAATGTAAACCAAACCGAATGAACAAGGGAATTTAGTCAGATGACACCCAATTGGCCTGCGCTTTCAAAGGACACCCGAAAGCAATGAATTGATTCTTGCTGATGACACCATGATGTTTTTAATTGCTTTTTTCTTTATTCCTCCCATTTAAACCCGAGCAAAGTACCTATTTTGCCCTCGGGATGGTGAGAAGAGAGAAAGAGGTGAGAGAGTGGATGACAAGTGGGTCCCACTCGGATTTAGGAGTTTTGCTAATTATTTCCATAAGAAAAAGGCAAAACGGGCTTAAAATATTATTTAAAAATATAATTAGGATTTTTCACCCACTTAAAATAATTTAACAATTAATAATTTAAAATATAATTAGGATTTTTCAGTAATCCTGTGTTTAGCTTGCGATGTGATGACTGCCGCTTATTCGATGAATGGACTCAATGTTGTATGCTCTCACTTTCGTGTTATATTTGGTTGCTTTAGGCTTGGTACCCTCTGTCCATACATTTTCACTCAAGTATGCATGACCTGGTGCCTCATTTCACACGTGCTACAAATACACAGGGTAAATAGATCTTCCAAGGATAAATGTTATTCGAATGCTTCTCTATTTCCATCATTTGTTTATCATCTGTTTGAGGCTATTCGTTTTCCTATTTTCTTTGGATTGCAGGTGGGTCACGTGGCTTAGAGATGCTAAACATGTTATTTCCTATTTACGTTTCTGTGTGAACCAAAGAAGTCACTTTGCTGCTTATACCTAGATTGTTTTTATATCTGTGAACCAAAGAAGTCATCCATGTTATGATTGTTCTTATATCTGTGTGAACCAAAGAAGTCATCCATGTTATAATTTTGATGGGAAATTAGCACATCGTGTTTTCGTTGAAACTCACAAATTACCTTTTTTATATAGCATAAACATAACCGTTAATTCTTCCACAGGAAAGCAACTGGTTATTATGTTCTACTTTTCATGCGTGCATGGAATGGTGAAAGGCTACAAACACCAGTTTGCACATTGAGTATTCTGCACGCTATATTGTTACATACTTATTAGGACATGAGCCATAATTGTTTTTTATACACTTATATGTATTATATTTGTGCAGGATGCCTATGAATTGAGGAAGCACATCTTGGTACACCTACTAACATACAAGGGGAACCAATATGAAAGCAATGTCCCTGAAGTTTTACGAAAATATCTTGGGCACTATATTAGTCTCACAAATAGAAAAATATGAAATGTTGCAGCATTTCCTTATCTAGGTGATGTCGAAAACTTGTACTGAAACTTTAAGTTGAAGATATTTGACGTGCGCCTTCGAATAACACTATGCGGCTATTCAATGTCAATTGCAGTTTTTTCCTCGGAGAATATTTGTTAGAATAATTATTATTTCGTCAAATATTATATGCCCGTAGCAACGCACGGGCCATTAACTAGTCATGGAAAAAGATCATTTGACATTTACCGCAATACGTCAGATTTCTGTATGAGCTGATTTGAACGGCTGAACGGCTGAAACGACTAAATTTTGAGAGCTTCTCGAGGTAGTCTCGAGATTCGGATACATTTCGTTTGACTTGCTTTTAAAAGTGTTAGGACCCACCTTCAATACAGCGAAAAAACGGACTCAAAAAACTCAAAACATATGTGTTTTAAAAGCGTAGATAAGTCGTTAAAACATTAGCCGTTAAATTTGAAAAGAACCAAGCAGCTAGAGCCTTCAATTTCTTGTTTCCATCTATGTTATTGTTTCTCTCTGGTTGGGAAATGATACGATTTTCTCCGTTAAGTGTCGCGGAGATGTGTATGTTGTGTTGGAATTATGTCATACAAGAATTGACCGAGTCAAAACGATGATATATATGATATGCTAGGGGTAGCTCAATTGGAGAAAAGCTTATCAACACAGCTCACGATGGTTTGGACATGTCCAATGGAAAATTCAGAGGCACCGGTGCATAGCGGCATCCTAAGACGCGACAAATGTGAAAAGATACGGGGCTCAGCCGAACTTGATATGGAAGAAGGCAATAAAAAGGGATTTGAAAGAATGGAATATACCAAGAGAGTTATCCATTAATAGAAATGTTTTGGAAAACAATTATTCACGTGCCTAAACCATGAATAGGCTTTGGGAGTTATCAGCTGCTGCTGCTCCAAAGTTGCACGGCACTGTAGGCTACAATTGTGGAGCTGCAGCCACAGCTGCTGCAACAGCCGGTAGTAGTGCAGCCGATCACTCCTTTTATATCTCCTATTAGTACCTTTTAAAGCCTTTTTACTCTCATTCTCTCTCCCTTTCATTTTGACGGTGACATGTTAGGTTTCAACTCTAGCTAACCCAACTTGATTGGAGCTAAAAGGCTTTGTTGTTGGTGAGTTCATGATGCAAATTGTTCAGGATCCAGAATCAAGCCTCCCACTCGCATGAAAGACACTCCTGATCGATGCAACATCCCACAGCAGCAATCCAAGCACTACAGGAATCTCCATTTATCCTGAGGGCTTAAAACCCTCGGAACAGAGCCAGGAACCCTCGGGATTAACTATTCACGAGGGCTAGCCCTCGCAAAAAGTTGCTCGCATTTGTTCCCCCGCAAATAACAAAGAAACACGAGGGTTGGGCCCTCGTTAATGATGGCGAGGGCTAAAGGCACGCTCGTATATAACGGCGGGCTTTATGACGAGGCCAAGCTGTCCTCATGAATAATAAATGGGCCCAGTAAGTAGCGGAAGCGACATCTTACTCGCGAGGGCTACAAAGCCCTCGTGAATAATGGGTCCCAATTATTAGAGGCTATATAGCCCTCGGGAATAGTTGGCCTGATTCATTTTATTCTGAGGGCATCTGCGACCCTCGGGATATATTTAATTCAGAAAAAACATTTAAAATTCCTGTTTCCACAATTTCTCAAAATAGAACACACACACACACACACACACACACACACACACACACACACACACACACACATATATATATATATATATATATATATATATATATATATATATATATATATATATATATATATATATATATATATATATATATATCTATTCCACATCCCACATTCATATAGCACATCGCATATACATATCACACATACATATCGCATATCACATAGCACATACATATCGCACAAACACGTCGTTCCATATCGCACAAGTATTGAACATATACATCCACATTGACATACATACACAATCATCCATCCGTCAGTTCACACGGAGCTCTATCTGGTCGGGAAAGATCGAAGGAGTACCATCAATTGGAGGGAAGGTCGAAAGAGTCTTTGTCGGTCTTGAGAAGAAAGCGAAGGGGTGGTAGTGAGTAGGTTTAGAAACCCGTCGGTCCGTGCATCCGCCCACTGTGAGCCTCTGGGTCGACTCCATGAGCTTGACTTGAAGGAGCGAGCCTGCAATCACTTAGAATATAACTTTTGATCCAAAATACGCTACGTAAGTTAATGATAAAACATCAACTCTTACGCATTACGAGGTTGAACATTGGGCGTGGTACCACATAAGGTGCGTAACCAGCCACCTTCAACAACATGCACCTTTCGACCCACCTGCATATTCACGAGCAATGTAGTGTTAATGCAAATAAGCGAGGTATGAAATGTGTTTAGGGAATACTGCTGCTTCCCTGAATGGCGCCTTGTGAACTCTATCCACCTTTGCATTTGATCTCTTTCCCGCTCCTTCTGAGCCGCTCTTTGGGTCATTTCCATCTGTATCCTTAAGTCTTGGAGCTCTCTCTGTCGCTCCTCTATCTCCTTTTCCCTTTGCTCCGCCTCTCCCTCTCCCTCTACAGCTCCTCTCGGCTCCCTTTCCCTAGCGGCCTGGCGGGACCTTGCATCGCGCATTAATCCACTAGACACCTGCAATGTAAAAGTATGATTAGTATGGAGGAGTTGGGTAGCGTGACGATCGAGACATGGAACAAATAAAGAGCAAAGTTGATCACCGATGTGATCAGAGCCCATCCGTGGCGGCCAGTGAGACTTAAGCCCCATGTAGGTGTAGATGACCTCGGGGTCTAGCTCCTTCTCAGCGTCTGGTCTGTCGGACCATGCGTCTCCTTATGCGCTTCCACATACCATTCCTGCATTCAAACCAAATGATATTACAATGTTAAGTAGGGATAAATAATATAGGAATGGTGTAAGTTGCACTTACAATCTTCCTTTGTGCGTGTGGTGCCATGGCTGGCTCGGGAGCTTGTCGTTGTGCCTTCGGTGTCATTGCCCTCCTGTATGCTTCTAAGGCACCTATGTCTTCCCCATCCTTCTCGGACTGCATCGCAATGTGAGAAATTCAGAAAAGAGTTAATGAGTGAAATGAAAAGAGATCGAAGTTTTACCTCTTTCTTTCGAAGAATGGCGAGGACCACTTTTCAATGTACTTAACGACTCCTTGCGCTTTGGTTTAGCTTGGATCACAGTGACTTGGTCCTGAACTCTCGGACTGTTCAATAATGCCCAAGTCCTCCCAAGCTTCCGGCAGTTTTCAACCCGGTCCGGGGCCTTTGGGTGTCTTCTTTGAGGGTCAAGTACTTGTCTCAAACCTCGGTGTCAATAAGCTCCTCGTTATGCTCTCTCCGCACCCCATTTTGATGTTTGTATTAATCAACATTGTTAGCATTGTAAAGAATATTTGTGGATAAACTTAATTGTACCCTTTGCTTGGTTGCCTCGACACGCCAGCGCCTCAATGGTCCCGAAAAAGATTCTTAGCCTTGTTATCAATCACTTCATGGAAGTCTGAAAGGGCGAGGCCTTCACGAGGTCGATAATATTTCTAAAAAGGAACGAAACAAACATCCTATTAGCGTGAGAAAAGATTAGAGTAATTGCAGGTGGAGAGGTTTAACCAAAATTCGTCGACGCACTCCGCGGCAGCCGAGTCCTGACCTTCTACTTGTTGAAGCTTATAGTCTTCGGTGATTCTTTGGGCCGGGTCGGCCTTCCTCTTTCACCATCGGGGTAGTGCATCTGATTAGCCTCGACAAGACGGCAGGTGCATTCGTGATGCTCGTGTCGACCGTAGCCATGTTCCTATAAAAAAGAAAAAGAGTTAGGCATTTACAAAGAGATTAATATATTCAGTTTACTTTTTCAGAATTAGAAATTACCCGTCCCCTAAGATGTCAATAGGGATGCGCATATTTGGCTCTGTTGGAGCCCTAGGCATCCTATTGGGCCCTCTTTTCTTCCTTCGGCGATGACTGGAGGTTGGCTGGGTAGACCCCTCGCCCTCCTCAAAGCCTCCATGCTCGTAACCACTGGAGTCCTGACCTGCCTCGTGACCACTGGATCCCAGTCCTGCCTCGTCTTGACCAGCCTCGTCCATCTCGCGGTCCTCTACTAGTGATCCTCCCCTGTGGCTAACAAACTTTCTAGGCGCCATCCTGCATAAAAAGATAAATATGTATGAAAGTTAGTACTTATAAGTATAGACAAAGACATAAACATATATGATAGTAAATGATAGTAACATAAACATATATGAAAGCATACATCTAACAGTAGTTCACATCAACATCAAGTGGGTCAATGGTGTCAATAGGATTGTTGTCCGCATAATCATCGCCTTCGGCAGGATCCTCGTATTCTTCTTGGCCTTCCTCGTCGACGGTAACCACGTCATCGTTTATGCTGGCCATTAGATTGTCAAGGCCCACCCCAGCATCGATCACAAATGTGTTTTCCAAAAGTTGATCTTGTATTGGACTATCTGGCAATCTTCCATGAGGTCTAACTTTGTATACAACCCACCAATTTCTGAGATCGGCCTCATCCTTTTTGAGACTACCCTTTACTGGATGCTTGCATGGATATGACAGGTAATACATTTGCTCAGCTTGGTTAGCTAATATGAAAGGATCGTATCTTTTCAGCCGTGAAGTGTTTCACTTCCTTTAAGCCAAGCTCGGCTCGTCTTCGTAAACCTTTAACAGGATCGAACCATTCACATCGGAATATAACCACTGAGAGCTCATTACTACCTTCAAATGTTAGTTCAATTATCTGTTGAATTATACCATATTAACTAAACTTATCTTGCCCTTCTGCTTGACCCTCGCAAGCAACATAGCTATTTACCGTTCGTAGATTAGGTTTTGATTGCTCATGCTCATGAATCTAAAAGCGAAACCCATTGATATCATCGTCCCATGGACCGTGACACGTGTTGAACATCCACGTGACATGAATACGATATCATTGTGTACGCTAAGATTTTGCTTGCATTGTGTTTAGAAAAGAAAAAATTAGAATAAAAAACACAAGAAGTTCATTTATTCTTTAATCAGAACACTTACATATCTCCACAACCAACACAGAAAGTTAGGTCCGTCGTTACCATCACCTCTTTCCTTTAAAGCCTTCAACTCTTCGGGGTTAGGTTTTTTTCTTCCTCTTCAGAAAGTTTGCATAAATTCTCTAAAGGAGATGTGATAGTGAGGATGTTTTCGAATGTATTTGTAATAGAGATAATGTGAGTCTAACTTACGATTCAATGTCGTTGACTTCCTCCATGTTTTCGAAAATGTATAATAGTGCAATAACCTTGTCCCGCTGAGAAATCTCTTGCTTTCTACTCTTTCCGACCGATGTGCCTTGAACCTCGAATAGTTTTAGATCGGATTCGACCTGTCGGCCATGTGTGTTGTATCTCAGCACAACATTGTTCACAAGATATTTGTTCGTGAAGTTTGTGATCTCCTGAATTTGATATGCCTCAGCAATTGAACCTTCAACACGGGCCTTGTTTTTCACATTTGCCCGATCAGTTTTCAGTCGACGTTCCATAGGATACATCCACCGTCCATGGACTGGCCCACCGAGAAGTGCTTGACTAGGTAGATGGATAAGAAGATGTTCCATTGGATTCGAAAACCAGGACATATGTCTTCTCTAACTTGCAAACGAAAACCACTATATCTTCCTCTAGCTTCTTCAAATCTGCCTTGCTTAATTGCTTAGCACACGACTTTCTATAAAAGAAACTCAGTTCGGCAAGAGCTGTCCATACATCATCTGGTACATAGCCCCTAAACATGACAGGTGATAGATCTCGCATGAAGATATGAAAGTCATGGCTTATCATGCCATGTATCTTGCCGGCATCAACATCAACACCACAGACAAAGCTTGACACATACCTATCAGGGAATCTAACCTTGTCTCTAAACCATTATAAAACCTCTTTTCTTTGTGCCTTAGTTAAGCGATGGAGCCTTTGGCTTTACCCTTTGCCCTTCTATCATGTTAAATGTTGGTCGGTCACATAGCATCTCACAATCCAGATTTAGCTTTGATATTATCTTTGCCTTTTCTGCTATGTCCAAGTTCGTACCCCGGATGGCTTGTGCTACATTGAATCTTGATGCATTACGTCGATATTATGAGGCAATAGCAAATCCTCTATATGGAAGGAATACAGATGCACTCATGTGTCCAATGGTAAACGGTTCCATAGCCCTCATATTCGGTTTTGTTTTTTCATTTACCTTTAGGGTTGAATGCGGACTTTGACTTCACCTATTGTGAGAGGTTCTCGCTTAGATCTTTTGCAATGGTATTTTTACTTAAATTTATCTTTTGTTTTACGAATCGATGATCGGCTTTAGGAAATCTCGATGATAATCAAAGAAGCTTGCCTTGCCACCGTGTATAGCGTGAATGCCACGGTATCACCTATGCATATCGGACAAGCGAGCTTTCGTGTGTGCTCCAACCAATGAACATGCCGTATCTGTGAAAGTCATGAATTGACCACAGATACACAGCTCTCATAAGAAAATTACTATTTGTGACTTTGTCGTAAATCATAGCTCCGATTTCCCACAACTCTTTCAAATCATCCACCAATGGCCTCAAAAAAAGATCCAAATTCCTTCCAGGATTTTTTGGACTGGGCACTATGAGTGAAAAAACATAAATTCGTCCTTCATAAGTTGGGATGGTTTTAGATTTAGAGGGATACTGAAGATTGGCCAACAGCAGTATGATCGAGCGGTCATATTAAAAGGAGTGAAACCATCTGTGGCAATTGCAAGACGCACGTTTCGTGGATCGGCTGCAAAATCAGGGTGCTTTCTATCAAAATGTTTCCAGGCTTCTCCATCAGATGGGTGCACCAAAACATCAGGGTTCCGTTTGTGCAACATATGCCACCTCATGCTATTTGATGTGTCCTCCGTCATGAAACAACGTTGCAGGCGATCTTTCAATAGAAAGTAACACAACACTTTCTTTGCCACACAAGTCTGAAACTTGTTGCCATTAAAATCTATGGTCTCGAAATACCGTGACTTTCCACAATGATCGCACCAAGCCTTTCCCTCGTCATCTTTGTAATACAACTGACGGCGTGTTCACCGCTCCACCACTGCGGATCACACCCCTAGTCAGATTTCTAACCTGCTAGCCTATCGGCCTTTCGATTCTATTGGCGTGGGGCCTTGAAAAGCAACACACGGGGATTACCTAGGTTCGGACCCCCTCGCAGGTAATAGTCCTACTCCTGCTGAGCCTTAGCTCTTTTCTTGTTGTGGTTGAATGGAATGTGGTTTACAGAATGCCTGCGAACTATGTGTTCCAAGCGCTCGTATGCACCTAACGTTACCTCCCCCTCCCCTCTCTCTCTCTCCTTTTATACAAGCCTCGAACCGGCGGAGAGAGCCAAGGGGTAAGCGTCTGCAGATACTCTCGATAATCGACAAGACACGACAGAGAGAGCGTGCAGCCCTTGCCGCTGCCCACGCCACAGGCCTCGCGTGCCGCAGTGGCCTCGACCCGCCTGATCAAACCGGTGAGTTCGGGTGGGGCCCGACCGCTCCTCCCGACGCGGCGGCCATCTTAAGCAAACCTTCTCTCTGCGGTCAATTCCGCTGCACCACGGTGGCGCCAGCTTCGAACTGCGAGGGTCATCAGAGCGGTAATCATCTCTTGTTTGTCTATCCGCACGTGATGTCGCGTTAATCGCTCGTCCTTGCGGCGAGAGGAGAGCCTTCGCCGAAGACTCCTTCCGCAGCGCCTCGCCACGTGGGCCCGGCAGCGATGGGGGCCTTCATGCCGAGGGGCTCGCCCACGCGCCCGCTGGCGTATGGGGCCCTCGCCCGCTGGCTGATGAGCTTCGCCCCACGCTGGGGCTGGTCGCCCGTCGGCGTGTGGGGCCCTCGCCGGTCTTCTAAGGGCTCGCCAGCGCCCTGGGCTCGCTTCGCCGCTTTGACGCGTGGGGCCCGCCTGAGCGCTGAGGGCTTCGCCATCGCTGAGGGCCTTGTCGCCCGCGACGCGTGGGGCCGCTTGATACACCGAGGGGCTCGCCCACGCTGGGTCTCGATCGCCCGCTGACGTCTGGGGGCCTTCGCCCGGCGCCTGGGGCTTCGCCACGCATTTGGGGCCTTGCTTCGCCCGCCGACGCGTGGGGCCGCTTGAAGCGCCGAGGGCTCGCCCACGCGATGGGGCCTTGTCGCCCGACACGCGGGGCCAGCTGATCTTCTCGGGACTCTTTGTACCGGTATTTATTACACCGGCAGATAGCCGGGTCCACCATGATCTGTGAACCGTCATACAGACACATTCCGTTTCTTGTGCGGCGGAGATGAATCGTCAGGGCCCACCTTCTGTATGCGGCCAGACGCTGATTCTCCACCTATCGAGATCTTCCTTGGGGAACGCGCCGCTGGGAAATCGAAATCTGCGGGGCAATGATAAGCGGCGGGGGGACGGAATCAAACCGTCGCGCCGCGCGGCGCCTTATAAATACTTCTCTTGGCGCCGTGACCAATCCTTCCGCCGCTAAGTCCTCAAACCGCCCTTCATTTTCTTCTCATTGCCATAGAGCCTTCTTTGCCGCCACGAGCCTTCTTTTTTCGCTAACTCCTCCACCGCTTTCCATGGCGCCCAAACGCAAGAGTCGCCTGAGGGCGCGCCATCATCTGGGCAGCTTTGCCGCCTCTGCTGTCGGCGAGGATGTGGCGGCGCTGCTCCAAGGGTTCGTGCCGCTCACCTCTGTCCGGTTCCGCGCCGGCACCATAGTGCCAAGCCCCCGCGACGGGGAGATCGTGACCTTCACTTGGGCGATGCTGGCGGGGCTCGTCCCGCCGTACTCGGAGTTCTTCTTGGCGGTGCTCGCCTTCTACGAGATCCAGGCGACGCACCTTCCCCCCAATTCTATTGTGGCACTGACCATCTTCGTCCACCTCTGCGAGATGTTCGTGGGGACGATGCCAAACCTCCCGCTCTGGCGCCGGCTCTTCACACTGCATGCGAGGTCGCGCCCGAGCGGGGCCGTTGGAAGCTGCTACTTTACGCTCCGTGACGCCGCCGCCTTCCTCCCGGTCACGGTCAAGTCCAACTGGAAGGACTGGCACCGCCAATGGCTGTACGTGGAGGACTCCAGCGGCTGCGACGATCTTGATCTTCCCGAGGGTCCTGCGGAATCCCTTGCCAGCTGGGGGTCTCCGCCTGACGACTCAGCGGAGCTGGAGGAGATGATGGGGCGCATCGCTGAGCTCCGCCGCAATGGGCTCACCGGAACCCACGTTGCGGCGGATTTCTTGCGGCGCCGCCTCTACCCGCTCCGCATGAGGGTTCGCCCCGCCTGGCAGTACTATGGCGATGACGATGGAGTCCGCCTTGTCCCCGGAGGTAAATGCTCCTTCAATCTTTTGGATTTCTTATATTTTTGGAATGTCTCTTCTTGTGACATCTTGTGACTTATGGCTTCTTCTTCTCTCTTGCGACTAGCCACAAGGAACGTGCCGGAGAACGTGCTCCGGCAGTGGCTGGCGGGGCTCTTGACCGCGCCCGTCGACGACATCTCTTTGCCGGAGACCATCCGCCCTCTCGCGGCCGGATCCACGGAGCGCGACCCAAGATTTCTGCGCTGCCCCATGGAGGTCTCGGTCCTGCGGTCCAAGTGGCCCGGACCACTTGCAGATCCGCTGAACGCCTCCAGCTGCCACCAAAGCTTCATGGTTGCTGCCGCTCTGGCGTGGCGGCCGACTCGACCGCGCTCTCGGAAGCGCCGCTGATCCTTGCGAAGATGACGGCGGCGAGGAGGGAGGACAAACCCAAAGAGACCCGCCCTTCAAGCCTGAGCTTCGCCGCCTCCTCCGGCCCCTCCACCGGGGCCTGCTGCTGCCGCCGCTCGCCACCGGGCAAGCGCGGCGACTCTTTGCGGAGCTGGCGCCGCCCGCGCGGTTCTTCCGCTCCTCTGCGCAGACGCTCCTGCGCGGCGCTTCGCCAGCGCTGGCTTCGCCGTCGCGCCATTGCTTCTGACTGGCGCCACCAGCGCGGCGCCGCTCCGGCAGCGCCAACGTGACGGCGCCGCGCGTGCTTCGCGATCGGCGGCTGCGCTGCTTCCGGCCGCCGCTTTCAAAGCGCGCCGTTTCAGGTTAGCTTTCTCGCACACACGTATATTCGCATTAGGGTTAGCATCTTTGCTGTTTCGCATACCGAACCTGTTTACATTTTATCTTCATGGGATAAAGCGGATGCGAACCTCGGCTCCATCCCGCGCGGTTCGCCCCATTTCGCCGCGCGGCTCTTACGGGCGGAGACGAGGCCGCCCGCCGGAGATCGCCACAGAGCAGGTGGAGGAACCTCCGACGCCTCGCGGTGGTGTCAACGCCGTGGTGTCATCGCCGCCGGCGTTGGTCGCTCCGCCAAGCGCTCCACGCCATCGTCCACACAGGCGGCGGCGGGAGAGCGATGGTCTCGGCGAACAAGCCGCCCGCGAGCTGCGGCGGTGATGAGGACTTCACCCCTACCGATGCGTCCACTACTCTACCATCATCTACGGTGCAAGGACCAATAACAAGAACGCGTCTTGCGACAACTAAATCACCAGGTGGGCTCGTTTCTTACCACACAAGAGAATATCCATAAGAGCGAGTTACTACCTAATAATGTTGTCTTTGTGCTTAGGAATTATGGCGTTGATCAGCGAGGATGGAACTCTACGCTAAGACAAGTTGGAAACCATGTCTACCACGAGTTCGAGTCCGGTTCGGTCACGGTGGAGCAGTCCGTCTTCAAGCGGGCGTAGCAGATGCATATCAACTCCGTTTGGGGCGTTCAAGTACATTACGGAGAAGCCCTCGGCGAGACCTTTCCAACGGATCTGGTCGCACATCAAATTCCTTCTGAGCTGATCACAATCGACGAAACAAGAGGCGACCAGTTTCTGTTGGGCTACCGGTGCTGCGTCACCTTGATTTTGAGCTTCGCCCGTGTATCTCGCGCAAGAGGGTCGCCCCAAACCCTAGCCGCCGCCCCTCCTGCCTATTAAGACTTGGTAGTCGTCATTGTTAGAGTCGGGTTTTGCTTAGATAATTTTCTGCCATCGCAGTATCGCCGATCATCGGTTTGTGGAACCCCAAATTCGTGATCTTAATACATATTCGCAATTTCAGATTGCTTCTTCTTCGTTCTTGCTTGTGTTCTCGATTCGCTCGCAGGAACTAGCCTTCGTGGTGAGGTCGACCGTGCGCTTGCATGGTTGATAACGAACGGAGACGGTGGTGTAGCGATTGCAGGCCTAGATCGGTGCTGATCAAGGTCGGATCGTCAACGTCGAGTTCTCCACCAAATCGACTTATCCATACCTGTCGGAAGATCGGGACCCCGTCCCCATCAGCAGGCGCTTACGCGGGAGATCGCCGCGAGGGAAACGGCGTCGCGCGAGGCTGGCGCGGCGCAAGCCGCCGCCGCCTCGGCCACCAAAGACGTCGAAGACCTTCGCGTGAAGCACTCCGAGCGCCTTCGGGTCCTCGCCGACATGCTGCGCGCCGCCTACCACAGCTTCAGGTACGTCCTGTACCCGCTGGGCGTTACCTTGTACTCTCCGCTGGAGGAGACCGCCGGGCAGTATGCTGGGGCCGTGGGGCGCGCCGCCGAGGCTCTGCGCGATCTCCCGGTGGTGATGCGGGCGCGGGCGATCGAAGATGGTCGCCACGTCGCTCTCGAAGCAGCGCGGTTCGTCTTGGGCAACTGCCTCGCCCAAGACGCCGCGTTTGACCTCGACGCCGCCACCGGGGAACCTTCGCGCCAGCTGGACCGGATTGAGCAGTCGCAGGTTGACACCGCCGCCAACCGCGTCTCAATGATGGGCGGCGCGCGGCGAGAGGGCGATGAAGATGAGGGCGAGGTAGTAGCGAACTCCCACATCTTCTTTTTGCCTGTACAAATCTTGTTAATGCAATCTTTTGCTCTTTGTCGCCGTGAGTCTCGATCAAACTTTGCATAAACTCTTATTTGCGAAAAGAATGGCGCGCGAGCATAAAAAGCTTTAGACAAAGCGTTCTATTGGAAGTGGCGCTTTTTCTTAGGCGTCGAGTTACTTCAACCTTACGGCCTCTCGGCAAACCGACCTTAAGCGTTACGTGGCGAGCACTTTCGTTGGAAAGATCTCGATGAGATACATCCAGCAAAACTCACTTAAATCTGCTTTTGGTCAAATTAGAATCCCAAAATCCATCGGAAGACCACCTATTCGCCCCCAAAGTGTCTGCTGACGCTTTTAAAGCACTTTCGAGAAATTGAATCGGCCGCATAAAGCTCCAATTTGAGGAAACACCTCTGTATCCATATTTACGTGTTCTTTGAGGCTGAAAAAATATCAGAAAAATCATACAAAAAAATTTGTGAAGAAAGAAGCGGCGCATAAAACAGACAGCGATACAAAAAAAGCGAGAAGAAGAAGAAGGTACCAAAACCAGCGGGTCCGAATTGTTTACATCCTATTGTCCCTGTTTCTACCTTGCTGTGTTTGCTTGCTCCAATAGTCCTATAAACACGTTTAAGCCAGCAACACTTGTTAGGTCTTTGGACATTTATTCAGCTTTGTTTACTGGATTCAATTATTGCTGATCTTTGCTACCATAACTGCCTTCCAAGCTACACAAATTACTTGTCAGCACAAGATCTTGCCTTGCAATCGCTTCACTCACCGTTCACCTGTCATCATCACCACCAAGCAACCGGAGAACCCATCTGCGGCATTGGTAAGAACCTTGCAAGAGCGAGGTAAGGCGCGTGAGAGTTCGGCTGACCAAGATTAGTAGTCGATAGGAGTAATACCTTTGTGTTATCTTACATTTTATTACTAACGAAGTGAGGCCCCCAAACAAGAGCGAAGCTGCGGGAGATGATGATGATCTGCGAACGCTTTTTCAAAATCTTCTTGACGATCTAGCACGGAGGATAAGGAACTCAAGGATGCTCTCTCCAAAACAACCAAAGAAGTGACCAAGGCAACTCGAGAGATCGGGGAAGAAGTCGCGAAGGTTCGCTAGATAACCAAAGCGAGGCGTCGAGAGGCTTGATCGTTGCATCTCGCACCTTGCCAATAGGGTTGAGATCGTGGAGAACCAGCACCCTCCAACGGGAACCACTTTGCAGATGAGCGAAATGAAGGCGATGAAGAATCACATGCCCATGCTGAACATCATGTGGAGCAAGGCGTTCGACCTGAACGTCACCCCAGCGTTCTTGAACGTCACCCCAATGTGTTGCCATGCATTGTGTGGAGCAAGGCGTTCGACAACCAAAGCACTTCCCTCCTGACGACCGGTATTAGAGGTAACGATGGTAATAATGTTAACAATAATCGCAATGATGATCCCTTTGCTAAAGTTAAGTTTACCATACACGCCTTCTCTCGGTACTTATGATCTTTGAAGCATATCTGGATTGGGAAATATTTGTTGAACAAAATTTAACTCCCATCTCGTTCCTGAAATTCATAGAGTTAGACAAGCCACTAGTGAGTTCAAGGATTTTGCTATAATTTGGTGGAATGAACTAGTAAAGTCTAGCATATATCCTGTAACTTGGGACATGCTGAAGAGACAAATCGCCATAGATTTGTGGCGCCTTCCTTTAAGCGTGATTTGCGTAAAAATTGCAGCGCTTAGATCAAGGTAACAAATCAGTGAGGAATACTACCAAGAGCTTCAAATTGGAATGTTGCGTTGTGAGGTAGAGGAACGGGGAGGATAAAATTGCTCGCGTTTCTATGGGGGTTAAGACAAGACATACAGAATATTATTGATTACAAGGATTATCATGATGTGAATAGGTTGTTCCACTTGTCGCTTTTGGCGAAAAAGAATTGCGAGGACGACAACAAATGACCGCGAACAACTTTGCTACTACTTTCCCTCCACGGCGCGCCAACTTCATCAAATCCGCGCCACCTCCTTCCGCTCGCCTGCTGCCCCTCAATGAGTAGGGCGCGTTCAGCAGCACCGACACCACCACAACGTACACCCGAGGTAAGCAAGACGTCTAACATGCAGACTCCAGCGAAGACGTCTTCATCGGTTGCCTCCACGGGGCGGACCACGTGAATCGTATGCCATCGATGCAAGGGAATGGGCCAAGTCATGAGGGATGCCCAAGCCGAGAGCCTACATCGCGGCCGACGGCGGTGGGTGCGTTAAGCGCTTCGATGTAGAAGACGAATATGTCCTTGCAGCCTAACTTGGCGGTAATGAGGACGGCGAACCGCCAAGATGATGGCGATGAGGAAGCCTTGATGCGGTAGCCACGGAAGAATACCGTACCATCATTGTCCAACGGGTTCTAAGCACTCAAATTAAGCAAGCGAGCGAGCACAACGCCACAACCTATTTCAAATGTTCCTCGTCACAACAACCGTCGCGTCGAACCATCATTGATGGAGGTAGCTGCAACAACTTGGTGAGTTCTCGACCGGTCAAGAAGCTTGGCTTGACCACGAAACCCCATCCTCAACCATATCATGTTCAATGGTTCAACAACGGTGGTAAGGTTCGGGGTTACCCAAACAGTTAGAGTGTCTTTCTTTATTGGTTCATACCATGATGATGCCGATTTTGATGTAGTGCCAATGCAAGCTTGTTCACTTTTATTAGGCCGACCTTGGGAATATGATCCGATGCCACTCATCATGGTAGGGATAATACTTACACTCGATGCACAAAGGGAAGAAAATCACTTTGCTTCCCATGACCCCTTCTGAAATTGTGCAATTTGATAGGGAGAGACTAGAGAATGAAAAGAAAGACAACACCCTAGAATCTGAAAATCAGCAAGTAGCTAAAACCATTTTTCCACAAAAGAAAGACAAGCACAAACCTGCTGTTAAGACCGATGGTATTAAATTGAAGGGTGGTGTTTTGCTTGCAACAAAGTCAGATCTTGCTGAACCATCATGCTTTGCTTTGATATGTAAAGAGACATTATTCTCATTCGATGAAATATCCGTCTCTTTTCCTCCTGCTGTTACTAACCTTTTGCAGGAGTATGATGATGTGTTTCCTGCTGAGGTGCCCCCGGGACTACCCCCTGTTCGAGGGATTGAGCACCAAATCGACTTGGTCCCAGGCGCGACATTGCCAAACCGTGCTGCCTATAGGACCAATCCGGAGGAGACTAAGGAGATTGAACGACAAGTCCAAGAACTTTTGGACCGTGGGTACGTGCGACCAAGCCTTAGTCCTGTCTTTGTTCTGTTCTTTTGGTACCTAAGAAAGACGGTAGTTGGCGCATGTGCGTGGATTGTAGAGCCATTAATAATATCACAATAAGGTGTCGTCATCCTATTCCTAGGTTAGACGACATGCTTGATGAATTGAGTGGTTCTACTGTTTTCTCCAAAGTTGACTTGCCTAGTGGGTACCACCAAATTAGAATGAAATTGGGAGATGAATGGAAAACTGCTTGTAAGACTAAGTTAAGACTATATGGTGGTTAGTTATGCCTTTTGGATTGACTAATGCACCTAGTACTTTTATGCGGTTAATGAACGAGGTCTTACGTCCTTTCATCGGTAAATTTGTGGTGGTATATTTTGATGATATTTTGATATATAGCAAGTCACTTTCTGAACATCTTGACCATCTACGTGCTGTTTTTAATGCTTTGAGAGAGGCACGTTTGTTTGGTAACCTCGAGAAGTGCATCTTTTGCACCGATCGAGTCTCGTTTCTTGGTTATGTTGTGACTCCGCAGGGAATCGAAGTCGATGAAGCCAAGATTGAGGCGATCAAGAGTTGGCCGACTCCTAAAACGGTCACACAGGTGCGAAGTTTCCATGGACTTGCTGGTTTCTACCGCCGCTTTGTGAAGGATTTCAGCACCATTGCCGCGCCTTTGAACGAGCTGACAAAGAAGGGCGTTGCATTCCATTGGGAACAATCACAAGAGGACGCCTTCAATTTGTTGAAGAGGAAGTTAACAACAGCACCTTTGCTCCAACTCCCAGATTTTGGTAAGACTTTTGAACTTGAATGTGATGCGATTGGGATTGGGATTGGCGGCGTCCTCATGCAAGAAGGTAAGCCGATTGCTTATTTCAGCGAGAAATTGAGTGGGCTGCTTTGAATTATTCCACGATGATAAAGAGATGTATGCTCTTGTCGCACTTTAGAGACGTGGCAACATTATTTATGGCCTAAAGAATTTGTTATTCACTCGATCATGAAGCTGAAACACATTCATGATCAAAACAAACTGAACCGTAGACATGCCAAGTGGGTAGAGTTTATTGAATCTTTTCCTTACATCATTAAACACAAGAAAGGGAAAGATAATGTAATTCTTGATGCTTTGTCTAGGAGATATGCTATGTTGTCTCAACTTGACTGTCGAATTTTGGACTTGATACTATTAAAGAACTATATGCTCAAGATGCTGATTTTAAGGATGCTTTGATTAATTGCAAGGACGGGAGGGCTTGGAATAAAATTGTACTCAATGATGGATTTTTGTTTAGAGCTAACCGCCTGTGCATTCCAGTTGGATCCGTTCGTCTTTTGTTGTTGCAGGAGGCTCATGGAGGAGGCCTGATGGGACACTTTGGTGTAAAGAAGACGGAGGATGTTACGACCAACCACTTCTATTGGCCAAAGATGAGGCGTGATGTTGAGCGCTTTGTGGCTATTGCTCTACATGTCAAAAAGCTAAGTCACGCTTAAATCCACATGGTTTATATATGCCTCTCCCCACTCCTAGTGTCCCATGGGAGGATATTTCGATGGATTTTATTCTAGGTTTGCCTAGGACAAAACATGGGAGGGATAGTATCTTTGTTGTTGTGGATCGGTTCTCAAAAATGGCACATTTCATACCCTGCCATAAAAGTGATGATGCCACTCATATTGCGAATTTATTTTTCAAGGATATTGTTCGTTTGCATGGTATGCCTTCCACTATTGTTTCAGATCGCGATACAAAGTTTCTGAGTCATTTTTGGAGAACATTGTGGAATAAATTGGGGACAAAGCTGCTGTTTTCTACTACTTGTCATCCCCAAACTGATGGTCAAACGGAGGTTGTCAATCGTACCTTATCCATGATGTTGCGAGCTGTCCTAAAGAAGAATTTAAAGTTGTGGGAGGAGTGTCTTCCTCACGTGGAGTTTGCTTACAACCGTGCGCTACATTCAACTACAAAGGTAAGTCTTTTCGGGTAGTGTATGGTTTCAACCCTCGTGCTCCCATTGACTGTTGCCTTTACCATCATCCTAAAAGGTCAATCTTGATGCTAAGAAACGTGCTGAATTTATTTTGAAACTGCATGAGACCACGAAGAGAATATTGAACACATGAATGACAAATATCGCATTCTTTGGTAGTCATGGTAGGAAGGAATTGCTTTTTGCTCTGGAGATCCTGTTTGGTTACACTTGCGCAAGGAGTGTTTTCTGAGTTAAGAAAATCAAAATTGATGCCCGTCTTGATGGTCCATTTAGGGTGCTAGAGAGAATTAATGATAATGCCTATAAACTTGAGTTGCCTGCAGATTTCGGGGTTAGCCCCACTTTTAACATTTCAGATTCGCGGCCTTATTTGGGAGAAGAAGATGAGCTTGAGTCGAGGACGACTCAAAGTCAAGAGGGGGAGGATGATGAGGACATCACCCCTACCGATGCGTCCACTACTCTACCATCATCTACGGTGTAAGGACCAATAACAAGGGCACGTGCGCGACAACTAAATCACCAGGTGGGCTCGTTTCTTACCACACAAGAGAATATCCATAAGAGCGAGTTACTACCTAATAATGTTGTGTTTGTGCTTAGGAATTATGGCGTTGATCAGCGAGGATGGAACTCCACGCCAAGACAAGTTGGAAACCAAGTCTACCACGAGTTCGACTCCGGTTCGGTCACGGTGGAGCAGTCCGTCTTCAAACGGGCGTAGCAGATGCATATCAACTCCGTTTGGGGCGTTTAAGTACATTACGGAGAAGCCCTCGACGAGACCTTTCCAACGGATCTGGTCGCACATCCAAATTCCTTCTAAGCTGATCACAATTGTCGAAACAAGAGGCGATCAGTTTCTGTTGGGCTACCCGGTGCTGCGTCACCTTGATTTTGGGCTTCGGCCCGTGTATCTCGCGCAAGGGGGGTCGCCCCAAACCCTAGCCGCCGCCCCTCCTGCCTATTAAGACTTGGTAGTCGTCATTGTTAGAGTCGGGTTTTGCTTAGATAATTTTCTGCCATCGCAGTATCGCCGATCATCGGTTTGTGGAACCCCAAATTCGTGATCTTAATACATATTTGCAATTTCAGATTGCTTCTTCTTCGTTCTTGCTTCTGTTCTCGATTCGCTCGCAGGAACTAGCCTTCGTGGTGAGGTCGACCGTGCGCTTGCGTGGTTGATAACGAACGGAGACGGTGGTGTAGCGATTGCAGGCCTAGATCGGTGCTGATCAAGGTCGGATCGTCAAAGTCGAGTTCTCCACCAAATCGACTTATCCATACCTGTCGGAAGATCGGGACCCCGTCCCCATCAGCAGGCGCTTGCGCGGGAGATCGCCGCGAGGGAAACGGCGTCGCGAGAGGCTGGGGCGGCGAAAGAACCGCCGCGGCCACCAAAGACGTCGAAGACCTTCGCGCGAAGCACTCCGAGCGCCTTCGGGTCCTCGCCGACATGCTGCGCGCCGCCTACCACAGCTTCAGGGACGCCTGTACCCGCTGGGCGTTACCTTGTACTCTCCGCTGGAGGAGACCGCCGCGCAGTATGCTGGGGCCGTGGGGCGCGCCGCCGAGGCTCTGCGCGATCTCCCGGCGGTGATGCGGGCGTGGGCGATCGAAGATGGTCGCCACGGCGCTCTCGAAGCAGCGCGGTTCGTCTTGGGCAACTGCCTCGCCCAAGACGCCGCGTCTGACCTCGACGCCGCCACCGGGGAACCTTCGCGCCAGCTGGACCGGATTGAGCAGTCGCAGGTTGACACCGCCGCCAACCGCGTCTCAATGATGGGCGGCGCTGCGCCGGTAAAGGGCGATGAAGATGAGGACGAGGAGTAGACGAACTCCCACATCTTCTTTTTTGCCCTGTACAAATCTTGTTAATGCAATCTTTTCCTCTTTGTCGCCGTGAGTCTCGATCAAACTTTGCGCAAACTCTTATTTGCGAAAAGAACTGGCGCACCCGAACGCAAAAAGCTTTAGACAGAGCGTTCTATTGGAAGTGAGCGCTTTTTCCTTAGGCGTCAGGTTACTTCAACCCTTACGGCCTCTCGGCAAACCGACCTTAAACGTTACGTGGTGAGCACTCAGCTTTCGGAAGTGGTCTAGACACCGGTGCCGCCGTTGGCGCATTGCCCAGACCGAGCCGACACACTAGGCTAGAACTCGCCTTCCGTCCGCGTCGCCTCGCCCAACCATAAGCTTAAGCGTTTGCTCTTGCAACTAAGGGGCCATCAGCCTTAAGTACTTTTTCGCTACCAGCTTTCAACAGAATGCTTTCTAACAGACTTTTTGCGGCTAAACAACTGATCGCCAAAAGCTTTAGACAGAACGTTCTATTGAAAGTGAGCGCTTTTTCCTTAGGCATCAGGTTACTTCAACCCTTACGGCCTCTTTGCGAACCGACCTTAAGCGTTACGTGGCGAGCACTCAGCTTTCGGAAGTGGTCTAGACGCCGGTGCCGCCGTTGGCGCATGCCCGAACCGAGCCGACACACCAGCTAGAACCGCCTTCGTCTGCGTCGCCTCGCCCAGCCGCAAGTTAAGCGTTCGCTCTTGCAACTAAGGGGCCATCAGCCTTAAGTACTTTTTCGCTACCAGCTTTCAATAGAATGCTTTCTAACAGACTTTAAGGCGAAAAAGAACAGATGCCCACAGAGAGACAGAACTTATCTTTTTATTGAAGATGGCTTTGTACAATGCAGCCCCCGAGGCGAGCGGAGAAGGAGGAAGACCTCGCCGCTCAGCTCCAAAGGAAGGCCGAAAAAGCTCTTGGAACAGCTACCTCACGGTAGAACTTCCTCACCGCCGACGCTCCAAGTGTTCGCCAATTCGCGACCATCCTCGAAGGCGAGCCTGACTGAGCCTGGGCGGAAGACTGAAACCACCTTGAAGGGGCCCTCCCACAGGGAAGACAGCTTGTTGCGCCCAAATTTGCGCTTGGATTTTATGCAGAGCGAGGTCGCCTAACGCCAGTCCTCTCACACACCCGCCTTGCTTGATAACGGCGCAGTGCCTGCTGATACTTGGCGGCCCGGATCGCCGCCCTGTCTCTGATCTCCTCCAGGAGATTTACTTCATCCTGACGCCGGTCAGGGTCTCTGTCTTCGCTGAACGCCGCCACCCTTGGGGACCCAAAGGCGAGCTCTGATGGGAGCACCGCTTCTGAGCCATACACCAGGAAGAAAGGGGTCTCGCGGTGGCTCATTGGGAGTTGTCCGCAGCGCCCACAATATGGTGGGGACTTCTTCCGCCTAACGCTTGCCGCGCTTCTCCAGGCGGTCGAACGCCCTGGTCTTGAGTCCTCTGAGCACTTCCGCGTTTGCCCGCTCCACTTGCCCATTGCTCTTTGGATGTGCAACGAGGCGGCACACGCTTTGGTACCCAGCTCTTCGCACCCTAGAAATCGGCGCTCTTGAACCGAAAGCGCCATTGTCGGTGATGATCTGTTGGCGGCGCTAACCGGACGAAGATGCTCTTTATGAATTTTATGGCAGCGGCGACGCGATCGCGGACCGGCGTGGCTTCAACCCACTTGGTGAACTTGTCGACGGCGGCGATTTAGATGATGTGTAACCTCCGGTGTGCCAGCGAACGGGCCGAGATGTCCAAATTTCTGCACGCGAACGGCGGAGAGAGCGGAATGGTTTGCGGCGCTGGGCGGTCGGTGGATCTGCTTAGCATGAAATTGGCACGCCGCATCTCCTCACCAGCTCGAAGGCATCCTGGATAGCAGTAGGCCAATAGAAGCCGTGACGGAAAGCTTTCCCAACCAATGCCCGGCTCCCTGAATGGCTCCCGCACATGCCTCTATGGATCTCAGAGAGAATTGCACTCCCGCTTCCCGAGTGACGACTTCAAGAGAACTCCGTTTGCGCCACAGCGTCTGTGTCCCCACCAACCAGGCGTGCGCTTGGCCTTGCGCGCTATCTTCTCGGCCGACGCGTCGCGTGGGGATCACTCCGTCTCGCAGGTAGGCTAGGATCCGATCCATCCATCGACCTTCCCGGACGTGGCGTGACGACGTTAGCATTGCCGCCGACATACTCGCCTGGCACGGCATTTCCGCCAACCGCCTCGGCTTTCTTCCGCCTCCTCCCTCCAACCGGGCTGTGCGGGATTGGTGACGTCTCCTCGAAGTGGGTCTGCGTCGAAAGCGTCGTCCCCGCCAGAATTGGGGTGCGGACGGACGGCGCGTGAGTTTTTCTTCAAAAACCCAAATTTAACAGTGCCCTTGACGAGGCAATCTGGGGCCGATTAAATCCGCCATATAGTTGTCGCGGCGAGGGACGCTGGCGAAGCCCAAACCCTCAAAGTGCCGCTCAACCGGCGCACCTCCGCTGTGTAGGCCGCCATGACGGATCCGAAAGCAGTGAAATCCTTTCTCCCGGTTGATGACCAGGAGGAGTCGCCCTTTACTTGCAATCGCGGATGCCCAGGTCGGCCACCCCGAGCCCATGCGTAATCCTTCATACTCCGCGACGTTGTTGGTAGCGCTGAACTCCAAAGACCACCAGTGCCGGATAATGTCGTCGGTGGAGACACGAGCGACACTGTCCCAAATTTCAAGCGGAACGAACCGTCAAGAAGAGAGTCCACGGCGAGGGTATCGACATCTTCACTTTCTGGTCCGCGGAGTCCACTACCGATTTAACTCCACGAGCTTGCCCTTTGATGGCCGTTCGGGGCGAACTTGAGGTCGAATCGCCAGCTCCAAGGCCCATTTAGCGTCGCGACCCGTCGCCTCGCGGTTGAAGAGGATCTCCGCAAAGTACTTGGTCAACCACGGTGATTTCGCCCGAAGTAGTGACGCAGCTTCCGGGACACCGTCGACGGCGTAGAGCATCTTCGGTGTTGTGAGTACCTTGTCTCTGGCTGTGGAGGACTTTCTCGGCGTAATAGATGGGCGCTGAACACCTTCTCTTTCCGCCACCAAAGACCACTGGCGACCACTGGGGTTTGCCACGACATAAAGGATCAGCTGGCTCGCCCGGGTCCGGGCGACCAAAGACGCGGGAAGTTAGATACTTTTTCAGCCCGCCGAGCGCCTCCCCGCCCTCCGTGATCCACTCAAATTGGTTGGTCTTTGTCGATTGTAATAAATACCGGGTACAAAGAGGCTCGGGAAGGCCGAGAGGGCCCCACGCCGGCGGCGCGAAAGCAAGGCCCAGTCAGGCGTGGGGGCGAGCCCCTCAAGGCAGGGAGGGCCCCACGCGTCGGGCGAGCAAGGCCCCAGCCACGTGGCGAGCCCCTCGAGAAGGCCAAGGGGCCCCACGTGTCGGTGAAGCGAGCAAGGCCCAGCCATGCGTGGCGAGCCCTCAAGGCCAAAGGGCCCCACGCCACAAGTGGCGAGTAAGGCCCAGCTGCTGGGCGAGCCCCTCAGAGGCCGAGAGGGCCCCAAGGCCAAAGGGGTCGTGGCGAGCCCCTCTGGAGACGAGGCGAGGGCCCAAGGCCAAAGGGTGCGCGGGCAAGCCCTCTGAAGAACAGGAGGGCCCCGCGCCAAAGTGTGCGGGTGGGCGAGCCCCTCAGAGACCAGCGAGGGTCCCACGCGTCAAGTGGGGCCCACAAGGGGAGCATTGCGTAAGAGTCTTGGGACGAAGGCTCCCCGCCGCAAGGACGGCGCATTTAATGAGACATCACGCGGATAGACAATTTGCGAAATGATTACCGCTTCTGATGACCCTGCAGTCCGAGCGGTACACTTTGGCGCGGAAGAATTGACCGCAGAGGAGAAGCGGCGGGCCCCACCCGCATACTCACCGTGTGATCAGCGGGTCGAGGCCACTTGCGAAACACGCTGAGGCGGCGCCTTTGCATGGGCGGCGCACGCTCTCTTCTGCCGTGTCTTGTCGATGTATTTGAGAGCATCAGATCGCCTACCCCCTCGGCTCTCTCCGCCAGCCCACAGCTTGTATAAAAGGGGAGGGGAGAGAGGGGGACGAGAAGGGAGAGACGAGCACTAGTATTCGTGCATTCGAGAGACCCTGTAAACACATTCCCATTCAACCACAATCAGAAAAGAGCTAAGGCTCAGCATGAGTGGGACTATTGCCCGCGAGGGAGTCCGAACCTGGGTAAATCTGCTAGTCGCTCCTTGTTGTGCCCGACGCTCAAATCGAATCGAGCTTAATCGAGTTGGCTAGCAGACTAAAAATCTGACCAGGGGTGTGATCCGCAGTGGTTGAGCGGAGAACACGCCGTCAGTCTTCTTCAGGAGCTTGAGTAGGGGGAGACTCTTATCCCTCAGGCGAGCTATAAAGCGGCCCAGGGAGGTCAAGCACCCCACCAAGCACTGCATCTGCCGAAGTAGCGTCGGGGGCTTCATGTTCTCGATGGCCGCGATCTTGTCGGGGTTCGCCTCAATCCCCCCTCGAGAGGAGGAAACCTAGCGGCTTGCCCGACGGAACGGCGAATACACATTTCTCAGGGTTGAGCTTGATGCGATATTTCCTCAAGTTGGCGAAGGTTTCTTCCGGTCGCCGATCAACTCCTCCGTCTTCTTGGACTTCACCACTGGTCGTCGACGTACACCTCTGTGTTCCGCCTATTTGAGGCGATGAGCGATGTGCATGGCCCTCGATAGGTTGGGCCTGCATTCTTTAGTCAAACGACATCCTTGTGTAGCGATGACGCCCATAGGCGTCCGAAAGCGATCTTGTCTTCATCTTCTTGACCATGCTAATCTGGTGGTACCAGAGCGCGATCCGAAGCACACCGCCGCACCCCACCGTGGAGTCGACGATGAGATCAATGCGGGCAACGCGCACGGATCCTTCTGCACGCCTGTTGAGGGGCGGTGAAGTCCACGCACATCCTCCACCCGTTGGATTTCTTGACAAGGGCGGGGTTCGCGAGCCACAGGATGGGCGACAGCTGCGAACGACCCCGCCTCAAGAGCTTGTCCACCTCTGGCGGATAACTTCTCGGCGCTCCACCGACTGCTTCCGGACCTTTTGCATGACCGGTCGCGCGCCGGGGAACGTCGCCAACTTGTGCTCAATCACCTCCCTGAGGACCCCAGCCATGTCGGACGGTTGCCAAGCAAACACGTCTGCGTTAGACTGGAGGAAGGAGACGCGCGCCTTCCTATTTGGCGCCGAGAGGCGCCCACCCAAGCGGTTCGCCGGGTCGACTCACTCAGGAGACCGCCTTAACCTCCGCAGACGAACCGGGAGGCACGGTCTTCGCGGAGGAACTCCCAGAGTCGGCATCGGCCTTAGGCGCCGATTGCCCCGCCAAAGCGAGGCGTCTTTATCGCAGCCGAGCGCCTCGGCGGTCCACTTTCAAGACGATGGGGCGGTGGCTCGAATCTTCACCACCATGTACGCATAGTGGCAAGCCACCATGAACTTGGTCGGCGCCGGCCGACCCAAGTATGGCGTTATGCGGAGGTCGAAGTCCGCCACCTCGAACTCGAGCATCTCGGTGCGGAAATTGTCGGACCTTCAAACGTCACGGGAGGTCGACGCGCTTCAGCCGACGGACTCAGCCCGGCGCGATGTCAAGAACGGAGCGCCGCCAAGCTCTGCTTGCTGGATCTCGAGCGCCTTGGCGACCGGCGGACGAGAGGTTGAGGAACTCCTCCGTCTACCAGACTCCGCCCGAAGCTTTACATTCCGGACCGTGGGCGCAACCACGATCGGGAGATGTCGGGCGGCGGTACTTGCTGGTGATCGGCTTTGATCGAACGCGATCGGTTGCTCCGACCACGCCACGGTACCTTGCTGACCCAAAGCCGGCACGGCGGCGGCACCTCCTCATCGCACGCTTAAAGCTAGCGTGGGGCGGATAGGTGGCCGATCCGCCGTGGATGACGCGGCAACCGGCGCTCCGCTGTTGAAGCCGCGAAGCCGCTTCCTTGCCCTTGCCGCCGCCGGGCGCTTCGCCGCTGCGTGGGCGCGCTTTGTCCACCAACTTGTTGACGACATGGCAATCGGCCAAGTCATGAGAACTGCTGCGGTGGATGGGGCGATGAGGCCTCCGCTCACTCGCGAGGACGACGGTCGCCCCTCGTCGCGACGCGGGTGCCGCTGCGCCATCGCGATCGCCATGGCCGCCGCCACCCTGCGGGGCCGCTCCGCCGGCGCCGTGACCTCCTCCTTTCTTCACTGCGCGCCCATCGCATGCCGCCGTCATTGTCGTTGTCGTCGTCGTTGTCGTGTCGTGCTTTCGTGGCCATGACCTGCCGGTCTCGGCGCTTTGCGCTTCTTCTTATCCTTGCCGCCGGATTTCTCGAGGTCCGGCCATTCCGCAGCTGTCCCTCGTGTGGCCGGGCGGAAGCGAGCCTCACTTTGAGGGCGACTTGTGTGCCAAGGTGAAGAGCTCTTCCGTCGTCTTGATCTTACGGGTGGCCATCTTCTCCTTGACCCTAGGGTCTCGGGCGCCTCTCCTGAATGCCGTGACAACGGCGTCGATGGAGATGTCAGGGATGGTATTGCGGACTGGTAGGCGTCGGATGTAGTCGCCAATGACTCTCCTTCTTTGCTCCACGCTGTGGAGGTCGTCCTCGACTCGGGCTGCTCAAACGTGCCTCGAAGTTGGTGATGAAGAGCCCGAGAGCCCTTCCACGACCCCACGGACTCGGGGCGAGTTCATGAGCCATGGCGGGCTCACACGGTGAGGATCAAGGGAAGTAGTTCGCCAGAACCTTCCCCAACCCTCCAGCCGGTTGCATCACCGTAGTGTAGATCTGCAAGAACTCGTCAGGGTTGGTGGAGCCGTCGTACTTCTCGATGGGGTGGGCCGAAACCTCTCCGGCCACTGGACGCGGCGCAGTTCCTTCGAAAAGGCGCGGCAGCCGACTTCAGGAGCCTCCTGCTCCTGGATGCACACTCCGGCTCGCCGTGCCCGCCGTCCGGACGGCGCCGAAGAGGCACCACCTTCCTCGACGGAGGCAGCGTCGTAGGAACCCTCCTGGTCCCCACGGGCGGCAGCATCGGCGCGGTCGCGCACCCGGTCGTGCCGCCTGCGGAGCTTGTCGCGAAGGCCTTCTCCTTGTCGCAGATGGCGGTCCCCCAAGTGGGACCGAGATCCGCCCACCAGACGCCGCTGGGCCGAACCCGTAGGAGTCGCCTGCTCTGTCATCTGGCCCCTCCCTCCCGCCAGGAGATCTGCGAGAGGAGCGCGGGGGCAAGAAAGAACGGAAGAAGCGAAACGCGCGGTTCCCGCGCCTCGAAACTTGCGCCACCGCCAGCGGGCGGCGACGAAGGGCCAAAGCCGCCAGCCACGGAGCCACCGGGAGTCCGAGTCACCGCACCGGTGGGTTGTCCAGCAGGCCTCGCCGCATGGAGGTTCTCAGGCTTTGAGTGCACTCCTCCAAGGCCAGCGCCGCTTAACTTGGCCGGGCCGATCGCCGCCTGATCCACCGCCATCGCCATCGCCATGCCGACGCCGGCCGCGGCTCTAGCGGCCGCCTCGGTCCATCGCGGATCGCTGATCCGCCATTGATGAAGTCAAGAGGAAGAACTGATGCTAGCGCTCCCTACGGCGCGCCATCGACAACGTGTTCACCGCTCAACCATCGCGGATCACACCTGAGTCGATTTCTAACCCGCTAGCCTATCACCGAGCTCGATTCGATTGAGCGTGGGACGCAGCAAGAGCAACACACGGGGATTACCCAGGTTCGGACCCCCTCGCGGGTAATAGTCCTACTCCTGCTGAGCCTTAGCTCTTTTCTTGTTGTGGTTTAATGGAATGTGGTTTACAGAATGCCTGCGAACTATGTGTTCCAAGCGCTCGTACGCACCGAACGTTACCTCCCCCTCCCCTCTCTCTCCTCTCCTTTTATACAAGCCTCGAACCGATGGAGAGAGCGAAGGGGTAAGCGATAAGATACTCTCGATAATCGACAAGACATGACAGAGAGAGCAAAACGTGTTGCCGCCCACGCCATGGGCCGCTCGCTTCGCGATGCCGCCAGTGGCCTCGACCCGCCAAATACACCGGTGAGTCTGCGGGTGGGACCCAGCCTGCTCCTAACGCGGGCGGCCATCTTAAGCAAACCTTCTCTCTGCCGGTCAATTCCGCTGCGCCCAGGATGTGACCGCTCGAGCTGCGCAGGGTCATCAGAGCGGTAATCATCTCTTGTTGTCTATCCGCTGATGTCGCGTTAAATGCGCTCGTCCTTCGCAGCAGGGAGAGCTTTCGCCGAAGACTCCTTCCGAACGCCTCGCCACGTGGGCCCGCTGACAGATGGGGCCTTCCACGCCGAGGGGCTCGCCCACGCCCGCTTTGGCGTATGGGGCCTCGCCCGGCGCCGACCGATTAGCTTCGCCCTTCATTTGGGGCTGGTCGCCGCCTCGGCGTGTGGGGCCTCGCTGGTCTTCTAAGGGCTGCCCACGCCATGGGCCTCGCTTCGCCCGCGGCGCGGGGCCCCCCTGAAGCGCTGAGGGGCTCGCCAGCGCTTGGGGCCTTGTCGCCCCCGACGCGTGGGGCCGCTTGATACACCGAGGGGCTCGCCACACGCTGGGTCTGACGCTCACTTTGACGTCAGGGGCCCTCGCCCGGCGCCTGTGGGGCTCGCCAGCCATGGCCTTGCTCCTTGCTTTCGCCGACGCGGCGTGGGGCCGCTTTGAAGCCGAGGGCTTGCCCACGCTACTGGGCCTTGTCGCCACCGACGCGTGGGGCCCGCTGATCTTCTCAGGACTCTTTGTACCCTGGTATTTATTACACCGACAACAACATACAGAGGTTCTCGCGGTAATCTATCTTCTTGTATGGCATTCCTATACCTGATAGAAGCCTTGTACATTCATACCACGTCTTGGGCATCTTATGACCTTCAGGGAGGGCATCACACCAAATAGCCAACATCTCATCAAAACATGCGATGGACATGTTGAACTTAGACTTCACAGCCATCATATGTGTCACCGATAGGACAGTCACTGACGTTGCATCATGTTTATGGCACTTTTCTTTGAAGATTCCGCCTGGCCGTTGGCTTGAGCATAATACGGCGATGAGTTGATTGTCGTAATCCCCAGGCTCCGAGCATAATCTTGAAACGCCTCTGACATAAATACCGATCCCTGGTCTGTAGTGATCGTCTGAGGAATACCGAATCGGTAAATTATATGCTCCTTGACGAAATCGATGGCTTCAGTAGCAGTTACTTTTTTCAATGGTACAGCTTCGACCCACTTGGTAAAATAGTCTGTCGCCACCAAAATATACCGATGCCCCTTGGACGAGGAAGGAAATATCTCTCCGATCATATCAATTCCCCATCCCCTAAAAGGCCACGGCTTCACGATCGGATGTAAAATAGACACTGGTGCATGCTGGATATTCCCGAACTTCTAGCAGTCTTTGCAACCCTTGTAATATTTTAAACAGTCTTCCACCATAGTCGGCCAAAAATATCCGACACGCTTCAACATCCACCTCATCTTATACGCCGATTGATGCGTTCCACACAGTCCCTCATGAACTTCTCCGATTGCAACCTTAGCATCTTCTTCATCCAGACACTTGAGCAGTAATCCATCAAAACCCCGATAGTATAATTTATTACTTATTAAAACATACCTTTGAGCTCTTCTCTTAAGCTTCCTATCGGTTTTCCCCTGAGGATTTTTCAGATAACCGATAATCTCTGCCCGCCATCCTACCGGAACCGGATTCTCAATCGGAACAATCTCTAACTCCATGATCGGCAATTTATAACCTGATGCTTCCTGAGCTAAATCATTGGCTTCGCAATTTTGTTCTCTCGGAACGTGACAAATTGTAAACACGCTAAAGTACTTAGCCAAATCAGAAGCTCTCTCCAGATATTCTCGAAGATATTCACTATGACACTCATATTTACCGATCATCTGAAAAACTACCAATTGTGAATCTCCAAATACCTCCACGGCAATGGCACCAGCTTGGATCAACCACTCCAATCCCTGAATCAAAGCCTCGTATTCTACTTGATTGTTGGTCAATCCAAAACCCATCGTAACACTGAATCGGTAAGGGACGCCACTAGGAGAGACAATAAAAATACCGATTCCACATCCCTTCTCACAAACCGATCCATCAAAGAACATTACCCAAGGCAAAAGTATTGACAGATTAACATCTTGATGGTGCGCAATAAAATCGGCTAATACCTGCCCCTTGACGGCTTTAGGAGATTCATAGGTCGTCAAACTTCGATGAGAGTGTATGCCCATTTACCGAGTCTCCCTTTGATGATTGGAGCATTGAGCATGTACTTAACCACATCGGTTTGACACACAACTTTTTCAAATTTCAATAAATAATGCCTCAATTTGGTGCAAGCAAAGTATAAGCAAAGGCAATATTTTTCCACCACTGTGTATCGGGTTTCAGGATCCAGTAATTTCCTGCTCAAGTAAAAGATTGCGCATTCTTTTCCGTCCACTTCCTGGATCAACACTGCCCCTAGGGTTTTCTCCGATACTGATAAATAAAGCATAAACGGCAAACCATCTTTCGGAGCAACCGAGCAATGTGGGTTTGTCAAGTACCCTTTGATTTCATCAAATGCCTTCTGCTGTTCCGGTCCCCAAACAAATTTATCGGAATTCTTCAGTTTAAGCAACGGCGAAAACGGAATGATCCTTTCCGATAAATTAGAAATAAACCTCCTCAAATAATTAATTTTACCGATGAGCTCTTGCAAACGAACCTTCGAATCTGGAGGTTTAGCGTTCAGGATCGCTTTTACTCGATCAGGATGAACTTCGATCCCTCTCTGATGCACCATAAACCCCAAGAACTTGCCGGCCGATACCCCAAAAGCACACTTCTTTGGATTCATTTTCATGCCATACTTCCGAAACCGATCGAGGACGGTCACAATATCAGCCAAGTGTTGTTCATCTTCCTGAGATTTAATCACCACGTCATCGATATAAATTTCAACAAGTTTACCGATTAAATCGTGGCAAATCAAGTTCATCCCCCTTTGATAAGTAGCCCCAGCACTGATCAGCCCAAAAGTCATCACGACCCATTCGAACAAACCGATAGAACCGGGACATCTAAACGCAGTTTTGCTCACATCTTCGTCGGCCATAAAGATCTGATTGTAACCAGCATTGCCATCTAGAAAACTAATAATCCGATTGCCCGAAGCAGCGTCAATCAAGCGATCAGCAATCGGCATCGGATACTCATCTTTATACGTCGCTTTATTCAAATCTCGAAAATCAATGCACACCCGAATTTTATCGGAATCCTTCTTTCCTACTGGCACAATGTTAGAAATCCAATCAGCATATTTGCATGGCCGAATAAATTTTGCATCTAACAACCTTTGAATTTCAGCCTTTACTTGATCGTATATTTTCCAACTGATCTTCCTCGGTGACTGCTTTACTGGCCGAAATCCAGGCTTCATCTTAATCCTGTGCTCAACTATAGATCGGTCTAAACCAGGCATCTCATGATATTCCCAGGCAAAGCAATCAACCCGATCCTTGAGTATCTGGATAAGCCGATCTTTATATTCTCGCGGCAACTGTTTACTGATGTAAGTGGGCCTCTCTTTACCATCAGATCCAATATCGACTTTCTCAAGCTCATCAGCCGATATAAATCCCTGGCCCATCTTATACTCTATTTCCTTTAGTGCCGCGGTTCCCATAAAAAACCTTCGTGACCCTGAGTTACCGATTGCGCCTCCAACGTTGTTGGCTTAAAGCCAGCCTTGCTGAAACTTAAGAAATCGCAATCATCTAGAGGTTTCCCCGATAATGCCTCCAAGTTATCATGTATTTCAGCACAATAAACCTGGCAGCCGAGACTCTCCTCGACTACTTCTATTTGTTCACCAACCCATCAATTAAAAGGCGATGTAACGTTGATGGGATGCGGCGGTTAGCGTGTATCCAATCTCTTCCTAACAAAGACATTATAATTCCCTTTCCTTCGATCACAAAGAAAGTCGCGGGATCGTTTTGCTTCCAATTGTCGGTTCCACGACCGAACCCTTTGGCTTCTGGCCGGATTCCCATTGAAGTCGCTTAGCACCATATTAGTCTTGACTAAATCTTACGTGGATTTTCTGATTTTTCGCACACGTAATATGGCATCGATTTACCGTGGCACCACCGCCAACCATCATCATGGAAATTGGTTTACCGTTCATGTACCCATAATAAATAACGGCTTTAGATGCAGCCGGAATTCTCTGGTTTCTTAAAGATGGCATCCTCTGCCCCAATCACCAGCTCCGCAGCTGCCTCTTCGTAATCACACATGAACTCCCGAGGCAAAATGCAAACCATATTAGTAACAACCGACACCTCATCGAATCCTTTTCAATGATAACAATGACCTCAACTTGGGCCTCCACTCTGTTTGCCCCTAGTCTGGCTTTATTGGCTTCACCTCCTCGGAAGAGTGTCCCTAAATTTTTAACCTCGCCTCTTTAGCCTCAGTGTGCCTCATCCGCTGCAAGCGTCGCTTCTGAGACTTAGTGATCCCACTTGGGCACCATTGGGGTAATGGTATTTTGGGAGGCCGATGCGTATTAGTATTCTTGTTCATTGGAGGATTATCGGCTTTTTCATCAGGAAACACCAGCCGATCCCTTACGGACGTCCTCTTGGGAGGAACGAACGCGTGATTCATTGGGCAATTCTCTAGAGTAGGCAATGACATCCTTTCTTCCCAGCAATATCAGAAAAAAGGACAATTCCAGTGTTCCATCTCCCAATCCTGATCATTTGAATTCTCCCTAATATCTTCTGGGGTATTCGATTTAATGCTCTGGCGAGGTGTTTCTTTAGCCATCCGATCATATTTTTCTAATAACTGATCGAAAATGCCTGGCCTTGGCTTAGAAACTGGACCATGATTATAACCGTGGTTCACTTCACGCCATTCGCCATCCTTCCACCGTCGGCTACCAATCGGAAATTAAGTTCTGGCCTCTCTTCTACTACCATCCTTTTATCACCAACGAGCACTTTAAACCGATTGGAACTATCGGGGTCATCGGCTTTCCTCTTAGCGTCAACCATACCAATAAAGCCGATAGGGAGCAGTGTGTGTCTATCTGCAGTTTTATCCTCGATACTTAAGTTGGCGTTTTCAATCGCCTTTTGGATGACTGTTTGAACACATTGCACTCGTTGGTGGCATGTGAGTAAAATTATGCCACTTACAATATTTCCTTTTCTTTAGCTCTTCAAGCGGAGGAATCACATGTCCCTGTTTAAGCCGAATTTGCTTCTCCTGCATCAGATGATCGAAAATCCAATCACATTTGGAGGTATCAAAGAATACTTGCCCTTCTCGGGACCTTTCGCTTTATCCATCCCAGTTCAAATTTCTTCTTACTATTCACCCACTCGATACGTATGCACCCATGTCCTCGATGTCGGAATCATCCGAGCTTTCAATTTCATCTGTCTCAACAATATTGACGACTTTATCCTTTCCCTTGTAATTGTTATTGTTATTCGATACTCTTTACGCTTTGGGTAAGGGTTATCGAGAATCGGCTTTCATATAGCGCGATCTTGTGAGCGGATGTGATATATCGGCGAACTCTTGGTTGCCCACCTTCTTCCGATTGACGGGTAATAAACCCTTGAAAGCCAATTACGCCAATTCATTGTCGGGCGTGAAAGGCTATAGCATCGGTTTCGCACCTCCACGAACCGGCGCAGATAGTCATTTACCTATTCACCGAATTTACGCTGATCATCATAATATCGGTAATCCTCGCTTCATTTTCCCGGAATAGAAATATTCATGAAACTTCTTCTCCAAGTCCGGCCATGATGTGATCTTTGTTTGGAGGAAGCGATGTGAACGAGTTGAAAACCGATCGACAATGACAACGGGAACAATCGGCATTTGAGAGTGTCCTTTGATGCGGCCTCTCTGCGGGCGCAAGAAATCTAGCAATATGTTCGGCAGTAGAGGTGTGATCACTTCCGCTAAACTTGGCATTAATGAAATCGGGAACACGATACTTGTGCGGGTACTCCGTTTCGTTAAAAGCCGATGGATCGGCATTGTGTAATCTGGGGCAATCTTTGGTGTGTTGAACCCGCCTTTGCTTCATCATGTTGTAAACTAAATTCTTGGTCATCTCTTCCAGATTCTCATTGAGTCCAAAGCATTGATCGGTGATAAACCGTTCGGGACGGAATTATAGCTGATTACTCGATAACATCTGAATCGGCGAGGGTTGATAGTCAATGGTGGATTTGGTTGGGAAGCTCCAGCATGTGATGTTCCTACGACCATAGGCTAGATAATGATTCCCAAAATTAGTCCCTTGCGGAGAATTCCGATTCACTGAGGGAGCTTGTCCGACCATGATGTTATGTAGCCTTATTGGTGCTCGTGGACAATCGCCCTAGGACCGATGGTGATCCGGCATCGATCGATAGACCGAATTATTAATTTGATCTCTTATTATCTCAGAATAATCTCCGGTCAGAAGTGGATCTCCAATCGAGGTTTTGGTAACCTGGCCGCTACGGGTTTTCCGATAGCCGCTAACATTCTTTTCTTATTCTCCTCGTGGATCTCCGCGAGCCTATCTTCGATTTCTTTTTACGATCTGGGCTCAATTAAGTCAAGCGTCATCGGTTCAGCGGCGTGTGGCGCCTCCACTCGCTTGGCATCGGTCGCGGCGTCATCACATCGGATTCGATTGTTGGGGTCCCACCGAGCGTGCCAAAAAGTATGTTGACACGAAAAGTTAGTTTCTCGCGAACACACGCGTCTTGGGCGACAACTCGGGGTTGTGTCGCAACAAGGAAAACCAAGCGTGCCGATCAATTTGACCTATAAATTAACAAGGAGAAGATCGTCGATAATATAACCCTAATCGGCTTTTGAAATAGCGGATCGAGGTTTTTATAATCGACTTTGAAATATCCGATCATAGATTCTATCGGTTCGGATCCGATAGAGCAAATGAATCTGAAATAATAATCAAATTTAAATCTCTTATTTCTTTTGGTATTTTGGTATAATATTAGCAATAAACCTTCGCATCAGTGCATTAGATCAAATCGAGAAATAGATTAGAATAGATTGGTCAGGCCAAGACAGTATTCAAATCTAAAGCTAGATGTAAGCCCATAAACCGATTTAAAGATTTAAAGACTAATAGGGTAGATGTAACACCAATCGGCAAACATTGACAGATGCAAATCCCCAAACAAGACATATACAAGACATAAATCGAAAACTTGGTCTTGGAGGGGCTCGCCCACGCACCCGCTTTGGCGCGGGGCCCTCGGCCAGTCTTGAGAGGGCTCGCCACGCCACTGGGCCCGATCGCCCACCGACGCGTGGGACCCTCTTGGCCTCTGCAGGGGCTCGCCACACGGCTGGGGCTGATCGCCCTTGTGACGTGGGGCCTCTTTGGCTGAGGGGCTCGCCCATGGCTGGGCCTTGCTCGCCCGCTTGGACGCGTGGGGCCCGTCTTGTTGAGGGCTCGCCCACGCCCATTGGCACTGGTCGCCCGCGACGCGTGGGGCCCGCCTTGTGTCTTGAGGGCTCGCCTCTGCCACTGGGCCTTGCTTTCGCCCGCTTTGACGCGTGGGGCCGCCTTGTCTTCTCGGGACTCTTTGTACCCGGTATTTATTACACCGACAGTGGCCGGGTCCACCATGATCTGCGAACCGTCGCGCGACACTTTTTCCGTTTCTTGTGCGGCGGAGGCGAATCGTCAAGGGCCCGCCCTGCGGCGGCGTCGCTGATTCTCCATCGCACACGATCTTCCTTGGGAACTACGCGCGTTCGCGAAAACCAAAATCTGGCGGGGCAATGATGGCGCCGGCGCGCGCAGAAGCGGAATCCAAACCGTCGTGCCGCGCCCACGCCTATAAATACTTCTCTCGGTATTGCGGTCAATCCTTCCGCACGCTAAGTCTTCACAAACTGAAAATTGCCTCCTTCGCGCCACCACGAGCCTTCTTTCTCTTCGCCAACTTCTCCACCGCTTTCGATGGCGCCCAAACGCAGCAAGGATCGCCGTGAAGCGCCCGTCGTCTGGGCAGGTTTTCCCACCTCCGCCGACCGGCGAAGCAGCGAGGCGGCTTCAAGTGTTCGTGCCGCCGACCGCGCCGGTTCGCCCGGCACTATGGCGCCAAGCCCTCGCGACGGGAGATTATTACCTTCGTGCGGGCGGCGGGCGGGCTCATCCGCCGTACTCTGAATTTTTCTTGGGGTGCTCGCCTTCACGAGATCGGTGGTGCACCTTCCCCAATTCCATCATTCTTGTGCCATCTTCGTCCACCTCTGCGAGATGTTGTGGGGGCGATGCCAAGCCTCCCACTCTGGCCCGGCTCTTACGTCTTGACGCGAGGCCGCGCCCGAAGCGGGCCATCGGGCTGCTACTTCACGCCCGCAAAGTCGCCGCCATCATCCTGTCGCGTCCAAGTCCAACTGGAAGGACTGGCACCGACAATGGTCGACGTGGAGGACTCCGGTATTCGACGATCTTTCTCTTCCTGAGGGTCCCGCGGAGCCCACCATCAACTAGGGGACTACGCCCGACGATTCAGCGGAGCTGGAGTTGATGCTGGCACGCATCGTTGATCTTCGCCGCCGCGGGCTCACCAGAACCCTCGTCGCGGCGGATTTTTCTGGCAGACTCGCCCGCTCTGCATGAGGACTCGCCTACTGGATGTACTCTGGCGACAACGATGGAGTCGCGTCGCCCTCGGTGGTGAGTGCTCTTTTAGTCTTTTGGGTCTCTGTCTTTCTTGGAATCTTTTGCTTGCCGACCTTACGGCTTCCTTTCTTGCTTTCGCCACCGCAGGAACGTCTTGAGACGGCGTGCTCAGGGCGGGTGGCGGGACTCATCGCCCCGCCAACCGGCGACACTTCGCCGCTGCAGCATCCTCCCCTCTCGCGATCGGGATCCACGGGGCGCAACCAACACTTGCGTCGCTGCCCCCATGGAGGTCTTCGATCCTGCGGTCCAAGTGGCACGGGGCCACTACAGATCCGCGATCCGCCTCGGCGACCGCTTAAGCTTCCACGGCCGCGCTACCTCTGCGTGGCGGCCTACTCGATCGCGCTTCGGAAGCGCCGCCTCATCCTCGCCGTGGGCGGCGACGAAGAGGAGGGAGGACGAGTCAAGAGGGCTCGCCCCCCAATCTGAAGCTTCGCCGCCGCCGCCGCCCCTCCAGCCGAGGCCTGCTGCTACGCCGCCGCTCGCCACCGGCGAGCGAGCGGCGACTCTTCAGAGCTGGCGCCCCTGCGCGGTTTTTCCGCTCCTTCTACGCCGGCGCTTTGTGCGCGGTGCTTGCCGACGCAGCTGCCTCATTGCCGTCTTTGGTGCCTCTCCCGCCGGCACCACTCGCCGCCATTTTGCTTTAACGGCGGTGACGCGACCGCGCCACCACCGCCTCGCAATCAGCGACTTGGCGCTCCCCTTCAACTTCGCTTTGGGCGTGCCACTTCAGGTTGGCTTTCCTGCGCTTCGCACATTTCGCATTAGGGTTAGTATGCTACACGCTTACATACGAACCTGTTTGTCCTTCTTGGAGCAGGCGAACGCCAGGGCATCGAGCTCCGCTCGCGCGACTTGCCAGCCCCTCACCGCCGTCGCTCCTTCGACGGAGGTCGCTTCACGGCGGCGGAGAGATTCGCGGCGCCGCCGCGGAGAACCCTCGACCACCGCGTCACGGGCGCCGCCGCCATCTCGGCCGTGACCGCCGGCGTAAAGCGCTCGCCGGCGCTCGCTCCCTCTCCCGCTTTGGCAACGCGGAGGAAGCCCTTGCTTTGGCGGGCGATCCGCCGGCGAAGCTGCGGCGGGCCCTTGGCGAGAGACCACCGTGAAGGAGGCGATGACTCGCGAGGCTGCGGCAGCACAAGCCGCCGCCGCCTCGGCCGCCAAGCAAATCGAACCTCCGCCAGAACACTTCGGCGCCTCCGAGCCCTCGCCGACATGCTGCGCACCGCTTACCACGCAGTTTCGGGGCGCCTCGCATCCATCTGGCGTTACCTTGTATTCCCGGCGGAGAGACGGCTTGCGATGAAGCTGGCGCCAGGACGAGCCGCCGCCCTGCGCGGGTCTTCCGGTGGCGATCTGGACGCGAAGCGTCGAAGCGGCCGCCAAGGCTCTTGAAGCAGCGTGGTTCATCTTGGGCAATCGTCTTGCTCGAGACGCGCGTTTGATCTCGACGCCGCCACCGGGGAGCCTTCGCGCCAGCTGGACCGGATTGAGCAGGCGCGGGTTGACACCGCCGTCGGCCGCGTATCCATGATGGGCGGCGCCGCTACAGCGGAAGACGAAGACGAGGAGGAGTAGCGAAACTCCTGTCTATTTTGCCTTATAGCGTTGCCTATTCAATGCAAACAAACTTTTGCACTTTTGTTTGTGAGTCTCACTTGAACTTCGCACAATTCTAACTTGCGAAATTGAGCTGGGCACTGACCGCCAAAGGCTTTAGGTGAACGCTTACGCATAAGTGAGCGCTGCTTTTTCCTTAGGCATCTAGTTACTTCAACCCTTATGGCCTCTCGCAACCCGACTTAAACATTAAGTGGCGAGCGCTTAGCTTCCGGAAGTGGTCTAGTCGCCGGTGCCGCTGTTGGCGCATTGCCTAGACCGAGCCGACACACCGGGCTAGAACCCGCCTTCCGTCCGCTTCGCCTCGCACCAGCGTAAGTTATAAGCGTTTGCCTTTGCAACTAAGGGGCCATCAGCCATAAGTACTTTCGCTACCAGCTTTCGGCAGAATGCTTTCTAACAGACCTTTTGAGGCTAAGCCACTGATCGCCAAAAAGCATCCTGGAGGGCATCCTGGAGGGCAGTAGGCCAATAGAAGCCGTGGCGGAAAGCTTTCCCAACCAACGCCCGGCTCCCCGAATGGCTCCCGCACATGCCTCCATGGATCTCGGAGAAATTGCACTCCCGCTTCCCGAGTGACGACTTCAAGAGAACTCCGTTTATGCCTGCAGCGTCTGGTCCCCACCTACCGGGCGTGGCGCTTGGCCTTGCGCGCTATCTTCTCGGCAAGCGTCATCGTCGGGATCACTCCATCCCGCAGTAGGCTAGATCGGATCCATCCACCGACCTTCCCGGACGAGTGTGACGACGTTACAGACATTGTCGCCGCGTACTCGCCTGGCACAGCATTTCGCCTCAACCGCTTTAGCGCTTCTTCCGCCTCCTCCAACCGGAGTCTGCGGCGAGAATGGTGACGTCTCCTCCGTAAATGGGGCTGCGTCGGAAAGCGTCGTCCCGCGAGAATGGGGGTTGCGGCGGACGGCCGCGTAAGTCTTTCTTCAAAGACCCGGCGGAACAGTTCATCCGCCATATAGTTGTCGCGGCGAGGGCGTGCACGGCCCAAACCTCAAAGTGCCGCTCCAACCGCACACCTCCGCCAGTAGGCCGCCATGACGGGATCCGGCAGAGAAATCCTTCCTCGCTGGTTGATGACCGGGAGAGAGTCGCCTTTACTTGTAGCCGCGGATGCCAAGGGTCGGCCACCCCGAGCCCCATGAGCAATCCTTCAGACTCATGACGTTGTTGGTGGCGCGAAGTCCAGCACCACCAGTGCCGGACGACATCGCCGATGGGAGACACCAGACGACGCCACCCTAGCCCCTCCACCGGAATGAGCCGTCAAGAAGAGAGTCCACGGCGAGGGTGCCGGGTGTCTTCACTTCATGTCCGCCGGAGTCCACTCGCCGATTTAACTCCGCGAGCTTGCCCTTTGATGGCCGTTCGGGAGCGAACTTGAGATCGAATGCCGCCTCCATGGCCCATTTAGCGTCGACCCGTCGCCTCGCGGTTGAAGAGGATCTCCGCAAGGATACTTGGTCAACACCGTAACTTCGCCCCTAAAGTAGTGGCGTAGCTTCCGGACGCCGTCGACGGGCGTAGAGCATTTTCAGTCCTGTGAATACCTTGTTTCGGCGTCGTGGAGGACCTTGCTGACGTAGTAAATGGGGCGCTGAACGCCTTCTCTTTCCGCCACCAGCACCGCACTGACCGCTTGGGGGTTTGCCGCGACGTAGAGGATCAGCGGCTCGCCCGGGTCTGGGGCGACCAGCACCGGCGGGGAGGTGAGATACTTCTTCAGCCCGTCGAACGCCTCCTGCGCCTCCGCCGTCCACTCGAACTGGTTGGTCTTCTTTAGGAGCTTGAGCAGTGGGAGGCTTTTATCCCCCAGGCGAGCTATAAAGCGGCTCAGGGAGGTCAAGCAGCCCACCAAGCACTGCATCTGCCAAAGTCGCGTCGGGGGCTTCATGTTCTCGATCGCTGCGATTTTGTCAGGGTTCGCCTCAATCCCCCTCTGGGAGACGAGGAATCCCAGCAGTTTGCCCGACGGAACGGCGAACACGCATTTCTCTGGATTAAGCTTGATGCAGTACTTCCTCAGGTTGGTGAAGGTTTCTTCCAAGTCGCCGATCAGCTCCTCCGCCTTTTTGGATTTCACCACCAGGTCGTCGACGTACACCTCCAGGTTTCGCCCTATTTGGGGGCGGTGAGCGATATGCATGGCCCTCTGATAGGTGGGGCCAGCATTCTTCAGTCCGAACGCCATCCTTGTATAGCAATAGACGCCCATGGGCATCACGAAGGCAGTCTTGTCTTCATCTTCTTCGGCCATGCTAATCTGGTGGTACCCGGAGTACGCATCCAGAAAGCATAGCTGCCGCACCCATTGTTGAGTCGACGATGAGATCAATGCGGGCGCGGTACGGATCGCCGAACACGCCTTGTTGAGGTCGGTGAAGTCCACGCACATCCTCCAACGCCTGTTGATTTCTTAGCGAGGACGGGTTCGCGAGCCACAGGATGGGCGACATCGGGGACGACCCCGCCCTTAAGAGCTTGTCCACCTCCTGGCGGATAACTTCCTGGCGCTCCACCGATTGCTTCCGGACCTTCTGCATGACCGGTCGCGCACCGGGAAATGTCGCCAATTTGTGCTCAATCACCTCACAGGGACCCCACCATGTCGGACGGTTGCCACGCAAACACGTCTGCGTTAGGCTGGAGGAAGGAGATGGCGCGCCTTCCTATTTGGCGCTGAGAGAGGCGCCCACCCGAACGGTCTTCGCCGGGTCTGACTCGCTCAGGGAGACCACCTTAACCTCCGCGGACGAACCGGGGGAGGTACGGGTCTTCGCCGGAGGAGCTCCCAGAGTCGAAGCCTCGGCCTTCTGGGGCCAGCTGGCCCCGGGATCTTCACCACCATGTACGCATAATGGCAAACCGCCATGAACTTGGTCAGCGCCGGCCGACCTAGTATGGCGTTGTAGGGGAGGTCGAAGTCCGCCACCTCGAACTCGAGCATCTCGGTGCGAAAGTTGTCGAACCTCAAAGCGTCACGGAGATCGACGCGCCCGGTGAGACGGACTCAGCCCCCGGCGCGATGCCGAAGAACGGGAGTGTTGGACGAAGCTCCCGCTGCTGGATCTGGAGCGCCTTGGCGACCCGGCGACGATGAGGTTGAGGAACTCCCTCCGTCTACCAAAGACCGCCCTAGCTTTACATTCCGGACCGTGGGCGCAACCACGATCGAGATGTCGGGGCGGCGATCGGGCCGGGTGATTGGCTTTGATGAACGCGATTGGTCGCTCCGACCACGCCACGGTGCCTTGCGACCCTAAGCCGAAACGCGGCGGCGACACTTCCTCATCGCACGCTTAAAACTAGCGTGGGGCGGATAGGTGGCGAACCGCCGTGGATGACGGCAACCGGCGCTCGCTGCTGAAAACCAAGCGGCCGTCTCCTTGCCCTTGCCATCGCCGGACGCTGCTGCTGCTGCTGCTCGTGGACTCGCTTGTCCACCATCTTCTTGGCGACATGGCAATCGCCAAGTCGTGGGAGTTGTTGCGGTGAATGGGACGATGAGGCCTTCCGTCCCCTCCGCACGGGCGACGGTCTCGCCCCTCGTTGCGGCCATGGGGCCGTCGCGCCACCGCGATCGCCATGGCCGCCGCCCGCCGCCTTCACGGGGCCCGTACCCGCGACGCCGCGACCTCCTCCTCTTTTCGCCCCATCACGCCCATTCGCTGCTGGTCATGGCTTGTCGTCGTCGTCGTCGCTTCGGCGGGCCATGACTGTCGGTCTCGGCCGCCTTGCGCTTCTTCTTATCCTTGCCGCCGGGGTTCTCGAGGTCCGGCCTCGCCACCCGCAGCTATCCTCGCCATAGCCTGGCCGGTGAATCTGCTCTCCGCTGAAGGCGCGACTTGTCGCCAAGGTGAAGAGCTCCTCCGTCGTCTTGATCTTCGGTGGCCATCTTCTCCTTGACCCTAGGGTCTCGGCGCCTCTCCTGAATGCCGTGACAACGGCGTCGATGGAGATGTCAGGGATGGTGTTGCGGACCTGACTAAAGCGCCGAATAGAGTCGCGCAGCGACTCTCCTTTCTTCTGCTCCACGTTGTAGAGGTCGTCTTCTACTCCGGGCTGCTCGAAGGTGCCCTGGAAGTTGGTGATGAAGAGCTCCGAGAGCTCCTTCCATGACCCCACGGACTCCGGGGGCAGGTTCATGAGCCACGGGCTCGCGCGGTGAGGACCGCGGGAAGTAGTTCGCGTAACCTTCCCGACCCTCTGTCGGCTGCATCACCGTCGTGTAGATCTGCAAAACTTCGTCGGGGTTGGTGGAGCCGTCATACTTCTCGATGGGGCGGACGAAACCGTTCCGCCACAGACGCGACGCAGCTCCTTAGAAAAGCGCGGCACCCGGCGTCGGAGCCTCTGCTCTCGGGCGCGTCCTCGCCCGCCGCCCGTCGCCTAGGCGGCGCCAAGAAGCGCCACCCTCACTGGCGGGCGGCTCTGCGGAGGCCACCGCTGGTCCCGCGTGGCGGCGACAGCGGATCGCCTTCGGTCGCGGCCTGCGAGCTTATCACGCAGTCTTCTCCATGCAGACAAGTGGCGGTCCTCGGTGGGACCGGAGATCACGCCACTGCGCGCCGCCGGTCGAGCCCCGTAGGGGTCGCGCGCTTTGTCGTCTTAGCCCCGCCCCCTCACCGAAGATCTGCGAGAGGTGCGAGGGCAACAAAAACGGAGGAAGCGGAAACACGGTTCCCACGCCCGAAACTTGCACCACTGCCGCGGCGGCATCGACGTAGCGGGCTGTTGCCAACCACGGCGCCGCGAAGTCCGAGTCACCGGAACCGGTGGGTTCTCCGGCAAGGCCACAGCCGCATGGAGGTTCTGCGAGTGCACTCCTCCAAGGCCAGCGCCGCTTAGCTTGGCCGGGCGGTGCTTTCGCCAGGTTCCGACCCTAGGCGGCGGCTACCGCCGGGTGATCCACCGCCATCGCCGCGGCCGACTCCGTGGCAGCGGCTCTAGCACCGCTTCTGCTCCATCGCGATCGCCGCTCGCCATCGCCGCTGAGAGAGGTTGAAGAACTTGAACCGGCTTAGCGCTCCCTACAGGCGCGCCACTGACGGCGTGTTCACCGCTCAACCACTGCGGATCACACCCCTAGTCAGATTTCTATCCTGCTAGCCTATCGGCCAAGCTCAGTTCGATTGAGCACTGGACGCAGCAGAGAGCAACACACGGGGATTACCCAGGTTTGGACCCCCTCGCGGGTAATAGTCCTACTCCTGCTGAGCCTTAGCTCTTTGTTGGTGTGGTTGAATGAGATGTGTTTACAGGATGTTTCGAATGCTTGCTCGCCAGAGCAACGTACCCTCTCCCCTCTCTCTCCTCCCCTTTTATACAAGCTTTGAGCTGGCGGAGAGAGCCGAGGGGTAAGCGAGATGATACCCTTAGTACCTCGACAAGACACGGACGAAGAGACGAAAACGCGCTGCCCGCCCACGCGTGGCGCCGCCCTCGCGTGCCGCAGTGGCCTCGACCCGCCATATCACACCGGTGAGTCTGCGGGTGGGGCCTACTGCTCTCTCCTCGGCGAGGCGGCCATCTTAAGCAAACCTTCTCTCTGCAGTCAATTCTTCGCGCCCGGTGGATCGCTCGAGACTGCGAAGTCATCAGAAGCGGTAATCATTTCTTGTTGTCTATCCGCGTGATGTCGCATTAAATGTGCTCGTCCTTCGCAGCGAGGGAGCCTTCGCCGGAAGACTCATACGCAGCGTTCCGCCACGCGGGCCCCACTGACGCGTGGGACCCTCGCTTTAGTCTTGGAGGGGCTCGCCACGCACACTTTGGCGCGTGGGGCCCTCGCTGGTCTTGAAGGGGCTCGCCCAGCGGCTGGGGCTGATCGCCCGCGACGCGTGGGACCCTCTTGGCCTCTGCGGGGCTCGCCCACGCCATTGGGCTGATCGCCCGCGACGCGCGTGGGGCCCTCTTTGAGCCGAGGGCTCGCCCGCCATTGGGCCTTGCTAGCCCGCTTTGCGCGTGGGGCCCGCCTTGTCTTGTTGATGGGCTCGCCAGCGCCACTGGGCTGGTCGCCAGCCTGACGCGTGGGGCCCGCCTTGTGCGCTGAGGGGCTCGCCTACGCGCTGGGGCCTTGCTCGCCCGCCTTGTCTTCTCAGGACTCTTTGCACCCCGGTATTTATTACACCGACAAGTCTAACATGCTTTGTATACACGAGATCAATATGATACAGCCATGCATACGGGTTACAAGGAGAGAATCGATTATCTCATCGAGATAGCTCTACCTGCGAGTTGAAGCCTTTCGACGAAGCCAATCAGATTCGAGAAATTGTTTTGTGTATTGAGTGTTATCCTCTCCTATCGAGACCAAGCCCTATTTATAGTATTTACAAAGTCGATACCGATACGACCAAATTTACCGCAACGTGCTTCCGATCAAATCGTATCTCTTTCGAATTTATGTACCCATCGGTATTCTTCAATATGTCCTTCCCTTCGCTGATGCAGCCCATTTCCGATTTGGCCCAACACATTCAGTCTCTTTTGAATATCCGATTTTCTGCCAAATTTGGGTGTCAACACGGGCGCTCGGACTTGGGCGAAAAAATGCCCAAGTCCGAGCGCGGCCAAATCTATATTGCCATTACTCACGAGGGCCACGTAGCCCTCGTAAATATACGCGCGACACTGCATGTGGGCCCAAAGGAAACACGTGACCGTTGGGCCGATTACTCACGAGGGCCAGGTGGCCCTCGCGTATAATTGTGAGATGCCCGCTGTTATTCACGAGGGCTAGGAAGCCCTCGCGAATAACGGGATGTCTCACTGCCTGGCGGGTCCCGTCTCGTCAACTTCTCGCTGCACAGGATTCCTCCTTTATGCCCGAGGGCTGTGGAGCCCTCGCGAACAGGAAAACACTAGGGCTTTTCTTGTAGCCCTCGTGAAAAATGGCCAATATACACTAGGGCCATGTTGACCCTCGTGTATAATACATATATCCGAGGGTTTCCTGGTAAACCCTCGCTACCAATTTAATTTCTCCTATTATCCCAACTTTCAAATATTTTAAAAAAATTCTAAATGTTATTTTAAAATTACTTTCAAGCCCTAGGAATAAATTATGTAACATTCTTGTCCATGCAAAAAAAAATTTAAAAAAAAAGGGCACATGCAATATCATACCCTTCAAAACTGGCTATATCTGTTTATCGATATAGTATTCGTATGAGTAAACATTTTGAAATCTTCACATTTCATCGTATATCATATATGATTCATGTATTCACTATATAATCGCGATTCCACGTTACACTCTAATACACATTACACATAAAATTAGTATTCTCCGTTGAATGAAGATGACACTGACGTTTCTCTTGGAGACGAGCTCCGTAAAATAGGCTTCACGTGCGATAACTGGGCGACGCCTCACCGTCGTATGAGATGATGATAAGGTCTGGTCACCTACGTATCATGATTGCTAGAGTCTAGTCTTAAGAAAATTGGCGTGACAATTGTACTAATATATGGCAACAAAATTATTCTATGATATATGGGGTTGGAGGGTAAAAATGTCTTACTGTGGATTATACTCGCGAGGGCTCACTGTGGGCCCTCGGTAAAACACAGCCACGTGCGCACAGATTGCGGGTGGAGCAATTATTGTGGCCATTATTAACGAGGGCCAGTGCGTAGCCCTCGCGAGTATGTGTCTGCTAGCATTTATTGCGAGGGCCTTGCTTTAGCCCTCGTGAGTAAGTTGTTTATTACGATGGCTGGAATAGACCCTCGTGTATTTATATATAAAACGAGGGCTGTTTTTCTGCCCTCGCGTTTATTTTCTGGCCCTCGCGATTTCCAGAAATTCTAGCAGTGAAGCCATGAGACCGTGCAAACTATATCAATTAGTAGTTTTATTGCAAGCGGAAACTAAACACTGCTATGCAAGCACTGTTCTCTCTTTTCTCAAACGCAGCTATGCAAGCACTGTGCTCTCTCCTTTTCACATGGTAAGAAACATTGCTAAACAGGTGTTCCTATTCTTAGGATGGTTATATTACTGGATTTCGTCTCCTAGACCTATATATAGACGACCATTGCACAATAGAACTGTACCAAGAAACATATTAATGAAGGGTTGACTCCAGAAGTATAGCAACTGTTCATTTTTATTTCTCTAGCATCTAATAGGATAGCTGCATGGTGGGAGTGGGATTGCATTGTGCGGAAGCTGCCAACGGGGAATGTTGCAATGGTGACTCTAATTCTAAACTGGATAAGACTCGACAAGATTGCTACAAGAATTTTGGTACTAATCTTAAAAGGGTTCCTACTTTGTTTTGGAGTTGGACTAGCACGAGTAGGGGTGGTAAAGGGCCCTAGAATTTGGCCTACAAAATCTAAGGATTAGGCGCTACAAGGGCCGGGCTCAATTTGTATTCATTTATGAACTAAAAATGAATGAGGGTCGAAACGCATTATGAAAGAATATTTGGGTCATGGCCCATTACCACCCCTAAGCTGCACGAAAGTATATAAACAATGGGTGACCATATGCAGAAACCGAGGCCCCTCATCGCATATAAACATAAACTAATATTATTTTATTCAATTGCATTGCGTAGAAGCTGCCAGCGGGGAAACACTTCAACATAGGCTAGTATTGGCCGGTTCAAAACTTTGAAGCTGTGGAATCAATGAAACAAGGAAAAACTAGCGGTGATACTCAATATCAGTGCCGGTTTGCGTCACAAACCGACAGTGATGTGGTGAATATCACTGTCGGTTTGGGATAAGTGCCCAGCAGTGATGCCTTGTCCCATAAACAACCCATCAACGCCCTCCATGTCCACAAGCCCTCCCACCGCGTCGTCCTCAAATGCTAGTCTTAAGTAAGTAATCTAGTTTCTTCTTTGGAGCTTAAAACCTCCTAGGTTAGCCATGGATGCACTTGTAGATGAAAACACCACTGATGACCTAGAACTCCACACACAAAGTACATTGCTAGATTAAGGAGTGGATTGAGTCACTTGCACCCCTAGGCAACTCTAGAAACAAACCACACCTCGATTAGAGCTCTGATCCAAAGTTTACCAAATTTGGATGTCTCCTAGGTGTGTTCTGCGAGCCCAGCAGTCAGACTGCCAGCCATGGTCGGTCAGACTACCGACCTCGAACTTGTTCCATTAGTCTCTGTCTCGACCTTTAAACACCAGGAGTCAGATTGTGAAGAACCTTGTCAGACCGCCACTAAGGGTCGGGCAGACCGAAATCACCCCGAGACCCCAGGTGCACTCTGTGTTAAAAAGGTCAGATTGCGAGATGACCCTAGTCAGATCGCGAGTCTAGACTTCAACCCTCAAACTCTTTAGACCCTCTTCACATACCACGGTCAGACCGCGAGCACATAGTTAGCTCTCCAACCCATCTCCCTTAGAGTACATGTACGTGGAGATGTTATACCATGCATTTTATTGCAATTTAACACTATACATGTCATGATCATGTGCATATCATACTTATGCATCATATCCATTTGTGTAGGGGATGAGACGGTGGAAGCAAAACCCGAGCTCGCCGAGACTAAAAACCCTCCTGTGCAGCTGTGGGTGGTTTCGACTCCGCAGCGGGGATCCGAGGGACCCCCTATTGAGATTTGGCCAGGGGGTTTGGTTTCCTCCCCTGTGATTGCAATGGTGCGGTGGTCCTCGATCGGACTGCACGCGCGGAGGGGGACGCCAGAGTTTAGAGAGGTTCGGGCCGCCGGAGCGTAATACCCTACATCCTCTTGGGTGTGTCTTGCTCTATTTCTCAGTCTTCTCTTACAAGGATTCGACCATGGATCGACCGGTCTCGTGGTGCCTCTCCTGAGGTGTGTCTAGATCCAGCCCGAGCGCCAGCTCCCCCCACAGGGTGCATGCCTCTCCCCTTTATAGTTCAAGGAAGAGGCATGGCCTGCGGGGGCGAGCCTGCTGGCACAGGGCCGGGGTCCCACCCTTACAAGTTACAAAGCAATTCTGTACCAAGCTGTCGTGGCAGCAGTGGCCACGACGTGCCGCACCAACCACTCCTCGTCCTCGGTGTACCGTCCCAGAGGGATCCACCCACCAGCAATGGGAGCTGTCACCGTCTTCTTTGGGGTCAAGGGTCACCTTGACCCTTCATCCCAGTCGTGGGGCAGGTGGCGTTCGTGCGACGGGACGGCGCCACGCTGGTCACTATGTGATACGGCTGCGGTATGGCCCAGCCTGACCACACATGGTTGTCACATCCTGTCCGGCTAACCAGACAGGATAGTGTCATCCCTCCCACATTTAATGCGGGAGAGGGCTTCCAGTTCCTGGCGCATCCCGCAGCGACGCGGGCAATGTCTAGCCACGTGGCCTGCCCCGAGCCCTAGTTGGAGAGAGGGGCCCGGGCGCGCTACGTGGCCGATCTGGCGCCGCCCGAGCCGGCGCGGCGGACGCGTAAGCGCCCCGAGCTGTCAAGGCTCGCGCGAAGGCGCGGAGTACGTGGCGGCCCCCGAGCCCACCAAGAAAAGGTTGTCCAGGGAACACACTGCCAGCCCTCCGAGCCAAACGGGGCCAGGCCTGAGCCGGCGGGGCTCCCGGGGCTGTCGGGCATGTGGCGCCTCCCGAGCAAGGGCGTGCGCCTGGGGGACACCCGTTCTCAGGGCGCTGACAGCAGCAAGGCGGGCCCCTATGCATCTTTGACTCCATATTTTTGAAATATAATGAACTAAGTTATGGTATATGTGCATGAGCTTATCTCTATATAGATTATGGATGGCTTAGCGCATTTTCATGCATGATTCTACCTTGTCAATTGTGAGCCCCAATTCTTGGTCTATGTTTGAGTAGATGTTAACCGATATAGCTTGTTGTGCTTAGTACCGGTAGAAGTCGAGAGATAGCAAGAACATTATCACTTGCGAGTTAGATATGGACGACTGTTAATCCAACTCTTTAGTTAAGGAAATACTAAAACGTGAGCCACATGAATATTGATCGAGACTCAGGTGAGTAGTAGGGCCAGGATGAGAGTGGAACTCATATGGCATAGGGTAACCTTGGTTGATTAAGGACCGTATCATTGTCGATGTGGCTCTTGAGCACCATTCTCGTGCAAACCACATAACACATATGCGAATGGTAAGCTTAAGTACCGTACGCTACCCGACTCACCCGGCAGATTCAGCGCGGTGTTGCTTGAGGTGTAGCTAGAGTTACCTGATAAGGGCCTCGGTGCATCTATTCACTCCGGTCGTTTTGGGGTGGGTATGCGAAAGGTTGAAAGCATCAATCAACCCAATGGCGACTATCAAGCCCGACATAAATTTTGAGCTGGACTCATGTTTGGACAATCAAGCCCGACATCAACAATCCTCACTTTTTTACAGGCTAGACTAGGGTTTAATAATTAATATGCAGGGGAAATAAACAGGTTCGGGGACCATTGGGCCTTTTCAATCGGGCTTGGGCCATGGGCAAGTTCCATCTCCAATCATTTTCTTTTGATCCATTCTCTTTTCCCGTATTTTCTTTATCTTCCATCAACTTCAACAGCATCCATTCGAAGGAATTCATGAAAATAAGGGGGAAAATCTTCTTCTAAAGGGAACAGAAAGGTAAATTTTTTCTTGAAGAGAGTGGCGAAAGAAAATCCGTTGGAGCTCTCAAGAGAATCATAATCTCTTCGTGAAGGAAAAAAGGATATGAAGAAATACAGTGGGAGATGTCTAATAGCATGACTATGATCTGATGATGGATGGGTGACTTTGGTTAAAGCCCTGGTTGATTCACCTTAAATTAATCTTAAAGCAATTGTTAGATATTTTTGTCAAGCTTGTGTAAGTTGTATGAAGCAACACCTCGTAGGGTTTTTTTTTCAAATTTTTTAGTGATTTTTTCAAAAGTTTTTGTTTAACTTATCTTTTACTCTTTTTGGTTATTGATTATTTTAAAAAACCTTTAACTTTTCGGTTTAAAATCTATCTTCCAATTTTACCCAAATCAAATAGAATCTATGAGGGAAGAAAACAAACAAGAAATGTCCTACCGTGATGATAAAAAGAAAAGAAAAAGGAATGTTCTACCCTTCGTTGCATCGGCGACAAACAGAACACGACGTGTCAGCGGAGGAGCTCGCCGCCGGCTTTGGCGCCTACCGTTTAGATTTTTTCTAACCGAAAGAAACTCCTCGCTCACGTGGCCTCCCTTTCCGGAAAACCCCTCTCTCCAGCCCCCCAATGACATTGGGCCCCACAGGTTCCCAGGCCCACCCACAGAGATAGAAGAATCCGCGGGACGGGGCCCACCGCCTCCTTTCTTTTTTAACCCTCCGCCCGACAGAGCGAGCGGCACCCGGCAGGCAGAACCACCGCCGCCGCCGCCGCCGCCATGGAGGACGCCGCCTCGGAGATCAGCGACTGGGAGGTGCTCTCCGCACCCGGCGGCGACGACGACGTCGTCCTCGTCCACGGAGACGGCGGCGACGTCCTCCGCGACCACTTCGCGCTCGTCCTCCCCGTCGACGGGCCGTGGTCGGGGCCCGCCTCTGGCGACGGCCGGGAGGAGGCGGGGTCGGGATCGAAGGATAGGGTGGGCTGGGTTTCGGGAGGAGGACCGGATCTCCCCGCGGAGGGTTTGATCGCGGAGCCGCGAGTAGTGGGGGTTGATGGGGAGACTGCGGCGAGCTCGGTCCTCGACGCCGCCGTGGATGGTGGTGCGACCTGGAGCGCGGAGGAGGCGCCGGTTGAGGCGATACGTGCCGAGACTCTGGAGCAGGAGAAGAGCGCCGCGCACGGTGGCGGCGAGTCGTGCTCCGTGCTGCAACCGTCGCATCATGCGGTGGTAGAAAGATTGGGTTCTGATCCAGCGACGGTTGCGCTAGAGAATTCGGGCGTTCAATTGGGCGACGAAGAGATTGATTCCACCGGAGGAAGCTCTGCTCTTGAAGCTGTTGTCACGGGTGGTGGAATGCAAAGCGCACAAGAAGATCAGGAGCAAGGGGGGAGTGCAAGTTCTAGCTCCACCTCCGGTTGTGGCGGATTGGATGGTGAGGTGAAAGATGATTCCTTGCCTGTGATTCAAACCCCAGGCGCCGGCGAGGGAGAGAGGCAGGTTGTTGTGTGGTGGAGGCTGCCGTTTAGGCTGCTGCACTACTGTGCTTGGAAGGTAAAGCCGGTTTGGTCGATTTCCATTGCCGCAGCGTTGCTGGGGCTAGCTGTGCTGGGGAGGAGGATGTACAGGATGAGGCGCAAGCCCAAGGGCCTTCCCCAGATTAAGATGGCATTTGATGATAAGGTAAGCTCTTTGCCAATAGCTAATGCTCTACAAAGTAATGCTTCTGCTAGATTAATTATCTTGATTCTGTTTTGTTGTGTGATCCAGATTGAGCATAGAGTTTTTACTTGCTTATTTATCTGATGGAGATGCTTACTTTCTTAAAGTGAATTTTGATTTTAATGGAATCGTTTTTATCATGACCTGCCTAAGACAATCTCATCTCATTAATTTGACATGCTTTGGATAATTGATATGGAATACATCATGAGTACAGACAAAAATTCATTTGTCCTATGAAATCTTCATATAATGAAAATAGAAGGGGCTAGAAAACAGATAGATTATATTGACGTGGTTTATCACTTGATCACCATAGATATATTTGATCACGTTGCTAACCACTTAATAACCCTCTATCTGTTTCTAAGAACTAGTATCCTGGTTACCTTTAAGGTCATCCCATTATAAACATGAGAAGTAAAAATTTGTTGTTGAGGCTCTCAATGAATAGTTTTGATTCATCAGTTTGTTGTTCAGATCCCTTAATGAATGGAATATGCTCTTTTACGATTTTAGAGAATTTTTTTTCTCCTTCAGTTTGGGAACAATGTAGACTGTGTAGCGGTACACTAGTACGTACTTCTAAGTTTCATCCTCTTGAAGAGTTCTTAGCTGATCTTATATCTGGGACTTGGCAACATATCATTTCCTTCGAACCATTATGGCAATATCATCATCATCATTACATTTAAATCATTAGTGATTGAAAGATATCTGGCTGAACCCCAGGTAATAATTACATTTGGTTCCTCTCCTGCTACCAGCCAGTCAGCCTTTACTATTGAGCCTTTCAAACTGGAATCAACTATCAAGTTTAAAAATCTTTTTCAGATTTTGTCATGATCGACACCATGTTGGATAATGCAGTGATCATGCAAATGCTTCTTGTGTATGAGATGAAATGTACTAAAGGACATTTAATGCTGTATTAAAGTACACTACGTACCATTTGACCTTGATTCGAAGCTGTGGTTTGGTTTTGGTTATAGTTGGAAAAGTTGAGGGCCTTTAAAAAGAGACTTAGAAAGGCTAAAAAATTCATTTAAAAATATTTTTGAAATCTTTGAGAAAAACCCCACAGCCTCAAAAAATTAGTATAAAATGTTACAGTGAATGGTCTGTACAAAAATGATAGATTTTGTAAACCGTACCAGAACCGCGAACCAAAGAGAACCTAGCTAAACTGGGTACTGCATTGTCCATTTAAATGAGGTTGAATTGGGAGTGTGTTAGTCCTAGGGATTTTATGCCATGCCAGGACTACCAGGATCAGACCTATTCGTCATATTTTCATCTCAATGCCGTAGTTTGTTTCCCCCTCAATTTCAGAATGCATGGCTTGCTTATACATCAGTTTAGGCATGTTTATTGCTGTACTAGGAGATTCATATTATATACACGTAATCAACCTATCCACAAGCCATAGAACACACTAGCTGCATGGGAGGGAGGGAGGTAGGGGTTATCAATGCTATCATTGCATGCCTTTTGGTCCCAATGAAAATGATGCAATGCCCTTTTCAGATGTGAAAAGTACAGAAATGCATAGTAATTGTAAAGCTCTGACATTAAAATAGTAAAATGAATGAGTTGTGTGTTAACTGTTAAGGTGCTTGTTCAGCCACGTGTAGCAGAAGTGCAGAAGATCACAAGCTGGGGTTTTAGGTGTACTCTCGCAATCAAGCAATTAATGGCTAATTCTTGTGTTAACATCATCACTTTTGTATCAGAAGTTTCAGCACCTGAACATGCTGTTTTTTGAAGTCTAAACATGTTATTGGTTTATTGATGCAAACAATACAGAGGGCCTCCCAGTTGGCAGATCGCACAACGGGTCTTAATGAAGCCTTCATGATAGCGAGACGTGTACCTTTCATAAGAACTTCATCTGGTGCTGTACTTCCATGGTCACTCGTTCAAGAGAGATGAGACAGCCTGCTTGAAGCTCCCACAAGGCGACTCTGTGTTACATTACTAAGCAACCGGTCTGCATGATGAACACTAGTTAGAGCATACGGATGAGATTTTCACCGATAATTTTCTTTTTGGATGGCACATCAAGGATGCCGCGATTGATGCTTTATGCAATACATGTACTTTTTTAGTTCCTAGTCTACGGCACTACCACATTTTTTTCCTTTGCCTTGTTAGGTTAAGTTTCTTGGTCAGTTGAGTCTTGAATCTGTAGGTGCTCCTGTCGTGTTTATTTATGTGGATCAGTTTAATGTTCATGTGTTACCTGCTGCTGTACCTTGATGGTTTTGCTATCGTGTTATCTGGTACTGTACATTGATGGATTGGAGCCGCCCTTAACCTTTCAATGCAAACTTTTGTATGACAGCTTTGCTGATATAATCCTAAATCATCCTCTCAAAAGAAATTTTATTCATTCGTCTGATATACTCCTAATCGTCCTCTCAAAAGCAACTTTATACATCCGTCTCAATAAAACTAGTCCACATCCAGCAGCTCTATCCATCCATCTCTATAATAGTCATCACATTCTTAAAAGATCCCTGCATCCCTAAAATTCCATCACTTTGTGCTATGTTCTAATTTCTAGGAGGAAAATGCTCTTCTGGTATCAGCTTTGCATGAAATAAAAGATTATTTTCAAAAGGAAAAGGTACCGATTTGGTCCCTAAATCTCAATACCGGACTTGTGATACCCCTCATGTAGCAAAACCGGATCAAATTAGTCCTCTAGCCAGGTTAGTGGGTGGTTTTAAGGTTTTTTGTTTGTGTGCATCTATGTATGATTTTACTGACTTAATGGCCACATGGTATCCATCTCATTGCCTTATCTCATACGGGAACATCCTTATTTTTGTGAAAAATAAAATCATACATGTCATTTGCATAAACTAAAAATTTACGCATAAAATTTTAAATCCTAAAAATGAGTATGTTGAAAGATAATTTAATTCTGATTTTTGAACAAAGACTTTTGTATTTGTAAAAATAAAATTAATAATTGTATAATTTCCTAAAAAAACATGCTTAAATAATTTTATTTTTATAAATATTTTCCTACAATTATGCAACCCTAGATTACGGTTATTAAAATTCAAAAATCAAATAAATGGTTGGAAACCTTTCCCAAACTAAAATATATTTTATCTTCAATAATTTTATTTGATAAATTATTAGCGAAGCAAAGATAAATATATTTTACTATATTTGATTGGATTTGAACCATTTATTTATTTACTCTCCTTTAATCTCCCTTTGGACCCATTTCTAATCCACCCTACGTCTTTCTCTCTTCTCTTTCTCTCTGTCTTCCTTCCCTCTCTTTCTTTCTTCCCTGCGCAGCATTATCCTCTCTTCTTTATTTACTGCGCAGCAACCCACTCACCTTGCTATATCCCTTCAATTGCATGGCGGCTAGCAATGGGGGCTATTGAATTTCTTGCATTTCTCTTTGATGAACATTAAACCTCTTAATGTAAGCAGTTTCTAGTTCTACTCAGTTTAATGGTCAACATAGAGCAATAAAATTATGAGCCAAAATTATGGTAATATTTACCATGTTTGCAAGTTCTCTGATACAATAAAGTTTATTCGTTTGATGGTTATGATCCAAGAGCTGTATATCAGTGTGTTCTAGCTATTTGATTCATGGACTAGAACAAGTAAAGCATAGAGAGGACTTCACTCTATTTTCGGGTCCCTACCCTTACTTTCTCTCTCAAATCTTTTTTTTAATAGAGAGACCGAATTTTGTTTTTTCAAAGAGTAGAGAGTTGAGGGGATTAATAATAAGGCAATGACGTGGCAGTCCATGTATTCACCATATATGCTAATATTCCATGTATGGGCGCCACGTTGGCCAAAAAATCCCAACACCGCTTCGCTGTTTTGATAGGTCAAAGGATCAGTCAAGCCTGATTTTGCTAAATGAGGGAACTCACAAGTCCGGTATTGAAGTTCAACAACCAAAATAGTCCAGCGGGCATAGTTCAGGGATCAAATCAACACGTTTTCCTTTTCAAAATATATAGGGCATCCCACAAAAAATCGTAAAAGCTAGACCTCTGAAAATCCAATACAGGGATTCCTTGCACTATTACCATGTTCTTTTTAGCTTAAACTAGGTGAAAAGTTTGTTCTTTTTAGCTTAAACTAGCTGAAAAGTTTAATCTCAACTTTAAGTTTAATCTCAGAAAGTTACAATCACTCAAAAAAGGTCTTGAGATTCAAAAAATAAAAAATATATTTCAAAAACTAAAAAAATCCTTTAAACTTTACACAAATAGCAACAAAATAATATATCGTGTGGTTTGTAAAAGATTATAACATTGATTGTTATCATTGATTGCAATGGCATGAATGAGAGGATCAACAGCATCAGCATTTGCTCTGGCAATCTTATTGTTATTATTGATTGACAGACAGATTCAAAAGGGCTGTCACAGCATTTTCTTGGGTTTTGGCATCAATTAAGAAGACCAACCAGCAAGTTTATAGCCCCACAGTTTGCGATGACAATCCTGTTCTCCAAATTGTGCTTAGCCAGAAGGCGAATCTCTGATGTTGCTGACCTCCTCGATTATCTTGCGGACCTGATTTTCTATGGCATAAAGATCACTCCGTGCATCCATAGATGAGGAAGATATTATTCTGGGGAAACCTCTGTTGTCATTTATCATGTCACTTGGATACTTGAAATGCTTCCTCTGTTGAATGTTCTGAAGTTTGTCCAATAGAACCATCATGTCTTTCTTCTAAACTAGATTCTCTTGCTTCAGAACTTGCAAGAGATAACCTAGACACTTCTGGTACAGAACCATTTGCATTTTCCAAAGATTGATTACTTGAGGCGCCATGGCTAGAAGCCTAGAACTGCTCACATGTGAGGGATCTGATGAACCACACTGTGGGGAGGGATTTATTCGATTTGCGATGATCAAGAAACAAAGACAAGAGGAAACTTCGCCGAAAGGAAGAGTGGGAGCTCAAATTTCAGAGAGGGGAAGATTCAGCCGCCGCTGATGGGCGGGATGATGGCGAGCTCGTCGCCGTCGCCGACGGCGGCGGACTCGGGCGCGTACTCTTCGTTGAGCGCGAGCACCATGGAGCGGCGGATCTCCTCCAGCTTGGGGAACTCGGCCAGCACCCGGCCGAGGCACTCCCCCGCGGTGCTCCCCGCCGGCACCTCCATCGAGGACTCCGCGACGCCCGTAAGGTCCCGCGCCCTGGCGAAGAAGAGCACCTTCACCCTCACCGCCGCCGCCGCCGCCGAGGCCCCGCCGCCCTGCTTCCCCTCGGCCGCCGGCTCCGAAGGAGCATCTGAAGGAGACAGAGAGATAAGGACGGGAGAGAACTGATCAATCGGTGGAAGAAAACCGAGCAGCGAATCGAAGCTGCATCGCCGGAGGAAGCGCGTGAGAATTGCTTGGGGGATGATAGGGATGGCATGCTGCACCATTTGTGTCCTGCGCCATCGCCGGAGAGGCGGAAGCTACCGATCCTCCTCTCCCTCTCTGGAGCCGTGGAGCGCGGCCGAAACAAATTGGGTCAAACTGGAGCCCTCGACGCCGCCGTCGTCTGGGCCGAGGCGATATTCTCGGATACCTTGGAGCCTGGAGGAGGAGAAGAAGAGCGCCAGCAACTCGCAGCTGGAGGGATCAGCTGCATCAGCCAGGTGATGTGTGCATCGAAATACATGTGTTCGTGCCGGAGTGGTTATCGGGCATGACTAGAAATCATGTGGGCTCTGCCCGCGCAGGTTCGAATCCTGCCGACCACGCATTTTGTGCATGATTTTTGTGGACTTCATTTTGTAAGTTGGCAAGTTGCAGTTACAATGTCCGATTTGAATTTAGCTGTCCCTTTCTTTCTTTTTTGTGAATGTTAGGGGCTATAAAAATAAGTGCAGACAAAAGTCGGTCACCCAGTGTTTCGAAAGTAATACATGTAGCCGACGTTGGGACTTGGGAGTACCCAGGATTTCAAAAGGCCCACACACAATTCTGAACGGAGAAAGATGAATGGTTGCGAGTAAGTCTTATTTGGTTGGTACAGGAAAGTATATTAACTTTTACAAGCATCCAATATTCGTAATGACAGAGCTAATAGGATATACAAAACAAAATCTCGGTGAATAGGTAAGCTGCTACAAAATGGACAATCTATACACCCAAAAAAAAGATCCTCAAAGAAAAAACAAGGAACAGAAAAATACACCATCTCAACAACAGACGCCCACCGCCCGCCACACTTGCATGAGATGCGCACAATCTCAATCTGACTAAACAGTAATCAACGACAATAAAAAGGGGCCAACCAGTCACATGAGAAATCAAAGGAGATGCTTAATGTACACTACAAAATAAAATCTTCTTTGTGAGGTCATCTCCTTGCTGAATTCCCGTGCCTTTGGCTGCGGAAGTAGCTGAGAAGAGCTAGCGCCTGTAGAATATACATTAAAAAAACAAACAGTTCGATTACATACCTACATGATATATCAACCATAGCAAAAAGATTGGGCATCTCCAGGTGATGCTCTATTCTCATGCCCCATCACTATAGCAAATAATAATGGGGCAAGGAATGGAGCATGAAGAGAGTGGGAACAGTGATGGGGGCAGTGGCAGGCGAATAGTGATAAAACAAGAGGCAAACAAGGCATCCGTTGGAGATACCCTTATTTGATTCGTATGAAACTCTGGTTAAGATTAAAATCAAAAAAGTTGACAACCCTCAAAAAGAGACTAAAAAATGTTAAAAAAATATTAAAAATAGTTTTTAGATCTTTGCGAAGAACCAATAGAAGCTCCACAAAAATAACTACAAAGTGCTACAACATATGGCTTGTACAAAAATAACGTAGATTTTAATCTAGCTTAGGCTGAATCAAACACGGCCTAAGTATCTCTTAGATGTAATTTTCTGTTTATAAGAGAGAGAGGTGCCGGTGACAAACCTTTTCTCTTGCCCGTGGTGTGCCTGACTGTGAGAGTGCAACTAAGGGGGGCACAGCACCCTCTTGAAGAACTATGCTACAAAATCTGCTGCTGTTTGTACAGAGTTGAAGTAATGCCGCAGCAGCATTTTCCTTCCCTCTCGCTGAACCAAGTTCAACAACTTCAACAAGGGCTGGAATACCGCGTGCCTGCCCAATCGCAGTCCTCCCTTCTGGTATCGTAGCAAGATTTGCCAAGACAGCCACAGCTTTGTCAACCATTCCAGCAGCAGGGTCCATAAGCTCAACCAGGTGCTTCACAGCATCAGCCTGCACAATGCGGGCCTTGTTCTCATGGAGTATGGATAAATTAAACAGCGCAGTAGCTGCATCTTTCTTTCCTCGTGGGGCACCATTTCCTAGCAAGTCTACAAGAGGCTTGATGGCTCCAGATCGTCCAATCCTCAATTTGTTCTCTTCAATAACAGAGAGACTGAATAAAGTAGCCGCTGAGTTCTCTTTAGCCTCAGGGTTCCCTGTCTCAAGGACATGAATGAGAGGATCAACAGCATCAGCATTTGCAATGGCAATCTTATTGTTATCATTTATTGACAGATTCAGAAGGGCTGTCACGGCATTTTCTTGGATTTTGGCATCTGGTGAATGAAGAAGACCAACCAGCAAGTTTATAGCCCCACAGTTTGCTATGACAATCCTGTTCTCCATATTGTGCTTAGCTAGAAGGCGAATCTCTGATGTAGCTGACCTCTGAACATCAATAGAGTCACTTATCAAATCATCGATTATCTTGCGGACCTGATTTTCTATGGCATAAAGATCACTCCGTGCATCCACAGATGAGGAAGATATTATTCTGGGAAAACCTCTATCAGATGTTTGCCGCGAACAAATTGCCCTCTAGGGCGGACATCACCTAATCTTGATGGGATTACATGTTCCCTTTGGGGAACAGAAGAGGCTGAAGGTCCACCATCTGTAACCTCTCCAGATGCATCGCTACTGTAATTTGTCCTGTCACTTAGAACTTGTGCTACCCCATTGTCATAGTCCCCGTCAAGTTGACCACTATTAGGAAGACTACCATTCACCGAAGAACTGCCCACAAGGTCCTGTGAATCCATGTCCAAATTAGATACTTGAAATGCTTCCTCTGTCGACTGTTCTGAAGTTTGTCCAATAGAACCAGCATGTCTTTCATCTAAACTAGATTCTCTTGCTTCAGAACCTGCAAGAGATAACCTAGATACTTCTGGTACAGAGCCATTTGCATTTTCCAAAGATTGATTGCTTGAGGCCTCATGGCTAGAATGGTTCACATGTGAGTGAATATTCTGATGAACCACACTGTGGGGAGGAGATGCTCTATTCAAGTTTTTCATATACAGGTCAGCTTCTGGGGACCCAGGAATATTCGCCTTAGCTACTACACTAGGATGTAGAGGGCTGCTGTTCGCAGCGCTCAAATCCTGAAGGGATGAGGCAGCTGAAGGAAAGTTCAACTTCAAGGATTTCATAGGATCAGGTAGCTTAATGCCATGTGACTCACACCAGTTAGCTATCAAAGCTTTCACAGTATAATTAGGAATTAAATTGGAGTGACCAAGTCTTTGGCGTGTTTTCGGGCAGATAGTAAAACCCTCATCAAGCCACAACTTGATATACACCCGTTCATAAGTCTGACCAGATGCTACAATAACAGGATCAGACATAAGCTCCAGGGAAAGCGGACAGCAAAAATCAGCAGGAATGGGTACCCCATTGATGCTAAGCAATTGTGTTTCCCTGAGAAGGTGTTCATGCATGTAGCTGACCAGTGGAACCATTTGCTCAACTAGATCCAGTTCTTCACGGTTCTCGCCTCGTATTGCCCTTGCTCTGAGATTCTCGAGTGAAACAGCTTCCATGTACAATTCCAGGTTAGTTGACAAATTCAATGAACTTGAAACTTTCAATAAATTCTCAGGACTTGCTGTGTTTGTCTCAGTTAACTCCATTGCTACCTCCTTCAGCAAATCAAACATGTGGTCATAATTTATGTCCTGGAGTTTCTACATCAAATTAAAAAAAAAAAGAGAGAGAAATGAGTTACACATGTGATGGATGAACAAGGAAATTAAGGTCACAAATGGCAACAAAGTAATAACTACCAACTCTATAAAGGTGTTAGTGGATTTTCCAGTACCTCTATACAAGTGCAGGCACGGCCAGTTAGAGAAGGTAATAAAGAATTGACAAGCTGGCACAACTGAAGGGAGCATCCATGAATATCTGATATTACTGATTCGATTTGCCAGACCTGTTGAAGGCAATTTAAACATTATCGAACTAGAACAGCAATATTTGATGGGTGGCAATAATATCAATTTACAGCAATCATCAAGCGATGTTAGCTTAAGACATGGACAAAGAAAGTGAAACGGAATGTTTGAAAAATAACATGAACCAGTAGCTGTATTCAGAATTCACTAAAATCAGAGAGAAGAATGAAACGTTCCTTTAATTTGCATTGGTTTCAAGATTAAATAAATATCCAGTAATAAAAAGGGAAAGCATAATAAACCAGGCACACAGAAATTTGAATGAACAATGAGACAAATAGGATAATTCAAAAGTGTCATATCACAAAAAAAAATAGAACTTTTGCAGGGTCCCTGTAAACAAACTTCATAGCCATTTAGCATATTACCCCCATTTTGCTTTCGTTTATATTGGATTTATACACTATGTCTCTTTAACAATATAGCAAACATGAGAATGATGAGATGCCTTGGTAAGCATGCCAAACACTGCTGAGATACTTTTCAGTATAGTTTATAGAACTAGTATATCTGCTTGGCTGTCTAGCAAAGAACAAAATCAACATTCCTGAAAACTTTGAAGATCATTTTACCAGTAAATGGGATTTTATTAAACACAAGAAATGGCTCATCATAGTTAGGTCAGGTAAACCATGATAACCATGCAAACTGCAATGCTTGGCTTCAAACAAGTGTGCGAACTATTCTTAACAGTTCCAACAATTTGAATATCTCAAGGCCCCAGAGTTCAGAAAGGTAAAATCTACCATCTTTTGAAAGAATATTAATTAATGGAACCTGGTATACACTGTGAAACAATAAAAAACATGTCAAGGCCAAATTTTCTTTGACAAAAGAACCAGCTAACTTGAGTCGGCAATTGCGACTACTGTTAAAAATAAAGCATGAAAAGGCAGAGAGACTGGTTGATTTTACTGTAAACCTTCTGGAGCATAATACATGAAAAAAAGGTAAAGAGTGGATAAGTGAAATGTGAATGTAAATTTAGCTCATCTGCACGTACAAAATATATTTTGCTTGTGGTCTGGTGCCACTTCTGAATAAGCCCTGAAGCTTCATTGACAGCAGTGTCGAGCTCCCTTAACACCTCAGTGAGTTGCTCTTCAGGAGATTTGCGTAGATCTTCTATGAGAGGGACCACAATGCTCGAAACATCGCACACATTTTGGCAGTACTTTTGAATGGGGTTGGGCCTTGTGGTAGATCCATCAAAAGTTAAAACTTTAAGGTGTGAGATACTATTAAGGAGATTCCTTGGGTACAAATTTTCCATCAACCCTGTTTGACAATCCATATGTGCGAGAATAAGACAACATGAAATCATAACTTCTTAATTTTCAAACCCATCCATATATGAAGTTGTGAAGTAATCTGTTCTCACATATGCTGATATGCACGTACTATCATTGTACATACACATACAATCATGCTATTCTAAGAGATGATTTGAACATTTGAACAGCAACACAGCATTAGATACATAGTGGGGTTTTCTCGACATTCCGCTTTAGTGCAGCAGCCTTCCCCCTTAGTATGTCCTGCTCAAGCTCAAATAATTCCCATCCATTCCAGCTTATGTTACTATCGTCTACTGATGCCACTAACATCCAAAAAAAAAGTTGTTAAACACCACGTGTTTTATTGCGCTTGCATCATAATGCAATAAGCTAATAACATATACACTGGGAGTCAGGCCTTGTTGCTAAATTGCATGGGAACATGAGTCAGCTGACTTGTTCAATTAATAATGGAGTCTCCGAGCTAAGCCAGCAAGTGCGGACACAAATGCTTGACGACAAAATTCGTGTGGAAACGTACATTACAGGTGTGCAAGCAGATGAAAAGATCCTACCTTCTCAAAGTAAATGTCAGCACAACTCGTGTCCAGAATTGTTGCAGCAGCAACCATTCATCGGTACTTTTTTTTAATAAAAAAACAGCAATAACAGCCTAGTTGCACAGGAACGGCGACCAAAATTATCCCACACGATTGAAAGGAGAGTATCATCCTGGCGAGCGCAACAGCACGCAGTCAAGCACGGTAGCAACTACTCCAAGGCAGTAACATCAAGAAGCTCCTATTACAGCGCAGAAATGGCAAGCCAATCCATCCGTGAGAAAAAGGGCAGGTTTTTAATAAGAGCCTATCATGAAGCAGGAACTGAAAGCTAATCCATTCATATCAACTATACAGTACAGGAAGGAAGAGCTCGATCGAGTGGTCCAGAGCAGCTTCGCGCGGCAGAGACGGGGACACTCACACGGGCAGAAATGGCAGGCGCGCGGCGAGCTGGGATCCGGGGCGGCGGCCACAGGGAGCACTAGGCGCGGAATCCTAGAGGCGGCGGCGGAGGGGCGCAAGCAAGGCACGGGAAGGAAAGGGAGGGAAGCGCGGGCGAGCATCCAAACCGCGGCGCAGGGGCGGCGGAGGAACCCTAGACGGCAAGCCTGCCGGCTCGACGGGACGGGACGGGCGCGCCTACCGGAGCGCGCGGGCGAGGTGGCCGGGGAGAGGGGGAGGGGGAGGGGCGACTGGCTGACCTCGTCTCGGCGGCGGCGGCCGTGGCGGCGGCGGCGAGATCGGGGATCGAGGCGGGGATCTCCCTGGCTGGCGACGCCGATCGAGGCCTGACTCCTCCTCCTCCTCGCTCTCTCTCTCTCTCTCTCTCTTGGCGCGGTGGTTTGGTTGGGTTTGGGTTGGATCACGGTGAATGGGTTGGGTCGGGTCGGGTAGGTGGCTAGGTGGAGGCGACTAGAGGAGGCCAATCCGCCAATGGCAATGGGGGTTGGCCGGTTGGGGGGGGGGAGACGCGGTCGCAGCGGCGACCTGGCCTGCCTTTGCTTACTGCCCACTGCCGAGCCCGATTGGTCGTCGTGACTCGTCTCTCCGGACTCCGGAGCCTTGACGCTTGACGCTCCGACGAATGCTCAACAGGTCAGATAGACGAGTCAAATTATATTGTATGGCAACAGGTATTCATCTGGTGAGAAGAGAGGTTCTACGTCAAATTTAGCCCTGTCTAGTGATTAAGATCTACTCTTAGAAGAATATAGGTTATAGGTCCATAGCGCCGCGACCTCCATTTTGTTGGGTTGAATGGAAATATATTTAATATAAGTTTCTTTGAGGACGAGGATTCTGAAATTGTTGCTTTAGGTACATGGTATTTGATATTAGAGTACTCTAAATTTGATACTCTAGATGATAGGACCTTCATTACAATTTATAAACAAAATGCTTCACCGCTTTGATTATTGTGGCAGTCTATGCCCCGAAGACGAGTGTGGTTGATGATTGGTTAATATAAATGTCTCGTCTCCTCACCCATGGCATGCCCTTTCCTTTTTCGCATGACCACACCACCTAGCCAATTACATGTAAAAGAAAAAAAAAATAGGTCCAATAGCAATAGAAAACTAGTGGATTTTAAGCACTCATATCTTTTATACTCGTAGATAGGTAGATACTCTGTTGCACTTATACGAAATTTAAACTTGTTGCTTTTTGAAAACCATATCAAATAGGATATTGGTAAATTGCATATCGATAGAAATCCCTATAGGACAGGGATGGTGTTAGTTGCTTACACATCATGATAAAGATTTCTCTTTGTATTTACCGGTTTTGAGATAACAAGAAACAACATTTTCTATTAACCATGTTCAGTTAGACCGCCTTTATCAAATTAAATGACGGTAAGAATTGTGTTAAGTGAAAGTTTTCATATCTGGATGGCTTTCAAACTTTGTATGTCGAAATGATTTTGAGAAAATTTGACTGGGTAGGAATGTGCCCATGAACACAACTAAGTGATGATGATAACCTAACCAGCTGCCATGACATACTGACCTGCTTCAAATTTGCTTCATGCTTCATGCTTCATCTTGAATAGATCAATACGCGGTTACCCACAGCTTCAAGACGGCTGCATGGGAACGCGCTGGGCCGAGGCGACCAGAGGCCGACGAATCGGCGATGGGAGGGCGAGTCGCGGGTGGATTCCAGCGGTAGCATTTGGGAGGAGCCCCGCCATCAGCAAAGATGGGCTGCATCTGCAAATTCGGCAGTTGGATCTGGACTGCATGAACGGCCGAGATTTTTTTTTTCTGAAGGAGTTGACGCTGGATTATTTTTGATTTGAGGAAGTTAACGCTGGATTATTGAACCCAACGTAAATGTGCATACGGCCGCTATAGATGGTCAAATAGGCCAGCATGAAGCACGATGTCTTGGCACGGCACGAGGCATGGCAAGACATGGTATCGATCGGGTGCAGGCCGGCACGGGCACGGCAAGCGTGTCATGCTTGGGCCGAAGGCCAAACCCAGGGGCCGGCACGAGCACGACACGATTAATTTTTTTATTTATAATATGTAAGTATATTACAAACTGTTAGACATATCAAGCAAAAACGCAACTGCGTCCAACTAGCTAGTGCCTAAGCTATAGGGGTATCCGATCTAGAGGTCCTAGGATCGACCCTTCGGGAGCGCACGAATTTTTGCCTCTCACCCCTCGCGCCCAGGCTCAGCACGACACCATACAATCGGATTCGTAAAAATATCACTCTAAAGACGACGCTTTTTAAAATGTCACTTTCAACTATTTTTTACCATATATGTGGCATTTCGGACCATTTAAGCCTCATTTTGCTCATTTTCTATTTACGTGGAAATTGCACCTTAGCTCTTTTTATTAACTTGGACTTCTTCTCTCTCTACCCGCTATGCTTGTCGTCATAAAGGTGGCCACGCGGTAGTTGAATGGGAAAGAGGGGAGAGGAGGCAGAGTGGCACGGCCGTCGAGGTCGGTGAGCGCAGCTGGACAGTGGCATGTCCGGCCACGGGGACGGCGATCGCGCCAATCATGTCGCTGGCGTGCAGGGATTCTAGAGGAGGAACAAAAGAGAGAGGAACAAAAGAAAGAACGAGACTAGATAGATGGAAAATGATTTCGGCCGAATTTAAAATGGAATTAGCTATATAGGAGACCTGCACCCGGTATTTTGTGCAGGCACTGCGCAAACACACGTGATGACCAGCTATCAGCAAAAAAGGTGGGCCCTAGCTAAAGAGAAAAAAGATACCGCATATTGCAGGCAAAGCAAATGGGCAGAGCGTAAGGGCAGCAGCAACTCACGCCATCCCATTTTTCCATAAAAAATTATGGTTTTTCCAGTGATTGAAAATATGGAAAAACAGTGCAAAATTACTGAATAAAAGTACAACTCACTGGAAAAACAATATAAACTCATTGAAAAAATAGTGCAAACCTTCACTGGAAAAAATTACATAACTACAATGGATCCATAAAAAAAATCTATAATAAACAGAATACAAAATAAATCTATAATAAACAAAAAACAAAATAAATCTATAATAAATGAAACCTCGGGCAAAAAATTCCACTATCACGAAGCATTTTTTCCAATAAATGGAAATGTGGAAAAACAGTAGAAATTTAGTGTAATTTTTTGCGCCTGCACGATTTCGCAAATTGCAAGCACCTACGAAATAGCAAACCCAATCTAAAATTCCCAAGAAGACAAAACTGTGAGAAGAAATTGTTAGGGGTGGCATTCTATGGAGCATTACCTCTAAAAATGGCATTTTGCGAGTCCCATTAAATGCTATAGAAAAAAACACAATTTGGGGGGCTAGCGTTTTGATTGGGATTGTCGACTTTAAAGTATCTCTGATTGTATAGTCAATTGTTATCTATAAGAAATGGACATGTTATCTACAGATAGCACATAAACAATCTCTCCAATGAATTGGCTATAGAATTGTCTGCAGAGTTTATAATGGACCCATATGTAATATAATAATATGTATGCACCTTGTAATTCCATATAGACCAACTCTTAGATAAGAGTTATTATCTATCTTTCTTCTCTTTTTCTCCTCCACATGACTACGTAAACAAAAAGATGAGTTAGATTCTTAGAGCATCCCCATCACACCCTCCAAAATGGCATCTACTTCAAAATTTTTCAAATGCATTAGGAGGGAATTTGGTCCATGTGAGTAGCAATTTGCACGCAGCGATTCTTTATGGCGATTCTTTATAGCAATGCAGGAAAATTTGAAGGCCCTGCTGGGGATGCTCTTATAACTATATCTGATTTGGCACTATTAAAGATGATCTTATATACATGTCTCTTCATCCCCACTTTGGTGTGTATCCGTCAATGTGCTTGTGGGTCCACATACGAATTTATGTATTCAACGCGTTTATATTGAGTTGGATCCCCTTTTTGCCTATTTAGTACGTGCTTTATTGTTACATTTACATTTTGTTTTCTGAAGTGTTCTAGTTGATGTCTTCCAGTATTCCCCTTACCAATTTTTTCATGAGAGATCAACGAGTGGTTGTTTCCTCCAACAAGGATGAAGAGTATTAGAGTTATGCATAAACTTTTTTTCAGGGTTAAAATGACAAATTCTCCTACAAAATTGAATGCTAGGTTCGACGGGCATAGAAACAATTTAACTAAAAAGTAACGTGCATTAAGGTTTATTTGGAACATGATTTTTTTCCATATTGTGAGAGAGCCAAGTTGTTCGAAGTAAGGGCATTATTGTCTTTAGTCTTTACACCTTGTAACCATGCATAAAGGGTGTGTTTGGTTGTACCATGCTGGACCATCCAGCACGAGGTTAGGGATGTGATAGATTGATAATGCATGAATTTATCCATGCACTGGTGTTTGGTTGTGTTTTTCTTAACCAGGACCAACCGGGATGCTCTCAAGAATCTGTCGGACAGTGAATTAAAAAATTAAAAGCCACAGACCAATCCATCCAGAAATTACTGAGCTCAACCACAAGCTGATCATTCATACATGAATAATCATGTCAATTTCATTCAACACAATATGTGCAAAAAAAATAAGAACCTTTGCAGAATTTCTCAAGTCCAATGTAATTAAGCAACCATCTGAAGGCAAATCTACTGAACTCAAATCTCCAATAGGCATTGATCGCTGTGCAAAACTACTCTAAATCACATGATGTTGCAGGTTGTTGGGTCCTCCTCGTTGATGAGCTACCAGGCCCTGTACGCGCCGCCGTAGCAGCACTCTGGCCTTGAGCGCAGCAGACGCCATGCGCCATGCCCCCTACTTCCTCCGCCGCCTTCCCCTTCTTCCCTCCTGCGCCCCATGTCGACCCACGCCGCGCCGCCGTCGCCGGGGATGAGGAGGAGGAGGAGGCGTGCCGTCATCGTGGGGCGAGGTGGCGCGCCGCCGTCGCCGGGATCGTGGGGGCGAGGTGGCGCGCCGCCGTCATTGGGATCGTGGGCGAGGAGGTGGCGGCGCGCGTGTGTGGTGGTGGTGGGTGGGGGGGCAGGCGCATGGGGGAGGAGGAGATCGGGAGGTGGCGGCGCTAGGCCATGTCGGCGGCGGCGCTAGGTCACGGGGGAGAGGAGGAGGAGGAAGCGCTCGGGAGGGGAGGGACGAGCCGAACTCTCCTCCTTCCACCGGACGAAGCGGTCCTCGCGGTAAAGCATCGGGCTGATCTGCTGGACCGGGACAAGGGGATCCTATTTGGATCAACCAAACAAAAAACGAGATCATGCTGGACAGGACCGTGCCGGTCAGTGCTACCAAACACACCCAAAGTGGCCTGGCACAGTTGCATATGGACAAAGTCTAGTTGGTGTGAATACAACACCAACTATTTTATACCCCTTCCCACAGTTGAGAATGGGATGAGTTTGACTGTTTGAGGAAAAACTTTGGGAACTGATTTGAATACTCTCTAGAAATATCTTAATACTCAGAGGGATTAAGAAGGAAATGTCAAATATTTGTATATGCGTTTGTCCATTGCGTGGCAGCTACAACAGAAGTAAACTCGTAATGTCATTTGAATGGTTACTTCTAAATGTATGATATCTACTGCTGATGTAAAGTATTTAATTAGTGACGATGGTATGCCACTGATATATTTGGAAATTATTATTTAATTTTTTGATTTTGATCAATTTTTATGCCTCAAAATCCAAAATTCTCGAACCTCCCCAAAGCCTGATGCCACGGCCCATGTTATCTCCATGGTCCCTACAGCCTAACGCCTTGACCCATATATTATCTCTAATGCGATGTGTCTCAATCCACTTTCCCAATCAACCTTCCTAACGTACCGTCCAACTTCCAAACCGTCTTCCCCCAATTTCCCAATTGATCGATTCTCATCATCCCCTCATCCCCTATCTCTTACCCTCGATGTGTGCGCTTCATATGGCTCTCCGCCTCCCTCCTCCAAGGGTAATTAATTTCATTTTAAGGTTTCTATACATCATTTCTAGAAGGTGTCATGTCACCTAGAAACAAAAAATTTGGCTCTACTGCATTGTATCTCCACATTGTTCCCATCGTCAATGCCAACTCCTTTCTCTCTCCAAAGCCAACTTCTCCCCCCACCCCCATCCTTACATTTCAATGATGACGAGCGACAAGCTTGGTGGCACATCATTGCCTGCGGCATGCAAGGAGGCGCGACGAACTTGGTGTCGTGGCGTGCGTGGAGATGCATGACGATGCGATGGGAGCTGTGAGCGTGACATTGCGGCGCACACGAAGGCGTGGAGTCGCGGCAGGTGCAACGCGCAAGGAGGCTCGGTGGAGCGACCAATGCGAAGGCTTAGCGAGCTCAGTGTCGCAATAGGTTAGCATGGCGCGACGGCTTGGGCGAATGCAGAGCTATGTGCGAGCTTGTCGATTCCATCGGCTGGTGCAACGGAGGTCATAGAGAGCTCTGGTGCAGAGCTAGACGAGCGGTGACCAACGAAGGAGACGAGGAGGAGGAGGAGCGGTCGACGGTGGAGGGTAGTAGTAGGTGGATGGGGTAGATAGAAAGGAAGGCGCCTAAAACAGTTTCATGGGTGTTGCTTCCCTTTGGGATTAGGGTAGTAATCGTTTCTCAAAGAACAAAGGAACTCTCTGCATTAATTCTCTTCTATGTCACTTTTCTATCCCATCCGACTAAAAAGAAAACTCTAGACCATTGTAACTTGACTATAAAAAATGGCTCGGTTGGTCTAACCCTAACTAAGGTTTTCTATAAAGATATTATAGGTAAAACTAAATATAAACTAGATAATTTATTATTGTAAAGAATAGATTGATCGATAAAGATTATGATCCTCTTTGGTTCATGGTTTTGTTCGATTTGGTTCGGTTGGGCCAAAATTTGCTTTTTTACAGACTAATTGTTGTAATATTTTATAATAATTTTCATAACTTTGTCGGATTTTACTCAAAGATCTTAAAAATATTTTATATATATTTTTAATCTTGTTATCTTTTTTTTTATTGTTCTTAACTTTTAGTTCAATCAAATTGAACCGAACAAAATCGCAGACCAAAGAGGCCTTGCCGCCATCGTGAAATATAACAGGGGAATAATTCCTAATCTCCACACTAAATCACGAGCCTCTTGCGCGTTTGCGACGTCACCCCTAAGACTCTTTCTAACAAGAATCCTTAAATTTGATCCCCTATAGCCTCATATACAGCCTCCCTTTAAAAATAATCTCTCCTTATATTCTTTCCTCCAACAGCGTTTCCTATATGGAGAATTATATAGAGGAAGGAAAGAGAACCTCTAAATATAAGGAAATTGAGAGAAAACCTTTATTTTAGGGAACGGAATAGGAAATGCTGTTAGAGCATATAGGGGAAGAATCTGTTCCCTATTTTAGGGTAGAGGGTGCTTTAGGGGACCTGTTGGAGATGGGAAATTTCGCTCTATGACACCCAATTGGAGTGCCTTGGTAAAATTGACACCCAATTAAATCTCGATTTAGATTCAAGTGACACTCATTTACCTAATTGTTTTTGACATGACACTTCTATATTTTTTATTGCATTTTCCTTTTTTCCCTCCCATTTAAGCTCCCATTTTGCCTCACTGTGCATCTTCTTCGACCTCCAGACCAGGGACGGCCATGAGAGCTTGGCTCGGTGGTGTTCCAGAGCATGGCGACGTGCGCGGACGGCTAAAAGCCTAAAACGGAATGCGTGTGTCGAGCATGGCGACACTGCAGCGCCTCGCCGCTGTCTTCGCCGATGCGCTCGCGCGGTGGCTGCCGGCGCCGACGATGGAGGTGGAGAAGCATGTCCACGTCGTCGACCTCTCCGGCACGGCCGCCAATCCGGTGCTGTTGGTGGCGCTCTTCCACGCGTTTCGCGGCCGCCGTGAGGGCCCGCCGCACCTCCGCATCACCGCCGTGCACGAGAGCGGGGAGTTCCTCGCCGGCATGGCCGCTGTGCTTGCCAGGGAGGCCGAGGCGTTCGACGTGCGTTCCAGTTCAACGCCGTCGAGGCGAGGCTCGATGAGATGGACTTCGGCGAGCTTCGCCACCGCCTCCACATCCGCTCCGGCGAGGTGCTCGCTATCAGCGCCGTGCTGCAGCTGCACGGTGCTGATGACGATGCACAGTGAGGCAAAATGGGAGCTTAAATGGGAGGGAAAAAGGAAAATGCAATAAAAAATCTAGAAGTGTCATGTGCCGAAACAATTCGTGGGTTGAGTGTCACTGAACGAAACTGAGACGAATTGGGTGTCAATTTTATCGAGGCACTCCAATTGGGTGTCATAGAGCGAAATTTCCAGCCTAAAATTTCTGAACCCCTCTTCGGCTGTCTAGCTCTCTTCTCCCTCGTCTCCGACGGACCCCTCCGGCCACCTCCTCCCACAGTCCCACATTGCCCTCCTCTCTCTCTCTCCACATCCACATTTTGACCCCTCCCCTCCGGTCCCCTTCTCCCACCGTGCAGCTTCCAGAGAGGCATCGTCGAGGAGTCACGAGATCTGGCATCGCAAATTTCATCCAATTTTTCTGCTGCTCGATGTAGTTGGTTCACTAGTCTGTTGCTCCCTCCCGTATTTGTTTGTTCTTTGATGTTTTCTGTACGAGACTTCGTGCTTGGTTGTGAAAAGACGCACAAATTTTGTTTAGGTTTGCTAGCTGTTGATTCAGCCCAACAAATTCGGTTCGGCTCTTCCTCAGCCGCCTTCTCCCCTGCTCTGCTTCGCGCCCTCCATCCGGTGCTCCACTGCTCGACCACCGGAGCATGTGTCTGAACCCCTCCGTACCCGACGGTTGATCTGGCTAGCGTCTGCCGGTGAGGTCGCCCACGAAGTGTTCGATGAAATGCCACCGGCAGTGCTTCTGGCTCGGCAGGCCTCATCCGCGCGAGCCGGAGCGCTGGCCAGCACCCTGCGCCCTCCCCTCGGCGCAGCGGCACGTCGGCTGCACGGCGGTGGGGAGGCGGAAGGCGAGGAGTTCCCGTACGCCGACGTCCCCAGGCCGGGGAGGAAGTGGCAGCGCAAGCCGTACGTCACGCCGATGAAGGCCCTCATCCGGAGGGCCAAGGAGGAGAGGCGTGCCCGGCGGGAGAACCCGTGCCGCGTGCTGGAGCACCAGCCTAGCAACGGACTCCTCGTGCCGCACCTCATCGAGGTCGCCCACGGGGTGCATGGGGCGTGGCGGAGGCTCCTTGACGGCCTCGCCAGGCTTGTCGAGGGCGACACCGCCATCCCGGTGAATCGATGCAGGTTCTGCTCTGAGGTGCATGTCGGCAGCGTCGGCCACGAGATCAGGACGTGCGAGGGCGCCAATAGCGGCGCGAGGAACTCCCTGCACGTGTGGCGGCCAGGCACCATACGAGACGTCGTCGGCTTCCCGTACTGCTACCACCTGTTTGACCGTGTTGGGAAGCCCAGGGTGGTGCACAAGGAGAAGTACGACGTCCCTAGGCTCCCGGCGATCCTCGAGCTTTGCATCCAGGCGGGTGTCGATGTCGAGCGCTACCCGACCAAGCGGAGGACCAGGCCGGTCTACTCCATCGATGGCAGGATTGCAGACTTCGAGCCAGACGAAGAAGACAAGTCAGAATCAGAGACATCGCCTGAAGTTCCGTCGTGTTCACCAGAAGCACCCATGATCTGCACTCATACCAGCAATGGTGGACAGCAACAGCACAAGGAGATGTCGGTGAGCGAGCTGAGCTCCTGGACGCTGCAGTCATGGCTGGACATGCGGTCAGGTGCAACGGAGCTGATGAGCAAGTACAGCGTGCTCACCTGTGGGTACTGCCCGGAGGTGCAGGTCGGGCCCAAGGGGCACAAAGTGAGGATGTGCAAGGCCACCAAGCACCAGCAGAGGGATGGCCAGCACGCATGGCAGGAGGCCACGGTGGACGACTTGGTCCGGCCGAACTATGTCTGGCATGGACGGGAGCCACTGGTGAATGAGCTCAAGAGGTACTACGGCAAGGCCCCAGCTGTGGTGGAGCTCTGCGTGCGTGCTGGTGCACCGGTGCCCGCACAATATAGGAGCATGATGCGCCTAGACGTTGTGCAGCCCGCTCGCGACGAGTACGACCTCGTCGCCTGAGCCTGTGGTGTGCTGTAGCTCTTTGGTATGAAAGCATGGATGGTGTATGAGGGACTGAGGGTTGGAGCAGATGCTGTGCATTGGATGGATCCCTAATGCATTTTGCAGCTGCAGAACGTTGGAGATAGTCTGCTTGTCAAGACATAATTTTTCAGGTTAGTGTGTTATATGTATCTGTAGCGGGACTGCTGGGAGTTCATGCTTTTGTTGCAATCCACATGCATAAATTTTAGAAGTCTAATTAAGTGCTGACTTTAAAGTATAACACAGAATTGAAGAATATTGAGTTCTAAGTTGTAGCCACGTAAAGATCCTAAAGAGATTGTTGTTCTAAAAGCAGAAAGATATGCCAAATTATCCATTTCTTTAGGACAAAACTTCTATATGCTGCTCTGTCCGCATGTGTTCAACACATTTTTGAAAGAAAAACGTGTTCAATACATTACAGACTCTATTATCTTTTTCGTTTTTAGTTGTTAGCCCACCGCTTAAGAGTCACTTCTCTGATTTTTTTTTATTCATAATGACTGGTAACCAGGGAAAACATTTTCACGAAACTTTCGGTGAATTTCGTGTTAATTGGTTCATGACAGCCAAAAAATTTCGAACTGTGACAAATTCATCAAACTTGGGAAGTATATAGAAACATAAGCATAGTGGCTAGCAAGCAAAAAACTGCTCTTAGCGCAGTGGGAAGGCTGTTAGCATGCAACACCGACAGATGTTTTTCTTTCTTGTTTTGGTCTTAGGCTAAAAATTTCGAACTCCTTTTGATTTTTTTGCCCAAACTAATTCTGTAATTTTGAAAATTCATGAATTTCATTCTTACCGGTGGGATTCAAAATTTCAAATCTGAACATATCAAAATTCCAAAAAAAAACGTTTCTTTTAAATTTAAACATCAAATTTCAAATGTGAACGTATCAAAATACTAATAGTTTTACTTCATTTTAAAAAAAAAATCAAATGCAAAATTTGAGTTTATAATTTCAAAACTTTGAATTTTTTGAAGTTAAATTTTCTAGAGTTTTTAAATTTTGAATTTTTTTAGAGAGAGGGTGGGAGGAGGGAGGTGATGTGGATGTCATTTCATTTTAAAAAAGGCATATGTAGCAACCACATATGCATTTAACAGAATACTAACTGCCACCTCAGTATTTAGCGGTGTCCTTAACGGTTTTGGAGTAATGGTGCAAACGGCCACAGCTTTAAGGGGCCGAAAAAGTAATTTTCAGCAGGGCCGGGCTAAGTAAAATTAGCTACAACTTTATGGAAGAAAGCGGCAATTATCTCTATTTAAAACAGTAAAGATTTCACTGCCAATAATTATCTTTTTTTAGGGGAAGTAACTATCTCCATTAGATTGTAGGAAAAAAATTGGAAGCTTTCATTTTTCCATGGCATGACTTATGCACTTGAAAATATTTAGCCTGGATATTTGCTTTCATGGACACTAGTGTTTGGAAGTATAAGAGAATGGAACTTTGTCACTTAAATCTGTATACATCTAAGTATATATTTTTAGAGGTTATGGTAATAAATACGTTTGGAACAGGATAATGCCTTTGCATATATATTTTTTATATAGATAGGGACTTTAAATGCTATTTTAACTAAGGAGGCTTTGGGAAAAAGGTGCTCCCATGGTAACCTTTATGCTGCTTCATCGACTAAATTGAAATTTTTGAGCATTAATTTTTTGGTGCTGTAGCTAAGGTAATTTGGTATATGGTGGTGGTGTCTGCATGTAAAGAATAGACCAATTAACATAGTCCAGTTTTTTTGGCTTTGATTAATGATGTGTGGCCACAAGGTGAAGAGATGCATGTGGTTGGTTTGTCTGCTATATGGTATATGCTGCCAACTAGAGACACTCTAAACCCCAATCATAACCAGAAATAAGGTCACAAAGGTTTAGCTTGTCTTGTAGATTAGATCTTCAATATTATATGATGTGTTTTTTTCCCATGAATGTATAAATCCAAAAGCATTTCAAATAATTGTAGTAAAAATTGACATGTTAACAATTTTGCTTTCCAGAGGCATACATATCTAAGCATATTGGAGATGCTAATTTTTTATTTTGAGGATGCTAAAAATTTGGAAACGGTAGAAACAAAGCCCTAGCTGATTAAATAGGAGATCCCTTAAATTTATAGAGCTCTAAAACAGGGATAGATTAAAAAAATGCAATGTAATTTTTCTAGGCGAAATATTCGGTGCAAACCATCTTATTCACACAAACATTTAAACTTGTAAGGTGGGCTCTTAGATCCTCCATCAATAGCCTGGATGCAAACAGGTGGGATTCCCCTCTCACTTGTGGATTGTTTTAGAAAACCTCCTAAACTCGAACACGACGCCACTGCGTCGTCCCAGCCCCAAACCCCCCCCCCCCCCCCCACCCCCACCCGTGGTCCAACCCACTCATCCACCTTGAGCCAGCCACCGCCGCATCCTCCAACCTGGTGCGTTTCTCTGTGCCATTGTCCACCATGACCCACCACTGAACACTAGATGATATCAGACTCAGATTTAGAATGTGATTTGATGCTACAAGGTAGCATAAATCATTACATCTTTAAATTGTCACTAGTATTTTCTCTTCCTCTTCTTATCTCTACAGATATACTATGTTGCGATGTGTCTACTCCTGGCCTTTTTAGAGGTTCTGTCAGTCTATTTAAATCATGTTGCGAAGTTAAATCATGTTGTGTTGGTTACAGACATCTCAAAATTTAACCATGAAGTAAAATTGGTTCAGAAGCAGACCCTTGAGAGTAAGCACTAGATAGATTACGAGTGTTACAGTGGAGGCCTTGTCCCTCATGCTTGCTTAGCATCCTCTTGTGTGATTAGAGTTTTGGCCGCATTGTTGACAATGCTCAGCCATGGTGGCATTAATCACGTGGGAATTCCTCTAATTTTGCTGCTGCAAATACAGAATCGCTAATACATTGCTTTGTTTTTTTGGGCTGTGTATCGTTACTTAAATTCAAGCAGGAAACTCTGCATTGGCTGGTCACTGAAGGGCTGAGTAAGAAGTAAGAAAATGAAATGAAGCTTGAAGCAAAACTCTATTATTGTACTTCTGACCTCATGTATGAGGCTGCTAATGAAGCTGGTGCTTGTACTCACATGTTTGTAAAGACTAAAATTGTACAGTTTTGCCACATATTGCTGTTGAATATATGGATCAATCTTTTAAGAACCATCGTCACAAGCATGATAATAGCGAAATATTTGCAGAAATATTACATCTATGTACATACGTATACTTTGTACAATGTGCATCGGCAAGAAAGAGTAGTCCACTGGTACTGTTGCTCTTGTATATTGTAATGAGAAGACAAAGATCTAGGACTCCTATCGATCATGTATATTTGTATATTGTAGTGAGAAAACAAAGTCCTGAGACTCCTATTGTTCTTGTATGTTGTAATAGCAAGGCTTAGGACATCTTTAATGGTGATACTTTCTTACAATCTTTTATGATTACAAAAGGTTGCAACAAAGTGCCACCATTAAAGATGCTCTCTGATTTCTTTCTGCAACAAACATTTATTCGTGCTCTGGATTACTTAGTCGCAGGTTTCTTGCTGCAAAAATCATTTGTTCATGCTCTGGATTACTCAATTTTCAAAAGAACATCAGTCTTTGTATAGAAAAAAAAATCTATTCACCCTTTTCAGCTATGATAGGTGAGACACCCTCGAATATGAGAAACCGGATATTTGTCCTTTGGAAGTGCTTCAAGTGGCCGTTATGGTGGCAAAACCATCCTAAAACCACTTAGGGAGGTTATTTGCACCATTTGAAGCACTTCTAGGTGATGGATACCCGGTTTCTCAGACTTGGGAGGGTCAAGCATCCCACCTATCATAGCTGAGCAGATGGAATAGTTTTTTTTTCTGTTTTGTTTATCGTAATAGCAAGTTTTTTTTTAACCGATTGTAATAGCAAACTTCAAGCATCAGTTTTCAAAGTTCTGGGATTCCTACATAGGTTGTGAGGAATTGTTCATTCTCAGATTCGTTTTGGGGAAAATGCTCGGTATGCCACTGGGAAAAAAAATTAAAATATCCTGTAAACCATTAGGTCCACGTGTCATACACTCAGATGGCCCTGCATGTCATAAAACAGAATGGTATGTAGGGAATTGTAATTTTTTTTTAGTAGCACAAAGGGAATTGTTCTTTATTTTTTCGAAAATGCTCCAAAACGTACGTCCGACTGGAGTCGGACGCCATGACCAACAGCCAGCGTCTTGTCTGAGGAGACAACCCATGCTAGCTAGTTGCTTTCGTCGTCGCACCAACCTTTTTTTGATTATGCTAATTTTGATTTCTCTTTTTTGTATCTTTTTCATCCGGAGTCCACATCGCGTAGTGCAAATTTCATAATTCATCTAAATTCCTAACGAACTCATTTTAAATACTTTTTTATTTTTTTTTTTTTTTTTTATTTTATTGGTACAATTGTTTCATCAGGCAAGATAGATTGTTCCGGAAGGCTAGATTTATTGTTCTAGCAAGCAAGATAGATTGTTCCAGTAGGTATACAAGTTGTGGTTCATCAAACTAGATATATTGTTTCAATTGGGTTAGCCTTTTGATTCAGCAGACCAAATACATTGTTTCAACAGTATAAAAGTTATTCTGAGAGCAAGATTGATTGTTTAGAGGCTAGACCCATTGTTCCAAAGAAAGGTGATAGATTGTTCCAGAGGCTAGACTCATTGTTCCAACGGACAAACTTTATTGTTTCAGTAGGCAAACTTTATTGTTCCAGTAGGCAAAACCTTATTTGTTTCAGGAGACAAAAGTTATTGTTCCAGAAGGCAAAAAGTTATTGTTCCAGAAGGCAAAAGTTATTGTTCCAGTACGACAAATCTTATTGTTCCTGTAGACAAACTTTATTGTTTCAGTAGTCAAAACCTTTATTTGTTCGAGAAGGCAAACGTTATTGTTTCATAAGACAAATTTATTGTTCTATAAAGCAAAAGTTATTGTTCCAGTAGGCAAAGTTCAACTGTTTTTGTACCACAAACCTTATTGTTCCAGTAGTCAACTTTTATTTGTTCCAGTAGGCAAATCTTGTTGTTCCAACAGACAAACTTTATTGTTTCAGTAGGCAAACCTTGTTGTTCCAGTAGGTAAACTTTTTTTGTTCCAATAGGCAAAACCTTATTTGTTTCAGAAGACAAAAGTTATTGTTCCAGAAGGCAAAAAGTTATTGTTTCAGAAGATAAAAGTTATTGTTCCAGTACGACAAACCTTATTGTTCCAATAGACAAACTTTATTGTTTCAGTAGTCAAAACCTTTATTTGTTTCAGAAGGCAAACGTTATTGTTTCATAAGACAAATTTATTGTTCCATAAAGTAAAAGTTATTGTTCCAGTAGGCAAAATTCAACTGTTTTTATACCACAAACCTTATTGTTCCAGTAGTCAACTTTTATTTGTTCTAGTAGACAAACCTTGTTGTTCCAGTAGGCAAAAATTATTGTTTCAGTAGGCAAAAATTGTTGTTCTAGTAGGTATTTCTTTTATTATTCCAGCAGACCAAATACATTGTTCCAATAGGTATGCAAGTTGTTCCATCAGACCAAATGCATTGTTCCAATTAGGCTTAGCCTATTGTTTCAGCAGACCAAATACCAAGTTGTTCCATTGTATTAGACGTATTGTTCCAATAGCCCAAATTAATTGTTCCATTAGTATGGATAAATTGTTCCAGTAAAAATTTATATAATAACATGGGTCTTGTTTTGTTCGAAAAAATATGAGGAACACGTTGGTGAAAACGGTTTGTCGACTGGAACTTCCAGTCAAAAGTAATGTCCGTTTAAAGTAAACGAAAAGAGGAACGCATGCATGCGGGAAGGTCTGTTCGTGGTGCATTCATGCGGGAATCGGGTCTCCATTAATACATCTCTCCAGTAATGCAAAACGAGCAGCGCATATATTGGGCCGGGTTGTGACTTGCGGCGTCCGATGGAGAGCGGTTCCATCGGACGTCCGTATCCTAGTCGCCCCCATTTGATGCCTAATGTTGTATTGCTGCATAGCATTGGAAAAAAAAAGTCTGCTTCACCCCTCAATTGTGTGATAAAAGCATCATCGGCAGGTTCCTAAATTTTGATCTTTATATCCCATTTTCAAAACATTATTCAATCCTTATATTTTCATTCGTGAGCGAAGTCTCCATCCCTATATAGATCAAATAGTCTGTAAATATAAAGATCGGGAGAGTCTCTAAGGCTTTGTTCTTTTGAGCTGATCTGAACGGCTGAAATGACTGAACTTCGAGAGCTTCTCGAGGTAGTCTCAAGATTCGGATACATTTCGTTTGACTTGTTTTTTAAAGTGTTAGGAACCACTTTCAAAACAGCGAAAAAACGAACTCAGAAAATGTGACATACCCAAAATTCATCCAATTTTAGTATAAATTTTTTTTGCAAAAATCATTTTAAGCCCTAGAAACCTTCCTTAATTTTCTAAAAATTATTCAAAGCAATTCCCATTTTATCCCAATAAAGAAATTCCCCCTTTCTTTTATCCATGGATTTTCATCCCATAAAATATCATCTTTTATTCCACCATTACCTTCCTCTCATTTTTCTGGATTTTTAGAGACCAATCTCATATTTTTCTGACCTCATATGAATTTTCTAAAAATTTCTCAAGCTTTTGGGAAATTTCTGTAAATTCTTTCAAACCTTTCCTTATTCGGAAATTCCTGATTTTACGCTTTCCATTTCTGGAATACGCCTTCGACGTCATCTGATTTTCAGCCCACCGTATCTTTTTAAGGACTGAGATCATTCCATTTCGATCCGACGGACCAGAAGCTGCCACGTGATGCCCTGTACCGCTTCAGCCCGGAGAATCCAACGGCGCCCACAGCTTTTCAAGCCAAATCCAACGGCGCCCCTGGTTTATCCTTTCCACGGCCGCGCCGCCACCTCCGAAACTGCCGGCGCCGCTGTCTCCGCCGCAGAAACTCGCCGGAATAGCCTTCGCCATCGTTCCCGAGCCTTCCATGCGATGGCAATGGCCAATTAAACTCCGCCACGTCACCGCCCACCTTTTCCCTCCCAACGGCGCCCCCAGATCACCACGAATCCACCGGAATTTCTCACCGGAGTTTATCCAAAACCTCGGTCACCGCCTCTGGCCTCCACCGTCCGTCCTCGGCTATAAATAGCCCACCCCGGCGCACCACCACCTCAAGCCAACCTCCTCCACCACCATTCCCACCTCGGAGATCACCGGAGCACCACCCGTCGCCACCACCTTCAACCGCTGCCGCTCAACCTCGCCGTCCGGCTGCCTCTGCCGCCCCGCCGAGCTCCACCACCACCCCCATTCAGTTCCACACCCCTGTGAGCACCTACACCGGCCGCCACCTCGCTGTCGCTGACCACCGTTCGCCGGCGCCGCCGTCGCCGTAAGCTCCCCCAAATCCCTCTCTCTCTCTCTCTCTCTCTCACTACCCGTGGGCCCCACCTGTCAGCGCCCACGCTATTCTTTGCCTGCACAGCACCATTTCTAAATGGGCCGGCACAAGCTCTGATCGGTTGGCTCCTTTAATTTTTCCTTAATTTCCCAATTTCAGAAATAGCTTTTCATTTTCCATAAAATATCAATCCTCCTCCAAAAATTCTGCCAAAATTCCCAAAAATCTAGAATTCAGTCTAGTATTTTATAAAAATATAAAATACCCCCTTTTCAGTTTTAAATTTCAAAAATAAAATGTTTTTCCTTCTCTTTCTATAGGAAAATACTTTTAAAATTTCTTCCTATTTTCCAAAAATCTCCAAATTTCAAAATAAAAATATTTCAGCTCAAAATTTTATTTAAAAATATGTTTTCAAGATTTTCACTCTATGTCCTCAACAATTTCCATCTCGGAACTCCGATAACTCTGTTGTCGTCGACCCCAATCTCTGGAAATTCGTCGATCCACACATTTTTCCACGTACACATGCATAAATTCTTGCTATCCGGAGATCACCCAAAATAATGCCAAAATGAACCCTCCACTTTATCCTATCCGAATTAATGCCAAAATCCCCATCACCATTTCTTTTCATAAGAAATTTTCCGAGATTATCAAATCAAACAAACCATCACCATCCTAGCCAACTCTAACCTTTTCCCCAAAAATATCCTTTTTTAAGAATAATTTCATGCATTCATGCTCATTGCATTTTCATTTTCTTTCTATTAAATTCCCCTTCCTTTTCCCTCTCTCCAACGTGTAGAAAACGAATTCATTGCCCCCGGATCAGCCGTGCAAGAATATCAGGGCAATAGTGCAGATATTGAAGATTTAGCCAAACCAGGCAGGTTTCCCTATCTTTGACGCATTTTGAATATCCTATTGTCATATATCTATTTAATTATTGCATTACTTTTTAGTTATTTAATTATATAAATTACCCATATTTTATTTATGTAATTTCTCATTTATGTAGAATAGTTACTAATAGTTACTCCAAAAATACACTACCCAAAGCCCTCCTAAAATAATCATCTTGTACACAACCCTAGCATAAGAAAAATTTAGTATTATTGTATTTAAAAATTAGGATAGAAAATCATTGTCCATATGATAAATTCATTTATTGATATGGAAGTGAAAAGTGAAAATTTATAAACTTAAGTCATTAGCAAGGTTCTGTGATGACTTAAAAGGCGAACATTATTTTATTATTTTTTGAATACTGCGCGGTTTTCATAATGCTTTAGCGAGTGAATCACTAGCAAGGTTCTGGTAGTGATTGTGCGGAGCTTAGCATTATTGAGTTATTTTTCCCAATATCTGGCGGTGTGCGAGATATATCATAAAACCTTGAGTTTTATTAAATAAAAATGACACATTTATCATCCAACCATATAAGAAGCTGTTGTATGGGTAAAGTTGGATAGGTTCTGCAAAGCTGATAACAAAAACATCGATGGACCCTATCTCGGGTATATGAGATTGTGTCAACTGGGTGATGCCTATTTTATTCATAATTCTCATGATTTTAAAAAGAATAGACATGTCGACGGTTGGGATATTGACCCAAGTCAACTAAGGTTCTTCAAGAGGGAGATAGGAGACACGCCGAACAGAACGAACAACAACGAACAGGGAGACAAGGGTTTTTATCCTGGTTCGGGCCTCTCGGGAGAGATAATAGCCCTATGTCCAGCCTTTCTTATATCAAAGATGAATACAAGAGATGGCTCGACGAAACGAACAAGTCTAGGCGAGATTATGGCGTGCTATCAGATGATGGCTTGACCCCTAAACACGCCGTAGGGGCCTTGTTTATATAGTGTTGAGCAAACCGACATATCAAGGGAATATCGAGCCGGGCTGACCACGAGTACGTAGCGAACTCGACGTGCCAAATATATCCCGAGGCAGATAAGGCATACTCCAAGTCTTGGGGATCATGACTTCTATTCAATCAGGAAACCACGTCAAGGGTCTTCACGTGGCCGTCGCGAGAACTCTTATTAGTCGGTTCAAGCAGGAATCCTAGGCCGTTCATGCCGTCTTGAGCCAAAAAGTTGTTCGGCGGGGCGCATATGGGCTGATAGAACCTTCGAGGGCTGGGCCTGGTAGGTAATTTATTCGAATGGGCCGTCGAGGAGTGGGCCATGGCAATGGGCGTGATTTTATCCCGACAAGACATCGAAAGAAGATGTGTTAAGGAATGGAGTATTTGGAGATAGTATTTGCAAATGTTTTAAAATCTCTTTTAAAAATGTTTTAGAAAAGAATTGACAAAATATAGGATTTTTCTAAAAACCATTTTAAAAATATGCATTAAGTCTATTATCAAATCTCCCTGTCAATTTTTGTTAAACCCTTGCATGTAGTTAATAGGATTGCATATGGAAATCTGTTAGGACGTAAGTGCTTACCCGTTCTTCTTACGGGCTACCCTTCTTTTGGGTAGGTCCTTTCTTTTCAGCAGAAGATTTTTCATTTGAAGACCTAGAAGAGTTTGGTGTAGAGTTTTAGTTATCCTACACTCGAGCCATGCCTGTGGTCTTGAAGTGTAAATTTTGGAGGTATATTAAAAACTGTAAGCAATGTTGTAAAATAACTCTAGCTATGAAATAAAGTTTGGCTGTTTGTACTATTTTGAAATGCAACTGAAATCCTGGACAGTTGTTGTCGGGGATAAAATCACGGCCCATTGCCATGGCCCACTCCCTGACGGCCCGATCAAGCGACCTACGGGGCCCGGCTCACGGAAGGTTCTATCTGGCCCATATGCATCCTGCCGAACAGCTTCTTGGCTGGCGTGATGCGTAACGGCCAAGGAATCGTGTTTGAGACCGTCTAGAACAGGAGTTCTGCACGACTACGTGAAGACCCGGACGTTGGTTTCCCGGATTAGATTAGGAGTCGTGATCCCCAAGATTAGGAGGTTACCTTATCTACCTCGGGATGTATTTGGCATGTATGAGTTAGTTCACGATCTTGTAGTTAGCCGGCCGATATTCCTTGGTAGGTCGGTTTACTCGCGCTATATAAGCAGGGCCCTACGGCGTTTAGAGGATCCACGGCATTGAGTTTTACATCCTAGCGTCTAGCTTAGACCTTAGCAGATAGATTTTAGCATACTACTTGTCGAGACACTGCTGATCTCGCCGAGTTCCTCCTTGTAATTCTCTTTGATATAAAGAAAAGTTTGGGCGTAGGGCTATTATCTCTCCAGAGGCTGAACGGGATAAAACCCCTGTCTCTGTTCGTTGTTGTTCGTGGTTGTTCGGCGTGTCTCCTATCTCCTCTTTGAAGAACCTTAGTTGACTTGGGTCGATATCCCAACCGTCGACAGCTGGCGCCGTCCGTGGGGACACGCAGATCGAGCATGTCGAACTCCGTCGGCGATCTGAGAGATACTTCACGAGGGCTCGACTCGGAAGGGCGAGGATGTCTCATCCTGTCGATTCGGATCGATCTGTTCGGTCTCGAGCGCTTTCGCATCCGGCGAGATGTCTCCGCTTACATGGCGAGATAGCCTCGGATCGCCTCCGTCATCGGCAGCGACTCTGAGCGATGATCTTTCGACGGTTTAGATTTGTCGATTCAAGGCTATGTCGGTAGATTCCACTGTGGAACACGGCGATGACACCGTCTAGCATACCTTCGCATAGCCCCGCGGCATTAACATGGCGATGTAGGAACCTCACGAGGATCTGCGCGAGGTACGTGACACCTGGCGGGTCGAGCGATTAACTCTGCTTCGGCATCAAGGCGAAATGCCAGTGCTTTCGCGAGCAAGGCGTCATTCGCCGCGACCTCGGCGATTCCATCAATCGGACCTTAGCGGTTTACGCGACCGGTTAGCGGCGGCGTCGCGACCCACCTCGCGATGCGGCGCTAAGTCTCGGCGAAGCTTCCTGTTGGGTCAATTCCCGCGTGGCGGGACTCGATCGGGCGAAGCAGCGGATGGTTCGAGATTCCGGGACCCATAGATCAAAAGTCGAGAACGGCTCGAAGCTATAGCAACGGTCCTTAGATCCACCAATCAAGTGATCTACGCCCGCATAGGCGTCTTTGTTACATCTAACCTGAAGCGGCCGGTGAAGGCCTAAAGTCTCTAGGAGAAGTCAACAACTCCTCGAGCGTAGACCAATGCCGGAATGATTGAGACTGACTCGATCGATCGCGTGACCCCGTCACCATCGAAGGATCAACATCCATGAAGCGAGCTACCCGTGGTCGCCGTCGCTTCGCCAAGTCCTCGTAGTCATCGCGACCACGGGGCAAGCGCCAAGCGCGCGCGATGATCACAGACGGTCCCCTCATGAGGAGCGCGTCGTCGCCACCACGAGGAAGGGCGTGGTGGATTGTCCGGAAGAGTTTCTCGGTAAAGTCATCCGTTCGTGAGAGTTTCCCAGCGCAACAAGACCAACGCGTCTTCTCAAGACTAGGTTCTGCAGGGAAGGTGGTCGATCATATGCTGCTGAGTGCGGGGCTTTCTCGGCGAGCCGAGCTGTCCGGTGGCCCTCAAAGTTCAAGCCGGTCACATGGAGAGGTACAATGGGACTCGGAACCGGAGAATTCCTTTCCATCTCGCTCACGGCCATCATGGCGGCGGGGTAGCGAGCTCGTTATGGCTAATTACCTCCGCATGTCCTTGAGGTCTTTGCTCGGGCGTGGTTGTTCAATCGGCGGGGGTTCCATCGAGCTCATGGAACCGACTTTGTGGCGCTCGATCGCTAATTTCCGGCATTACGTGCGTGCAGGTAAGGAGGATGATCTACGGATGATCCGGATGAGCGGGAGACCCTCCGCAACCGTGAAGCGTTTCATTAAGATCCATAACACGATCCCGAACATCTCGGATGAATCTGTTGTCGCGCCTTCAAAAGCGAGTCGCGACGACAGCGTTCACCGAGATCTCGAGATCAGCGAGACTGGACCGCCAACGACTTGTTCAAGGCGGTGACCGCTATCTGCCAGGCGGCGAGCGTTGATCTAAAAGGCGTTCGACAGAGGCGAGTGCCCGCCCGACTGGTGTGGATGAGAAGAAGAAGAAGCGGACAATGTTCACGGTGACAAGAAGTCCCGGAAGAAGAAGAACAAAGGTGATCACGAACAATACCGTCTCGGTATGGATCGCACACCTCCCCCAAGGATGGGCGGAAGCCCAACAATAATTACAAGGGCAAAAGCACGCTTTCGGGGGCGGACAAGGCAAGAAAGGTCCGGCGACCGATTTTGCAAGTTCCACCACCTCTACGGGCATGATATCGCCCTTTGTAGAACTTGGGGACACGCAAAGCTCGAAGGTTTCTACAGCGGCAGGGCCCAATGCCCACCTGCCGAACAAGGTGATGCCGTAAAGGCCAAGTGCCAAACCGGCGATGGTGATCGGAAGATGATGATGAATATCAAGAGCCCGTGAACCATATCGCCGTCATTTTGGCGGCTCCTCGGCTTACACCTCTCGGCGCAGACCTCAAGGAAGCTGCTGGAGGTCCTAGCGTCGAAAAGGCAAAACCTCGGCTGAATCGATGAAGTGGATGAGGTCCCCATCTCCTTCTCTCGGGAGGATTGCCCCATGGGATGACCAAGCCTCGGCGGCTCCCAGCGGTGGTCGCCCGACCATCGACGCGAGAGTTGGCCGTGTCTTAGTGGGGCGGGAGCGCTTTGGACTTGCTTTACGCTAAAGTCTTGGGCGAGATGCAAATTCCTCGTTCCAAGTCGAAGAAATCGCAATGCCCTTCTCGGAATTGTTAGGAGAAACATCAAGCCGTTAGAGGCGAGTTGTCTGCTGTCACCTTGACAACCCAAGCAACTTCGGGACGAGTTGATCACTTCGGCGTGGTCGACTTCCATCGACGTACAACGCGATCTTAGGCGAGCCATCTCTCGGTAAGTTTATGGCGGTGTCCCTACGCTTACCATTGCGTGAAGATCACGGGTCTAACGGTGTGATCACGGTCAAGGGCAACCACAAAGGCACTCTCTGGATTGCGACGGCGATCCCTACGCCCTAGTCGACCAACTTGCGCACATGATCTGAAGTTCCGCAGACCAAATCAGCGCCCCTAAGTCTCCTTGACTGGGAGGAGAAACCAAGGAAGTTCATTGTCGCGATGATACTTCCAAGGCAGTTCACTTGAGGCCAATCTGGACCCCAAATAGAAAGCGAGCTCATTGCCTTCCTCCGAGCTAATCTGGATGTATTAGCACAGGAGCCATCGACATGCGGAGTCCCAAGGAGGTGTCGAGCACAATGGCTGTCCGTGGGACAAAAGCTGTTAGCGCGGAAGCTTCGTCGCTTTGAATTCAAGCAGGGGATCATCAAAGATCGACAGCAAGCGCTTTCATTCTTTGGGTTCATCCATGAGGTTGATCACACCAGTGGTTAGCCAACCTGTCATTGTAAAGAAGAAAGGCGGCAAGTGGAGGATGTTAATCGATCGATCACGGATCTGAGCAGCCGCTTGTCCTAAGGACAATTTCAGGCGCCTCGTATTGACCGGTGGTCGATCACATTGCAGACGCCAACTTTCCGAGTTTTTAGATGCTTACTCCGGTTACCACCAAATAAGCATCTCCCAGGGATGAAGAAGAAGGCGCCTTCATCACCTTTCGGCACTACGCTGCTCGACCATGTCTTTCGGTCTGCGCAATCTTTGGTGCCACGTTCAGTAGCAATGGAAGACCTTCCCGAGCAATGTGGAAAAACACGGAGGTCTATGTCGGCGACATAGTTGTAAAAACAAGTATGCTCCGGATCATGTAAAGACACAGCGAGACTTTTCATAATCTCACGGGCATCGAATAAAATTAAATCGAGAGAAGTGTACCTTTGGTGTTCGATCGGAATGTTGCTCGATTATGTTATTGGCTCGCAAGGTATTTACGCCAACCTGAAAAATCGAGGCCATTGAAAATATCGAGGCTCAACTACCATAAAGGAAGTCTTATCGATCTCTAAATGAAGTAACAATTAAGAATAAATACCTCTTCCTTAATTGATGATCTGCTTGATCAAATGAAAGGAGCTTGTATCTTCTCAAAATCGACCGAGGTCCGGTTATCACCAAATAAAATTAAAGATACCGACATTCCAAAACAGCTTTCACCACAAGATATGGCCTCTATGAGTTCACGGTGATGTCATTTGGTCTTACCAACGCCCGCCATATTTCATGAATCTAATGAATAAAGTGTTCATGGATTTTCGGACAAGTTTGTGGTGGTATTCATCGATGACATTCTAATTTTTTCTAAATCGGAAGAGGAGCATGAAATTCATCTTAGAAAGGTTCGGAGAGGTTAAGAGAAAATCAGTTGTATGCCGTCGAGCAAGTGCGAAGTTCGATGAAGGAAGTGATTTTCCTTGGTCATGTGATATCACCGAGGTGTTGCAAAGGACCCGAAAAGTCACCGCGTTGTTGAGTGGAAGCAACCAAGTCTCAGAAACAAGTGAGAAGTTTTCTTGGATTACGGATATTACCGGGTTCATTGAAAATTTTTCAAAATCTCTCGCCCTTTGACAAATCTTCTTAAAAGGAAAATAAATTTGAGTGGAATGATAAGTGTGAAGCTAGTTTTCAAGAGTTGAAAAGGCTATTAACTTCCGCCTCGTGTTAATCTTGCCTCGATGTCCATAAGGATTTTGAGGTATTTTATGATGCATCTAGGCAAGGCCTAGGTTGCGTGCTGATGCAAGAAAGGAGAGTTGTTGCTTACGCATCAAGACAACTCAAACCTCATGAGCAGAATTATCCCACTCATGATCTTGAGCTAGCCGCTGTGGTTCACGCTCTAAAAATCTGGAGGCATTATTTAATTGGCAATGAACCAAATATTCACCGATCATAAAAGTCTCAAATATATATTCACTCAACCTGATCTCAATCTAAGACAAAGAAGATGGTTGGAATTAATCAAGGACTATGATGTGGGAATCCATTATCATCCTGGCAAGGCCAATGTGGTGGCCGATGCCTTAAGCTTCTGCTGCTCGCATTGCAATCATCTCATGCTTAAAGAAGATCAACCCGAGTTATACAAAGAATTATCCGACCTCAACTTGGAAATGGTTGAGGTAGGCCAAATAAATATGCTTGAATTACAACCCACCTTAATGAATCAAATTAAAGAAGCGCAGAAGGTGATGATGAAGTCCTTGAAATTAAAGAGAAGCTTAAAAGAATAAGGCACCAGATTTTTCCATGAATGAAGAAGGAGTACTGTTTAAAAGAGAATCTTCGTACCAAACAATAAATCTCTTAAAGAAGTCATCCTAAAAGAAGCCCATGAAAGCTCAATTTCTATCCATCCCGGAAGTACCAAGATGTATGCCGATCCGAAAACCACTTATTGGTGGATCGAACGAAAAGAGATATTGCCGAGTATGTCGCTCTGCGACATCTCGCCAAAGAGTGAAGGCCGAGCATCAAAGGCTCCGTTGGCCGTTGTAACCGCCAAGATTCCTGAATGGAAGTGGAAGAAGTGGGGATGGACTTCATTGTCGGGTTACCTAAAACTCAATCCGCTATGACTCCATCCGGTAATCGCCGATCGTCTCACTAAAGTTGCACACTTCATCCCCGTCCAACCACCTACACCGGAGGCAAGTTGGCCGAACAGTACATGAGCAAGATAGTCTGTCTACATGGGGTGCCAAAGAAGATTGTCTCTCATCGAGGTACCCAATTCACCTCCACTGGGACAAGCTCCATGAGTCGCTGGTACCCATCTGAATTTCAAGATCGCTTTTCACCCTCGACCGATGGCGACCGAAAGAGTTAACCAAATACTTGAGGATATGTTGAGGGCAAGTGCCTAGCCAACCCCACAAGTCGATAAGCAATTGCCATATGCTGAGTTTTCTTACAATAATAAATACCGACCAAGCATCCAAATGACACCCTATGAAGCATTGTATGGAAGAAAGTGTCGACACCTCAGACTGGCAAGAAACCGTGAGACAAAGGTATTTGGTTTGGATATCTTGCAAGAGGCGAAAAGCAAGTGAAGTTAATCCAAGAAAGGTCAAGGCACCAGTCTAGGCGTAAAGTTATGCCGACAATCGCCGCGTGATCTAAAATTTGCTAAGGGTGATTTCTGTATCTCATGGGTTTCTCCTCCGAAAGGCATGCGCAGATTCCGTGTGAGTGGAAAGTTAGCTCCAAGATATATTGGTCCTTTCCAAATTTTAGCCCGGGCGAGGTGGCATACCAGCTGGAACCGCTCGAGTATTTGTCCGATGTGCACAATGTGTTCCATGTCTCTCAATTAAAGAAATGTCTCCGTGTGCCCGAGGAGCGAGCTTGCCATTGGACAAAGCAGACCTTCACTGATTTGACACTTAAAGAATATCCGTCAAGATTTTGGATGTGGCTATGCGCAAAACCCGGAGAAAAATGTTTCGGTTTTGCCGTGTTCAGTGGAGTAACCACTCTGAGGCAGAAGCCACTTGGGAGCGTGAAGAGGATCTTCGCACCGAGTTCCCGGAGTTATTTCCCGAAGAATCCGAATCTCGGGGACGAGATTCTCCTTAAGGGGGGAAGGTTTGTAACATCCCAAATTTTCAAAACCAAATTTGGCACGTTAATAATTTCATTAAAATGCATAATTAAAATATTAAACTATTTAAGTGTTGAAAACAACATGGCATCATCATTGCATGTAAACCGCTTTGAAAATGGGTTGGGTCATTAATTTTAAAGGTATAAATATTTTCATGGGTGCATTTAGAAGCTTTCAAACCCATGTGAATTTGTCAAAACCTATTTAATATTTGACCTTGGAATAATTATTTAGAAAGAAGAAAAGAGAAAACAAAATTGGAAAAATTAGAAAACTTTTCTCTCTCACCTTTTCTCTCTCTGCTCTCTTCTCTCCTCTCAGACTCGCAAGTTTATCGCCAGAACTCAAATTGCCGCTATGAAGTTACTCCTCGCAGCCCTGCGCGTCGTCCGGTGCACCAGAGACCACGCCACGACCTTCTCTCGCCCACGCTAAGCGCCCGACCTCGCCTTTGTCGCCATGCTATTGTGCAATAGCGCTGTCTTTCGCTGCCTCCATGCATTGTGCCATCCGTCGGAGTAAAGTCCGACGCCGTGCCATTCTCACTATAAAGTGGAGCTCAGGCTCCTACCTCCCTTGCTCGGCCTTGCCGTGCCGTGCTTCTTCTCGTGTTGAAGGAACCCAAGCATCACCAAGTCAAGAAGGAAGTCGCCGCCAGAGCGCTCAGCTCGCCGTCTCCGGGTAAGCTCGCTCATCTCTAGGTGCGCAAGAGCTTGGGAAGATGATCCCGAGAGGCCGTAGTCTTCCCTGCGTGCGCCATGTCGAGTTAGAGCTCCCATGGAGGCCATGCGAGCTAGTTTAGAGCATGCTCAGTAGCTATGTATAAAAATACGTCGTCAGGCGCGACGGCGGATCGCCAGCCATAGGGTCCTTTGAGGCGCCTGAGTCGAGAGGAATCCATTTTGCAATCGGTTTGGCGAACTGAGGTCGCCACAAATTGCCAGCCGAGCTCCAGCTAGCTCCAATGGCGTGTGTGTGCAAGTCTTGTGTGCATGCATATGGCTAGCTAGAGGTAGAAGAAGAAGTGCTTTGAGATTAGTGCTTTTGTGTGTGGCTTCGATGAGTGGAAACGATTCGAGCGTAATACGCTTCCAGAGTTCAAAGTGCACACATAAATATAATCCAAAAATTTAATAACTCTCTATTAATATTAATACCTATAAAAATAAAAATTAAGCTAATCATTTTTCATTAACTAGCAAATAATGAATGATTTTCAAAAACCTTAGAAAATAACAAATATATTATTTGGATGCATACACTTGATTTAATAAAATATAAAAATATAAAATAGTTGTGCATGCATCACATTTTCATGCATATTTATTTCTGCATGATTTTTAAAACAAAAATCATATATAAATGTTTCCTGTTTGATGGATGTTTGTATTATCTTGTATGTGTTGTCCGCGTGGTTAGACCTGGCCCATCGTCGCCGGTTGCTCCTACCCGCCTTCTTGACCAAGGCAAGTCCCTTTGATCATATTGTGAAGCCATTTTCTGTTATTTAGAAAATGTTTATTAGACTTGAAAATATGCATGCTAGTTTAAAAGATAAATGCCGTTTGCTAGAATTAGTTATTATGCCAATTAGAAAGGTAAGAGATATGTTAGGATCAAACCTAAGGTTAAAATATGAATTGCTCTTATTTAAATACCTTGTTGAGGTAGGATAAATGCTTAAAACTATTTATGAATGAATCAATCATTTGTGTGAACTCGAGAATATTGTTGAGAAATGTTTGGGAAAGGATGATTTAAAGATAGCGCATCAAGGGTGATGCTTAATAGGAAATGATTTTCCTCTTATCCCAAAATCTTTCCGACTAGGAGATATTTTGTCGGTTGGTGCAATGGTGCACCGGTTTTATAAACCGGGCTAAAATATCTACTCTCCCTAGTCTAAGGACCTCATCCTATAATCCTATGAATCGAGCCATTACAAGATCGACCTCGAGCCCGGTATGGGACGGCCCGATTGTCGGCCCTCGTGGTTGATGGTCTTGTGGCTAAACATCGTCTGGTGCGTAGCTCTCGAGGGTAAAGCGTACCCACTCGCAGAGTTAAACCGCATGATAGCCGTGCTCATGCGTTATGAGCGCCAAGGACCGATTATATGGTAGCTCTTCATTTTAAAACCAATTTAGAAAAAGGGTTTTGAGCAAATGATTTGAGATGAGTAAGGTTTGAGAAGGATTTCGCTTGAGCTAGGGGCCACCGGTGATATTCCAAATGGGTAACGGCCATCGGAAAGTGTCGCATGAATGGACCTAGCCGGTTTTGAGAAAAGAAAAGAAGAAAGGATTTTGTTCTTGCTATGGCACGAGGCCAAGTGGCGAGAACCGCTTATGAAAAGCCCAAAGAAAATATGGAGATATAATGTTTCTAAATCGCTTTGCCAAAACTAGGCTAATAACGCAATTTCCGCAAAACCGCCCAAGCCATCCATTTGTACTAAACCCCATCAAGATATATCCTCGACTTGTCGAGTACCTTTGTACTCACCCCTATTTCTCCTTCCTCTTCCAAAAATTTCAACAACAAGGAAGCGCCTTACGACTCGCCATCCGAGGAGGACCCGGACTTCGAGGAGGAGGAGGACTTCGAGGACTAAGAGTAGGGTTGTGTCTCGCCGCCGCCACCGTGGAATAGTCTAGTCGCTAGAATAAATCGTGCCATGTTAGGGCCCTCGTTACGTGTGTGTAACGCAGATTCTTGGCTCGCGTGTGTGCTTGATGTATTTAATCGTGACTTCCTGGGACGCTTAGTCCCCTATGTTGTAATAATGTAACTCAAGGCAATGTACTTTATTGTTGTTAAATTGTGTGTGCTAGCCATGATCTTCGGGACTAGTATCAGTATGCACAATTAGGATTCGTCAATTAGACCGGTCTCGACATTTATCCTTTCCACGGCCGCGCCACCTCCAAATCGCCGGGCCATTGTCTCCGCCGCAGAAACTCACCTGAATAGCCTTCGCCATCGTTCCCGAGCCTTCCATGCGATGGCAATGGCCAATTAAACTCCGCCACGTCACCGCCCACCTTTTCCCTCCCAACGGCACCCCCAGATCACCATGAATCCACCGAATTTTCACCGAGTTTATCCAAAACCTCGGTCACCGCCTCGCCTCCACCGTCCGTCCTCGGCTATAAATAGCCCACCCCGGCGCACCACCACCTCAAGCCAACCTCCTCCACCACCATTCCCACCTCGGAGATCACCGGAGCACCACCCGTCGCCACCACCTTCAACCGCTGCCGCTCAACCTCGCCGTCCGGCTGCCTCTGCCGCCCCAGCTCCACCACCGCTCTATTCAGTTCCACACCTGTGAGCACCTACACTGCCGCCACTCATTGCTGCCGACCACTGCTCATGGCCGCCGTCCGTAAGCTCCCCAAATCCTCTCTCTCTCTCTCTCTCTCTCTCTCTCTGTCTGCCAATTCCACTGTCACCACGCTTATTCTTTGCCTGCACAAAGACCATTTCTAAATGGGCCGCACAAGCTCGATCGGTTGGCTCTTTAATTTTTCCTTAATTTCCCAATTTCAGAAATAGCTTTTCATTTTCCATAAAATATCAATCCTCCTCCAAAAATTCTGCCAAAATTCCCAAAAATCTAGAATTCAGTCTAGTATTTTATAAAAATATAAAATACCCCTTTTCAGTTTTAAATTTCAAAATAAAATGTTTTTCCTTCTCTTTCTATAGGAAAATACTTTTAAAATTTCTTCCTATTTTCCAAAAATCTCCAAATTTCAAAATAAAAATATTTCAGCTCAAAATTTTATTTAAAAATATGTTTTCAAGATTTTCACTCTATGTCCTCAACAATTTCCACCTCGGAACTCCGATAACTCGTTGTCGTTAATTCCAATCTCCGAAATTGCCGATCCACACATTTTTCCACGTACACATGCATAAATTCTTGCTATCCGGAGATCACCCAAAATAATGCCAAAATCAACCCTCCACTTTATCCTATCCGAAGTAATGCCAAAATCCCCATCACTATTTCTTTTCATAAGAAATTTTCCGAGATTATCAAATCAAACAAACCATCACCATCCTAGCCAACTCTAACCTTTTCCCCAAAAATATCCTTTTTTAAGAATAATTTCATGCATTCATGCTCATTGCATTTTCATTTTCTTTCTATTAAATTCCCCTTCCTTTTCCCTCTCTCCAACGTGTAGAAAACGAATTCATTGCCCCCGGATCAGCCGAGCAAGAATATCAGGGCAATAGTGCAGATATTGAAGATTTAGCCAAACCAGTGTGTTTCCTATCTTTGACGATTTTGAATATCCTATTGTCATATATCTATTTAATTATTTCATTACTTTTTAGTTATTTAATTATATAAATTACCCATATTTTATTTATGTAATTTCTCATTTATGTAGAATAGTTACTAATAGTTACTCCAAAAATACACTACCCAAAGCCCTCCTAAAATAATCATCTTGTACACAACCCTAGCATAAGAAAAATTTAGTATTATTGTATTTAAAAATTAGGATAGAAAATCATTGTCCATATGATAAATTCATTTATTGATATGGAAGTGAAAAGTGAAAATTTATAAACTTAAGTCATTAGCAAGGTTACCGTGATGACTTAAAAAGGCCAGGCATTATTTTATTATTTTTTTGAATGCCTGCGCGGTTTTTCACAATGCTTTAAGCGAGTGAATCACTAGCAAGGTTACCGTAGTGATTGTGCGGAGCTTAGCATTGTTGAGGTTATTGTTCCCAATATCTGCGCGATGTGCCAGATATCGCAAAACCTTGAGTTTTATTAAATAAAAATGACACATTTATCATCCAACCATATAAGAAGCTGTTGTATGGGTAAAGTTGGATAGGTTCTGCAAAGCTGATAACAAAAACATCGATGGACCCTATCTCGGGTATATGAGATTGTGTCAACTGGGTGATGCCTATTTTATTCATAATTCTCATGATTTTAAAAAGAATAGACATGTCGACGGTTGGGATATTGACCCAAGTCAACTAAGGTTCTTCAAGAGGGAGATAGGAGACATGCCGAACAGAACGAACAGGGAGACAAGGGTTTTTATCCTGGTTCGGGCCTCTCGGGAGAGATAATAGCCCTATGTCCAGCCTTTCTTATATCAAAGATGAATACAAGAGATGGCTCGACGAGACGAACAAGTCTAGGCGAGATTATGGCGTGCTATCAGATGATGGCTTGACCCCTAAACACGCCGTAGGGGCCTTGTTTATATAGTGTTGAGCAAACCGACATATCAAGGGAATATCGAGCCGGGCTGACCACTTAGTACGTGAGCGAACTCGACGTGCAAATATATCCCGAGGCGATAAGGCATACCCAAGTCTTGGGGATCATGACTTCTATTCCAATCCGAAACCACGTCCGGTCTTCACGTAGCCGCAGTAACTCTTATTCGAGTCGGATTCAAACAGAACTTAGGTCAAGATGCACTGCGTCGACCAAAAAGTTGTTCGGCAGACGATATGGGCTCGATAGAACCTTCCAGGGAGCTGGGCCCTGGTAGGCTGTTCGAATGGGCCGTCAGGGAGTGGGCCATGGCAATGGGCCGTGATTTTATCCCCGACAAGACATCTGAAAGAAGATGTGTTAAGGAATGGAGTATTTGGAGATAGTATTTGCAAATGTTTTAAAATCTCTTTTAAAAATGTTTTAGAAAAGAATTGACAAAATATAGGATTTTTCTAAAAACCATTTTAAAAATATGCATTAAGTCTATTATCAAATCTCCCTGTCAATTTTTGTTAAACCCTTGCATGTAGTTAATAGGATTGCATATGGAAATCTGTTAGGACGTAAGTGCCTACCCGTTCTTCTTACGGGCTACCCTTCTTTTGGGTAGGTCCTTTCTTTTCAGCAGAAGATTTTTCATTTGAAGACCTAGAAGAGTTTGGTGTAGAGTTTTAGTTATCCTACACTCGAGCCATGCCTGTGGTCTTGAAGTGTAAATTTTGGAGGTATATTAAAAATTGTAAGCAATGTTGTAAAATAACTCTAGCTATGAAATAAAGTTTGGCTGTTTGTACTATTTTGAAATGCAACTGAAATCCTGGACAGTTGTATTTTCGGGGATCTCCCGGGGTCCTCACAGAAAACTCAAAACATATGTGTTTTCAAAACGTAGATAAGTCGTTAAGTTGTTAAGCCGTTAAGTTGTTAAGCTGAAAAGAATTGGGCCTAAGACTTTGAACAAGTTATAGAGATTAAAATTATCCGCAATAGTGTCGTACACCACTTACTACTAGACATCCCTTACCTTAGAAAGCCAGCCTCGAGCAGTATTTTAAATGGCACGAGTATCTCCACAAATAGGTTTTGAGGACAAATTTGTGACCCGTCAAAAGACATTTTAAAAATTTCAAAAAATTATGAAAAAAATATTTAACGAACTCTAAAAAAACTATTTGCAATCCCACAAAAATGACTACAAAATATTACATCATTTGGCTTATACAAAAATGATAAATTTACATTTAATTTAATTTAATTTAATCTGAAACAAACGAGGCCACTTAAGGCTGCTTCGTCCCACTTGCATTGCTAATCCAGGCCGGCAGTAAGCAAGGCCTGGCCCAACATGAATAACCCAGACCTTCCCAAGCGCAGCCCAACTCTAGATCTAGAATTCTAGAGCCACGGAAACCCTAATTCCCCCATAGCTATACAGACAGCCGCCGGTTGCGCCGCAATCCCCATTCCCCAAACCCTTGCGCCGCCGGCAGGTAAGGGAGGGAGAGGAGCTTAGCGTGAGCGGCGGGGGCAGACGATGGTGTCGCTGAAGCTGCAGAAGCGCCTCGCCGCGAGCGTCCTCCGCTGCGGCAAGGGCAAGGTCTGGCTCGACCCCAATGAGGTCAACGAGATCGCCATGGCCAACTCCCGTAAGCCGTCCCTCCCTTCCGGTGCCGCCGCTTGCCGCCGTCGATCGATCGTTCCTGTGCGTCGGGGTTGTGTAGATTTGTTGCTGGGGTAGTGACCTGTGCGGGTTGGGAGGGTGGTTTCAGCCTGGGCGCATGGCTGCCGTGCGTGATGGAACGGTGCTCGTTCGTGCTGCAGCCACATGCATCATCTGGGCAGTGGATACCCATGATTACTGCTGCTCGTTGTGGCTGATTGTTATATGCTTTTTTTCGTCCCTGAGGGCCGTGTTGGATATGGACTGCGAGCCTGCGATGTCGAGATTCACTCGTGCCACCTTGGCGGTGTTCCTAGAAGTAGATGAGCCATGGCGATCCATCTATTCTGTTCTTTAATCTTGATGGCCATTTAGATGGAGCTGCTTTGGATGATAAGGAAACAAGCATATCTATTCGCTGTTACACAACCTTTGTCATACACACTGTATGGAATGCTATCATGTGTTTTTTGTAACACATTTGTTATGTTTAACATTGTAGCATCAGTTTGAGTACTTCATTGTTGGTTGTCATGCTTGTCTTTTTAACTGCTTGATTTTTGTGTTGTGGTTATTGCGCATGTGGCCTTGTGGATCGTTGTGATAATGATCAATTTGTTTCCTTATGACAACTGTTATTATGTAATATTTGCTTTTTATTATGAAATGAAACAAGTTTCACGTTTATTTTGCATTAAAACCTGCAGGTCAGAACATCCGGAAGTTGGTTAAGGATGGGTTCATCATCAAGAAGCCTCAGAAGATCCACTCGAGATCCCGTGCAAGGAGGGCACATGAGGCCAAGCAGAAGGGACGCCACTCCGGATATGGTAGTTTAAACTGCAATATACTTTTTTTTGCACAAACAGCATGCGTTAACAACTTTAAATATCTTCCACAACCTGTAATACCGCTCTTTGTACAGGTAAGCGCAGGGGTACCAGGGAGGCTAGGCTCCCCACCAAGATCCTGTGGATGAGGAGGATGCGTGTCCTGAGGCGCTTGCTGCGCAAGTACCGCGAGGCCAAGAAGATTGACAAGCATATGTACCATGACATGTACATGAAGGTGAAGGGTAACATGTTCAAGAATAAGAGGGTTCTCATGGAGTGTATCCACAAGTCAAAGGCTGAGAAGGCAAGAGAGAAGACTCTTTCTGATCAGTTTGAGGCCAAGCGTGCTAAGAGCAAGGCAAGCCGGGAAAGGAAGATTGCAAGGAGGGAGGAAAGGTTGGCTCAGGTACAATCATGTTTTGACTCAAGCTTGTATTTTTTAGTGTAATTTGATGTGCCTGCTTCTGCATGTTACTAGTAAAGTAGTAATTAAATACGTGAAAGTTCTGCATGCCATGTGAGAAATTATCATTTCTTCTCTGATGAGTGTTGGGTAACTAATTGGGGCATGTACTACTTATGTATAGCTATTTGTTGATCCTAGATAATAAATAATATATTTTCAAGAACCGGATGTTATTGGTAGGGTGATGTTGGATATAGCAAGCTGCTAGGATATGTTGTGCCCAATACTTCATATTCTGGGTGGTCATGTAGCTTCAAATATGACAAGGCAGTCATGGTCATTTTTTCCTTTACTTTCGTAAGGCAGTGTCATGATTAGTTGAATGCTGCTGCTTTTTTAAGAACAATTGTTTTATGTTAGAACCTATGGTTAAATATATGCTCCTCCTGCAAATAGGGCCCAAGAGAACCTGCACCTGCACCAGCAGCTGCAGCACCAGCTCCAATGGCAGCAGCGTAAGTAACTCTGACTCTTTTTCCCCCCATTTATTGATGTTCCATTGAGCTAATTTCACGCAATTTCCAATGTTACAGGGTCTCAAAGAAAGCAAAGAAATGAATGTTTGGCATAAACGGTTAGCTATCTGGTACTAATGAATAGCCTAATTTTGGAGCATCAGAAGTATTTTTTGTTCTATATTCAAGTGTCGTGTCCCAGATACCTTGAATATCATATCATGTTTCATGTAGCAGAGATGTTTATGCAGAGTTTCTTTAAACAGTTCGGTTCTTTCCCGTGCTTCTGTTGTAAATTAATTACATGCCGAGTATTTTTTTTTTTTGGTGGGAATGCATCCTTGGAGGGGGCTCTCTTTGGAGATAGGGTGTTTAGTGTGATACTTTTAGTTTGAATTTAAATTGTTCCTGACGAGATATTTCATCAATTGGTACCATTTGTTTCTAAATTATTTTTCCTCAATGGGTGGAATCAGGTAAATAAAGAGCAGTCAACGCTTTCCAAGATGGACTTATGATCTTCGGAGGGTGTTAATGTGATAATTATAATTTAAATTTAAATTGTTCATAACGAGATATTCGATCAATTGGTAACATTTGTTCTAAGTTGTTTCTCCTCGATGGGTGGAATCAGGTAAAGAAAGAGCAGTATGAGAGATCAGCTTGTGTTGCTCGTTGCAATGTTTTTTTAATTTTTTCTGAACAAATAAATCAATATTTGTTTATTAAAATTAAATAAATAGGCCCTATTTTTTTTTTTTTTTTTTTAGAAGGACATATATATTCATTAAAAGATTGGAGTCCCTATTACAGACTGACCCTTGCACAACAAACAAATTACAACCACATCCTCCAAGGGCCTAATTGCTGTGAGCTGGAAACATCGATCTGTCCCTGTAGCTCCAACGCAATGGCAAGTTCTGGAAGCCAACAGCGGCGCCCTCAACCTCGCCTTCCCTGACCTCGTCCACAACGGGATGCGGATTTGGTAGATCAAAATCAAGAAAAGAACGTGAAGGCATTGGAATCCGACTCGAGGAATAGCAGCAACACCACACCGCCATTGATGGAGAAGAGAGGGCTGAAGAACCCACACTAAAAGACAACAAGAACTGACCAAGAACGCAGGCACAAAGAACACACAGAACATTCCCAATCGCAGCATCCAAACCAGGGAAATCCAACTACTTGGTCTTCCTATACCCCAAAAACCACTATGCCCTTGTCCGGTCACTCGAAAACGAAGAGCTGCTTCCGAGTTGGAGCTGGATCCCGGCAACGCCTCCGCCACACGGATCAAAACCCCAACCGAAGCTCTGCAAAATCCTCCGACGCTGAACGCGACGAGGTCTCTACCACCGCAGGCGACGACGAATCCGGCGATCTTTGGGCGAAGAACCACTGAGTCGACGCCGACGCCGGCCCTACCGAGCTCCACCTCGAGCACCACCCGAATCTCATCGACCGCCACGGCTCTCTTATTTTGGCTACAAAACTAACCCTAAGACTACGGTTGTACACTTCACTCAGATCTGCAGCTTTCCACATCGACGCCAACCCGGCGGCCCGGCGAGGAAGTCATGGATCCAGCGAGGAGACGCTAACTCCCGAGTCGCCCTTTGAGTCGCCTAAGCTCTACTGTAGCGAGAGCTTATCCTCTGGTCCGAGACGCCAACCCCTATTGTCAGCCCAAAGGACGGGTAATATAACCCGCCCTTTCATCTGGCGAAAAATTTCGTCGGACAGCTTGGTGACCTATAGCCGCAACGGATAGAAACGTTTGGTCGGCAAAATCTGCGAGTTGAATTGGCTGGTTTTGTGCGACCGTCGTTTGGCACTGTGGGATTCAGCCGTGGGAATTTTGGCCGGAGGTGGAAAAAAATCCTCTAGCTGCAAAGCCGGGCGGGATTTAGGGCGTGTTTGGTTGCCGCACGAGCTCAACTGAACATGACCAAAGCATGCAGGCTCGTCGGAGACTAGCTAAGCTCGTGTAAGAGGTTGTTTGGTTGGGTTGCACACGAAGAGCTAGGCTCGGATCATCAAGTGTTTGGTTACCTGCATGAGCTTGCCGTGGAGATGCCACCGCCATTCTCGTTGCGCCCAGATTCGGTCGCCGTCAATGGCGCCGCGCCTAGATCCGACCTCCGCCGGCCTCATCGCCTGCAGATCCGACCTCCGTAGACCTCGTTGTGCTCAGAGTCATTGTCGCCGAGGCCGCCGCCGGCCTTGTCACCCATGGATCCGGCCGCTACCGGCCTTGTCTCTCCGCCGCCAACCTCGTCGTGCTCGTTACTGTGATGGCCAGGCTCGGGTGGAACGGCCACCTCGGCCGTTTCTCGAGCCGAGCCCGCATGATGTTTTTAGATGAGCGAGGGGCACGGCTCAAGGCCTCGCAGTAACCAAACATCGGTTGCTCGCGACGCGCGGGCCTAGTCGTCCCGCTTGCAGGCAACCAAACACGTCCTTAGAGACGGAGAAATCTTGTCGTTCGAACCGACGTTAATTTCTCTATATAAACCGCATGCATCGGCTTGTGCCTGGCACTGTGGCCATTTGTTCTCCTCCATCTCAATAAATTTCCATTGGTTTCTGGCCTACCAAAGGAGTATCCAACAAAATAGCCATCACAAGCAAAATCTGATGACCACTCGGCTAGATGAAATTATTGTAATCTATTAGCACAATGAGAGAGACGAGAGAATTGAGAGTGAGGGAATGCTTTATTGATCATTGGATGTAATTACAACGGGTAAAGCTCCTTTATATAGAGAACAAATGGGTGTCATAAATAGACACCTTTTCAGTAGACACCCTTTCATAATTTGCCTATTAATAATATTTCTTAACAGAAATAAAGCAGCCTAAGAGTATTCTGGTTCCCATAAGGCACCGCAAATTTGAGGAGGTGCAGCTTTGAGCAACATCTTTGGCACAGGGGCATTGGAAAAAGACATGCTTCATGGTTTCACATCTACTATTACACAAATTGCATTTTACTTCTTGAACAATATTACGCTTGGCAAGATATAAGCCCACTGGTAAATTATTCCCGCATACTCGCCATAAAAAGTGGCACAATGGGTTTGAAATATCCAAATGTCACAGTTTCTTGGATAATTTGATATATATCATTACAAAGTGGTAAGTTTTGATATTTGCCATTATAAAACGACTTTTCTGCTCTATGCCACCGCAAATTTGCAAAATTTTTATATATGCTATCATGACCCTTCACCCTTAATCCATCTTCCATCTTCCACCTCTAGCTCACCCCTCCACCTCTCTCTCTCTGGTGGTCTCATCGGTTTCAAGCGACGTTGGCCACACCATCTAGCGGGTCTTCCTCAACTATGCGGCGACACCATGGGATCTGGCGGCAGCAACCTGCCCTCAGATCCGCTGGCGGTGGCTCCCTATTGGATCCAGCGATAGTGGCCTGTCCTTTGAACCGGCAATGGCGGCGGCTCGCCCTCGGAACCGGTGGCGATGGCCCGCCCTCGTATTTGGTGGAGATGGCTCTCCCTTGAATCTAGCAGCAGTGACGCGTCCTCGACTCGGTCACTAGGCTAATGGTGGTGGGGATGTTCGAGTCGAGGAGGAGGCGCTGGGCTGAGGACGTGCCGATGAGGAGAGCGTGACGTCGACATCATAGTTGACGCAAATATAGTTGAGGTTCTTGCGGATGTGGGAGGAATGTTGGAGAGGGACTCCGGCCAAGCGAGCATCGCACAATCAAGAAGCTTCGGCCATGGCCACGCCACGGAGTGTGCGCTCTTGCCAGAGTCGAGGAGGCATCCTAGGAAGGCGCGCGTGGTGCCGGGGTTGGCATTACGCACTCTCCCCACTAAAGGTGGTGGCTTTATGGTGGTATCCGAAGGGTGGAGCTTGTCAAATGTGTGCTTTGTATGGAGGAAGGGGGAGAGAGTTGATGAGATAGCTGAAGGTAGAAAAGGAATTAGGGGTTCATAATAGCACATATTAAAGATATTTGCTGATCATAGCACAAGCATGATCATAGCAAGATATTTGCTGAAATTTTACATGTGTACAGATGTACACTTTGTACAATGTGCATTGACCAGTAAGATTGAGCAAGTAGGACCAGCTAGAGAGTAGTCCAGTGTACTGATGCCCTTGTATACTGTAATGAGAAGACGATCTAGGATCTAGGACTCCTATCGGTCTTGCATGCTTGTATGTTGTAGTGATAAAACAACGATCTGACACTCCAGTTGTTCTCGAATTCAACAAAAGGAAAAAAACGATTGTATTCAACAAAAGCAACAACATGGTTTAGCAATGTATAGTACCATAAAGAATCTTTTTTTTTAATGAAGAATAGAATTCAATCATTTTTGGTTTAGCGGAGTCTGTTTCCACAGATTGTATTGAGTAGAATAAAAACCAAATGATCTAAAAGATTCAATCGAAAAATGAACGAACAATTGGGAAAAATGGAATCCTTTTTAATGAAGAATAGAATTCAATCATTTTTGGTTTAGCGGAGTCTGTTTGCACAGATTGTATTGAGTAGAATAAAAACCAAATCATATAAATAGTACATTTTCGTAGGGGAGCTACCCCCCTCGCGCCACGTGTCTCCGTGGGGGCTTCCAGCTCGCGCCACGTGGCTCCGCCTCTGCGCAGCGCGCTCGGGGGGCTCAGCGCAGCGCTTTCTTCCTCCCGTTTTGCCCACGTCGCCCAAAATTCGCACAGCCGTCGTACCCCGCGGGCGAGGCAATCCAACCGCCCAGGATACCCAGCCTGACTGTTTTGCAAAAAAACCCTCCAATTTTCCCGTAATCAACCCGCCGTCCATGCCCTAGACTCAGACGCATTTGCAAACGTACCTTACTCTTTTGTTATTTCAGATCCAGGTCCTCCAAAACCCAACCCTAGCCGCCTCCTGCCCGATTCCCCCCACATCTCACTTCGTCTCTCGCCCCCCACATCTCGCTTCGCGATGTCCGCCTTCTTCCCTCACCCCCGACCTCTTTCTCCGTCTCTCGCTCCCACGTCTCTCTCGCCCTCCACGCCTCTCTTTACTCTCCCTCAGCCTACAGCGGTCATGGCGGCGGTAGCAGCGGAGGCGGCGGCGTCCAGGCGTGTGGTCACAGTGGCGGCGACGGCGTCGAGGCCTGCCGTCACGGTGGCGGCTGTCGGCCTCTAGATCCGGACGGAGGGCGCGACGCCGGCGGCGGTAGCTGCAGCTGCTCCTATGGCTGCGAAGGCGGCAATTCCTCAACGATGGGGGCGTCGTCTTTTGCTTCTCCGCTATCATACCGTACAGCCTGGGCTTGCCTTCGCCGAGTGCGTCGCCGGCCGCCGTCGGCATCTCCGCGCGTCGTGCCATGGCCGGAGTCAGCCCAGCGGCGGCGCCGGCGGTCGCATCCCCCATGGCGGCGGCTCGGTGTCAAAGGTGCGGTGGGGGCGGCGGCTCTTCCCCCTGCCGCCACCGTGGCCGTCCTCTCCCCTGCTGCAGCTCTTGCCTGAGTTACGTCCTGCTAATCAATGTCTTTTCTGCTCTGGCAATGGCGAGCTACTTTCTCAGTATGTGAGCTACTTCTTTCATCCACTATTGATTGCATAGTGGAATGCCTTTTTCTGGATTGCTTGATGGAATCCTCATGATTCTTGGATTGCTTAATGAGATGCTCACATGCATCTGTGAATTGTTTCGTGAATTTTTTGCTTGATGGAGTGTTCTGCTTCCGCTTGGTTATTTTATGTTGTACGCATGCTTGCTGAAATGGTTTGCCCAGATTATTTTTTTTCCCTCTAGCAACCAAAAACTTGCCACATTTTCTGCTTAAACTATTGTTAGTTATGCCCGCTAACCAAACGGCTATGCTATAGATAACTTAGGCAGGCCTCAAGTATTGCAAACTTCTGACTTTATTCTAGGCGCATTTGGGAGTTAACCAAACAAACCCTTAGACTCTAAATACCCATTTGCTGGATCGTGGCTCCTCCGCTGTTGTTGATTGTGTTATTGTGCGATATCGAACCACTTTTTTTAAAGTCTAATGTCAATTCATTTTAGCAGGTTTGGGTAGTGACCCCGTTGGGTCGTCTTCTGCCCTTTCCATTGGGGAAGAGACATCCAAGCCAAGGTATTCAATATCGCCTAACACATTTTCCCATTTGCTATCCATTTTGCTATTGAGTAGTCTGGTAACACATATTGTTTTCCTTATGTTTTGGATTGATGTTCATCCGCAATTAATCTGCACTTTTCTATGTTGTGTGCTTCAACATGTGCTTTAGCTCACAACTGCCTATGCGCTAATTTTGGTTATTCGCTGCTGCTTACTAAATGGGGAATTTGTATATGTCCTATGATATAAAAAATAGATGAGCTCTGGCCGTCATGGTGATTATTATTTTTTTGCCTCTAGCAACCAAAAACTTGCCACATTCTCTGCTTAAACTATTGTTCGTATTATGTACCAGGTGCTCTTTTGTTCCACAACAATTGGCTGTTCAAAACCAGCAACAACCTGATCACAAATTTGTCCCCGAAACAATGACTACACTGGCTGGTCTCAATCCACACGATAGCATGGCAAGCGTTCTCGGTCCTGTATATGCGGCTGTGTCTGCAGCACCAGATAGCATGGTCTTGATTCACTTTGCGTTTGTGCATGCTGGGTAAACGCTACGAGGTGTTTGCCACTGTACGAGAGATCGATCCTGATCAGGCATGGTGGTACATGTCCTGTAGCAAGTGCCGTAAATCGCTCAAGAAGGAAGGCTCATCCTACCGTTGTTTTGAGTGCGTAGACATTCTTCCTGTTCCTAGGTTATGCGTTGCCTTATTTCGTTCTGTCTTCGGTACATATTTGTAGGTTTTCTGTTCTGGCTAATCGGCCATTTTTCTATTTGTCTTTGGGTTTAGAGTTACCCTCATATGCACAGACGAACCCGAGGCTGATGATGCTGAGCCACCGGTGGCAGAGTTTACGTTCTTTGCTCACATAGCACAAAGACTTCTAGGCTGTTCTGTAGATGCAGTGCTGGCGTCAGGAGATCATCCTCAAAACCAACCACCGCCTCAGATCCTCGCTATAAGCTATTTATGGAAAAAGAGTGAAGCTCAGGGTTACAGTGACTCCTTATGCTTTCAATCGGCCTCTCATGGCGTTCCAAGTTCTTCGTGCTGATATAATTGGTGATGTTAACGTGGACGAACCGTTGTTGCCGGATCCTGCTATTCCATCTGAGGTCTTGCTGACTCCTACCAAGGTTAGGTCCTCTGCTTATGGTACTTATGTTAGTTATCATGGTTTATTTTCACTGTCCATCGTGGTCTCTATAAAAACTGCCTTTTTTGCTAACCGTCTCACAGGTTGTCCCTTCCTCTACACCAGCGAAGGCCGTGATCGCTCCCGACTATTCACTGTCTCAAGTTGCTGCAAGCACTGAATTAGCTACTGCTTCGGAGGGCAGCACTGTTGCTTCTGTTAATGTCGCTCAGGAGACTAGCGATCTGCTTCAGAATACGCCACCTACACAGGTAGCCTAAGCATGCTACATTCGCCAGCTTAGCTTATCGACCTGACTGATTTGTGATACTTATTTACGTTATTCTGTTAATTAGGAAATCAGTGGCCAACATGCTGCTTCCTGTGCTGAGCTGCTGAAAGAGAAGGACCCGACTTCGCAGTACGCACGGGCCTACGATTCTTCTGTATTTACCTATTGTCTTCTGTTGTATGTGCCCCTGACTGTTTTGTGTTTACGGTGCGCAGGAAGCGTCTCTCCGAAAGCAGCGACGGTGCCTCCGCTACTAAAAGGAAGCTGTTTTGAAGTTCTTTTGGATGCTCTTTGCTGTTCGCTGATGAAACGTTTAATAGCTTGGTGATGTTATGATACTGATGAATCTGGTTATCTTTAGCGATTCACTGTGGCCATGCTTTTGTTACGCGTTATTTAAGAACGCTGCCATCTTAGTCCCTTGCTGTGCGCTGCGGCCGTCCTATAATACCCATCTAAGGCGGCTGTATACTTGCCTTATATGTGCCTGCAGGCTTAATGTTTAAGGAGCTGAGCTCCTCATTTTGCTCATACTGAGCCTGCGATATGAAACTAAAACCATGCCCGTTGATGCATGTATAATCATAAGCGTCTGCTTTTTGTAGCATCGTGTGAGAAGGCGTCAACTGTTTGCTGCGCACGAATGTCTTTTTTTTATTTGATTAAGATCTGCTTCCTTCTAAAAGTTTCTTATTTGGGCGAGACATGATTCTTCGCAACACTTTCTTATTATAGACTCCCTTCTTTTTTCTTAGCAGAGATGTAAGTAGTTCCTTCGTTCGGCAGCAAGCTCCAGAAACATAAGCCCTACTGTCTTGGCTGCACGGCGCGCCAACTCAACTAGTGATCTAAAAGATTCAATCGAAAAATGAACGAACAATTGGGAAAAATGGAATCCACGAAGCGCCGTCTGTGGGAATCGAACCCACGACCACATGGTTAAAAGCCATGCGCTCTACCGGCTGAGCTAAGACGGCAAGTGTATCGAAAGCTCGGATAAAATAAATCACTTTAAATACAGATGGCTGAGCACAATTCACCGATGGACACGGCCTTGGCAGGAGGAATTCGGAAGCAGTAGCGGTGAAGAGTATTAACTCTACAGTCTCTAAGTATAGAGAGGCAAAATAGCTAAATTTTCATTAAAATAACTACTAATAGATCGTTATTTTTTTTTTTTAGGACGCCAGGCCATTCTGGCCTAGGAATCTCTACGAGAATGGACCCTCGTCAATGATGGACAGCGGCACGCGAGTAAGGATGAAGTGGAGACTCCACTGTGGAATTCAGTGATAAAGTGTTATCCTATAATAATACATACTAGTGAGTATTTTACCCCTTTAATGAGGCATAATTTTTTATGGTATTGCAGTAGTTTCTAATTATCCTATATGTCAACGATGCCATATAAAATAATTAGTCTAAATACATTGATATATAGGATATTTTCCCTATTTAATTTAAAAAACTTTGGGCTATAGAACATTACATTTTGGCAACTAAAGCTCCAGACGCTGTCTTTTCGTACCTATGCTATGACAAACCTTTTTCGGAGTTATTTGCCATAACACATTTTTATTTGATGGTTGCTTGCACATTTTATATATTGTGATGGTTGCTTGCACATTTTATATATTGTCCTTAATTAAAAACATTTTAAAAAATGAAAAAATTAAAATAAAACTTGAGGAGTCAAACACAAGTGTATTAAGTTACTCAAATTGTGAACTCCATAATTCAAGTTATTGAAATATAAAATCAAATGAATTTAAAACATTCCAAATAATTTAAGACACAATATTTATGTTCCAAGTACACTTTTATTCAACACTTATTTAGAAAAAATTTTGGACATTTGAAATTTCTAAAAATTTATAATTTTAGGAATTACATCGGATTTGTTTTTTTTTTAATCATGGAATTCATAATTTGAAGCGAGAGTACTATTTGACACCTGTTTTTTTGGATTTTTATGTATTTTTTGAATTATTCTGAGTTGGAGTTCATATTGTAGTAGCTTAATATACTTAGCATTTGTCGTCCCTTTTTGGATTGTTCTCTTAATTGGTTTAAAATAATTTAACGGGGTGCAGTACTTGAGGGGCAAATGAACATCAAATAAAAGTGTTTTACAAAATAGGTGCCAAGGACACTATTTAGAGCTCAAGTTACCAAATTGTAGTGTCTTGTAACCAATTTTTTCTGTTTATTTAGGCCTAGTTCTTTTCAGCTTAACGACTGAACAGTTTAACGACTTTTCTATGTTTTGAAAACAAATATGTTTTGAGTTTTTTGAGCCTGTTTTTTCGTTGTTTTGAAGGTGAGTTCTAACGCTTTAAAAAGCAAGTCAAACGAAATGTATCTGAATCTCGAGACTACCTCGAAAAGCTCTCCAAGTTCAACCAATTTTTTCATTTATCATTTCAACAAAAAGCAAGTCAAACGAAATTGCTCAACTGCTCAACCGATCAAATCAAAAGAACATGTCCTTAGTAACATATATATAACTTATTAGCCAGTGGGTAAAAAACAAAAATACTGTATATATTTATTCGGTAGTTTGTCAAATATATATATATTTTTTATTTATATGGTATTTTTCCTTGATATCAATGAAATGCGGATATGGGTTGAATATTGTTTTCCATAACTCCACTCATATTTTTTTGAACATTTTCAGATACAAATGCAAATAATATATGAAGTGCCTTAAAATGTCTTGGGGAAATAAGATACGGTCTGAAAAACTCATATCCAAAAATATTCAGAATATGATTTTTCTGGATATGAATATATGATATCGGATTAGACAGATTTGCCGTTCCATTTTCAACGGTGCACATGAGCGTGCTGCGTGCATGCCTAGTTCTAGAGCTCAAAATGAAATGCAACAGGAATTGGTTTGGATCCTTTACGGACTTTGATATGATTTTCTCTTTGGTCAGGGATATAGATGTAAGTTGGTATGTGTTCGGGAGTGAAATGGTACCCCTCCATTCCAAATCGTAGTTTACTGTTGACTTTTGGATATTCTATTTAATCATTCGTTTTATTTTAAAAATATATGTAAATATTATTTATTTTGTTGTGATTTGTTTTATCATTAATCATATTTTAAGTATGATTTATATTTTTACATGTTTGCACTATTTTTTGAATAAGACGAATGGTCAAAAGGCGTCTCTAAAAAGCCAATAGTGAACTACAATTTGGAACGGAGAGGTAGACTCTTTTTTTTAAAAAAAGTTAATAACTGGATGAAAGTCCCCAATTCTCAATGGCAAATCAATCGATTCGCAGGGACCGGAACGAAAGAAACCCCAAGATAGTTTCCGGCGTCCCTCTCCCAGCGTCGCCCTCGCGAGGGCAGAATAAATAATCCAGGGGCAGAATAATAATATAATAATAAAGTAATTCGTGGAAACCCCAATTACCACACCCTAGTCCCCAGCCGCCTCGCCGTCCGCATCTACCCCACCACCACCGACGAGTGGACCCCACATGAGAGTGGGCCACGCGCGTCAGCGACCGTCCCACGCGTCCCCTCCCGTCGCGGAGCCGCCCGGAGGGGCAAAACGCACGGGCCAACCGTTGCGGATTACTCATTCCCCCCCTCCGCTGCTGCGCCTCCGGAAGCGACACGCCTCCGTACCACTCCTCCGCGCGCTCCCTCTCTCGCTCGCTCTCTCTCTCTCCCCCCCACCCTTCCCTCCCTCCGCCGCCTCCGGCGACGGCGAGCCGCCCTCGATCTCCGGGCCTCCCCGCCGCGCCGCGCTCCTACTCCCCTCCCTGATCGAGGTGCCGCCGCGGAAATCTGTGCCGTGTGGGAGGAGCGGTGGCTCTAATCCGTGGGGGGTTGTGGTGTGCAGGGGGAGCGGAGCTGGGAGATGTGGCCGTCGAGCCAGGCGAGCACGAGGGGCGTGATGGAGACGGGGAGGGTGGAGGCGGGGCCTTCCCATTTCCCCAAGAGGCCCGCGCCGCGTCATTCGTCGAGGTGGTTTTTTCTCCCCTCCCCCCTTCTTCGTCTGCGCCTTCTATGGCTGTACTGTGTAGCCCGTCTGATGAAGTGGAGATTCTGATGCGATGGAGGAGGTGCCATTCCGCATGTCGTAGCTGTGCAATGCTAATCCATTTACGCCTTATAGTCGTCTTCGATTTTGGTCTATCATGTAGCCGCACTTCTGCGTTGCTGGGGTGGAGTGCCTCCGCCTCATTTAGTTACAGCCGCCCACTTGTGCTAGTATGTGTTTTTATTTTTGCTCCCAGCTATTGCAGCAAGAAGTTCCATCCATATGTGCATATGGGATTCATTTGCACTCAAGGGGACTACTTGTGTGCCATGCTCATTTATTTGGTGTCAATAGCACTCATTCCTGAAACAAAATTGCTGGTAGCCCTTGATCCAAGTTGTACAAACAAGGATGTTCAAAGTATTGGCAGATCTCCAGCTAACAGTTCTTGACAAGTTCTGAAATTGAGTGTAATGTTTGATGTGGTTGTGCTGGGGCTGGGTGTTTAATGTTTGTCTGACATGGTCAGGTCGAGCTTGGCCCATTACAAAGGATACACCTGCCTTCTTTTTATTAAGAAATAGGAATACACCAACCATTGTTAGCTCCTAGAACATAGATATTAGATAGAACTGAGTCAACTGACATTTGTCCTATGGGTCTCAACTTTGTACTTTGTACAAAAGGAAGTATCAAATCATTGATGATCCACATAGGTAGTTTCTTCTTGATATATATTTTATATGCTACTTCTTGTTACAATGTGCTATAGTTAAGCGTTATATTATACTTACATAGCTACTTTTTTTTTCTGCTGGCAAAGCAGGGTCAATCTACCAAAGGCATATGCAAAGAAATCTAGTTCAATTGGTAGCCATACAAGGCTTAGCATTGGACAGTGTTATCATAAAAAGCCTTCAACCTGCAAGTGCAAGTTGGGATGGTCTTCTGAACCATCTGACTTGAGGCACCACTTCAAAGGATATTCATCTGCATCAGAAGCAGTTCTTACTTCCCAATCTGATTTTACAAAACTTCTTCTTGGCAATGAAAAAGTTGGTGTTCTATTGCTGAATCTTGGAGGCCCAGAAACACTTGATGATGTGCAGCCTTTTTTATTTAATCTTTTCGCTGATCCGGTAATCAACATCCTGAAATGCTATTATTGCTCTCCTAGATTTTTCAGTTGCCATTTTTCATAAAAAAAATCTTGCATATTTAACAAATTATAATGAGACATTTTTTCTGGAAATGTAAATATTAAATAAACTTTGGATGCTTTAATGTTGGTAGGGTAGCTAAAAAAAGAGAGACCTGAATGATTTTATGTTGGTGGTGTGTTTGAGAAAATCATGTTCAACTTGTTCTCTTACTCATTGGACATCTCATGATGCATGATGACAGGACATTATTCGTCTTCCTAGGATGTTCCGCTTTCTACAGAAGCCACTAGCACAATTCATATCTGTTGTAAGAGCACCAAAGAGCAAGGAAGGTTATGCATCCATAGGTGGCGGTTCTCCTCTTCGACAAATTACTGATGCACAGGTATGTATTCTCTGAATTGCTATGTCTAATGGAGATCAAATCTCATAGAAATGTGGATTAAACGGGCCATGGTAAGAGACTAAGAAGATATTCTCCTATTAACTTCAAATAACATGTATTCTTCTCAGATGACTTGTTAACCAATATAGTGGTGTGATATTGGGTCTTAGAGAGCATTCTTGAATCTATACAATTAGAATAATAATTGCGATGCAATTATTATTCTCAGCATGCATGGCTGGCATGCTGCATCTCACTCAATTGGTCAATACAGCGCTGGAATAATTGGGCTATATTGTGATGTTACAGCACATAGGTCGGAAACTTTTGGTGATCTTATATTTGATTAGCAAACATTTCTGGTTGTTGTTTCACTTCTGGTATTTTGTTTTTTTTCTTGTTTCACTTCTGCTCTTTGGCCACAGCCAACATGTAGGATTCCCTTGATTGGCTATAATACAATATGATTTCAGGCAGCTAGCTTTTGTTCTTCGGACAATTTGTTTAATGTGTCAATAAAACAATAACTCAATATAACTCACTGTTTTAGTTATGACAAAGCTGCCTGAGTATCTTTGTACATGCTATGGGATTATTCTTTCCCTTCAATAGTTTTTGGTTTACTTCAATTTTCACTTTTCCTAGCATTGTCTATATCATGCCATACTATGGGCCCTCATTTGGTGATTTAATTGAATCTTTGTACAGGCTGAAGCACTGAAGAAGGCATTATGTGAAAAAGATATTCCTGCTAAAGTGTATGTTGGAATGCGTTATTGGCATCCCTTCACTGAGGAAGCTATAGAACAAGTAGGGGCTTCCATATAGGCATATACCTACCCAATGCATCTGTTTGCTTATGCTATTTTCTCTTGCTGTTGGTTATTTTTCTGGTGTTTGATTATTTTAGCAACTAAAGTATGCCAATAATATATCCCCTGTTTCTAATAACATGAAACTGAAACTCAATTGCCCAAAACAGAGAGTTCACTCAAATCAGATCTTTTGCGTACCAATTTTTTCCTTTATTTGGATTTGCAATAGTACTGGTTTTTGGAGTACATTTTTATTTTTTATCATTCAAAATCTTCAAATAACTAGCAAACACCATACTCATGGGACATTGCATGGTATTCATGAATTTACGTACAACAATGATATGCTGAATACACTATTCATATTTAGCTTCTGGTGCTACAGTGTGCAACTTATATTTCTTTGTGCGAGACATTAATTACTCTCTGTGTTTTAGATAAAACGGGATGGAATCACAAAGCTTGTTGTACTACCTCTCTACCCCCAGTTCTCCATATCAACTAGCGGTTCAAGTCTTCGTTTACTGGAGAGCATATTCAGGTAAGAGCAACAATTTGAAATGATACCTAGGCCATTGATATTGCTTTTCATATTGATACTAACGACATATTAAATTGCTGTTTTAGAGAGGATGAGTATCTAGTGAACATGCAACACACAGTTATACCTTCCTGGTATCAACGTGAAGGATATATCAAGGCCATGGCAACTTTGATTGAGAAGGAGTTGTCAAAATTTCCTGAACCGCAGAAGGTGAGAGAATAAGAGATATGATGCGTGCATTTATTGCCCTCTCTCGACTGAAAAAAGTACTAGTAGGTTGTTGAACTGTGAGGACATGGGACATGTCTGTGATGTAATTACACGATAGTTCTTTTCTGCTAAGAACAGGCAGAGTGGTTTTTCTTTGATCCGTTAGGTTCCCATGTGTGCCAAACTGCTAGTGCTTAGCATTTTTTTGATAAAAAATGCTTAAACATTTCAAACAATATGAACATTCATACTGGAGATGTTCTTATATAGGTTATCAATATAATTTTCTTTAGGAACCCATCTTGAAACAGGCTCTGATTGGAGCAGTTAAAAAAGGTAGAAAAATTTGAGTTTCTTGACACCGGAGGAATTCCATTCTTTAAAAACTAAAACTTTTTTATGTCTCTGGCAATGCCTCAATTAATATGATAGCCTTTCAGTGAAGATGTGATGGCTTTTAGTGAGAGCTTTGTCTTAAGACTGTTCTCATCCTGCAGCCATTTGTTCCTCAAAATGCAGACAAACCTTGCTCTTTTCAGTTGCTAAGTTGTGGTGGATGAATTGATATATTGATGAGGGATCAAATTTGCAGGTCATGATATTTTTCAGTGCTCATGGAGTGCCTCTGGCATATGTAGAAGAAGCTGGTGATCCATATAAAGCAGAGATGGAAGAGTGCGTGGATCTTATCATGGAGGAACTGGAAAAGAGAGGAACAACAAATCCATGTACACTTGCTTATCAGGTCTCTCTCTCTCTCTCTCTCTGCTGTCTCTGTGTGTGTGTGTGTGTGTTTGTGTGCACAGTTGCGCACCTCCACTCATGCATGCGGGTGGGGGTGAGGATGTGGGGGTGCTAGGGGATGGGGTGTGGGTGGGTGTGGGTGCTTGCTTGCATGCATACGCGCGTGTGTGTGCGTGAGCCGAGTATTTAACATAAGCCACTACGATTATCTTAGCCCCATGCTAATACAAGCCAATTGGGAAGCGTAGGTATTATTAGCATAACATCAGTGTGGTGTCTGCTTGTAGAAAGTCTTTGGAAATAATTGAATTACAGAAGCAGAAACATGTGGTGTCTTATTTGCGTAATTGGATTGTTCTGAAAAAAACATATTTTTTCATGAATCTCCAGAGCCGAGTGGGACCAGTGGAATGGCTCAAACCTTACACCGATGAGACAATTATTGAGCTTGGACAAAGAGGGGTAAAGAGCCTTCTAGCTGTTCCCATTAGGTATTACTTTTCTTAGCCTGGCCTCTGTTGCCACGATTAAAATTACACGTGCATGTTATGCTTGGATGACCTTTATGTCGATAGGCATTTTTCTTTGCACTTATTTTCTCCTGTCAATTTTGGTTGTATAATCCTCATCATTTGCTCTGGTCTTCTCCCTTCAGCTTTGTCAGCGAACATATTGAAACTTTGGAAGAAATTGACGTGGAGTATAAGGAGTTGGCTTTAGAATCTGGCATCAAGCATTGGGGACGAGTTCCTGCATTAGGTTGTGAACCCACATTCATTTCAGATCTAGCTGATGCTGTTATTGAAAGCCTGCCTTATGTTGGTGCAATGGCAGTTTCCAATCTCGAGGCTCGGCAGGTAACAACTTCCATAGGACATGCAAAATACCTTATGTCTGTCGCATGATTGGTTGGAGCACAATTATTTTCAGGTGCTTTATGTATTCGTGTTATACCTTATTTGATGATAACGAGCCAACTTCTAATATGCACTAGTTTTGTTCAAAAAGATTCCTAGCTTATACTAATCATTGAATGAACTTACATATCTAATCACATGCTGGTGAAATTAGGCTTATATTAGCAGTTTTAGGACCCAAGACCAAATTAGGAACAGTTAAAAGTAAAAAATGATGGCACAAATTTAACTGGCTTTCAAAGGCATGCATTGGATAGGATCATGCTCAGCCTGACAAGATTGTATTGCAACTCCCATTTTGAATTGAACCTTAGTAGATTCTTTTTAATCAATGCATATGAATATAAACTGAGGTAACTATAACAGCAACGCTAATGGCATCTACCTAGTTTTTAGTGATTCATTTTGAATAATTAAACAATTAATTAAATTATTACTAATTTTTACTAAAACGTTTATGCCATGTACCTGGAACTTGCGCGAATCATTTCTAGGTTCGACAACATTTCTGATTTCTAAAGTGTCATGATCAAATTTGTTGAAAACGAGATAAGGTTGATCGAGCTTTCTTTGTGGACACAACACTGATGATTCATCAAACGTAACCAAATATAATTGAGATACCAATTCGTTCCCACATATCTAGGAATCAGCAGTAGCCACCAGATAGCCTGAAACGCAATATTTAGTTGCTTAAGCAACAACGTAGGACCGTTTGCTGTAGAATTGCTGTGATGTTTGGTGGGTTACCTTTGCAGTCACTCGTGCCACTTGGGAGCGTGGAAGAGCTGCTGGCCGCCTATGACTCGAAACGTGATGAGCTCCCCCCTCCGGTGATTGTATGGGAATGGGGCTGGACGAAGAGCGCAGAGACCTGGAATGGCCGCGCTGCAATGCTTGCGGTTCTGGCCCTCCTGGTGCTGGAGGTAACCACAGGGAAAGGGTTCCTGCACCAGTGGGGTATCCTGCCGTTGTTCCATTGAGCCTATGGTCCGAAATCAGAAACCATTTGGTGATCTGGTCATAATTTTGGTCCCCTTGGGGAATGTTTCGGGGCTGTATATCCGTATATGAATCGATTTGCCTTACGCCTGAAAAGAAAATGCGGGCAACATTTGGAGGTACACCATACTGCCAATATACATGGATGTGATAGATTACAGACTCGCAGTTCGAAGGTACACAAACCATGCTCGTCATGTTGCTGACGTATTAACAATAGTAGGTGGACGTTAGAAATCTGAGACAACATTATCTCTGTGTTGATATATTTTTCAAAGATTTGTGTAGAGCGAGAGACCCTTGCACATCTTGCTCATCTTATGTAGATCTCTCCGTCGTCAACTCTGTCTTCCCAATGCTCATGGCTAGGATTGAATGGTCTGATTGTGCCGGGGAGGAAAGAAGTGTGTTGGAAAGAGAACGGGGAGAGGCTCTGGCGAGAAGTCTGATTGTGCCTAACTTCTCCTAATAAGCCTCAAACAGCTTTGTGTACCCTGTACAGAGGCTACGAGTGTCCTCTATACCCTTTGTGTAGGCGTAACAGTGCACCAAACGCCTCCTAATAAGCCTCAAACAGCTAAAAAAAAAATGGCTAGGAGCATCTTACGCTGTGACTATCGTGAGTTCGTCGTGTCTGCTCACTATCCGATTGTTACCACGTTCTGCAATTGTAAAACCTCGGAGAGGATACCCGGGATGCGCCAGGCGAATCCTTTGCCCGTTTGGGGTTGAAAAATCTTTAATTTGTGCAATTCTTGTCCGATATGGAGCTTGTTGCTCGGATGAAGTCTTTTTTTCCTGGATGAAGTGTTTCCTGCGCGGACAATGTATTCCTTGTCCTAGTGTGGCAGCAGATCTGCACTGCCCGAGTCAATTCCCTTGAGTTTTTGAGACTTAAGAGGAAGACCCTAGTTAGACAGTATTTAGCTTGAGCCTTGGGGGCTAGCTGTTGGAGATTGAGATTTAATTTCATTGGACGGTGGAACATTCTTTGGTGTGCCCTGGCTATCCCCTTGCTCGGTGCCTGGCAACGGGCAACTTCCCAGGATGGAGGCGACGCGCGGGGGCTAGGTCTTCTCTTTCGCAACGGTCTGGTCTATGGCGGTGGAGCGCGTAAGAGTTTCAAATTGTGGTCGGCATGCCACGTAATTCTAAGAGTTAGTTATTATTTGAGGTTATTTTTTTAGATTTGTGTCCCTAGTAGAGTATAAAATACCCCCTCTTGCGTGTGAAGGTAACATAGACACACAAACCCAACCTACATCACCTGATCTCACATTAAGAGGAACCCTACCTCGAGGAGGAGGCGGCCTGGCAATGGTAATAGAGTCTCCAGCGGCTGCTCCCCGAACTCTAGAGTGGATTGATGTGGCTGTGTGGCTTGGTTTTGGGATATAGGGTTTGGGAGTGGCCCGGTTTTGGGATGGGCTAAAGGGCGATTAATGAGTCAACTCTAATTTTGACTGACCAATCAGCCCGGCCGATTAACGCAACAATGTAGGACAAATCACAATAGGACACTGTCGTCCATAGTAATCGCTGATGAATCGTTGATTTTTGTTATTTTTTTTAAAAATTGCACCATTATCCCTTAAACTTGTCCCGCCTGTGCACATAAATTCGCAAGTATCGAAACCACTTATTTACGTATACAAACTTCATATGAAACCGTTGCAATCAGGTTCATAGACTGGTTTTTTAGTTTGTTTTGATGATGTGGACTGCCATGTCAGCGTCTACGTGATATTTTTCCTTTTTACTTTTAATGTGTGACCTACATGTCATCTCTCCCTCTCTCCCTCCCCCTCACATTAAAAGTAAGAAAAAAAAAGAAAAATGTCACGTAGACACTGACATAGCAATCCACATCATCAAAATAAACTAAAAAACCAGACTATGAACCTGATTATAACGGTTTCGCAAGTTTGCATATCTAAATAAGCGGTTTCGATACTCACGTATTTATGTGCATAGGCGGAACAAGTTTAGGGACTAATGGTGCAATTTTCTCTTTTTAAAACCTCGCTAATTATTAATCAAAGTTTAAAAAATGACTTTTTGGAAACAAAATAAATTTTATAAAAGTTAAATGGATAGCGTAGATAAATAGTCCCATGACAGCTAGCCCTTATAAATATAATCTTGATTTCATGTGCCACGCTAGGGTCCATTGAGACCATGACCATTCCAAGCGAGCCTGCATGCCGCCTGGCCTCGTTCTTTTCAACGTATCGTTGCGTTGGCATAGTACTGTAGCAAATTTAAGAGCACTTAAAATGAGGTATAAAAATTATTAAAAAAATAATTAAAAATAGTTTTAGAATTTTTGAAAGGACTACTAAAAGTCACAAAAAAATCGTTACAAATTATCATAATATATAGGCTATATAAAAATAACAAAATTTGCTACAGTATTACGCAACGATACGTTACGTTGAACAGAACAAGGCAAGATTTGCACCGCACACGGATGGAATGCGTACTTGCGAGGCGTGTTCAAAGGCAGGGTCACGTGCCAACAACCTGTCCGTTCATCCCGGCACCCTGAATTCCTTGTCCTTGTCTCAGCGAACCTGCGCGCATCACATCACTGTTCGTCCACGGACGGCCACGTCAGCGTTGATGGAGAACCGTAGCGGCCCGGCGTCGAACCCTTGGAGAGGCTGAAAAGCTACATAGATTCATAATTTTAAAGATTAAGGCCTCGTTTGGCTGCATAGGGGTGAATTTCCTAGGGAAGCAATCCCCCAGGTGGATTTTTTTGGTCCACTGGAATCCCCGTAGGGAAGTTAAGCAACGGGGCTTCCAACCCTGGGAAGGAGGCTGCCAAATGAGATGAGGGGAAAGAGTAGTTGCTATTGCTCTGCAGTCCGTGCTGCTGCTGCTTGCTCATACCTGTGAGAAAAATTTAATACTACTGCTACTTGCTCCTAGATGGCTAGATCAGAATGTCTCAAAAATTCATACATCACCAAAAAAACATAAACAAAATTATACTGCTGCTGCTACTTGCTATGCACGGTATCTAAAAAATCACCCACCAAAACATTGTGCAGAATAATTTCATAAATATGCATCAAAATTCCAGATCATGAATCACCGTCAAGAGCTAATCAAGAGATCAAACTTGGAATAAAAAAAACCACAGCAAACTATGCCTATACAACCAACACACAAATAATACAAGAACTAGTGCTCCAAGACTAGTACTTTCCAAGTTCCAACTTAAAGATAACAGAACTGCTCAAAGGGTCAAGCCCTAGCATTCTCAACTTGAGCACAAGCACAACAAAAATACAAGCAAAGTTTGCATTTTTTTTTTTTGTTCGGATATGAAGAAACTAGTTCAATCACTTATGCGCTGATTGAAACACCTGCTGTCCATTCAACGTCACTCTATTATCCTTGATGTGAAGCCTGTATTATAATAAAACATGAAGGTGGTCACATATATACATGCTGAATCAAAAGCATATCAAAGAAAATGATTAAGTTCCGTCCATGTATATTCTATAGCTAATTGTAATTTTGATGCTGAATCAAAATTACATTATAAGTTTAACTGAAAGTTGGTCATGTCTCAACCTATCAGGAAAATCTTACTTGGTTATCTATTCAGCATAACTCATGCAAAGAAGTTCTAGAGCTAATTGCAGTTGAAATAGAAAATACATCAGCTACTACTACTAAGCATCAGCTAACTGAAAGTTAACTGATAGTTCTAGAGCTAGATGCAAAGAAGTTCTAGAGCTAAAATATGGTATGAATTTTTAAAAGATCAATGCGCCCAAATTGACATTCCAAACAAAACCTTTGGAACCAGCTAGATTCTTGTAAATTTGGAAGTATTTGGATATTTGAATTTGACCAGGCTTTATCTCAAAAAAAAGATTAGGTTTTGTTAAATGGCCCACGGTACTGTTGTGTGGTTAAAGATCAGCTATATATGGTATGCTTCATTTTTAATAGCAAGTTAAATGGTCCATGGTACTGTTATGTGGTTCAATAGTTGTGGGCTGACTACTGACCCATTTTGATTTGGCTCCACACACTTGGGATTTTGGATTTTCGACTACCAACCCAAGCACCTAGAAAAGTAACTTTTGCAGGCATTGTCTAGTGTGTAGGACATTTTAGAAAATGCAAGAAAAAAGGCTATATGACCACCAGTTGGTAATTACTACTAGAAACATTAATTGATTTGAGATATGGCTAAAAGATGTCATATGGCTGAAACTTAACATTAATAGCTCATCATATAACATAAAAGTTAAGCAGCATTAATAGTTCATGAACATCATTAGTTCATTAATAATTATAGTGAGCTAAGGAGATGCCATTTGCCTATGAATCTCCAAGTGCAGTTCAGGTGACTAAGGTAATTGAAAGCAAAAATGTTGCATGCAGGAAGCACTCGAGCAGTTATACATACCAAATCAACAGCTTTCTGGAAACAGTTGGTTGCTTTCTCAAAGAACTCATTGGCCTTCACAGTGTTTGGAGTGAAGAATCCATGAGAGGTGAATCCATGAGAGGTATGCGCATTACCCAAGCACAAGAGTGCATCGCCTTTGTTAGGATCAATTTTCAGTGCTTCCTCCAGCTTGGATTCCGCCTGTACAAGACTACAACAGAAGGCATTATTAGGTCATCACCACTGTACTTTTGGAGACATGAGACATGCACTAACTGATGATCTAAAATACAAAATTTCATGAAATTGGAGTCAACCAGATCACAAATAATAGTAGATGATAACAAATTTCAACAAGTAGCTCCAAGATTACCATCGGGCTAGAGCAATAAGCAGTGCTAGTACACATCGGGGTAGAGCACCAAGCAGTTGCAGTGACACACATCAAGCCTTTCTATAGCTAAAGAAAAAATAGGAGCAGAGGGGCTGGCCGCAATCATACTTGGGAGATGGGGAATGGAGGCGGCAAGGAGAGTTGAGGCCGTAACCAGTCCAGATCTATGGGAATGTGGTCTAGTATTGCACTATTGCACCGATGTCGCTCCTCAGACCCATCCCCGTGCGACGGCATCGTCTTAGGCGGTGACAGAGACGTCGGAGCCAGTAGGAGGCGTCGTCTCCTCCATTGAAAGATTGGACTCGCCGGTGACCGGCGGCGGCGGCGGCGCCGGGCTCCCTCCACGGACAGCAGGCTGCAACAGGGAACGAAGGAGGCAAGAGGCTGCGAGTGGATCGGTGGCGCATGGCAATGGTGGAGGCGGAGGCCGCGGGAGATTAAGGGGGATCTGGAGAAGCTGAAATATATATTGTAAGTATGTTTTGAGGTTGGAAAGAATCGTTAAAAGCTCATTACCAAAAAAAAAAAGACTAGATTCAGTACGTAGATTTTAAAGTGTTTTTAAGCTATAAAGAGTAGGGAAGCATGTTAAGATGGCCTCTATTATATTCTCAGAATGACAATGACGATGAGAAACCTTATAGCATTGCAACAACCCCTTTATATGTTTTGTAAAATACTATTCATTACAAAATAAATAGGATTTTAGAAGGAGATATAGAGAGACTTTAGAGATATTCTTAAGAATCTAAGGCATGCGCATCACAGGGCCAGCTATATTTTCTTTTCTGAGAGCGGTGTAATCAGATTTGTATACGTGTTTTGTAAGGAGCCATAGATATCAATTCATATTTCCCAGCACTCAACTGGAAGGAGACATTCGCGGAAGGATGATTATGTATGTGCAAGCAGCTGTGGCTACAATTATTCGCGCGCATTATTATTCTGGTGGCAATGGTAAGCACTCGATCTGATCGATCGGTGGGCAGCGGTGGACATAGGAGGCCGGAGGGATTGTTGGTTGTGGCAATTGTTTTTTTACCACTCTCAATATTGGCTCTTTTATTTTGTCAATATGATGCACTGTCATATGCATAGGTGGACTCATATGTTATACATATAGAATGACAAAATAGTAAAAGATCATCCAACAGAGTGGCAAAAAAACAATTTTCTAGGGTTGGGGGCCGCCAGAATGCCCATGAATTGAGGCAGCTCTACCAGAGTTGGCGTGCATGCACTTATAAAATTGTTATGCATGAAAGGGCTGTTTGGTTGGTTGTATATAGCCCGGCCTGACATGTAGCCTTTGGATGGTTGGTTGCTTGAAACTACAAAGTACTGTAGCAGCCATGTTGAGGGATGCAAAAACACTGTTGAGGCCGGGCTCTCCTAGCACGTAGGATTTGGCCGTAGTGAGCTCAGCCAGTCTCGTGTTCTCTGCTTGAGGTCCACTGCCGGCGATATGGTTGCTCCCCTGCGCTCTGTATATGCGAGACAAATTTTCCTCTTTTCTTTTTTTTTTCTAATAATAGGAGGCGCCAGCGTCCGGACGTCCGGTGCGAGGAGTTTGATCGGACCAGCATCGGCCGTCGGATCGTCCAAGATGGCGCGCATATGAGCGTCCCCCCGCGAGCGCCACGTCTCCCCTGCGCTCCCGCGTGCATAAGACACCAGCGAGTTACTAGCCAATGCAGTTGATTAAATTTCCAATTAAACTTCTGATTTTTGTATAAAATTCAAACAGTGTTCAAAATACATGGAATAAATTTTATAATTCTTCTAAAATCGAGAGCAACCCATTTTAAATACTTTTTATTTTTATTTTTCACTTTTTCAAAAAATTTTGATGTAAAACTAGAAGGCACTTATGAAACTTACATCTATATTAGCGAAACTTGGCCGAGTGCTGATGAAACTTGTCCGTGTGCTGATGAAATCTGATGAAACTTGGATGAAACTTTGATGTAACCTGATAAACTTGGATGAAACCTGTTGAAACTTGAATTGACCTGATGAAATTTGAAGAAACTTGTATGAGACCTGTTGAAACTTGATGAAACTTACATTAAACCCGATGAAACTTGACAGTTCGGCAAGTTTAACGAATATGAAATCTAAGTTTCAGTAGACGAAACCCAAGTTTTAGTAGGTGAAACCCATGTTTCACCAGGTAAGTTTGAAGAGTTATATAGCAACATATATCTTGTTTTGTTCATAAAAATACGAGGAACATGTTGGTACAAACGGTTTGTGGATTGGAGCACCCAGTCAAAAATTATGGTCACGAAAAGAAAAATATACTGTGGGACCCACCTGCATGCCGGCACAGTGCAACCCCTGCACGTTTCGCGCGCGAGGTAGGACGCGCCGGCCGTCCGGCCTCAAGCGTTTCCCTATCTTTTAATTAACATCTTCGATTACCGAACCGATTTTAAAAATGGGTCACTAACATTTTTTCGAACAAAACTAAACCACACTTGCTATATAAATTTTAAAATTTTAAAATTCAAAATATGTGACTACCAAACACTTAACCAACCACATCTGTATGTACACATCCCGTATCCCATCACCACGGATGAAGCCAAGAGGAGCAAAACCTAGCGCAGCACTTCATTGGCCAGCTAGCTCTTTCCTTACTGTTGCTACACCTTGCAGGCTTCGTCGTCCTGCACCTTGGCGCCGTCGAGCGCGCCGTCGCCGCCCTCCTCAGCGTCGTAGCTGGCGTGCACGTTGTAGAGCACGTAGACTAGCACGGCGACCGCCAAGAAGAAGCCGAAGCGGATGGCGCTCGCGTCAAGAGTGAGCCAGAGTAGTTTCGGTTGGGTAGAGATCCACTTTAGGGATTACTGTTGGAGGCATGCATGTTTATATGGGATGGATTTTTTAGAGAAAACCCCTATATCAAGCTATAGGGGATCAAATTTAAGGGGCCTTGTTGGAGCCAGCTCTAAGAGAAGGCAACCAAACACCTCTAAAATTGCTCGAAATGAGAAGAGTCGATCCAGTAGAGGAATTTGTGAATTGTGGGTTGGATTGCCCACCGCCTTAGACGAGCGATATATAGATTTAGGATTTTATAACAGAGTATGTCCCTCGAGCCATGTCACAGTGGTTATCTTTCGCTTGCTCCTCTTTCATGACATGACAAGCCATGCGATTGTCGTATTGATTTCGCGGGTAGCCTTTTAGAGGGCTAATAACAATTGCTTTCCGTTTAAAGTGTAGGAGCTAAGAAAAAAGAAAATGAGTGGACGAAATCTCTTTAAATGAAAGTAAAAAGTGTTTGATGCAGGAAAAGCCAAATTTAGAAGAAAAAAAATATGTGAACAAAGAAGCAAATCAGGAAGGAAAAGCAAACTAAAAATAGTGAAATAAGAAATGTTTGTTCTTTAAGTAGAAAAGGTGCAAGAATTTAAGAAGCAAGAAGCAAAATGAAAAGCCGTTGCTGGCTTGCTGTACGTACAGATAGATCATCTTGATATGTTACTTTCTTTTTTTTCTTTACGTTTTAATATATGTTTCATATGAACGCCCGTTTAATGCAAAATAAAAAATTATAATTTATTTAAATCAAATTATAGCCTTCTACTTTTTCCATAATTTTATTAATTTATTTTTCCTATTTCTATTAGTACTCAATGGTATTTTTTTTCTTTATATACTTCGTTATATATTTATTTTTTGATACTTGAATCGCTCCTTGATGATACCGTGATTCTCGACTCGATACTTGAAGGCTCAATGATATTTGAGATTTTGAGGCTTGTTGCTGTTTCCGATAACTAGTACAATATCCCTGATGCTCAACATCGACACTCGATGATACCATCACCCGATACATTGAACTAGTTAACAATGACGGAAGAAGTATTAGAGGCGATGGCAAATAAGAAAGTCAAAATTGGTGATGGTAAATTAGGAAAAGGACTAACTCCAAATGGCAAATAAAGAATGTACTAAATAAAAATTGCCGACTTTTACTAAAACCTGCATAACAAACAGGATCGATCAAGTATTTGGCGCAAATGTTTTGTAGGTGCACAAATGCAAAAACTCACTATGGTCCCTTATATTCAACCTGACAGTTCAGATGCATTGAAGTGGATCTCTCCTCTTCTACTTATGTACTTGTGCGTAAAACCATTGTGATTGTTTCATATGTTCCTATGTTTTAGATGGACCACGAAATATGATCCAAAGGTCAAAAAAGACTATTTCTTCTTGTGCACTGAAAAATCTATTGCACCGAGTATTTTCCCCTCAAATAAAACATCCGATTAGCTTTTGAGGCAACGCTCAATAGTTAAATATGGAAACAGCGGTGTGCGCGCATGACGGAAGTAGTTTTTTGTCTTAAAGCAGTAAACATCGTTTATTGATGTATTTGTTCTAATTTCAACCGTTAGCACGATAAAAAAAACTGATTTCCTAAATTAAACACTCTAAATCAATTATAAAAAATACTGGCTAATCCTTATTTTTTACAAAGAATCCTTCGGTTGTGAATGACCGTTATTTGCAATCCTTTCGAAAGGTTGAGTAATAGAAACATCGGATTTGATTAGTTTCCAATGGCTATGAGATGGTTGTTTTGAGATTAACCTTTTGTCAGCGGAAGCTCTTATTACACTGTTGTCTCTGTACCCGCGAGAGCTACGTTGTAAACATCGATGATACATTGTTCACTACAGCAAAAAGACCATCCAGTCATGTGTATCATGAGATATAGAGCCCAGGTGTTATACTTTTATGCATTAGTATATGAAAAATAGGCCCTCTATTTCTAGAAGATCGAAGAGGACGTCTTCTAAACTAATGATGGAACACATGTGTAACCCAAGGAAACACGCAACGGTATATAGAAAGACAGGTATATATGTCCATACAATTCTCTTTGGCAATGAGTACGACAAGCGAAATGCATTGGAGTGAAGCTACTGTACAAATGATGGCTTTTCTCATATTTAATCTTCGCTTCTTCACTCCGATCTCTCTCTCTCTCTCTCGTATTTTCTTCAGAAGTTTCCCATCCATAACTTGTAACCATATATCTTCCTCTCATGCAAAGTGAGAGATAGCTTACATATTTTGCATTGGGGGCGGGAGAGAGAGAGAGAGATCCAAGGAGGAACACCGGTGGAGACGAACTGACGATGACGAGCTAGAGAGCTAATCAAGCTCTTTCTGATCGGTTGATGCTCGAATTTTTCTTGGTAAGCATTCGTCCTTGGAGGCTTCTTTTCGTGCCCCCTCTCTCCGCAGTTTCGAGCGATGCTTTTCTTGCAACATAAATTCGCAGCAGAAATCCGATCTGATATATATATATATACTGTTTTGGAGTCAGCTTTTGTGCTTCGTTCGCTCTCTCGCAAGCATCTTCTCAAGTTGTGTTTTCCCAGGATTCACGAGAGGATGATGTTGCTCTCTTTACTTGCTTAGCTATTTTGATTTTTTGTATGCTCTCGAAAACCGTAAAATGATATTTTTATGGGTAAAAAATAGCGGTGGGTTATAATCTGAAAATTTGAGAGCCTAAAAAAACTTAAAAAATATTTAAAAATATATTTAAAAAATTTAGAAGCAATGAGAAGAATCATTGAAAGCTTAAAAATTGGATATTGCGTGCTTTTGTCTTGTTTCAAAATAATAAATTCCCAGCTGTATCATTTAATCTTATTTAAACGGAAAGCAATTTTTTAAATGTTCAGAGAAACATTTTCAAATCAGAGTGAAATCTTCTCGAAACCATTCTTTTCTATAACTCTTAAAGTTTTGTTAAATTTAGCTCCACCAGATAATAAGTTGACTTCAGAAATCGAGTTCAGTTATGGTCCGCTGATCCATCTGGGTTTGGAGTTTGGACTACGGGGAAGGAACAAGAGGGCAGAGCTGGATCCGACGTGTCTGCAGTCCATCTCGCACTGGGCCCCACTGCTTGCAATGATGACAATGAAAAAAGGGCTAACTCAGCTAGCTATAAACCTTTTACGTTGGACTTTTTTATTGAGCTATAAAAGAGAGAGCAACAAAAAATGTAGCGCCGACACTTCATTAAGCGTTGATCAATAGCACCACCATTGAGACACCTCTCTCTATCTCCACCATCAGTGCGACATGCCCTAGACTCGCCACAACTTGTTATGCCTCACTGGAGTCGCCGTCAGAATTATCGTGCACTCGTGCCCTACCGGACATGTCGCGCCATGCCAAAGTTGTTGCGGCCTACTAGAGTTGTTGTGGCCTGTCGGAGTCATCATGACCAAACCCGAGCCCACGTTGAGCTCTCCACGATGGCAAGACAAGGGGCTGTTGCAAGGAGAGGACGCCAAGAATCGTCGCGCCTCGCCTTGTCGGAGGTGCCACGCCGCGCATGGAGTAGCCAGACCAAGGCCCGTGTCTTGCCGAAATCACCTCCACGACTGAATTGTGGCCCCCGCCTCGCTGGAGGTTCCACTCCTTGACGGATCTAGGCCCAAGCTCGTTGGCACGGGCCAGGGTACGAAGCAAAGGTGGGGCAGGCCACGATGGTAACGGGAGGGGAGCGAGGTGGCGAGGCAGGGTGAGATGCGATGGTGAGTCAGTGAGGCGAAGGGGCTAGTTACGAGGGGTATTGTGCCGGTGAGGTCGTGCCACCGTGAAGGAAGGGAAAGGAAGAGAGTATCTGGTGTGGGAGTAAGAGAGATTAAAGTAGTTGGTTTGTGGGTTCCACATATGTTTTGGAGTATATTCTTATATCCAAACCGTTGAGAGGTGATCTTTTGAGCTGACATAGACATGTTATAACCAGAAAACCGAGTCTATCATTGAAGATAAGCTAATGGCTACTAGCCGTCTGATCCTATGCATATCAAACCGTCGTGTCAAAATTGGTCCACTGGTACACATGTAACATATTCGAAATCCATCTTTTTCCTCTTTTGTGGTCATTTATGTCCAACTCCTATAAACAAACTGTTAGGACTTGTGCCGACGCAAGATCACAAACGACACCAGCAGACACGATGTTTGTTAACGCAGTTCAGCTTTCGCCTACATCTGCGGGGCTATGATTATGGGCGCCCCTCCCCAAACCATAATACTGCAACATACCGGCTGACCAAGTCACGACCACATGCCGGTTGCTGACCTCCTCAGGCCTATGCTACTATTATGCAGTCATTGACATGGTTACAGCAGGGCTGCCTCCATTTATATAGTGGAGGCCTGGTTAGAGTCCGACTCCAACTCTAAACCAAATTTGCCTATTACAACACAGAGTTCATATAACCTATTTGTACACATATTCGATACTAAACTTAACAAACTCCACCTTGGAGAATATGACCTTCTCCACCTTGAAGTTCTATAGCGTCTTGCGATAACCCTGTACCCGAACTTTGGTCGCACTCAAACAGACCTCTCAGCCCACCACCGTGCACCACATCGTCCGTGCATGGTAAAACATGCCGCACACTGGCCATCTGCATCCACGACACAGCTTCACCCTCAGTGTCATGATGCAGCGCCTCCTATGCAGCATTCGGTCGCATCACTGCTCCCGCCGTTCCAATATATCCGACATCCTTTCGTGTCTGCCAGTCTGATCGCGAACGTCGAGGTCGTCGCCATCGCCTGCCGACCTCGCTAGCTACGTTGTCAGTCCGATCGCCACGTCTAGTCAATCCTTGCCAATGGTAGCCCATCGAACAGTTCAAGCCTTCTGCTCGAAGTGTCCGACACCACCGATCGAATCGTCGATAGCCGCCATGCTTCACCTTGCGCCGATAGGACGTTTTCCGCGGCTCCCGTGTATGCATAAACCTCGTGTCTCCTCTTAGATCTTCCGGCGTTGCATCGATGCAAGATCACGGACGACACCAGGAGACACGATGTTTGTTAACGCAGTTCGGCTTTCGCCTACATCTGTAGGGCTCTGATTATGGGTGCTCCTCCCCGAACCATAATACCACAGCATATCGGCTGACCGGGTCATGACCACATGCCGACCGTTGACCTCCTCAGGCCTATGTTACTATTATGCAGTTGTTGACATGGTTACACCAGGGCTGCCTCCCTTTATATAGTGGAGACCTGTATAGAGTCGGACTTTAACTCTAAATCAACCCTACCAGTTACAACACACAGTTCATGTAACCTACTTATACACATATTCGACACAAAACCTTACACAAATTGAATTGTTTTATGAAATCTCTACGAAGCTATTGTGTCTGAAAAAACAAACATAAGAATGGTTGCTCATCACAAATATATATACCCGAGGTAAGGACTTCTAACCGGTAGTTGCTACTTACACGGTGTATGCTTGATACGTAGTTAACTCAGTGCCAAAATTTTGTCACCGTTGCTAAGACGATCCATGTACGGGTATCACCCTGTTTATACATATCATATGACATTTGGTATCTACTTGCATATAGAACTTAAGATGAATAGTAAAAGCCTCCTATTTACATAAAAAAAATACTTATTTCAAAACATAGGCAATTTATTCTGAACATATATATAATATGTTGCTGAAACATACACAATGTACTACGAAAACATTCGGTTGTACATGTTGAAACATAATGTTTCACCGGTGGAACATGCACCATAAAGAAATAAAAAAGACAAAACAAATGTTGGAACATGTCAATAATAAAACCGGTGAAACACGTCAAAAACTATTGAAACATTACAAAAGAATCGATGAAACATGTTGAAACGTAGCCAACAAGTGTTGAAACTTGCTAAAAGGGCCATTGGAACATGTCAAAATAGCTGATGGAACATGATAAAAATTGATGAAAACATCATGTTACATAGTAAATCATCTATCCTCATACAAAACTAGATGTTACACGAGAACAAAAGCGATGTTTCGACAAGTAAAATCAAACTCAAATGTTTCATTCATACAAATGTGTTGTTTCAAAAGCAAAAAATCATGATACACCTCCTCTTCACCTTCTTCCTCCTCAAATCCCGCAAGCTCCCATAATGCTCGCCGGATCTAGCCCCCTAGCTCGCCGAACAAGAGGTAGATCAAGGAGGAGAGGACATGTAGAAAGAGAAAGGAAGGTGGTGGCTCCAATTGTAGCAACATTAGCACGACAGTGGCAAGCAACAAGACAAAGTGTGTGTGAGAGAGAGAGGCGACTTGGTGAGCTGCACAATGTCATCAGCTGTAGCAGTGGCTAGGTTTGGATTGGCCAATAAAATAACTACTTATTTCATTCATTGTGTGCATGCTATTATATAAAAAAATACCCTTTTGCCCTTCCATTTTCTTCCTCTTCTTGCTCTCTCTTTTCATCTTCTTTCGATGATCAACTTTAGTGAGTCTGTTGCCCATGCGCTCTGGAAACCCCCCTTGCCCTAGGGCTCCAGCACACGCAGCCCCTTTTCCTCTCCATAGTGGTGCCTAGAGCAGAATGATGGCATGCTTAGGAACTTGTGTGAGTGGGCTTGGGGTTCTTTAAGTCCTTCGCATGGAGTGTCCTACGACGTAGAGAACTGGCACGATGTGGAGCAGAGCTTTGGGGGAGGCTCTCGAGGAGGTTCCATGCAAGCAGAGGGAGCTCAGGATTACTAATGGGACCTCGAGCCAAAAGTAGACGGGGTGACATGAGAGCGAGAGAGTAGAGGGAGTTTCTTGGTGGTGAGAAGTTCTCACCAGATGGCCAAACTCAACATTTAGTGATGACCAAGGCACAACAACCATGGAGGAAGCAAAGAGAGGAAAGATAGGAATAAAGAGGGCATATGGGCATTATGTCTTCTAATTTTGTAAGGGTATTTAAATGATTTTCGAAAGTTAGGAGTGACATTCTTGCAATATCACACTTTCCGTAGCAAATATATGATGACACAATTTCGCAAATGACATCTATGTATCAGATATACCCTTGGAAAGAAATTTGAAGCTCTACCGCGTATTGCATTAAAAACATGCTAGAGAGCTAAGACAAGACATTTTATAGGCTAACTAAGAGTTATAAAAACTCAAAAAAGGAAATAATACTTGGTCTTTTCCCTTTAAAATGGAATTACTAATACTTACTTATTTTTTGGACACGGAATTTTGCACTTAAGTGATTTAGGGATACTGCACACAATTTTTTTTACCATTTGCAAAGTTTTACTCACACGAAAAGCACGTTTTTAAAAATTAATGATTTTTAGGGCAAAACCATAATGATTTGATATGATGATGTATCGATGATAATTGATGCATCGGTATACGTTGACGTTTTGTAATTTGGTGACCACAAGTAGTGTTGGCTGCTAAAATTGTTTGGGAAAAAGTTATACACTTTCATCAATAAAAAAGTTCGTCTTACGTCCTAAAAACCAAAATCGACTATTTAACACTCTCATATTAAAACTGAACTATTTACAGCTCTAATGGTTTAGTAGAGTGATTTTGGTGACATGGCAGCAATTTTGTCCACGTCATTTGCATATGTGGCATAGTTAGTATTTCTCTACTACTTTATAGTTTCTTTAATTTAACTTTTAAATAAATTAAGGATATTTATTTATTTTTTGAAATACTTTTCCATGGTCGGTATGTATCGTTGACATTAAAAGTAACAGATCCTGAATTGTTAATCTTTGTACTGGATAATTCTAAATTAAAGAAAGCGACAATTGACGATCAAAATCTTTGCTACTATTCTCCTTTATTAATTTACGTTTTGGGAGTTTAGCTTTTCGTTGCAGAGAAAGCAAGCTTCGACCGAGGAGGAGACGGATCGACGGGAAGGGGTGATTAAAATGGACGGCGGCCACTCGCCGCGGCACGAGCCCCAGCGCCGCCGGCCGGAGAGGGAGGGGAGCCACAACTACGACATCGAAAGCATGGACGGCGGTGCCGGAGGGGCATGGCGCGGGCACGCCTCGTCGGAGGCGCTGTTCCGCTACGCCGACGCCGACGCCGGCGGCGACCGCGGGAGCGCGCGCGAGCCTCTGCTGCGGAAGCGCACCATGAACACCACCTCCCAGATCGCTATCGTCGGCGCGAACGTCTACCCCATCGAGAGCCTCGACTACGAGTACGCATTTGCCCACCCCCCATGCTTACCTTGTTTGGGCTGCTCTATTCATTTTTGGCAGGTTTCGAGGTAGTTTGGCTACGCTTAGGAGAAAGCTTTGATCTTTACCTGTCCTTTTTTTGTTTGTTGATCTTATTGGACTAGAATTAGAAGCCCCATTTGCTTGTTAGTTTGGTAGGGCACTCCAAAGTAGCAGCAGCTGGTCGATTTGGAGGAGATCATGTGATCATGGTTATTCATTGTGCTGAGTAATTTTAAACACATTTTTTTTAAAAATAAAATTAGCTATTACTATTATGAGATACCGTTGTGTGAAAAGCAAATCTGAGAGAGACTGTTTTAGGACTTAATCTCAACCCTTGAGTAGCGCAAATCGGTATCTTCCTTGCTGATCACAAGTTTATTGCAAGCAATTAACGCTAGGATAATTAGCTATATGCCACTCATCAATCTCGAAATTAGATTGCATATGTAAAAAATACCACTCTAGTTGCATACATGACAAACGAAATCTAATTTTGAAATTGAGGAGTGGCATCTATCGAATTGACCTAAGAAGAAAATTTTTTTGTTTTTGGTTTCCGGCCTGAGCTATGTCCCAGTAATTTCAATTTTCAGTTGCATGTGAGGAACATGGGTGATGCCAGAAAGGTTATGCTTGGATAGGTCTAGATGTTGATTTTTTATTATTACCGTGTAATTATCTTGGGGAGTGGAGAGTTGTTTTTTTTTCCTGATAATTGCACTGCAGAGAGAGCAAATGTGTAGATCTGGAGAAATGCAAATATCTAATACTGACACAGGACACTTCAGTCTGTCTGTAACATTCTTGAATGTGCTGTACGTTTACAGAGTTGTGGAGAATGACCTTTTCAAGCAAGATTGGAGATCAAGAAAGAAGAAACAGATATTTCAGTACATCGTGCTGAAGTGGAGCTTGGTGCTTCTTATTGGCCTGATGACTGGAGTTGTTGGCTTCTTCAATAACCTTGCGGTTGAAAACATTGCTGGATTCAAATTGCTTCTCACAAGTGATCTTATGCTCAAGCAAAGGTGAAGTTCCATTTAAGTTTCAGTTTGCTTGTACATTTTATCATAAATCGCGTTAGCTCCTGCTGGTGATCTATGTTCTATTACTTGTCGCAGATGTAGAGTCTGCTACTTAGTTACACTGTCAAACCTTATCTTCTGGTAATGCATGGAAAAGTTACTTAGGTCATGAAAGGTCTTAATATTATTATGCTCCTTTGTGTCAAGCTGTAACAAGTGTGAGCTAATGTAATAGAATTGATCGTGATCATTGAGTACTCAGGAACATAGGAAGTTATTAGTACTAGGGAGCACTGGAAGGTACTAGGAAATTACCATGGAGTAATTTGAAGTAATCAATAGTCTTCTGCTTCCAGTGCAGGTATTTTACTGCATTCTTCGCGTATGGAGGCTGCAATCTAGTGTTAGCAGCTGCGGCTGCAGCGATCTGTGCTTACATTGCACCTGCTGCTGCTGGGTCTGGTATTCCTGAGGTTAAAGCATATCTTAATGGAGTTGATGCTTATTCTATATTGGCTCCTAGTACACTCTTTGTGAAGGTGGGTTCTATTCATAGGTGTGTTACCTTGTACTCTTTTTTTAAAGTAGCTACCTTTTACTTAAGTGTCCTTTACAATACCTGCATTTTTTGGAAGCTTGTAGGTCATTCACATCATACATGATAATATTTGAGCAAATGGACAGAAGCATTGTCGTTCCATTAAAGTAGAATAGAACTGTACATACCATGATCCAAAAACTTTGCTAGTAATACTAAGGGTTTCTCTTGCAAACAAGCTAAAGTTAAATCTAAAAAAACTTAAATCTTCAGTTACTGCCAAGTGCCAACCGCTTAGAAAATTTGTTGTGGTGTACAAATAATAAAATGTTACTGCAAGTGACTAAAAAATTATCACCTGTGGTATCAACTGCCAACGTGACATCTGGTGGCCATTTACTAGAGTGCAAAGTGTAAACTTTTTCCGTACTGACTCATACCTATAACTGCAACCAAGGGCGAGAAAGTAGCATGACAATCACTGATCTGTTCCTAAGATTCTTTTATGCTAATAAGAACCTAGTACCAAAGAGTGCTTTTTGTGAAAATTACAGCCTAGTACTTTCCATGCCTCTTTGCAAAAAATATTTAGAATATTTTTTGTTGGAAGATCTTATGTGGAAATGGTTGTTTATACATTTAAAATATGGATATATAATAAGCCTTTTACACTTGGCATATCATTCTACAATCTGCATTGACAGATGACAACACATTCTACCAGTGCGTTGGTTCTAGATTGCTGTAGAATACCCTTATTCTTGAAATATTCTACTACTTTGCAGATTTTTGGTTCAATACTTGGAGTTTCCGCTGGATTTGTACTTGGAAAAGAGGGCCCTATGGTACATACGGGAGCATGCATAGCCAACTTGCTTGGACAGGGAGGATCACGCAAGTACCATCTTACATGGAATTGGCTAAGATATTTTAAGAATGACAGGGATAGACGAGATTTAATTACATGTGGATCTGCAGCTGGAGTGGCAGCTGCCTTCCGTGCACCTGTTGGTGGTGTCTTGTTTGCTCTTGAGGAAGCGGCATCATGGTACCACCTGTTTCCTGAGAAGCTATCATTTGCTATTTATGGCCTAGTTTTTTTCTCTGTTTAACTGGATTGTCACATTCTGTTTGTGTAAAATGACAAATCACATGTGCAGTAGCCATGGGTTATCCGGATGGATCCTTCATTATATTTAATTGATGTCAACTGTGTTTTTAGTGAAATATCATTAATTGGCCATATGATTAAATATTTACAAGGATGGACCAATTAATAAAAGTGCAAAGAGAAATTGATGTTAGTTATATACTGTAAAATTGCATGTTTACTCCAAATCTTTCAGTTTTAGCACTGATTATAAATAATAGTTATTTTTTTTTCTAAAATCATTTTACAGGTGGCGGAGTGCTCTTTTGTGGAGAACATTCTTTACAACTGCTGTTGTTGCTGTGGTGTTGAGGGCTCTGATTGAGTTCTGTCGCAGTGGAAAATGTGGTCTCTTTGGACAAGGTGGATTGATCATGTTTGATCTCAGTTCAACTGTTGCAAGCTACGGTACTTCGGATCTAATTGCAATAATTGTCCTTGGAATAATCGGTGGCATCTTTGGAGGCCTCTTCAACTTTCTCCTGGATAAGATTCTCCGTATTTACAGTATCATCAATGAGTGAGTACAAAATTACAACTGAAATCAATGAATTTGCATAGTTTTATTGTTGCTAGGCTTATTTTAATCTCATCTGCATTGTTTTTTCTGTCTGAAGGAGAGGAGCTCCATTCAAGATCCTTCTCACTATAACAATATCAGTTATCACATCAATGTGCTCCTATGGCCTTCCTTGGCTTGCTGCATGTACTCCATGCCCCGTAGATGCTGTGGAGCAATGTCCCACAATTGGTCGCTCTGGCAACTTTAAAAATTTTCAATGTCCCAATGGGCATTACAATGATCTTGCATCACTCTTCTTCAACACAAATGATGATGCCATCCGCAATCTATTCAGCTATGGAACGGAGACTGAGTTCCACTTGTCCACTCTTTTCATCTTCTTCACTGCTATTTACTGCCTTGGGCTTGTTACTTATGGCATTGCCGTGCCATCTGGTCTCTTTATCCCTGTTATCCTTGCTGGAGCGACATATGGGCGCATAGTGGGGACACTTCTTGGACCCATATCCAACCTTGATCCTGGCCTTTTTGCACTTCTTGGTGCAGCCTCTTTTCTTGGTGGAACAATGAGAATGACTGTGTCAGTCTGTGTGATCCTTCTGGAGCTTACCAATGATCTGCTTATGCTCCCTTTGGTCATGCTTGTTCTTCTCATATCCAAGACTATAGCAGATAACTTTAACAAAGGGGTTTATGATCAGATAGTGGTAATGAAAGGCTTGCCGTACATGGAAGCTCATGCTGAACCATACATGAGACACTTGGTTGCCGGTAATGTTGTATCTGGCCCACTAATCACCTTTTCAGGTGTTGAGAAGGTGGGGAACATTGTCCATGCGTTGAGGATCACAGGCCACAATGGATTTCCAGTGGTGGATGAACCACCTTTGACAGAAGTGCCTGAATTGGTCGGACTTGTGATTAGATCTCACCTATTGGTTTTGCTGAATGGCAAGATGTTCATGAAGGATCGGCTGAAAACCAGTGGTAACTATGTTCTGCAAAAATTTGGTGCCTTTGACTTTGCCAAGGCAGGTTCAGGGAAAGGCTTGAAAATTGAGGACCTACATTTCACTGATGAGGAGATGGAGATGTATGTGGATCTCCATCCGATTACAAACACGTCACCATACACAGTGGTTGAGACAATGTCACTAGCTAAAGCTGCAATCCTTTTCCGAGCACTAGGTTTGAGGCATCTTTTGGTTGTGCCGAAGACGCCAGATGTAAGGGATCTGCTTGTCTCTCTCTCGATTGATTCTCTCACTCTTTTAGCCATACAATAGAACGAATGAACATGATAAATCAAACATACTAATCTATGTTTCAAATGGTTAATCTTACTGAGTAGTTAATTCATCTCTTCTTGGATTAATTAATTTGTGCACATGATGTGGGTTCTGAAATCTGGTTGTAGATGGTAGTAAACTTTTAATTGTAGGCTTGCTCAAGCAACTGCACGATGTACTCTAAATTCCCTTTTGAAATGCCAATAATGTGACTTGTAAAGCATTGATTCCTGATTTACGGGGCGACTGCTGGGCATAATTTGTTTCTGTATTCCCCTTCATTAATTTGGAATATTGGTGACAATGGATCTTTTTTCCCTTTTGAGTGCAGAGGCCGCCCATTGTTGGAATTCTCACTAGGCATGATTTCATGCCAGAACATATCCATGGGCTATTCCCGAATCTCAATCCTCACAAGTTCCATTCAACCTCAATGGGAGGTTGACTGTAAAAGGTTCACTGCTCCTCATTTGCGTAGAGATTGAGTGTTGCAGTTTGGAAGTACGAATGTATATTCTGGTATTTACTGGAGAGAGAGCTCATCTTCTGTACATCAATTTTCTGGATTTTGTAGCAAATGTTCTTTTCAATAATATTCTTGCAGTGTATTTGGCTCAGATGCCTATTGTGAGTCTGCGACAGATAGTGCCCTGCAAACAAACTGTGCAGTAAACATTTCAAACTCTGGAATTTGGAAAATAAGCACATCTTGTAAAGTAATTGTAAAATATGTTTGATGATTGGGATGTTGAGGGTATATTATAGTGAAATCAGGCCAAGATGTTGTTTAGCCGATTCTTTTTACTTATTAAACTACCATTTTATATAGTAAGTATCTGCTTGTCTTGCCATTCTTTACTTCACTTGCTTTCTGTAACCACTCTCATTGCAAGCACATTGGCATGTAATTGCTTTTTTTTTATATGCTGAAGTACTGTCTAGCCTTTCATGGGCATTGGGGCTCCTCCTAGCGTCACCTATCAAGATACATCAGCATGCTGTGTCATCTGTCAAGATATATATCAACATGCCAAAGATATATATATATCATAATGCTGATGTGTCAAGTCTGAGAGCATAATCAGTTTGCTCTCAATATCTCTTCTCTAAAATACTATGGGCGTACCTCTATCCATCTCTCTAAAATTTATTCACAATTTACACTACATTTTGAAAGATTCTTTCTCTTCATTCGGCTCCTCTATATCTGCTACAGTAATATAGATGGCCTGTTACAGTATTACAGAGGGCTTGCTGTAGATGCTACGAAGAAAGGAAAATATGCAATGTTCATGCACCAAGCCTTGAATGGAATGGGGGCAAATGATGCCTGCCACTTTCTTTACAGCGAGGATGCCTCCAGCTGCGGCCCACATGGGCGCTGCCCTCGGGTATGCAAACAAATGCGTAGGGATGGATGCTTCCACAGTGACGCTGTGCATATGCCGATCAAACAACAAACAGTGATAGTCACAACGCAATGATACTGCCCCTGCAGATTCCAGCATGTGGTCTTTGATTACAGCATTTCTCACCGCCCGAAGAAAACTTTCAGGGACAAAAATGAGAGCTTTTGGTGTGGCATGCGTGCCAGGGTCAGCCAATTCTGCAAAGGTCTCCATGTCCTCCCGTGCAAAACCTTTCATCATCATTTTTGTGTTTGCAGAAGTTCACTTGCATTTGTTTTGTTTTGCTTTTCATTGCATTGTTTGATTTGCTCTGTGCCGAGTTCGCTGCAGCAAAATGGCAGTGTTGCGCAGGGTGAAGTACAAATGGATTCATGGCATCATGCTCAAGAGAGGCCAAAGATTTGATTCCATCTGATGTGATCATGTCGGAAACAAGCAGCATTGCTGCCCATTCAAGCAAGGGCGTGTGATTTTCATGCATGATTGCAATTTTTTTTTAAAAAAGAGAAATATCCGACAGGCGCATTCGACCTTTTCTTTGGATGATGCACTCTCCATCAATTAAAGAGTTTGGAAGTTGGAAAGACAGAAACTGAGCCAGCGTGCAATGATTTTTCTTTTTTGGGTAGGAATGAAACTTGTGATTCTTTGGGTGTGTTTGGTTGTCTTTCCATCTCAACCGGCATCGCATCAACCCACCCAGGCTGGTACGAGCCAGACTAAGTCATGCATGTTTGCTTGTTTCGTTACCTTGCATCTGTTGAGCCAGGTTGATGGAAACATATGTTTGGTTGGGTGTATGAACGAGCCGTCGACACCTCCTCCACTCGGATTCGACGCTAGCGTCGCCGTTCCCACACACGTTCGCCGCCGCCACCACCTCCTTCGCCCGGATCCGACAGCAGCGTCGCCGCTTTCGCGCGGATTCAGCACTGCCGCCACCTCCCTTGCTTGGATTAAGCGTCGGTGTCGCCACTCCTGGCCTCGCCGTAGCTGCTCCCACCCGCTCCTGACCTCGTTGCCACTGCTAGAATCCACACAATGGGATGGGAGCAGGAGGACGGCGAGAGAGACAGGATTGGGAGAAGAAGAGCGCAATGCTCAATTGGCTGCACGAAGCGAGCTTGACCCGATAGGAACGACTGATTTTGCCGTATCAGTTGGGACAAGCCACTACAGTGTTTTTGCATGGATAGAGGCTGGCTGCAATAGTACTTTCAGGCAACCAAACAAACAAAACCTGCACTGGTCGAGCCAGGCTGACCTTGGTGCTAGCAACCAAGTAGTCCCTTTATGTCAGTGCTAGAAACCATACATCGTTCGATCTTACAAATAAATTATGGGAACCATATATTTTTCTTCACAAGTTTGGTATTCGGACGATGATAAATAAACAAGGGAGGTGGATGTTTTTACGCTGGTTCAGCTCCTTGATTCAGATCTTTTCTGAAAGAAATAATAATGTTACGTCCAGACTTTCTTTACTTATATGAAATATAAGTGCAAGGGAAGATCTCGATCTAGGTCTTGAGAAAGACATCGAGATCAAGACTAAACTATGTGGTGGTTCTAGACGAGAGCAAATCTTGTCGAATTGCGTTTATAGGGGATGCATGCGTGTTTATGTGCATCTATCTGTCTTTCCTAAGGCTCTATATAGGGGGGTATATATAATGTTGACGCGCTGGCTAGCAGATATTGGGTCAGCGTAGTCCTTATCGAATATGAGCCGAGCTTAATCTCTTGGATGCCTTGAAGTCTTCCATACCGAAGCAACATTGACTTGGATAGCACGTCAATCCTATAGATAGCTTCAAACCCTATATAAAAACTTAGAGATTATGTTTATTAGGCGATATTATGCAGTCAGTTCACAATACTTGTCATATCCAGAGCTCGTGAGAGCCAGATGGGTCGGACTTCACGTCGGGCAACTCCGCAGGCTCACGGTAGCTAGGGACTCCCGGGCCCCAAGCCATGAATGGCTTGAGCTAGGATAAATGAAGCCCAATCACCATCTTCTTAGGCGATTTGAGCTCTTCCTAGGCTCGAATCTAAGGCCTCACTTTGAACCCGCAAAGTGTGGTCGGATGACGTCAACATATGTAATCCAATTCCTAGCCTCTCTTCCCCTACACAAGGCACAACAAAAGGATAAAAACAAAGATTTTTTTCATACATGCCATTACAATGTTCGGTTTATTCAGTTTTGCCATTACAAAACGCATACCATTATCTTTGCAACAATCTTCAGATATGCCATTATCACCATTTTTTTACGATTTTTCAGCTTATACTTGAAACAAATACGAGTAAAATACAGGAAAATACACATATGATAAGTGGATCCCACATGTCATTCCCTCACCTTCTCCTTCTTCCTCCTTCCTCCTTCCTCCCACCTCCCAATCTCTCGCCAACTCCAGTGAGTCGCATCGATCGCTGTGTGGAAGTGTGGCTCTTGAAAGCACAGCGATGGCATGGGCGGTCTTGTTGGTGGCCGACACTGGTGATGGCGGCGGCGAAAAGGGTAAGCGGCGGGTGACGGCGGCAGCTACGGCTCGTCAGAGAGGAGGAAGAAGAAAGAGGAAGATGTTGAGCCTATGACATGCGGGTCCCACTGTCTGAGGGTATTTTGTACCTTATTTGGTTCTCGTATATGCTGAAAAATTCGAAAAAAGTCACAAAAATGGTATGGATGAAATTAGGTTGCAAAAATAATGATATCAATATAAATATGTGTTTTGTAATAGCAAAACTGAATAAATCGAACTTTATAATGGCATGTATAAAAAAAAGCGTGGACTTGGGGACGGACGTCCGACGCGGGCGTCGGACGCTGCGGCGGCCTAGTCCAGTGCGATGCACAACAGCTGAAACAAACTCTGCGTCTCACACCGAAACAAACTTCTCCCGCCATTGTTTCGAAGTCTGCCGCAGCACTCCCTGTTTGCATGCAATGACGTCAGTGAAAAGATTCCTTTTAGTTTTCTCTTTTGACGGCCATAGATTTTGACTAGTTGCTCCAATGCACGAACCGTTCGCACCGCTACATTCCTCGCATTTTTACGAACAAAACAAGACCAAATTTGCTATATAAAAATTTACTGAAACAATTTGTTACTCTAATGCAATAATTAGTTTAGCATGTTGAAACAATATGGCTAGCCTACTGAAACAATTACTTTTTTCTAGTGGACGTATAACCAAGTGAAACAGTTAATTTATCCTATTGGAACAATATATGTAGCATGCTAAAACAATTGGTTTAGTCTACTGAAACAATATATATAGCCTCCTAAAACAACTAGTTTAGCCTATTGAAACAATGTGTCTAGCTTGATGAAACACTCTGTATAGCCTATTGGAACAATATGTCTGACATGTTGAAACAATTAGTTTAGCCTGTCGAAACAATCTATCTAGTTTATTGAAACAATTTGTACAGCCTATTGGAACAAATATTTTTTGCCTGTTGGAACAATTAGTTAGTCTACTGGAACGATATGTCTATCAAGTGCAACAATTAGTTTTTTCTATTGGAACAATATGTCTAGTCTGCTGAAACAACTAGTTTAGTCTATTGGAAACAATCTGTATAGATTGTTGAAACAATTTAGCTAATGAAAAAAGTATTTAAAATGAGTTTATTAGGATTTTAGATGAATTATGAAATTTGTTCTATGCACTTTGGACTCCATATGAAATAGATACAAAAATGAGAAAATTGAAATAGAAGAAAAATGAAACGCTTTTTTTTTTTTTGCTAGCAGCGAGCGTGCTGGAACATACGCGTCTAGCGCGGGTGCACGAGACGCTAGGCCGTGGACGTCCGACGCCAGACGGAAGCATTTTCGATAAAAAAAAATCATAAAAACAATCGACTATATATTGGGAGAAAACTGAAAAAAAAAAAGAGGTGCCTTGCATTCGGAGCACTGACAAGTGCAAGTGCCAAGAGGAGAGCATGCACGGCGTCGACCGCATGGACAGGATCTCCCGTCGATATGGACTCTGCGCTCCGCGCAGTACACCACAGGCGATATGTCCATCCGCGCTTGATTCATTTGCTGCCGCCTTTGAACATTTTAATATCGTATTTTTTCCCAAGCTTTGCACTTTTCCTTGTGTGAAACGACGTATTGTCCCCATGAAAGAGAGTTTTTTCCTTCCTAATTCATCGACAATTCGCTCGCTATGGTGTGTACAGTAGTCACTAGCGACCTTACGTTGCCCGGTTGTAGTACGACTGGGCTAGAACTTTAGCTCGAAGCTCGCGAGCTGCTCGGACTCAGCTCGGTAAAAGCTTGGCTCGGGCTTGGCTCGTTTGTAAATGAGCACGAGCCGAGCCCCATTTTCAGCTCATGGCCATTAGCGAGCCGAGGCAAGCCAGAGACTGGTTCGCTCGACCTCAGATCGTTTTGACTCGTTTACATGTTAATGCTATTTATTATATCTCTTAACCATTAGAAAATGACATATCTTATTACCAAAAGGTCCGTAAAATAGACCGAAACCCACATATGCATACACAAGTCATTTTGATATTCATATGTACAATGTTAACTTATATTTTGTAATGGTTAAAACCTTAAAAGGTTAGAAGACCAATGTTTTCCTTGACTCTCGAGCGCTCGCAAGTTTTTAACGAGCCAAGCCGAGCCCAGTTTCTAGCTCGGACACCTTGTTGAGCTCGGCTCGGTAACGAAGTGAGCCGAGTAGAGCCGGAGGTTGGCTCGCTCGAACTGGGCTCGTTTCCACCCCTAGTTACGACCTATATGGGTTGAATACATGAATGGAGGACTTTTTTTTTTTGGAAGCTTTACACCTAGTTGAACCAAAAAGTAAGTTATGGTCCGAAAAGACCACTTCTAAAGGAGATTTTTTATGCAATCCCATGGAAAGCTATGGTTCCCATCATGCTCATCTTTATTGGATAGATCTTACTTTAAGATACGTGCACAGATCCATTGTCTTTTCTCGAAAACTTTTGCAAAATAAAATCCTCTAAAACTTTAAAGCCTTGTAAATAGATCCTTCTCCCTAGTCCGCTCTTCTTCTCCCCCTCCTCATCTCCCTTCGGTGCTCCTCCATGACAGAATGTAGCGTCACGGAGCAATGAGGTAGGATGATGATGAGGTGCGATGGAGTTATGTGGGGAGGAGCTGGCAGGCAGCCAACACAAAAGAGAGGGGAAAGAAGAACCTAGATGCTAGAAACTAAAAACAATGAGGGCTTTTCATTATTGCACAATTGAAGTAATATCAATACATGCATCTCTAAACAAGATCGATTAGTGATGGAGGAGGTGTTCGGAACATATAGATAAGGGATTCACTTCATTTTTTTTTAAACAACTAAGCTCTCCGCGCTGCTCAAGCACCAATCAACCAACGGGCCCAAATTAAACACACCATCCCGTTCACTCAATCCCGCGACGTCACCTTGTGTCTCCAAAGGAGGCGACACGATGGATCCACGGGGCAAGAACCCTAGGAAATATCGCCAAATCCCCCATGGAAATGAGGATTTCCCCTCCCAAGAACTCCGATCCGTCGCTGCTCCGCTCCCCGCGGCCTGGATGAGATCGCCGAGAAAGGGGACCACGTCGCAAGCAAGGAAGAGGCAGAGAATCCATGACGTTGCGTGCCTGGGGGACGGGGACGGGGACGGGGACGGAAACTGATCGGACGGCGTAGAGCACGCACGCACGCAGGTCGATCGGCGTCGCCGCCGCCGCCGCCGTGCCGGTCCCAGAAGCATCTCCGGCGACCGACGTGGACGCGGCAGCCGTACGTGCGTGTCGGCCGCCCGCCGGCCGATCTCGTCTCGTCGGGCAGAGGCAGAGGCACCGGGCGGATCCGCTGACGCAGAGCTAGCGGCAGAGGGCGCCAGGTTTTCGAGGAGGATTCCGATTCGGGCAGGGGCGCTGCCGCGTCCACTGCGATTCCGCAGGATTTTGGCGATCCACGAGGGGCCTGAGCTGCATAGAATTGATGGTGCGCAAGATTTGTTCTTCTTTATCGCTCAAAAAGATTTGGTCTTCCGCATTTTGTCATCTCTAGGATGTATTTTGTCGTCTTCGGTATTCAATGCACAAAAAATGCTCATCTTTAAAATATGCTACGTTGCCGATTGAATAATTTGTCATTTCAGCAATTTTGAAATCTTCAAAAACACGAAATGACTACCCTGCGCTTCTTATAATTCTTTCTTTCTTTACTCTGATGAGCATGCCACATTTGCTCTGGCATCCTTCTCCTTCCCTTAGTTTTTCTCCGATCTCTCTCTCTCCCACGACAAGCTAGGGACATTCTATGCTTCTCCCGTAGCCTTTGTTGGGCCAAGCACCAGCTTGCCATTGCCATCCACAACCACGCCGCCTTGACCTCTTCTTGCACACCACTTCGTTGGCTAGGGCTCGGTGGAGTAGAGGATATTGACAACGGGCCCACCAGACCTCTGGCCTCGGCCAGCTCAGCGAAAAGAGCACGGTGATATGACGTGGCAACGCAATAAACAAGCAGCGTGGCAACATTGAAGGATGATGCAGTAGTAGGGACTAGGGAACATCTAGGGGGCTCAGGCACGTCGAAGGGAAGCTAAAGTTGGTCACAGGTTAGCGACTTTAGCATAATGGTGGTGGTACATCGATGGACTTAGTTTGATTGGTGCCCTCCCAGGCAATGCAGCAACCAGGCAAGCATCTCGACCCCAGGCAGTCAAAATCGGACGCCTGGGGGAGCTCCCTGCGCTAGGCAGCTTTGCCTGGGGAGCAACCAAACAAGCCCTTACAGCATGGGGAATGGAGGAGGAGAGGTGCAACCGACGTACCCATAACCCTAATATGTCTGTAATCTAGCCTCCTTCCTCTCCCTCCTTGTTGAGGTACATTGTTGCGCCTCCTCTACAAATACTACTCCAGGGGAAAACAGGAACTATAGGGAGAGAGCGCCAAAAAGAGGTTATGAGGAAGGAGAGGGTAGCAAGGCTAGCGATAGGAGTGTCATTACCCATGCATGTATGGTAAAATGAAAAAAAGATAGATGAAAACCTGCCTCAATGACAAATAATAAATATCGCAACAAATATAATGGTGCTTAAAATTAAAGTTTCACATCTTGAGGATAATAAAATGATGAATCCCACTCTTAAGAGTCGCATGACATCAATTTTCTCTGTTATACTTAGATCACCTAGAAAGCTTCACATGCCAGTTGTAGCCTTCTATAGGTGATCTAAGGATGATAAACAGGTTAGGCCACAACTAGCCTAATCATCTCTCGGTGTCATGCGGGGCCGACTAAGGTAGCCTAAATCAAGGCCTATAACCAGGCCCAATGGCACGCTAGGCGGCAGTTGGGCTACGTCGGGCCAACCCCAGCCAAATGATTCCTATTGTCGGTGGTGAACAAGCGAGCTACGAGAGGGCTAGGTCCTGGCTTGGATCGGCCTATTTTTTCACCGAGCCAAAAAAAATCTCAGGCTCGAGCTCGTTGGCCTACGAGCCAAGCTCGAACCGAGCCAAAATTGAACTGCTTGTGAGCAGCTCATGAGCTCGTGAGCCTCATCCACTAGTCGTGTTCCACTCAAGCACCACCTTGGGTCCCTACTCGCAGGGGGTGCTATGAAATTCATTGTTCGAGATGCTCCGAACGACAGTAGGACAACTTTAAGGTTCTACAGTGCAATATATCTTTTATTTATTTTCACTAAGCCCTTTTATTTTGGATAAAGGATGTCAAATTAATCTCAAATTACCTTAAAAAAAATCCATACTTCATGCGATCATTATAATTTGGTTTATGAGATTTTATACACGTTGGCTTTTCTAAAACAGCAGACATTAATTTGTTCCCCTCCTACTTAGGATTTGTGCATCACCCCTTCTTTTTTATATAAGGTATATACTTTGAATGATTTTGTTTTGAAACATAAGGCATGCATATGGATTTATTGATGTTTTTTTACTCTTATTTATTACAGATTTCTCTCTCATGCATTTATAAACAACTTTTACATGATGCTCTCCCTCAATCATATTTCCAATATATTCTCTCTGATTCCTGAAAAAAATGATGTTTTGGGTATTGACATGGGATTTACAATACATTTTTAATTGCTAATTGACATTATGATAAAACATCTTTTGTCATGCCCGGAGTACCTCCTTGCCCATTACATGGGAATGGGTTGCTACCAAGGATAATGGCGACGTGTCGGGCTAGGTGTTGCCCAATTGCGTGTTGATCAAGACATCAGAATGCTTTATAGTTTAGTCTTCCTTCTTTGTGATGGCCCAACCCATGATGGTGGAGCGCTTAGGGTTTTAGGGTTGCATTGGCATGTCACGTAATTCTAGATATTAGTTACCATTTAAGTTTTATTTTTCTGGATTTGTATCCCTAGGACTAGTATAAATTCCCTCCTACATGAGGATGGGGCATCCGATAGATGATAGACAACACACCTTCATCACTCACCTCGCACCGAGAGAAACCCTACCTATATTTTTCCCTTGCAAACCCTTGTACTGTGATACCTTGATTATAGTAAAACACTGTATGTGGGGGCTATTATCCCTTACCCGAAGGATCTGAACCATGACAAAAATCTCTTTGTGCATGCCTTCTTCTTTGTGTCTTACATCAAGATCTCCTTGACATTTTGAGAGTTAGGATCATGACAAAAAGTTGGCTCTCTGGGTCCCACAATTTAGAAGTAAGCTCAACTCGGGAAGTTTATTCTCAATCATCGTCAACCATATTATGGAAGCGCTTTTAGAGAGAAATTTGAATGTATGGTTTTCACATGCCCGGTCCAAATATTATTTTCACATATAAAATTTAGAACTTTGACTTTGAACAAGTCTAAAACATCAAAAATTTTAAAACTGGAGGGAGTATTTGCAACTTGAGTAGAATGCTCATTTTCTTTTGGCTTTTTCTTGGTTCCACATATTTATTAATTGTCTATATGACCAATTAAAATACACCTTGTATAAAAATGGAGGGAGTATTTTTTTGGTCTAAATATAAAAAACCGTTGGCTCATAAGGGCATGTACAATGGTGTAGACAGCTGCTGTCTCTAAAGCATTGCCATGTCACCTACAGACCGCTATATAGAGAGTGTATACAATGGGTAGTCTTTACAGCTGTCTATATAGTTTAATAGTTAAATAGAGTTTAAAATTTATTGTTATCAAAGGGGCTATAAATTTAAAACAAAAAATAAAATTTAAAATAAAAAATTAAAATAAACAATATATAATCAAAATTTTAAAAATAAAAAATTTAAACTTTTGAAATTTATGTGGCAAGTGTGGTCTAGTTTTGTTCGAAAAAATGTCAGGAATCCATTTTTAAAATCGGTTAGGTAATTGGAAATGCTAATTAGAAGATATAGCAAATAGTAAATTGAAAAAATGAGTTTGCATGTCCGCTGCATGCAACCTGGACTCCCTGGCGCTGCATGCAAACTGGACTCCCTGGCGCTGGACTCTGCCTGGCGCTGCATGCTTCGGCGATTTGTCTGGGAGCACGAGCCTTTGCCATCGTCTGCTGAGGCGACGACCTCCTTCTCTCTCCTCATTTAACTCAGTACACGTAGGATGAAAACGCTGAGGTGGCAGTATATAGACGACTTATTAATTGCCGTTGTACATGCCCTAAACAAATAATCATTGCTACGTGCCCACTTCCCCTCCCTCTTTTAATGCCATTATGTTTGCCGAATCTATGGGCATCAGTGCCTACCTTTTCATGAAAATTCTGAAATCTATGTCACGAGGAGCTACATTTATTATGCTAGTAAAGAACCATAACTGTTGAACAATAAATAGTCCAATGAGTATAAATACTCCATTTCTTCAAAAAAAAAAAAAAGAAAAGGCAGGAGAGCCTACACTTCCTAGGTCCTAATGCATGTCCTAATCATAATCAGCAGAAAGGAAAGCTACGGCTAAGCTTGATTAAGGGTTGAACGCTGAACATTCAATCAGAAATTAACAATCATCGTTCTCTGACCTTCAAAAGAAGTAAAAAGTAATTGTTGTCCAGCTACTTATGAACTAGTATGGTGTATCTTTCGTTTGTTTGTTTTATTCGAAATGGCTTTTGAAAATGGAGAATCCATATCATCACCACGCTTGGTGTAAGAACCTTTCCTATGTTATCCTTTGTGGGTTGGTAGGGCCTTTATCCCACCTCCAGATCTCTATTTCAGCACTTCTTTCCTGTAAAGCCACAAGATATAGTGTGATTTGCAAGCAACGTTTTTATTTTTCTTAAGAAAAGTCCCTCCTTTTATTGTATTTTTTAGGGGAAGGGTGTATCTTGCATGGAATTTATAATTAGCACAGGAAGGATGACACTGTTTACATCCCTGCTGGGTGCTATATTGTGTGTGATTTTGATGGATGAATGAACGTAAAAAGCTCTGCACTTACCTAAAGATAAGATCATTGATGATGCGAGTAGATTTGCACATTTGTTAAACAAGGGTCAATTGGAAATCTTTAAAGCGTTGCTAGGTCAAATGGGTAAGATCTAAAGCATGTTTCCATAGTGCCCTTTTAATTGCCTTTCTTTTCAACTGAGCAACTTTAGCTCCCCTCATTTTCGTTATTCTTCTTTGCTGCAGGCTTGGCATGTGCCCTCGGGCTCAGTGCAACCTTTTGACAACATACATTAATTGAAGAAGCCTCAAAAGCTTCTACCTCCTAGATCATTGGTTGCTTGCTGGAAAAATAGGCAGCCTGGAACCAAGCTTGAGAGAAGAAAAGAAATGCACACATCAACCTCATCCTCCTATACACATATATACTTTCCAGATTTTCAGAGAACAAAATCTGAACCTGAACACAGTGTTCACTGTTCAGGGCATTGCCAAAAATAAAAAATAAAGGGGAGATTTAGCCGGAAAAGGCGAATATCTAGGATGGAAACATCACTCTGGAGGAGAGAAAAAACGACATCCTACCATCGAGGAGGTGGTTTGGACGTCTGCCACTGTAGATCGAGCGCGAAAGATAATCAAAATTAAGGGAATTAATTGACTTATTTATTTATCTGACTTATCTTCTACTCCCTCCGGTGTAAAAAAAAATGGTCGTTTTAGACACATTTTTTTTGCGAAACATTTTAGATACAATTTAGAATACCAAGGTTCCTATTAAAGGCTACTTGAAGATTCATTAATTGGTAGGAATGAATCATAGCTCAGCTGGTGGTACCTTTTTCGTTGGACCAATGGGTGTATGGTTCGAGTTCTGCATGCCCCCCTCTTTTCTGGCTTCCCAAAATCTTTTATCTAGAGGAATGAATCATAGCTCAGCTGGTGGTAGGGGTGGGCATTCGGTTATTTTGGTTATTTCGGTTCGGTTATTTCGGTTTTTGAAAATTTCGGTTAGTAAAAAATAGAAACCGAAATCTTCTCTAAAATATTACTAACCGAACCATATTAACCGAAATATTTCGGTTCGGTTAATTCGGTTTTCGGTTTATAACCGAATTGTTCACTTCATGGCAATTGAGAGGTGAGCACAACAATAAGCCTAACTACAATAAACAAAATTATTTCCCAATTAGCTCATGCTCACGTTCTCAGAGGTCAACGCACAACAAATCAATAAAGCAAAGAGTGAAAGAACATATTGAACAAGCAAATTGTAGATCAAGTACATACTTTGCACGAACACTTGGATCCATTTCCTCCAACTTCGGTTTAATCGGTTATTTCGGTTTCTAGGAAGTGAAAACCGAACCGAACCATATTAACCGAATCGTTTCGAAAAATAATCAACACTAATCGAAAACCGAAATAACCGATAATTTCGGTTAGTTCGGTTCGGTTCGGTTCGGTTTTTCGGTTATCGGTTTTTTTTGCCCACCCCTAGCTGGTGGTACCTTTTCCGTTGGATCAATGGATGCATGGTTCGAGTTCTGCATACCCCTCTTTTTTGGCTTCCCAAAAGCTTTTATCTAGTTACACCTCTAGATGAAGGACTAAAACGATTAGTTTTTTGGCACTTTGAATAAAGGGCTAAAGCGACCAATTTTTTGACACCGGAGGGAGTAACTTCGAGAGTTTTTTTGAAGTGGACTCAGTCGGATTCCCATTGTTTTACTTGTTTTTAGAGAGTTTTTATACACGACTTCAAAATAGGAAAAAGACGGATTGAAGAAACAAAATTATTTATATTTTAAATAAATAAGTAGATAAGTCAAACGAGTCAAATAAACTGCATAGAACTGGAGCTAAATTGTCGTCGTAGCTAGCAAATTTTAAAATAAAAAAGTTACTTTTTTTCAAAAAAAAAACAAATGCTGCCCGCATGATGAAGCGCCCTAGGCGCCCGACAATGGAGTTATGAGCGAGACCTGAGCCGAGTGATGGCTGATGAAACACATCTCTCTCGTGATCGATGATGCTGGCGTCGCTGGAGATCGATCGTCGCCACTGTTCCTGGAGCCCTGCGTTGTGCGCCGGCCGGATGTGGATCTCCCCTGGGGCCGGACGGATAACTGTTCTTCCCAGAGCGAGCCCTGATCGATCGATCCCTGACGCCGTTCATCAGTTCATCCAAGGACAAGCCGGTGCATGCAGAGATCGGCGTGGGGCTAGCTTCGCCGGCATCCCTGTCGATGCTGGCATCCTGATGCCATGAATGCGCGCCTGCATGCTGCGCACACATGCAAACATATATGCCAGTTAATTAAGCTCACCCAACATCTTTAGCAGGCCCCTTCCTTTTCTCCGACCATAAATAAAGCCCCTGATCTCTTTCTTTTATCTTTCATCTTTCATTCCCCGTCCCCTTCTTTCTAATTCAAAAAAGAAATGAGAGAGTAAGGCGCCACAATAGTTTATCTCAGCAGTCTCTGAGCCATCTGTAAGCACTATCATATTGGCTAATTGATGATGTGGAGGAGAGAGAGAGTATGCAAAGATATTTGAGTCATCTCTTAATAATCAAGAGTCGACTCTATATGAGAATTAAGAAACTTTGTGTGAGAGTAAATTAGCTATAAAAATATGCAATCACCTTTACTATTGTATATACTATCTCTAGTGTTGTCTTTAGGTGACATGACAATAATTAGAAACAACTGTTGTCTCAACCATTATATATACTCTAATACTATTACAGATATAGAGAGATTGTTTGAGGGAAGGGATCTTTTAGAGTGTAGTGTAAATTTTAAAGGAATTAGAGGGATTGATAGAGCAGACACTAACAGTGTTTTAGAGGGCCGAAATAGACACTAAGGGCATCTCTAATGGTATAGCCAACTATTGGCTATAAGAAAGCTCTGTGTTATCTATAGATAGTTTGTAGACAACATCTTCAATGGATTAGCTATAGCATTGACTATTAAATTTAATATGGGTCATGTGTAATAGATGCAATGCATCTTGTAATCCGCTATAGATGGGCTATTAATTAACAGCCTGCTTTTATCTCTCTCATCTTCTTCTCTCCTCCACATAGGTTAAATGATAAGGTGGACTCTTTATAGCAAGCTGACATGGCATTATTGGAGATGTCCTAATAGTGTTTTGGTGATGCTCAGCTCTACCTCCAGCTCGCCAATTGCACCGCTGCATGGGGCATGGTTCACCGGTACTTGTCACGCAAGATATATGGTTAAGTGCTCTAGGCCAGAGTTTTGTAACACACACCTCAGTTGATTTTAGATCACTAAAATAAATCATTCGCTGAATCGGGGATACAATTAGAAGAAAAGATATTTCTCTTTCAGAGTTTCTGTTCTAAAGAATGGCGAGAGGTGTTAACTGAGGTCATGGATTTTACTAGAGCTGGACACTTCCTTTTCCACAGGGGAAAAAAATGAGGACAAGAAACTTCTTTGGGTCTGAATTTTTTAAAACTTCGGTTTGTCCGAAGCAGCCACAAGTTGCAGGAATTTTTAGTGAGCCGTTGGGATTTGGGGAGATTGCCCTCCAATAATATTCACTTGTTTATTTCGTTGACGATCACACGAGGATCATAAAACGTACAAAATATTGTTAAAAAGATACTGGGACGCGACCTATGGGCAACGCTTTGATAGGACTTGAAGGCCGGAGGCCACATGCAATGAATAAAGAATATATATCACGGCGATGGGACAAAATAATATTAATATACTAGACATAATAACTACTGACTAACCAAACCACGATGTTTATTCAAAATATGTACGATTTTCATCCCTGTTCACTCTGATGAGATTGTTACCACAAATTACCACATTAGTCGTAATTAACAAGCCCACCTTTTTTTTGACACATTTCGGTCACCATTGAAAAAAATAATAATTTTTTAAATAATAAAATTGCTCTAGCTCTATTAGCCCTTACAGAATGACAAATGTCGTTCAGTTGTCGTAACTAAAAAAACAATACCGACAATAAAATTGCCCATCAATTAATACAAAGTCTATTGTGTTAGAATTCCAGTCAGGGTTGGTGAAGAAAGATATGACCATGATCGTCAAAGATTGACATGTCGAGAAGAAAGATATGACCATGATCGTTGAAGATTGACACGTCAAGAATATCGATTCTTTTTTAAAAAAAGACTTTACATTTGTCCAAAACAATATCATTTCGACATAAAGCCAAATAAAATAAAATAGAATGATCACAACTTCTTAGAGAGTTAGGCCGTGAAATAATTGTAACTAAAAAACGTCTGGCTTGTTTGACAATATTTATTAAAATTGTGACAATAAACCAAACAAGCATAGCCCTCCCTCTCTCGCTCACCCCTTTAATTATAGTTCTGCACCTATATAGTTCTGCAATGCTTAACAGTCAAAAGGGACCAAACAAACATTTTTCAAAAAAAAAAATGTAGATGTAGAGCAGTCAAAAGGCACCCATTCTCTCTGGTTTTCTTGCTCTCTCCTTTAAAGGTTCTCTGTAGGTACGTTCTACATCTGCATTTTTTTTTGAAAAAAAAACAGAGAAAGATATAAACTCATACCTACATATTTTTGAAGACGAATGCTGCTGCACAACAACACTAGCTAGCACTTAGGAGTATTATACAACCAAAAGGCCTTAACCAAGCTGACCTAAATTTTGCGAGAGCATTCACGCATCCCAATGGCATCGTACAACTGAACGACATGAGATTAAGAGCAGCGCCGTAGCAGAGAGAAAAACACATCTGAGCGGCAACCGAGGCGGCGACCAATGGGGGAGGCAATTTGATCGATCCCTCCGGTGATGGCGCCTTCCTCGGCGTTGGGGGACGGCTTGAAGTCGATAAGAGACATTCAGTTTTCTCCTGTTTGTTCGTTCTGTTTTATCAAAGAGTTTAGAACTTAATTAAGTTTAGGGTTGAAACCGAGGTCGAGTTTCCGAATTCGATGTGTTTGGGTCTTTGATTTAGTCAATAAGAGATCTGTTCAAGTCGTTATCAGTGCAGATATTGAGAAAGGGGGAGAGGTTCGGCATGGGATTGATTCCGAGCGGTGATGATAGCCGATATTGTGTGGTCGAGTCGATATCCCATTACTAGAGAACATTTTTATGACCGTACAAGTAGGGTCCATAAAGTGACATGATTTGCTATGAGATAGGACGATTTCAAGTGATGGCGACCTGAGAACTGCGCGCTGGCGCAGTGGTAGGGGCGTGGTGGTACGCCCCACCGGCTCGAGTTCGAGCTCGCTCGCCTGGGTTTCTCATGAATAAAATCAGTAGGGCTCTGGTTGCCTGCCTCTTCGTGCCTTGATGCTATATGTGCAGCGGTATATCAGTGCTTGTGCGTGGGGGTGTGAGTGTGTTGGGTGTGTGCGTGAGGAGTGAGTTTCGCACTTGAACAGATACTACAGTTGTACCCCGATTAGAGGTCTAAAAAAAAAGTGATGGCGACCTCAACAGCGATGGTGGTGGTGTTCAACAGTGGACGCTCGATTTTATCTTCCGCGTGACGAGATCCCATTACTAGATTACATTTTTATGACTACTCGATTTTGCGTCTCCCTGTGTGGGGGCGACAACGCATGGAGTGCGGCGGTATTTGGCTTGATAGTCATAACATTTAGAGAAACCCTATTTCCCTACGTTATTTACAGCTTTGTCTTGAGTGGACTTGTTTATAATTTATTTCGTCAGAACACTTTTTATAAAAAAAAATTAATATAAATAAATCTTTATCCTTTCTGCAAAAACTGAACGACCGGAGACACTGCTCACGACAACGATATGTCAGACATTCATGCTCCACCCTGCATATATATGCATGCGTTCTTAATTGAGAATCCCGACCTATTTATTGCGTTTGTCATCATCATGAAAATCTTGATATACTAGCATATGGTGGCAAGCCTGCATGCATGCATTGCACCGCAACCGCAGTGCAGCATCAGCGGGGAAGAACAGTTTTATAAACCCTAGCCAATATGCTAGTAGCATGATGCGTGCATCATGCACGTACGATGTACATATACGTACGGCTTGCTAAGCTCGCTCTCTCCCAGCTAGCGTGTGCATTGCTCGTGTTGTCTCTTAACGGTACATGCATGCATGCATGCATCGACTCGGTCGATCCCGCGCACTGATTGATGCACCATGCACGCCACTTTATTGTGATCGAGTCGTCGCGACTCGCGACGACGCTGTAGTACTCTCGAAAAGGTTCTCGCGTGGATTTTAATGCATGCAGGCTCGTACGTACGTACCACCAGGGGATCCGTCAAGAAGTACGGTGGATCACGTACGTATTAGTATTAGTATACTATACTTGCGTACGCGTAGGAGATCCGCGTTTATATATCCGCTCTAGATACCCCTTGCAAGGAAATGTTTTTCATTCCCAGGTGAAAATACTCCTTGTGCTCATGAATATTCCATGTTTTGGTTTTACACGGTCTTCGAGATGCATTTTTGATCACTAATTACTGTAACAATATATTAATTACAAAATCGCTGAAATTATAATATAGTTGAAATGCCTCGACAGGAAACTCGACGGTATGAACGGATCACCGTCGAGACTAAAAGAAAACCGTCGAGTGTAGTTTGTCTTGACATCCAATCATCGAGAAAGCTTCATCAAGAGACACTACCCCAGTCCTGAGCATCCCTCACGGGCATAAACCGTGGGGGAAATAGGAAAACCCGTCAGGAAATAAGGCCTCACGACCAACCGTCAGCCAAATTCCGTCACGTCTAGATGGTCAGAGAAATGCATTTTGCTTGGCGGTTAACCGTCATACCACATTTCCCTCACGGGTTTACTCGTGAGGATAGGAATAATTTCCTTGCCGGTCGAAACATGACAAGAAAATTTTGTCTGTCGATCATGCATGTGTGTCGTCAAGGAAATTATTTTCCCTTACAGTTAGCCAACAGTGAAGGATATTTAACTTGGGTGACGCTTTAGCCCTTCGGGTAAATGCAGCCGTCAGGAGATACTAACCTGACGACTTGTTTGTTTTGAAGGGCACGTGGTTTCTCTAACGGGTATCCGTCAGTAAAATTAGCGCAAATATCAAGCCATCAAGCACATCCAAGCTCAACAAGAACAAAAGCCATTGACAATATATGTACGATGCATACAACATAAATATCAATCAATCAGAACCATGCATCAAGACCAAATCCATTTCACACACATGCTCATCCATAATTGGATCATATGATCACATATATCCATCAAACACTAACAGTTTCAATACCAACCATGCTCGTTCGAACATAAATCATGCAATACCATGCAAGCACAAAATACTGCATATATCTCCATGCAGTAAAAAATATAAGTAGTCCAACATTTGTCTAAGTTCAGTACTAAGGGCACTAATGTCAAAAGACTAGCTCTAGCTAGAAGTGAAATTAAAGTGGACATCTTTGTTGGCAGCTATTGTTGATAGCTATATTGTTTGCCTCGCCAACACCTAATTTGAAGTTCTCATCATTGTTGAGAGGGTTCACATCGCCAAGATTGTCATCTGGTTGTGAGCGAGCATGCGAATGCTCATCTAAGTTGACCGGGTGCACAACAAGGTTCACATCACCGGCGTTGTCATCTGGTTGTGAGCCAGCATGTGAAGATCCAGTTCCAACCCCTTGCTGCATATGTGTGAAATATAGACTTGTTAACATTATGTTGGCAAATAAGATGTAAACAAAACATATATACTATATAAAAAAGTCTAAAGCTTGAAGAAGTTATTTTCACATTGCATTCATAAAGTACATGAAAAATTGTAGTAATAACTACCAAAAATGTTTCATTGGCACCTTACCAGCATAATATTATAAGTAAGTGAGATTCATGTAACGACCCTCTTTAGATCATTCAACATGAACCCACTTGCTCACTGTCGCACTGCTTGGTGATACTCTGATTTACTAAGATATATTAGCATGTACATAACATTCTAAAATATCTTACTCATTGCTGCAATCCTTGTTGACAAATTGACACTAAAATATGTTAGGAGAGAATAAGATAACAGTGTTCTTACCTGCGCCTGTGTTGGCCATACTTCGCTACGCATCAACTCTGGTGGTGGTGGCGTCTGTACGCGGTGGAAATTAGGGATTTGAAAAATGCGAGGCCTATATGTGTGGGACTATGAGGGAGCACACCCGCCAAAAACCATTTACACCGCAGGAATTTTTTTTTGCCGTGTGCACGCTCTCATGGGCGCATATTTTGAGGGAAGCGACCAAATAACCTGACGGTGCCGAATACATGTCAATAAAATCATGTTTCCTGACCGTTTTGAGGTACCCATCACAAAAATAGCGGTTTAGCCTCACATATTAATTAAGACGTGAGGAAAAATTATTTAACCTCACGGGCAAGGCTGGGGCGTGAGTATACAATGTTAACCTTACAGTCGTCCTAGGGCCATGAGATATGCTTCATTTTCTGGTAGTGAAAGAAACATAGTCTAAACGGTTTGGTTAAGAAACATTCTCTCGACGGCCAAATAGAACACGATCAAGATAAAAGGCGTTGTCGCCGTTTAAGGTTGGATAGAATTCTGGAGACCGTTGAGAGCGAGCATTCCTCTGGAAGCCGCTGAGGCCATCGAGAGCGGCCACTTGGAGACCGTCGGCTACTATACAACCGTCGAGAGAGATGCTCATTTGTCTAGAGGGCTAATTTGTCACAACCACGGCTTCACCGGGATCCACTCACAATCCATTGCTAGTCCCAGAGATCAATGCTAGCAACTTGTGAGCGACAATTTGTTGAACATCATCACACAGTCACAATAACTAAGAGAAATTACATATTATGCAAAAGTAATTGTTACACAACTACTTATTACAATTGTTTAATTAAAGATGACATAATATTGTCCATAATATATCAGAGTGCGAAAATTCAAATATGTAGCGAAAAAAGTATGATGATGCTCCAATCCAATCCTTGAGCGCCAGCTAATCCTCATCAAAGTCCGAAACAAGATCTGTGAGCATCGTTGAGCCCTAATTTTTATTACTGGCATTGATGACAAAATTAATTAATATTAAGTGCTAGGGGGTTTTTGGTTTTCTCGGAACCCTAGCGAAGACTCGGCGATTTTTATAAACCCTAATTTGAAGCGTCGATAAATTTTCTGAGCTGCTCCAAGGTTTCAAATGCGTGAAGAGGTCACGTATAGATTAGGAGTAGTTAGGTTTATTTCCTGTTTTTCGTCGGTTTTCAAAAGGGGTTTGAATATCTCGGATCTTGCCGGATCTTTGCGAATTCTCGAAAACTCGGTTTCCGTAGTCCACCACTTCTAAAAATACCCAAATATCCCTTTGTGAGATTTCTAGAGAGAGAGAGAAACCCACCTAAATTTCCCCCTCACCTTTTAGCCAAAAATCCATTCTGTCGGACGGCGTCTGGTAAATCCAGACGGCGTCCGACCAGCCCAAAATCCGAAATGGTACTCTCTGTCGGACGGCATCCGGTAATCACCGGACGGCGTCCGGTAAGGTTCAGATCTGGGTCTTTCTCGCTGTCGGACGGCGTCTGAGGGGCGTCCGGTCCTTTGCATCTTCACTGTCGGACGGCGTCCGGTCGTTACCGGACGGCGTCCGGTCAGGTTAAAAACTGAGGCCCTTTCTGGTCGGACGGCGTCTGGAGAGCTGTCCGGTTAGCCAATTTCCAGCGCACTCCCTCTGTCGGACGGCGTCCGGTCCTGATCGGACGGCGTCCGATAAGTCAGTTTTCGATGGCGATTACCGCCGTCGGACGGCGTCCGTGCCGTCGGACGGCGTCCGTAGAGGCTAACGGCTAGTCTTTTGTCCTCTTCCGAGGGCAACGGCTAGTTTTGCTCTTGGGGCTATAAATACCTATCTAGTGGTCGGCTATTTTGAGGTTTGTTGCTCCACTTCACCTACCACATTCATAGCTCATCAATTAGGTGTTCTAGAGCCATTCCTCCACCCACAAAGCATCCAAAGCCACAAATCATTAAACCCCAACACCGAGCTTCATGGAAGTCCTTCGATCCGCATGATCGGGCGTTTGGCTTGTTACTTTTGAAGACATCCTTCGTGGAGGCGAGGGCTTGGGGTAGGCCTTGGCGTGTGGCTACTCTCGAGTCGGTGTACGGGTGACGGAGTCCACCTCGCCGGAGTGGCGGAACGACTACCGGGAGTGAGTGAGGCGCTAGGCTCGAGAGCGAGCCAGTCCTTGTGCGCAAGGGGTAGCCTCAATGGAGAGTAGGAGTTGCGGCTCCGAACTTCGGTCAAACAAACACCGTATCACTCTCTCATTTATTTCCCGCACTTACTTTTCTTGCATCGGTTGTGTTTAATTGTATGCCATGTCTTAGTTGCCTCGTAATTGCTTGTCGCTTCCGCTTACTTATCAATTGCAACTAGGATTGAGTGATTATTAATTTGATGCTTAATTGAGAATAATCAAAAGAATTTAAAATTGCCTATTCACCCTCCCTCTAGGCCTTAGGATCCTCTTTCAAGATCCTCCTGATCCTGAAGATAGACCGGACCTAGACCGGACCTAATCCTTCTCCTGAATACAAATTATCCGTGGTTTTTGTATAGTGAGTACACGGCTACCTAGCAAGAGTCCTTATATATGAATGTACGGGTATAACAAGAACAGGGTGGTTAATTTGCATAAACACCTATTCTAGTCAATATTAATTAAAATGTTGTGAAAACATTTGTTGAACAATTAATAAGGTGAACGACTCCCCAAGGTAACAAACAGAGCTCGGCTTCGAAAGCTCCTCTGCAAAACTGCACAAGCCTCGAATACTCAAAACCAAAACCATCCCATCAGGTTATTATTTAACATATGAGACTACCATGTACGGCCTACCTCTCCTCCCATAACCGTGGGAATGGCTATCATGATAGTTTTAACTCTGCAGAGTGTAGCACACTTTACCCATAAGCCGAGTGGTACTTTTGCATCTTAGCTCTTCCTTAGGAGCCCAGACCAAGTAACAATACAAGGCGATTCATTAGTTCCCTCTGTTAACACCGATACCCCCTCTAAGGTTTAGGCACTCGGGCCCCCCTCTTGAGCCAACGGACCGCAGCCCGATCTTTTCAAAGTAAAGTGTGTTAACAGTCTTCCCTAACTACTAAGCCAGGACTAGCACATGCAGACCTTACATGCTTAAGCTAGCACTTATGGTTGCGCTTGTTCGGTTTGGCTGGATTGGCACACGTCCAAAGTCCTTAGACTAAGGTGACTACCTCCGCACAATCCACATTCCACAAAACCACCCGACTATGCCACCTTTAGTCAACACACGCTACGTAGGTTTTAGTTGATTAGGTTAAAGTAACTCAGCATCTCCACTCATACCAAGTCACAAGAACAATTAAATGATGAACCTAATCAACTACCAACCCACGAGCACTAGCAACTATTCACAAGGATAGGCTAGGAAAATAACTAAGGAAGCAATAAACAGGTTAAATTCACAGGGTCAATGACGCAGTGTGAACATTAGGTTTCTACCCTTCCCATCATTTTATGCATGAGAAAAATAATTAAAAACAATAAAGGGGTGAGTTTAGTAAATTGGGAGAGCAAGATGCAACTATCTTGTCTTGGTAGTACTCCGGGTCTTGGGAACCTCCTCCGAACAGCTCCTGGAGTCCTCCCGAATAGCGCGAACACGGACGATCTACGCGTATATGCATATGTGCAAGAAACAGCAAAACAATCAACATAACATATATCTCAATAAAATATATAAATTTTAGGAGATTTATGAAAAATAATCGCTCTGGAATCACCTAATTTAGAGTTCGGATACTCCCGAAACAATTCCTGGAAGTTTGACGAAAAACAGAAATTCCAGAAAAGAATAAACCGGTTTATTCTCAAAACCGCCGAACCGGCAAACCGCACGGTCAAGTATGATCTGTGCCTGCAGCAATGGGTGACACACGGCGGCTTCGGGTTGGCGGGCGCGAGGCGGCCGACGCGGCGTTGACGCTGGCGGGAATCGACGGCGGCGCGACACGCGGCGACGATTTGGCCGGACAGCGCGGCATGGCAATGCAGCAATGAATGGAAGGCGGCGATGGCGGCGGAAGGCAATACATGGCGCCTGCACGGCGCGGGAGGGAATGAGGCGGCAGGTGGGGACGCTTGCGTCGGGGCGGGCTTCTGGGAAATCCGGCGGGCGGGCGCATGGCGCGGCCGGGCCGTGGCGGTGTCTTGATGGCGACGGCGGCGGCGCAGCCCAACTCCGACGAGCTATATCTCCTCCGTTTCTTGGCCAAATTGGGCGATCCATATATCCATCTTGACCGTCTCGATGAGATCTACAACATGGCACCATCTAATCTTGAGTTTGGTCAAGGCACAGAGAGGGATCTGTAGAAAAGGGTTTCGGTGGGGAGGATTTTTGACGGCTAGGGTTTGAGACTTGAGGGATTTCGTGATGAGGACTTGGGACAGGGGTCTTGGGGGGTTTATACAGTGCCAAGGATGACCAGGGCTGGGCCTTGGGCTAAGAGGTGTTGGGTTAGGACTCGAATTCTAATTCGGGTAGAATTCGAATAGGATTTAGGCTTGTTTAGCAAGAAAATGGAGTTTCCTTTGTTGGATTGGGCTAAAATTTGGAGGGTAATTCGGACTGGCCTTCAAAAAGGTTCCCTCCAGATTTGAGCACGAGATTCTCTCGTTTGCTCATTATTTTATTGGTTTTACGAGCTCCCGACAGAACGGCAAAACTTCAAGGATTCACAAGCTAGATTTAGAATTTGGACATCAACTTTGGAGGGTGCCTAATTCATGGCATTTAGGATTTTTGGGAATTTTTCCAGAATTTTTTAAAAAGGTCTTCTAGTGTTTTGGCTTAAACCTTAGTTTAAATTAATTAAAACAGGGTTTCGTATATAACAATTCCCTTTTAATTTACTTTTGGGTTTTCAAAAATAAAAATAGAGGATGTCACATAATTTCAACTAGGTCATTGAGAGAGATCTCGCCCGAGGGCTTATTTTGACTACTCTCGATATAAAGCAGCTCTCTTGGCGGTTCTTAAAAGTTAGACGTCAAGAGAGATACCTATCTCGATGGTTTAAACCTATAAGGCCTTTTGATGGTCAACACATCTTATTTCAATTATTTTAAAATGAATCACAAATCTAAAGTTGGTTTATACAACAAATCTCACCCGTTTACCAATATTAATGGTCCTAAACATCTAAAGTTGGTTTATACAACAAATGAAAACATTAAAAAATTATACTCTTTCGAGCTTCCGATGTGATGACCCCATGTAAGTGGTCGTTTTCCGGTGAATCTCTGGGTGATATTGTTTAGGATATAATAGCAAGGCTAATTTTAATTTAATGCACTCTCAAAATATATTTCATGTCTATGCATGATCCCACATCATCGGATAAACATAGTTAACATGACTTTTTCATATTTTAATTGTTTTATTAAATATCTTTCTATTATTAAGTACTCTTAAACAACTATATTGCATTAGTTTGGGAGTTGTGAAAGTAAGGTTACATTTATCATTAACAACACTCTCATTCATATGACCCGTGCACGTATAGTACATTTTTTAATCAAATTTAAAGTTTTAAAAAGTAATTTACAGAAGTGCTAAATTAATAAACCTTACATGGCACACAATTCATACATATTGCATGATAAATATCCAAAAATCCATTTTTAAAACAAATTATTAAACACAAAAAAATAATTATACAATACTTTTAGATTTTTAACAGATGACTCTAGAACGCCGAGACCATGCTGGGCTTCTCCCGATGACTTATGCTAAGACCATAGAGAGAACCCTGTGATCATCGCGAGTCACAAAAGGGTTTTTTGTCTAAAATTTGGTTACGAGTTAGTAATTCTTATGCATCGGTAAAACATCCATGCGTTACTACAAAATATTCTTTTCAACCAGTAAGGAATGAGTTCGACGCTTCGACGTCGTTGCCTCAAAACAATTTTTTTTATAAACAAAATGAAAAGAAAGAGGAGTCAGACGGGCCCCACCGGGTAGCGTCACATTCCATCTGCAGCGGAGATGCCGGCGGGTGGGGCCGGCGGGCGGGGCCCACAGGAGATCTCGGAGATCTCGTGCCCCCAGAAATGGAGGAATCCCGGGACGGCGACGCTTCCCTCGCCCCGTTGAGCGAGGCCGTCGGATCCCGCGGATGGACGGCCACGATCGATCCAGGTGCTCGCCGACGCGTGCGTGGCGGGCGGGCGGGGTTCGGAACCCGAGAATGAATGGCTCTGGTTATTTTGATACGTGCACCTAGCTGTTGTACTCGTTTGTACCCAGTGAGGTCGTGACTGCCTTTTGGACCATGCATATAGGGTTTCTAGGCTTGCTGGAAGCAGGAGATACGGAAATAGTACACATTACAAGTCTATTACTCCATAGGTTAACAATGATCCTATACACCTCTTTAGATTACATCACAATTCGTCATCTTTTTTTAAATACGTAGAAATTTCGAAAAAACATATGGTAATTTCATGCTCACCCACAAAGGCGTTAATTTTTATTTGTAATTTAAAATCATACTGATACTCAGCCTACCACGTGAATTGTTATCTTGCAAAGACTAGAATGTGAAATAGTGCGACTTATAATAGCACGCCAATTTGATAGCCCACCTTATCAGAACATGTCTTGTAGATGATCTGAAACACCGTTGCGGACACTTTTAGTATTTATAATTCATCCAACAGAATCTCTATATCGGTCTCTAAATTTAGAGACTCATCCCCGATCCCTATATTTAGAGATTCTCTATCCGATCTCTATTTTTTGGCCGGGGGATAGAGACTATGCTAGAGAGTAGAGAAATATATATAGTGCCTGAAGTAATGGTCACGATCCTAGAAAGAGCTACTACGATAATCTCTACCTATAAATTCAACACCTACAGAAAGCAGTATTAACATCAACTTACAACCCTCTCGTTCGAATCAAGCACTCACGGTATATATGCGTGGTGCAATTATTGCGCTAGTAATACCATTACAAAAAAAAAAATCATGCGCATTACGAAAGGCATGATTTCTCCTTACCTATCTGATCTAAACTTCCACCACCATTCTTCGGCGAGATCGCATCGGCGAAAAGCATTCGACGTCACGCGCAGATCCCTCGCGATCTATCCAAAAGCGGCCGATCGATCGAGCCCTGTGAAACGGAGCCACTAAACGAGACGGGGGACGCGATGAGACCTCGCCCCCACCACCAACGAGGCGCGGCGCGGCGAACGGAGCATGGCCGCATGAGAGCGCACGGCTCATGATGCGCGTTTGATTTCTTGGCGCGGAGAAGGAGGAGGCGAGGAAGAGAGCGAGAAGAAGAAAAGAAAAGAGAAGAAAAGGAAAAGAAAAGAAAGCGAGGAGAAGCGGCGAGCCAGAGATTCCTCCCCCGACAAGCAAATCCAGAGGAAAGCATCCGCGCGGCCCCACCACGCCCCCCGCGCGGGCCCCACCCCCTCTTCTTCTTCCTCCTCCTCCTCGCGGAGCCAGCGATGATGCGAAATGCGATGCCCTCCCGCTCCCGCCCGCGTCTGCGTCGCCTCCCTGTGACTCTCTCTCTCTCTCTCTCTGACCAGACTCGTCTCCTCCTCCTGCACCGCCTCCATAAGAGGAGGGGCTCGCCACGATCGCCGCCTAGCTCCCTCGCTCGTCGCGGGCCAACACGGTTGCGCGCGGAGGAGGAGCTAGGAGGAGTCGGGCGGGCGGCCATTGCGGTGGCGTTGCGTGTTCCTGCCTGCCTTGGAGGAAGAAGGGGATGGCGGCGGCGGCGGGAGGAGGGGAGGGGGAGGAGGTGAGGGTGCTGGTGGTGGACGACTCCCCCGTCGACCGGAGGGTCGTCGAGCTGCTCCTCAGGAACTACAAGGGCGGCGCCGCCACCTTCCACGGTCAGTCTTCGCCGCCGATCGGCTTGCCGGCCGTCTATGCATCTGGCCATCTCCATGCGCGTCTTTTGGTCTCCGAGCTCGCGCATCATGCGGCTCTTCTTCTCCTTTGTGTTCACCATGCGTAGTAACAAGATCAATCGATCGATGCCTCGATTGAAGAAAGCAGTATTAGCAACAGTCTAATCCCAACCTTCTTAATTTTTTTTAAAAAACTTTTTCTTTCTTTTGCGCATATTATTCGTTCTACTCATTTAAACTTGCTCTTGTAACATGACATCAGTGGAGCATGAAACTCTGTAGCACTTGACTGCGCTGCAATCTTGAAATCACTCGGTTTGATTGCCTTCAGTTACCACGGTGGACAGCGGCAAGAAGGCCATGGAGCTCCTGGGATTGAGTGAACAATCTACTGCAGCTGCCGACGCCAACGTGAACTCTCTCTCTCTCTCTCTCTCTCTCTCTCTCTCTCTCCTCGTACTGCTGCGGCCAAACTCCCATTCTACCAGCATCGCAGCATTGTGTCGTGTACAGCTCCTGTCAACTCGCTCCGTACATGCCTCCCGATGCAAAGACGCAAAGTTCTCTCTCTCACACACATGGAATTATAAATCTTGGTCTTATTTCTACTTGACTGTTGCCTTATTCAAATAAAATGCAGAAAACTGCTAATTTTCTTTTCAGTTTTCAGCTGTTTTTGCAAAAAAAAAAAAAAAGAGTTTCACTGATAGACTGGTAGCGTAGTACTAGCACTTTGTGAGAAACATTTTCTCAGTACAAACAGATGTACACTGAATGACTGATAAATGTCATGCTATCATTGGTGCAACAAACACAGACGGCACATAGAGATAGAGCAGTATACGAGACGAGATCCCATTTTAGTTTCTGAAGGAGGAAACGACTCTGAAAATAGGTCCTGATGAATCATTTTGCAGGAGCTGGCCGTCGATATTGTGCTCACTGACTACTGCATGCCCGAGATGACCGGCTACGATCTTCTCAAAGCCATCAAGGTGATCGACGCAGCTTCTTTGCCTCCCAACTATACAAGCTAGGAGTAGTATGCACGGCCTGTTGCTTCTATCGGATCAATTGGCGATTGACTGACGAAGCTCTGAATTAATCCTCCTCATTCAGGCGTTGAGCTCTCTGAATCCGATCCCCGTCGTCGTCATGTCGTCGGAGAACGAGCCCCAGCGGATCAGCAGGTGAAATCCTACTCCTCCCCACCCCCCCCCCCCCCACCCTCCCCCATCATTCTGTGCAAGAAAGCAAAGCAGATGCTGTTATATATAGATGCGATGAAAGCTGCTTTTGCAATTTGCACTATGGGTATGTACGTATGTACTGCGCACCGGTGCAAGGCCTCTCTGAAAGCTAGATTTGCTCAACTTTTTCCGGGGAAGAAAAGAAGCTAGATTTGTACTGTGCACAATCACTAACAGCCCCACCACCTCTCTTTGACAGTGATAATTAACTACTAAAAAATTCGCAGATGCTTAACGGCAGGCGCTGAAGATTTCATCCTCAAGCCTCTCAAGGCGAAGGACGTGCAGCGCCTGCGAAGCTGCTCCATTGCCAAGCCCAGGGAGGCCGCGGGCACCACCAGCGCTCGCTGCAAGAGCCTGAGCATGAGGAAGCTCCCTCTGGCCGCTTCGGAGAAGAGATCGCACTTGACGGGATTAGCCATGGCATGAATCTTTTTTCCCACCTTTCACCGCCTCGCACTCACTAATGGCCCTCTTTGATTCGCGGTTCGGTTTGATTTAATTTGGTTTGGTTGAGCCAAAAGCAGAAGGTTTTTAAAAAAGGCAGAAAGAATAAAAAGATATATAAAATATTTTGATATATTTAAGAAAAATTATGTAAATTTTAAAATAGTTATTACAAAATGTCATCCTCAAGGTGGAAAAAAAGAATTTTTTTTAGCAAAGAAAAAAACGATTTTTTTGCTAAACCCAATAAAATCAAATCAAACCGCGAATCAAACAGGTCTATTGGCAGATTGCTGTGAGCCTGTGACGCTGATCACTTATTATCACTCTATTTTTTTTCTTCTTCTTGGCAGGTGCTGAACGCCTCTAGCAGCGTAGCGCTGCCGCACTACTTCCAGTGCCTCTTCAAGCTCATCTTGCTCGCCTACGCGGTGCTGTGCCTGGGGGAGCTCCTCCACAGATGGTCCAATGGCGGCTTCCTCCTCTCCCTGCAGTGGTGGCCATGAAGACCAATATTGGGCGACGACGTCGAGGTTGCAGGCTTAAGTTTCTCCTGATATTGTTGTAACTCAGGCACGACTGCACGAGGAGCTCTTCCCCTCCCTTCTCTATATTTCGATCGCCGCTCCTGCATGCGGCGGCTCTCTAGCTAGCTAAATTAGTAGGTAGATTATTATTTGATCTTGAGTAAATTAAGGTGCTAACCCAGGGGGTTCCTGAGCATTATTGGTTGCTGCTGCGAGGAGAAGAACCCTCTTGAGATACGAGATATATATCGATCCCCTCCTTTGCTTTGCTTTGCTTTGCTGGCTCGCTGCTCACATTGTATAAAAATGCGTGATTTAAGTGGGCATCTCATGTTCTGGTGTCGTTTTTGTGTGGAGATATCGATTTGATTCGGTGATGCGAGGAGGAGACGCCTCCTTTGACGGGGACGTTCACCAGCCCTGCACCTCACGCTGCGTGAACGGCATGGGCTGACAAAGCCCAGCATTGTTTAATTGCCCACCGAAGAAATTGCAAAATTTTACGGAGCAAGTTGCTATGCTTTGGATGTCGACACAACGCCGAATTAAGTCTCATGGAGTAGGTCCATTTATAATGAGGAAGCCCGCTTAATCACTTAAACTGCGCAAATACCGGCTAAGGTGTTTTGGCCGTTCCTAATTAGTAGTATAAGCCTATTTTACCGGCCAAACTATAAAAAGGCACAGTAAAATCCATATAGTATAAAAGAATATTGAAAACACTTTTTCCCAAAATTTGTGTGAGAATGTAGCCAATATTCGAAATTTCTACTACGGTAAGGATATAATGAACTTTTCTACCAAAATATTGTTGTTTTAAAAAAGTATTCGGTTTTAAAAAACACGAAAAGTATAATCATTTTAAAATTATTGTTTTTAAAAAAATGGCAAAAAATTTGTGGTCCAATTTTTTTGTCCTATAAACCCCTAAACTACAACAATTTTTTTTGTTTGGTAAAAATGTCACCACATAGTCGCAAGAATTGGATCCATGTTGTTTTGCGTATTTCAAAACACCTTTACAAGTTGGATGAGAATATTACTTATTTATCGTATGAAAATGCCCTTGTCTCCTCTCTTCTTCCTTTCTCCACTTTTTCTCTATTCTCCAATTTCTCTCTTCTCTATCTCTTTTCTGCTACTTTGGCCGCCATCGCGTAGTGTCATGCCGCATGCCATGGATGCTTCGCTGCCCTTTCACATCATGGAAGTTGTGTTGCCTAAGCTTTCATAGGTCATCGATGTTGGTGGCTGGAAGAGGGAGGAGAGAAATCGAGGAATGGGAAGACGGTGGAGAGAGGAAAAAGAAAGGAGGCAGGGTTTTTTTTTCTGAAAAATAGGCTACATCCTCATCCGATGTGTAAAGGTGCTTTTGAGATGCACAAAATGTCATGGATGCAATTCCGGCGATTGTGAGATGTCATTTTTCATAAAACAACAATGAACATTGCAGATCAATCTCAATGCAAAAGTGAACGGTGTGTAATTCTGACTAAGTCTTCCAAGAGTGGTGGAGGACCTCGACTACGACCCAACAACAAGCGGCGAGATGTGAATTCAATAGTACCATCATCTACATGCTTTAAAACTTTATGGAACCAGTGAAATCAACGTGTTTTCCGTAGTCAAACCCTCACTAGTGGCCAGGATGTACAAAAAATTAGAGAGGATCTCCTCCTCTAGGGAGGGCAATGTCACACTTTGTAACTTGTGAGAATAACACCCCTTAACTAGCCATCTCTCTTGTCTAGGAATGGCAATCGGGTCAGGTACCTCCGGGTATACCTCCTCATACCCGAACCCGAAACCCGAAAACTAAACCCGAACCCAAATTATTTCATGGGTATAAACCCACACCCATACCCGAACCCAATGGGTACCTAAACCTGAACCAAAAATACATAATAAGCCTATATCTCAATATTGCATACAACATATATGACATTAATCAATTTATCTTCTAGCCTTTCATCAACTTTGAACATATAAGCTTATATTTAAACTTTAGCCTTCGATCAATACATATTTATTAGTAACACATGATGACATGTCATATTATATTTCTTTTTTATTATTCTTTTCAGGTACCCATGGGTATGCATGGGTGTAAAAATAAACCCAAACCAGAAATTTAAAGCCTATCAGTCTCAAATAAAACCCATACCCGAACCCATCAGGTCGGGTAATTGTGGGTATCCGAACTCATGGATAAAATTGCCATCCTTGCTCTTGTCTTTCCCCCTCCTCTCCCTATACAATGTAACTTTCGCTTCATTTTTAATTGAAATGGCAATGTTCCTGCTCGTTTGCTAAAGAAAAAAGTGAACAATGGCATAGATCTAATTAACCATTTTTAAAGGTTGTATTTTTGTAATTCCTTTAATAAATTAAATATTATTAATTTTTTTTGTAGTTCATGAGATTTATAATACTTCAATAAATTAAGTGGTTTAAATGGTCTTCTATCAATTATAATAGCAAAATCAAAACCATCTTAAGGTTTTTTTTATCCCAAGTGAAGGAATTTTGTCATTTCAATCAAGAAGAAGACAATAGAACGTGCAAAACACTACTCGACTAATAATATCTCTTAACACCATAAAAAATGTATGTATCAACTGAAAAACTAATAGAGGTTACTAAAAACACACCACAAGGACATTTCAAGCCTGCTGAAATAGACCACAACACTTAAGCACCACACATAATTCGCTTCCATGGCGATGTGCCCTTGGTGGAATCCAACATTTGTTACACTCACCTATGGATCTATAAGTAGATCTAGGTTTCATCGTGGTGCTCAGGAAGAGCCTCCTATTGAATCCAACCAAGGCGACAATATTGTATATGTTTTTGGAGTGCTTAGTTAGTTTCTCTCACTGCCAACGCCTCCAAGACGCATGCCACTGTCATGCTCAAGCTTAGGCATCACCCTAAACCTGATTCACTGGTCAGTCACCTTGCTCATGGCCTGGACGTCCATCATCACACGTCATTTGCCACCATTTGATTCGTGCTATTGGGCTCCTAACATTGGATACATCACCCTAGGACCTAGCGCCATTTGGATTTGACGGCCCTTAGGCCCAACTCCACCTGCCTTTAGGCACCAGTACCACCTGCCTTTGACAACCCACTCCGGGTTTCCGCAAGAGAACCTATCATCCATGCCATGGTGGAATCACACATACACTGGCAAGAGCTCTACCATCTTGCTATGGCAAACCAGTCGCTGCCACCCAATCCCTGACGCTCCTTAAGCTCTATGTTGCCCCTTGTCATTGAGCCTTTGTTTTGTCAAATTAGCCTTCTGAATGCACTATGCGTCAAGTGCCTCTGTCATGCCTTCCAATCATGTGTTCATGCCACATGGCACCATCCCACTAAAGTTGGCAGCGCTGCGAAGATCCTCGTTTCTCTTGGGCATATCTACCCACCTATAGCTCTGGTTTGTGCTCATGCCCTAGACCTTCCACCATTAGGGCATGTTTATTACTAGCCACATCCTTGGCACAATTTTTGACCCCAATACTATAGGTATGGGGTTGGAATAAAATATAAGAGTTGGAAATATAAAGATTGTATAGAAGAAAATAGGGTACATAATAATTAAAAAATGGATGAATAGGATTGAAATGTGTCTGGGACGTGGCCAGCAATAAACATATCCTAAGGTCCCAAAGCTCAAGCATTAGCCATTATCTGCTAGATTCCCTACGAAGTAGAGGCATCCATCTAAGAGTGGGGCAAGCGAGTGAGCAAACTCACTTCGCGACACGACAAGCTGGGAAGGGTCATGACGGTGCTGTTTCTGCTCCTAGGTTTCTCTCCTCAGAGGAAGGGTTTGATAAAAAGTTATCTTGATGGTGTTGACGCGAAAAGTTGGATCTTCACGAACACATGTGCGGAAGCGTCAAGTCTGGGCTTGTGTCGCAACCAGGAACCAAACATGCCAGTCAATTTGACCTGTAAATTGACAAGGAATAAATTGTCAACGACATGGCCCCAATCGGCTTTAAGAAACAGCCAGATCAGGTTTTGCGAATCGGCTTTAGAGAATCCGATTGTGATTCTATCGGCTTAATGCCTGATAGAGCAATACATGTAGATGAATACTTAATCATAAATATTTTCATCTCTTTTTGTTATTTTATAGGTGGAATTAGCTATAAATCTTTAGATCAATTTATTAGATTAAACCAAGATATGGATTGAATAGATTGGTCAAAGCCAGGACAGTATCCAGATCTAAATCTAGATATAAACTTATAAACCGAGTTAAAGGTTTAGAACTAATATAGATAAGTACAATGCTAATCCGCAAACAACTAAACATGTGATATCCTAAAACGGGTATACGCAAGATCGATTAAACAAGACAGTTGCATACATCGGATTTAGGAAAAGCACATAAGAAAATTGACAATCAGCATTGCAAAGTAAATACATATTACAGATCGATTGAACAAGACAGCGTAATATGCGAGAACATGTTAAAGATCGGTAAAACCGAGACAATCTAACATACTTTGTATACATGAGATCAAGATGATACAGTCATGCATATGTGTTATAAGAAGAGAATCGATTATCTCATCGAGATAGCTTTACCTGAGAGTTGAAGCTTTTCGACGAAGTCGATCGGATTCGAAAAGAGTAGTTGTGTTTTGTGTATATCGTATATTGTTTACACGAGACTTGGGACCCTATTTATACTATTACAAAACCGAAACCGACACAACTTAATTTACCGCGCCGTGGAAGACATCTTCTGATCAGAACTTTGTAATTCTTCCGGAGTCTTGTAACTATTGGAATCTTTTTTTGCACATCTCTATTTTTGATAATTAAGCCCACATTCTGATTCAGCCCAATAATTCCGATATCATTAACTTATTTATAATATCCGATTTTCTGCCAAATTTGGGTGTCAACAGATGGTTAGTTGCTCTCATTTTTATAGTTGAGAAACTTAAACCTACCATTTTATAGTTTGAAAAGTTAGACGGAGACTTCAGCAGTTTTCGAACATAAAGCGAGCATATTCCAAACTTTATTACAGGCAGATTTGCACTGTGTAATGTACATGGTACATGGACATGGTGAGTAGAAAACCTTTGTACGGCAAAGAAAATTGCAAGTTGGTACTAATGGAGATGATACAACTATACAACTATACAAGACTAGCAGTAGATATGAATTAACTATCCGCGCAGGAAGAAAGGAGAGCAGACAACTTGAGGCCGGCCGTCAGCACAGAGCCAGTTTCTACTGACTGTGACAGACAGTACCCAACAGCGTTCATAATCCGTCCTAGAAAAGATCCTGCGCACAATAACTCTCTAAAAAGAAAGATTCCGTGTAAACGAGAGGTGATTGGCTAGCTAGCTAGTGGCTAATTAATCACGCGAATCCACTCCATAATATATCCACGCCGTGGCGCAGGCTAGCTGCAGCGCATGCACACAGTGACAGTGTGACACAGAGCTAGGCAGAGCCCATCTACTTATGGCCGCAATGCCATATGGAACTGGAAGCCAAGCCATCGAATCGATGGACACCAGCAGCATGCAGCCTGCAGATCAGCTGCGCCGTCTTCGCATGCGTCTACGATGCAATGAGCCAATGGGCTGCGTCTACGATGCAATGAGCCAGATAGCGGTAGATAAGCCTGTCTGCTTTCGTGTTATACATTTTTTCTCTCATTTAATGAAATGGCGGAACTCCCGCCTTTTTACCTAAAAAAACCCATTGTTTTTATTTAGAACCAAAACATACAAAACTGAATATCAGAGTACATGAAGCTACGCTACAATTCCAATTAAATTCAAAATGATATAGAAGGGGTGATTTTGAAGACATAGCTACCAAGTCAACATAATTTATGGTCATAAACAACATTGTGTCATTCTAAAAAAAGTCATGATTTTTTTTTATAAATCTCCACATTTGTTAAAAATCTAACATAAATCCATACAAACCGTAAGAATCTAAAATCCATAAATAAACTTAGAAAAGTTAGTCATTCTTGTTTAGTTAAGTAGGTGGTCGAGTGGCTCAACTGTATTTTGCACACGATTCTTCATTCTTGTTTGTTTTTTTGTCTGTCTCCTAGGTTGGTGACCTTGTTATTATTTACTCCCTGATTTCCAATAGATAAGGCAATGATTTGCCATGCTTAAAAAAACAATCTATATATCATGATAACTTTTTTTTATTTTAGGCTAGTGTTGCCTTTTTATTTTATAGCTTTTAATTTTTATTGCAGATTATATGAACTCTTTTTGCTAGTTCTTTCATAAGACATATGTTCATTTCAAAAACTGTTTCAATTTCTATTATAGTTGATACGGACTATTTTTCTAGCTAGTCTTCTAGTTGATATAAATTTATTATCCATTACTTTTAATTCCAACTGCTTATATTATAATTCTGTACTTAATATGCACTCTTTCTTTTAGTATAAGCTACTGTAATTTGGACCCATAATTATTAATTACACAGTGTAGATATTTTTTTTCCAAATGTAAAAATTTCTAGGATCTTATGATACAATGGTTGATGAGGACATTACTGATGAGCTTGTTGCCACTGCGTCCACAACATCGGCTGATTGAGTAGGAAAGCGACAAGACGGCATGAATCTTCGTGCTATGTGATTCAAGCATTCATCAACGGAGAATCGTCAAGTTATTTTCAAGTTCCAAGAAGACCCCCAACCACCGGGTCCAAGTCGAAAGGACGTCGAAGTCGCTATCGAGTCTGGTTTGGCCATCTAGAACCGGTGCACCTTCAAACGGACTCCAGATCACATACGATGTCCTAATGAGGCAAATAAGGACTCTACAAGTTGACGGATAAGCTTTCCAACAGATCCAGCCACACCTCTAAAATCCATTCGAGTCAACGGGAATCACGAAAACAAGTTGACGGACAAAAATTGCCCGACAATGCGTCACCGTATTTTTGGGCTCAAGACCCATGTACTCCTAAGGTTATGGTTGAGTGCGCATGGGCATCTGTTTTTACGCCCCTGCTCTGGCCGCCGTCCAATATATGTTTCCCGCCGTGCTTCGTCTTAGTTGGGTTTTGTTTAGTTGATTTCGTCACGATTGTGTGAGATATTGTCTTCTGCTTCTTCTTGTGTCGGCAAGACCGATAAGACCAAGTTTCTGAACCCCATTTTTTTAATCTATATTCGTAATTCTGATTTCTTATCTTGTGTTCTTGCTCGTTCTTCGGTTGTCTGCAGCAATTATCCTTCATGGACAAGTCGATCGCGCCTCTAGTTTGGTCGATAACAATCGTCGTGCTGATTTAGCGATCGCCAGGTTTTCTAGTTACTCGCGTGGTTGAAAGTCGGATCGTTTAGGTCTCCTGACACCTACCGAAATTATCCGTCATCTCACCCGAAAATTGAGACCCCCACGTCCGTGCCCATTAATGGTGATTTTTAACTCTTTGCTAATAAAGCTAACCTCAAATTGGTTAATTTTATATTATTTTGATTTTTTTATTTTAGCTGTTGTTATAATTGAATTGTACTCATCTTCTATTACTTCTATTGCAGTTTTTATTTCTATTTAATTAATATAGACTTCTTTTTCTAGTCTTATATATAGTAGTTGATATATGCATGCGCGTTTGTATTCTTGATTTTGCTTCTTTAATATTTATTGTACTTGATATGTGCTAATGTACTTATTTTCTATTATTTCTATTCTTTTATAAAAAAATAATATGGTATTTGATATGAACTTGGTGGAGCCATGCTCGGCCCCGGTCCATCTTTTTCTTGTGCCGTGCCGTGCTTCGAGCCGTGCCCGGGCTAACCCGGATGGCCCGGCCCAAACTCTCAGCACTACGTACGTACAAGTATGTACAATGTACATGCATGTGTACTACGGCCACCGATCTCCATCTTTAAACGCTCGAGACAAGTAAGAATATACAGCGAGCCAATACGCGACTACTGTGGTCTGTGGAGGACAATTAAAGCGGCACCGTCTGGTGCACCCTGATGCGTCGGGTGCGATCGAATCATGGCCGCCTGCGCCGTGTATAACTGCGCCGCAGGAATCGCACGGCTTGCATATACACACACACACCAGCTGATTAAGCAGGAGCAGACATTGCAAGCTTGCTCCTGTAGAGATCACCCCCAGCAAAATATTGGTGTTTACGTACCAGCGGCCAGGAACAGTATCTCCGTACGTACGTATGCAGCGATGAGTGAAATCCACGGGGTTTTCTGGGGCCTTGTTTGTTTCATATTAAAGTTGCGTTGATTTTTATTGTAGCAAATCATAAATTTCTTGCGTACTTTAATTATTAGCTAAAGCCAAGAGCGCGCTTGCGCGCGCTAGACTATTTTTTACACCGATAGAAAACTGAATGTATATATATCATTTGTTCATACATTAAACATGACCAAAAGTATCTCAAATAAAAAACGTTTGAAAAAAAATTGTAGTAGTAGTGTATGTTATATAATAGAACTTCACAATGACTTAATGGATACGGGAAAAAATAAAGCATATTCATGGCAAACGAAGCACCACTTGGTCTCTTGTTTAAATCAGGTTCAAAGGCATAGGGTTGCCTTTCGTTCTGACAGGCAAAAGATGTTAGATACTTAATTAGCAGGGGAAAAGAAACTGATTTACATATAATGCATGGTTCAAAAGAACTACAAAGCCGTAGGAGACTAGCCATAGAAACAGCAAGCAAACAAATACCTGAGTGAATAATTGTAAATCACACTATCTAGCAACTAAACAAATAGAGAACAACCTTTTAAAAAGGAATAGAAGTGAAAGAAAGGTAGAAGTAAAATACGCATAACATACCTAGCAGAAGAGGATTTGAAATGAATATATACCACATACATAGCCTTGTGAAGCAGAGGCTGGTTCTCCATCTTGTAAGAAGAATGTCTTCCCTAAACCCTAATCCATCAATGATAAGCCAAGGAATTATTTTTTAGAGGGATTAGCCAAGTGCAAGCATTGCTACAATTTATTCCAAAACAGATACAAACATATTTTGTACATATTCTGCTCACAGTACTAACTGTATCAACAAGATACATCCCCCGAAGTGTCTCAGCCTCAAGTAAAATACTATCAGTTCCTTTTAATTTGGGCAACATAGGAAATAAGTATAGATCTTATTTTGGGCAACGGGCTAAAACCCCAATTCCATTATTATACAGCAACGGAACTAAAAAATAAGCAGAATCATGTATGTATTTATAGGTAAAGAAAATAGAAAGCATGAGTACATAGAACTAAAAGCAAACGGCTCGTTACTACTTCTCTGAAAAAAGCTAGGATGAACCATATGAACTGTTTTTCAGGAGCCTAAGAAATCACCTAGTCTTCAGGCATCACTTTACATGAATAAATATAAAAGCCATCTCAAGGATTAAAAACCACCTTGTAGTAAAAAACTGTACTAAACTTCCATCCAATACAGTCATGATGTTGTGTAAAATAATATTGTGTATTTCCGGAGTTCACCTATCACTTCTTATTCATAGAAAAAGGCATATTATATTTTTGGAAAATAATATTGTGTAAAAAAATACCAATAAGATTAAAGGAAGAACACAACCAAAGGTGTGAAATATCCAACGGTTTATGGGCAGTAAGAAGGTAACCTCTTAGGCAAATGGGCATGAAACTGTATTCTTTTCATTGCAGCAGCAACAACCAAATACCATGCATTGCACGATGCATATTACAAAATCCAAGAAGATGCATATATTGAGCTCACTATCGACTGCCTGAAATCATTAGATCTATTAGGAAAATATAAGAAAAAACAATGAAAAAGGCAACAATGAACATATATAATGCCGAACTCAACAAGCAAGAAGAAAAATCATACCTCTCATAACAAAAATTAAATACCCTGCATTGCACGCTGCATATTACAAAAGCCATGAACATGCATATATTTAGCTCATTATTGACTGGCCGAAAGCATTAGCTCTATTAGAAAAATATAAGGAAAAAACAATGAAGAAGCCAACAATGAACATATATAATGCCCAGCTCAGCAAGCAAGAAGAAAAATCATACCTCTCATAACAGAGAGAGCAAGAGAGAGTACATAATGAAGAGACGAACAATAATACTATACTATAGCATGGATAAATGGTCAGCTTTACCATACGCTGCCATTACACCATTACAGTAATTAAAGAGTGTAGAATCTAGGAAAACAGCAAAAGGTGTAGAATGCTACCTATTTGCTTATTTAGCCTATGCAAGAAGCACTCAACTATGAACGGCATGAAATTTGCTAAAGCCAGTTGTTATACCTGCTGGTTGAGCCACGAAGACTTCTTTCACGAGAAGTGTAGCCAATTATGGGAGCGACATATTAAGTGGTTGAGCTGAAAATAGAAAGGGCCTAGTTAAGAACTTAGAGGCAGAAACAAATAAGAAAATAGTCTATCTACTTTCAAAATTAGCAACTTCAGATGTAGTCGAACAATGAAAAGTGATGATTTAAAGGACATATATAGATCGACCTAGTATAGAATAGGCATCCAAATGAGAGCATAGCATAGCTAACCATGGACTATTGTAGGACATATACAAACAATGCTAATATGTATGAAAAAAAATAGCACCAAGAAAAAAGCTCAGAGAAAGTGGACCTCCGAAATTGCATCTCTTGCTCCTGGCATCGTTTTAATGTTTTAATAACTACCACACGACCTAGGGAAGATACATCATGAAAACATTGCTCAATTGATAGCATGGACAAAATAATACTATAACCCGGAACCATATGCAAACAATATTTACTTGTAAATTAACTTGGTAGTGGATATTTTTAATGAATTTAAGCTACTCATGTTAATTGTAGGATCAAAGTTGGAGAGGACATGGTTCATCAAGGATGAGCAATGATTACTTGAAGGCCTCGGAGAGGTGGCCATGGAGGTAGCGATGCACTGGAGGATGCACTCGGGTAGCACATGGCGAAGAGGCGATGCAGAGGTTGGATGAGCTGAACCTCGAGGGTGGCCGTGGCGGGTCCATTCGCTTTGTTCCCGGTGTGCTTGGATCTGGGCAGGAGGCGGTGACGGCGGCGACAGGAGAAGAAGTGGTGGCGCAGAGACGCAAAGGGAGCCGGAGCCGGTGTGGGCTAGCCCGAGGCGACCCCAACGGCTAGTGGCCTTCCCAAGAGCCGTCATCGCCGGATCCTTCCTACACGAAGACGTCCTCGCTAGACACGTTCTCCGCAAGCCCGCCTTGACCGGATCCAGGCTGCCGAGGCCCGCTGCGAGCATCTCAAAGGAGGCGGCGGGAGCACCAACAACGGAGGGGAGAAGGGAGGCGACGTTGAGGGAGAGAGGGCAGTGGCGGTGGTGGGGGAGAGAAAGGAGGCAGCCGTCGCACGGTGGGGAGGAGTAAGAGGCGGCAGCACGGGCCAAGGAGAGCGGAGGTGGAAGCGGTGGCGGCTGGAGGCGGAGCAGCCGAGAGGGAGGCGGGGAAGCGGGCGATGGGGGCAAGAAACTGAGAGCCTGAGAAGGTAAGGCCGGGGACGACGTGGCTGAACGACGGCCACGGGAACCCACTGCTTGCCTTGGACCGCCGGATCTGCAACGTATGGCCTAGATTTAAGGGTGGCGTGGAAGCTCAGCTTTGTAGGGTGACGTGGAAGCTCGGATTGGAGCTCCTGCTACGCCTTATGTAGAATAGGTTATATGAGAAAGACTTCAACAATGGTATTCCGTTCGCAATGAGACACCCTCCCCTTCTTTCTCGTGCTTCGCCTCCCCCGTGCACCATCCGCTTCCGCCTTCTTTCTCGCTCCCTCCGTGATCTCGTTGGCGCCGCCCCCTCCTCCTTGGTTAGGGTTCAAGGTCGGGATGTTTCTCATGGGCTTTCTTTGAGCTTAGAGAGTGGTTGGAACGACAACGGTCTGATAATGAGGTGGAATCGGCTGAATGCAGTCCGGCCAGTGGTTATGGGCAAATCGACACATGTAAACCAGAGTTAGGATGAGTAGGAGCAACAACAACGGTAGAGATAGATCCAGCGATAAGGAAGGAGAGCGCGGTTGGTGGTGGATGCTACATCCGGCCACAGGAGAACCATTAGAGACAGGAGAGGAGCGAAGGACAGGGTTGGAAGCGAAGGGCGCAGGAGGGCAGGAGATGTGTCACTGCATGGGGGAGCATTGCGAACGGTACCCTGTTGGCTAGTCGCTCCCATTACTAATTACCCCATTAATACAGCAACGGCTCCAGTGCATCTTGAGCTAGCAAGCTACAAGATTCTAGAGGAGCTATCACTTGATGAGGATGGTCCGGCCCATCCCGACCCTGGAGCCGACCCTCTGACCCAATATTGCCCACAATGGGACGGGTGCATGGGTCAGTGGGTCGACCTGGACCACCATCAACATCCCTAGCTATCAGCACATTAATTGGCTCATCTCTTCGATCAGCAGTTCATGCCAAGCGCAAGCGCTCAAGCAGCAGAACACAACACGCCCGCGTCTCATGCTGCACGAAGCACGCCGCATGCAGAACCAGCAAGTTGCCGGCGTAGAGTAACACGATGCGGCAACAATGTGTAGTCAATGTTTGGACAAACGGTGGGGCAAATTGGAGCGCAAAAGCACGCTATCGCTTTTATCTTACTACACCATAGTGTTGCAAAACTAGAAGTTAAACTACAAGGAAACCCATCAGCAGCTATTCCAGCACAGATTTGTTACAGCATCATACAGTGAGTGAAGCACCGTTGTCATCCAGTGAAAGGCTTAGTACCATTGTAGCTGCCTTGGGTGCCCTGAAAAGCATAAGACATGATCTTGTTAATCTGATTTATAAGCCGTAGCTGAAGCATGGAAATCCTAACAGCTTTCTTATCTCAAAATCTCAAATATTGTTGCACAAAAGAACTAGTGTTAGTCAAAAGCTTCACGTTATAGTGTATGTACCAAACAAACATCAAAAATCAAAGGTTCAATGCTATTCATTCCGACTAAATGGATTGTTTGGAAAAACAGGAGCATGCTTATTTTTATAAGCATTCATATGACCATGAAGAACACAACATACTAATGGTCAAGGGAAATGGGAGAAAGTGGTGCAATGTAGGAGATAATTATCTTTGGAAGTTGATCCAACAGAATGCTACATGCTTCAGTGGAAAGGTTGAGCAAAGCCAAACATGCTTACCATTGTTCGGTCGTTTGGTATAATGCAGCTGAGCTTCCAAAGCATGAATTAAGCATGTCAGTATTCACAACACCAGGGCTAAGAGCAATAGCTGCCAATCCAGGAGGCAGCTCCTTTGCTAAGGAGCGTGTTAAACCCTCGATAGCCCACTTTGAAGCACAATATGGTGCCACCTGAAACAGCATTATGCAATTCAGTATAAATTAAAGATTTCACACTCAAAAGAGGATGAAATCCGTATTATAACAGTCTTCAACTGTGTCTTACCTCGGCAGCAGCAGACCTTCCCCAACCAGAGGACAAATTAATTATAATCCCATGTTTCTTCTCCATCATAAGTGGTATGAAATGACGAAGTACATTTGCCGTTCCCTTAATATTTGTATCCACCACCGTATCAAATTCTTCTGCTGGAACATTCCATGTCTTGTTATTCTTGTTTATTGTACCAGCATTGTTTACTGCAACAACACCTCCATGGTTAGATTTCTTAAGGATCAGCTTACATTTCGAAAGTGAATACAAATATGTGGCTCTGATATCAACTTCAAGAAATAGAAAAGATTCTCTTCTTTTCATCTACTTCTAGCTGGCTTAGGGTGAACACTTGCATTTGAGCAAAAAACATGACAAACCTATGATATCGGGAACTTGCTTCTTTTCCACAACAGCTTTTGCTAGATCGGCCATGCTGCTGTCAGATCTCTACAACAGAAGCACCAACACAACACTTGAGAATGAAACATGTAAGCTGGTGAAAAACAAGTAACTTGAACGATGCTTTGATTCTGACAAATAAAGGATTAAATGGCGATATGTCATAACTTAACATTGTAATCTGTCAGTATTTAGTATCCACCAATTCACAAGTTCCATCTTCTCTCTGGCACCCAATTCCAACTAATCCTAGCCAAAATATTAAACAAAAGCAGGCGGACTGCTAGGATGATGCTTTAATTTAAGCGGAAGAGTTTATACTACATAGCTTGATCTCTAATAGCAATCTCTTCCTCAACTCATGCATGCACTAACCCCAGAAAAGCAGAAGTCATGGTGAAAGTTAGCATACACCTGTCAATTAATAATCTCAGACACACTTTTGACTTCATCCATTGCACCTTCTCAACCACCAAACAAACAAAACTTATCAAAAGTCTAATTTCCGCATAGATAAAAGGAAAAAGTATATATTACCCCCGAACTATTTTCTTATTATAGAATACCCTCCTCAACTCCAAAACCAGAAATTTAACACCTGAACTTTGTAAACCGGATAAATTACCCCCCTGACTCAGTTTTCAGCTGGTTTTGGACAAATAAAAACTGTACATGGCAACAGCCCATCCAATGCACAACATGCACTAAAGTTTTGTCTCCAATTCATCAAACAGAACATGTAAGCCACACAAGGCACATAAGTAATTAGGTTCATATAAGCAACAGATTTAAGCAATTATGTGAAGATTTAAGCTCAAAACTTTAGTGCATGATGTGTAAAATATTGCTTATTTATGCATTGGATAGGCTGCTACCATGTACAGTTTTTATCTGTCCAAAACTAGCTGAAAATTGAGTCAAGAGGGTAATCTATCCGGTTTACAAAGTTCATGGAGTTAAATTTCTGGTTTTGTAGTTGAGGAGGTATTCTATACTAAGGCAACAGTTTAGGGGCGGTAATCTATACTTTTTCCTAGATAAAATAGCCTAAACAGCAGGCCAAAAGAAGTTGTCAGTTTCTAGCTCAGCAAGCTGATAAACGCATGTTCAACGTTACACATCATATCGTAAACATGCTAAGATAACAGGAATCCTTGACCATTGAGTACTGCATCTTCACAAGAAGGGGAACAGCATCAAGTATTACTATTACACCAGCGTGACTCATGAATTCAATCATTCTGAAGCTACCAGGCAACTCCCACGAGACGCAATACCTATTCGCAAATCATCCAGCCAAAGCTCCACCCAAAGGACTCTAAACCTAGGAAATGGAGTAATCTGAATGGTGCAGGAGCGGCATCAAGCTAGCATGTCAATCAACGGGTAAGCTAAAACCCAAACCAAAGTTAGCAAACCGAGCACCTCCGGCGAAGTGAAGAACTAGGTTCCCCCGTCACCCACGCCCTAGAACAGCACAGTATGAGTTCGTCAGAGGACGAGTGTAGTGTATTACGACGTCTGCGACGGTGAGGAAGTGGCGGGACGGGGAGGCGATCTCGGCCTCAAGGGAGCGGACGTGGTCGGGGGAGCGGCCGCAGCCGACGACGGCGTGGCCCCGGCGGGCGAGCTCCAGCGCGAGCGCGCGTCCCAGCCCACGGCTGACGCCCGTGATGAGCACCGTCCTCGGCCCGGCCGCAGCCGCCCGCGCAGCCGCCGCGCCGCTGGCGCCCTTGGCCCCCGCCGTCATCTCGCCTCGCCTCCTCTCGCCGGCGGCTTCGCTCGCCGCTCGCGTGCTCGCGTTTTCGTGTCCGTGTGGTGGGGAGTGGAGAGGCAGGAGAGAGAATGCGATATTTCGCCCTTCTCATGGGCCTACGGGCTTTGCAAACCAGTGGTGCTGGTTGCGACAGCCCATGGGCCGGTGGGCGTACGTGAGGTCGGCCCGGCCCACCCTGTGCCGACTACTCACTCCGCCGCGGTGTTTGGAGGAGTTTCCGTTTCCAGAATCCTCCGGATTCCTCGCCTCGCCGCCGCCGCCTCCGCCCGAACGATCGCCTCGTGCTCACCTCACCGCCGGTCTCTCTCTCTATTCATGGACCCCCTCGCTCTCTCTATTCATGGACCCTTCTCTCTCTCTCTCAATTCATGGACCCTTTCTTGCGGATAGCAAAAAGTTCGTTCCTTTTTTAATCGCTTGCTTACGAGTTCTGGAATATGTCTGTGGTATGTATGCTGTGATTTCTTAGATTGTAGCGGTGCTGGAAGAGCAAAATTTTAGGTTGGGATGGATTTTTGCTACTGTTTATCTGCTCTGAAAGCTTGGCAATTTTTTGCCCGTGCGTCCAACAACCAAATAGTCGATGTAGGTAGTGAGATGTATGTATTTGAGGGCTGATTAAGAGGAATAGTGGTGTTTTTCACAACTGGACTGTGGTTATTTGTCCCAGGGAGAGATAGAATGTGTGGCTGGAAGCAAATTATGTGCATTGATTTATGATACGATGATTTGTGCCGTGCAGCATTTAGTGCAATTCTAGCGTGCAACAGAGTCGGCAAATTTCTTAGATGTTTCCTGTGTTTCACTAACTGGAACCCTCAAAAAAGTTATGACACACAGCAGGCTGATCGTTTCCTCATTCTTTCCGTTGCTTGGTTCTAGTATTTGTGTGTGTGGGTTCAGTGGTCTATAGCATCTGGATGACCTATTTGATATGTTTATTTGCAGATCTTGGATTCTCGTTTGATAATCGATAGACCATGTTCAAGAAGCGTGTTGATGTGAAATCCCTACAACGCTTGTCAGGGGCAGACAAAAAGAAACTGAGAAGAGCTGCCAAGGAAAGGTTTCCACTAGCATCAGAAGCTGATCTCGATGCCATCCTTCCTCCTAAGGTGATGCCTTTTTTCATCATTTTTTGGAGTAAAACACTATAGCACAATTAGCTATCGAAATTATATTACATGGTTTGACCTCCCCACAAGCATCAGAAGCTGATCTCGATGCCATCCTTCATCCTAAGGTGATGCCTTTTTTCATCATTTTTTGGAGTAAAACACTATAGCACAATTAGCTATCGAAATTATATTACATGGTTTGACCTCCCCATTGGCACTAGTCTATTATGTTCTTGTTGGAGAACGTAATGCTAGTGAGAATTGGTCATTTGCCACTCTCAAAGATTGACAATTGATTATTTCCTATTCACGAGTCAATGACATGTGGCCCCAAGGTTTCACATGTCATTGACACTAGGAGGGCAAATAATCAAGGGACAATTTTTTGTATACCATTGCATAGTCAAATAAGCCCTCACATGTCATCGCATAGTCACCTTTTGTGTGCCATCGTAATTGCTCTAATATTGTGATGTATGCCATTGTTGTAAAACTTTTTGTTTAAGCTATGTAAACATATAAAAAAACCTCAAAAAAACACTTAAAAAGTGTTGTCATATTTGCTAGATTTCCAGTCTAATTTTTGGTATTTTTTACAAAAGTTTTTATGTAAAATTTACACTTATAATATGTTGTAAACATTCAAGTTCTGTCTTAAAAAATTGTACATTCAGATTGCTGCATACTTGATAATCTTTTGTGAATTTTTAAAATATTTAACAAAAGGGATAAGTTTCTGCTAATGACATATAAGGCAATAATCAAGCAATTGCGATGGTGTAGGAGAGATAAGCCTCTAAGTGATGACATGTAAGGTATTAGGCGGCTATGCAATGGCATGCAAGTTATTTTTCCAATAATCAATTACCAATCTTTGGAGTGGCAAATGATCAATTATTAAGTCAAGGGCCAAAAATTCACCAAGGTAGCTTCTAGGGGCTTTTGAGTATACATTACCAAGGCAGCTATGCAATGGCATGCAAGCTATTTTTCCAATAATCAATCACCAATATTTGGAGTGGCAAATGATCAATTATTTAGTCAAGGACCAAAAATTCACTTAAGGTAGCTTCTAGGGGCTTTTGAGTATACATTACTGTTGGTCGTAATGTTGGCTTTGTGAGTACTTGCAACTGCGCCCTTAATGGGCCATCCCCAATATGATATAGTGTACGCTTCTGGTGGAACTACACACGAATTTACCTTTGAGAAAAATATGGTATTGGAGCCATCTCTCCAAAAACCCTAGCTTCTTGTTGCAACCGCTGCCGTCGCCGCCTTAAGCCACCATTGTCGCTGTCGCGTCAACAGCGCGGGCTTGCGGCCCCATCGTTGCGGAGGGTCGGGTGTGTGGCTCTGCCACCGGGCGGGTCCTGGCTCCTCCACTGGCGCATTGACAGATCTAAGAGGGGAGGGGAGGCGCTGGGATCCAAAGGACAAGAGGAGAGTGTACTGCTGCTCGTGGTGAGAAGGGCAGGTCGGAAGACTGTTGCTGCTCTAGGTGAGAGGGTCTGGGCTATAGTGGTTGAAACAACAAAGACAAATGGTGATTCTTTGCTGGTCGCGCAACGTGACATGTGATGTATGCTGCAAGAACTCTTTGCAATGGGAATGATTGGTCCAAGGATTGGTGTAGGCTCATCTGATTGAAGCTGGATTTGATGCCAAATGATGTGAAATTGGAAGGAAAACCAATTATCTGAGTTAGTCTAGGAGAGCTCAGTTAATTGTAATGACAAAAGGTGTGGAGCACTATCTTCAGGAGAGTTGTGTTGAGCCTATAGACAAGATAAGTGTGGAGTGGAGGACTTGGAACACCACCAATTGAGTGGTATTGGCATGGTTGTTGACGTCGATGTCCCATCCATTGCTCGAATGGTAGAGGCACCGCAGAGTGTGGCACATATATGGAAGACTTTGAGTAACATGTACTCAGGAGCAGGTAATGTGATGAAATGGTGGAAGTTCAGGGTAAGATAAAGGTCCTGAATCAAGGGGAGAAGACTGTTCAGGAGTATGCTAGTGAGCTGCAGCAACTATGGGTAGACTTAGATTACTATGATCCATTGCACTTGATATATGCTGATGATGTCGAGGCATTTATGGTATGGCAACAACATAGACGGGTCACAACTTTTAAGAAGGGCCTGAACAGTTCGAGAGTAGAATAGTTGCCATATGTCACATGCCAATATTGCCCACCATAGAGGAGGCTATCTCAACTATGGTGCATAATGAGGATCATCTGAAGGTGATGAAGGGTAACGCCCAAGTCAAGACAACATATTTTATATCTGATAGCCGGGAGTGCTACAATTGTGGGGAAAGGGGGCATCTAAGTTGTATGTGCCCATTCCCACGTGGTGGTCAAGGAGGTGATGATCGTGGAGGAAGGACTGGCCGTGGATGTCGTGGAGACGATTGTGGAGGCTGAGGTGGTGATCGTGGAGGTCGATGAAGGGGTAGAAATGGCCCTAAGGCCAATCAAGTCATGAGAGAGGACAATGAGTCTATCACTTTAACTCGGAAGCAGGCCGAGGATTGAACAAAATGGCAGCAAAACAAGCTGCTAGAGACTCCACATGGACCTTCCACAACCACCACCACTACCCCTGGTTATGTTGCCAAGTACGCCCATGTGGGTGAAGGTATTCAGGCTCACGCACTTGCATCCACATATAAAAAATCTCATGTTGATTGGATCATAGATTCAGGGGCATCTAGGCATGTTATTGGATCTCGTAATGTCTTTTCTACCTACACCCCATATAGCCACCTCGAGACTATTCAAACAACTATTGCCACATCCCAAAGCATTCAGGGTGTAAGATTTGTAGAATGCACTCCATCTCTTGCATTATCCACAATTTTGCATGTTCCTTCTTTTCCGGTTAACCTTCTCCCAATTAGCTCCTTTTGTTGACCAATTCAAATGCACGGTGGTGTTTGATGAGGATTCATGTTGGCTGCAAGAGAAGGAAACCGGAAGAAGGATTGGAACTGGGATCAAGCTTAATGAACTATTGTACATTGATCGAGAAGATGCGACATTGGCTGGGACTGAGTCAGCAAGAGAAGCAGGGATCAAGTTGCACCATCGCCGACTAGGACATCCATCAATTGAGAGCTTGAAAAAGATGTACCCTGACTTGTTCGCTAGGGTAGACCGTAGTAGACTTGTTTGTGATGCTTGTGAGCTGGGAAGCACACTCGGTCTATATATCGAAGCATTGGTCTTCGTAGTTATAAACCTTTTGTATTAACACATTCAGATGTTTGGGTCCATGTTCAACCATTTCTAAAAGTGGCTTTAAAGGATTTGTGATCTTTATTGATTGTTATACTTTTATACTCTCTCTCTCTCTCTCTCTCTCTCTCTCTCTCTCTCTCTCTCTCTCTCTCTCACACACACACACACACACACACGTATCAGCTGGATCCTTCTTGCCTTATATTTACCGGAGTTATTGTAGAGAAGACTTGCAATTTTTATTAGATATTATTTCTTGCTCTTGTATCTTTCTGTTAAACTTCCTTTCTGGCTGTATGTTGCATGTACAGATTGAGATAACTGTTGCTAAGTACCCAAACCGGACTCTTGTGTATGGAATAGAGGGGGGGTTACCTATGCTTTTCGATATTGATGGAAGAGGCCATGATTTGTTTCCGACAGGTTCTTTTATTACTACCTACATATTGGTTCCTCCATTTTTGCCTAATAATCTACATTTTTCTAATTTATAATTTTATTATATACTTACTACTCCGTCTGTTTCGCGATGTTTGTCTATTGCACACCATGCGCGCTGACCAAGAAAGTAGTAGTTCCAAGAAAAAAACAATGTGCAAAGACCATCATACTCCTATTTAATAGTATGATATAACTACTTTTTTTTTGCTAAGCATTTAATTGGGGGTAAAGAGTGGAAATATCACAATAACTACACTCTTTATATTCTCAATGGACCAACATTGTGAAATGAATTTTTCAGAGGCCATGGACAAACATAGTGAAACGGAGGGAGTATTTTAGTAGTTTTTCTCTGTTTTTTTAGCTGTATGTGCACATAAAAATTCATTAAGAATGAATAACATAACACACTTTCATGCTTTCGACAATGATTGTCATTGTGGTTCTCATTATTTTAGTTTCGAACTAGTATAAAATCAGGGGTGTCTATATTGTGGTTTTGCATGTGCTCTGACTGACTTTTTTGTTTCTATAACCTGTTGGTTCCATCAATTTAAATTAGTTACTGTTAATTGCTTTTCTAGCTTGGTCAGAAGGTGCAAAGGTGGCGAGGATTATGGCAAGCTTGTCTGTCATGGTTTTTGTTTTGCCAATAGACTTTACTGAGGTATTAGGACACCACAGTAGGAATATGGGGACTCAGTTAATGTATTGATGTGGGGTCAAATGTGTAGAGCATAGGAGGACATAAGACTCTTAGTCAAAGGCATTATTGTATCAAACATAGAGTATTACCTCTTACCAAGAGGAACTGTTGATATATCTGTTATCCCTTTCCAAGAACTTTAATTTCTGTTATAAACTTTTTCCCTATAAAACTAATAAATGATTCAATTCTAGTCAACATAACTGAGCTACAGACTCTGGCATGTCATTTTGGAATGAGCCAATGAGACTTTATAGTTAAAATAAGGTTATGAGTTGAGCCTGGAATTTCTTGTTGTAAGATATTTTTTAATCTTTTAGCATAACAATCAACAACTATTATGTGTTTCATATGGTTTGGATTTCGGATTATGGTTAATTGGTGAAAATGATGCAGTTTACGCGCTCTGGAAGGCCCCTGATCTATTGCCCGCTTTTACACTTAAGGGTGGTGAGGTTTCACGCTTCATTATTGGTGGTGCTGATCTGATGTTTCCTGGTATCAGCATACTCTCAGAAGGGTTAGCGTCTTTTCAAGCTGGCCAGCCATGGTCGGTAAAAGTTCCTAATAACCCTGCTCCGATTGCTGTAAGTTACTCAGATTTTTCTTGGCACTTGTTTGTCCCAGAGTTTTTATTAAGCGGTGGAATTCTGTTGCGTACAATTCCAACTTTTGTTGCTATTCTGTTTTTACACAGGTTGGTACAACAACTATGAGCAGTACTGAAGCCTTAAAGGCAGGGTTGCGTGGCAAGGCTTTACATATTGCGCATTACTATAAGGATTCATTATGGCAAGTACAAATGGACAAGTGAATGCACGCCTGAGTTTAGACTTTACTTTTAAAGTTAACATTGTTAAATATTATTGCAGGGATTCAGCTGATGGTCGTTATGTTCCTAACGAAGGATTTTATGATGATATTGTTGTTGAAGATCCAAATTTTGCTTCAGCATCTGAACCTCATGATCCTTCCAAAGATCTAGCAGAAGGCATGCATGAAAGTAGTGCTGCGGGCGGAGGTGCAGCAGCTGATATTTTAGACACTCATACTGCGGATCATGAAAGTAGTGCTGTGGGTGGAGGAGCAGCAGTTGATATTTTAGAAACTCATACTGCAGATCCTGCCTCGTGCAATGAAGCTATAGAAGATGTAACTGCTGGTGTGAGTGAACTAAAATTGCCTGGAGAGGAAACTACTGAGGCATCAGCCAAGGAAAAGGAACATCAGATTTTATCTACAGAAGAAATTGATTCTCTTTTGGACAAATGCCTTTTGCAAGCATTCCACACAAGTCTAAAAGATAAGGACCTTCCTATGCCAGCAAGTACATTATGGTATATATTTATTCTCTAGTAATTCGAATTTCCTATTTTATTTGTTATTCCAGCCTACATGAATCTTTCATTTTATTAATTACTTCATTCATGTTCCTTAGTTTTATTGTTCAGATAACATATTAGTTATTTTTATTGATCTAGCAATCTAGCAGCTGCTACATGATATGAATGAGTTAATCTACAGATTTTTGCTGACTTTTCTTCTAAAGAAAATGCTTGTATTTCTTTTAGTATAAACATGAAAGTGTTTATTTTGTAATATTGAAAATTGTGATAGTATTTATCAAATTAGGCTGTGGATATTGCTGTGACTTTTCATCAAGATACAAATTCTTGAGTAAAACAAGTTCCATAGTTAGCCAGGCTGCCAGAGTGACTTGCTGAGTCAGTTTTTCTTCAAAAGAAACTGTATGCGTTGCAACTACCTAAGCATATAATGGAAAACTAACGGCCACATGACCAGTTAACAGTATCTAACGGTTTTGGTGCGGGGGTGCAAAAGGATGCAACTTTAAGGGGCCAAAAAAGTAAATTCCAAGTTTGGGGGGCTAAATGAGACTTTTCTACAAATTTATTCAAGGGCAACAGTGTAATTTTATCTTTGTTAATATTAAACATAAAAGTGTTTTTAATATGGAATATTTAGTATTTAGCAAATTAGGCCCTGGATGATACCATTATTTTTTTTTAATAAAAAAATAAATCATCGAGTAAAACAAGCTCCATGCTAACCAGGGTGCCATTTTTAGCAAAATATCCAAGCATCCAATTACTTACATGTTCTAGCTTTTTTATGACAAGTATATTATTTTATTCATCTTCTGCATATTGTTCTGTGCAGGTCAAATCACATACTTACATGCAGACCTCCAGGTGTCACTCTGGATATTAAAAAGTCATCACACAAGAAACTATCCAAATGGTTGCAGTCAAAATCTTCCTCCGGTCTTGTAAGATAGTGTGCAAAGCTTTTCTCATGTGCATTATTTTATTTATAATGTGGTCTAACTGACGGTTGTCTAATATGTAACAATTTAGCCCTATTTTTCGCCAAAGAATACTCCATTATTTTATTTATAATGTGGTCTAACTGACGGTTGTCTAATATGTAACAATTTAGCCCTATTTTTCGCCAAAGAATACTCCATGCCAAAATTTGGAGATTCCATTTACCCCGATGATGTGAATGTTGTGTAGTAAGGAATTAGTTGCATGATTGTTTTAGGATCTTTCCATGCCCATGTAAGATTTAGAAAAATGATGACGCTTGAACTATGAAACCATATGAAAATTTGCTTAGTTACAATTGCTATTATTGCTCAAATATATGGTAAATAATTCTTATATATATTATTTGTCTCCTAGTAAACAAATTTATCATATTTATTTCTATAAGTATTCGTTAGGTCTGAACGGTGAAAGTTCTTTCTCATCTGCCATTTTTGCTGGTCGAAAGCCTCACTACATGATGAGCCACATTTTTATAAACAATGCAAATTATTTTTTCAAATTAATCAATGCAAATTGTTTGATTGTTTACATATATTATCTAATAATTTAGGGACTATATTGAATTTTTCTTCAGGACTATATTCATATTTGTCAAAAAATTGTATCCAATTGCTCAGCATTGCTCATCATTTATCTAATGCTCTATTTTTTTTACAGATCTCAGCAAAAGAGGACAAGTATAAAAAGGAAGTCATGCTGCTTGGTATCAATCGTGGACATCCAGACTACATGACCTTCAAACCAGAAAAGAGGGTACAGGAGCCTGTTGAACGCCAAGATAAAGTTGTTGCTGAAGCTAGCAGCACAAAACAATTGGAAGTGGCTGAAATTTACAAGCCAAGTTCTCATGTCAACCCCATATTTGTGGCTGTTGAAGCTGACACAGGGAAGTACTACAGTGCATCAGAGGCATCTGACATAGTTTTCAGGTTTGTCTCTGGGACTACTTTGTCAGGACAACACACTTGATTCTTGTAGAAATTTAAGATACATTTCTATGGGCTCTACTTATGTAAGGGTGACAATTTCTCACCTTTCAACTAATTTCATTTTCTCCTTTGAACAAAGGTATGTTGAAAAGGAAAATTTGGTTAAGCCAACAGACAAGGCCAAAGTGGTTTTGGATGCTGCATTATGTGATGCTCTGTACAAAGGTGCTATTAAAAAGGGCTTAGCATACCCAACCGAGATCCACAAAAAGGACCTGGGGTCATCTTTTTTAAACCGTATGCAAATTCACCATAGAGTGGCAAGAGGAAACGATGTGGTTGTTCGCAAGGGTGCCATACGGACTGTTCAAATTATGACAGAAAGAAGACAAGGAAACAAGAAGATGACTCGGCTCTCTGGGTTGGAATGCTTTTTATTGGACGCTGACTCGTTAGCTTCTGAGTTACAAAAGAAATTTGCGTGCAGCACCACTACAGCTGAGCTACCAGGTATGAGTGTCACACTTGTAAGCCATCCCTTATTGTTTGTTTGTTTCTTTGTATGAACAAACCAGCTGTGCCATGAATGACAAAATAAAAGGACACATTTTACCAATTCCTTTCAGGGAAGAAAGGGCAATACGAGGTCTTGGTTCAGGGTGGAGTTATTGATGACCTTGCAAAGCATCTCGTTGACCATTATGGTGTTCCGAAGAGATTTATCGAGGTTCTTGACAAAACCAAGAGGTAGGAGCGGAGCCACTATTAGGAGAGCTGGCCGTACTGTCCATCGTCCATTCTGGATTGCATAGAAAAGAGGGCATAAACGAATGAAGATCAATGATTCTATCTAGGGCCCAGATGCCGCCAGGTGTTTAGTGTCAACGCTGTGTGAAGTTGCGACAAGCTGTGCTTCCCCTATCAGTTATCACCCTTCGTTTTATGTAGGAGGAAAATGTTTTTGTTTTACAGAAGATAAAGGTAGTTGCATCTGTTAATGGGCTGAAGTTTTGCTTACATAATTTTCCTACAACTTTTGTCTTTACTTTGTTTGACTTATCCATAGAAGTACCTGGGTGTTAAGACCATACAGATAACTGAAATGGTATATATGAGCTAAATCAATTTTGCCCTTGTTTCATCTACGCAACCCAAATCACATGTCTAAGCTCGCACTGATGCATCATAGGTATGAGAAACTACCTAGATCATTGTCAGCGCTAAGAAATGATCCCTAAGATAATTAGCGAGAATCAGCCTGCAATTGGTATTACCGGAATGTTAATTTTCGAGAGTTGTAGAGCTGTGTGATGAAGTCTCGGAAATTTTCGAGGCCTGTAAGTAGGGATGAAAAATGGTCTAGATTCGGTTAAGGAAAAAATTAAATCTAGATCCATATAAATTTTTTGGATTTGAATATGAATAGTTTCGGATGCGGATGTGGATACAACTAGTGTTGAAGAATACGGACCAAATATGGATTGAAAGTTGAAACAGATACAGTTACGAATTACGAATATTAATGGAACATTAAAACTGTTACAATGCCAATGTACTCAGTGGTGGGGGAGAAAAGAGAGAATGTAAAGTACTGCTTTATTGCTCCTTTTGGATGTACAAATGAACAGTGACCTCTAAACTTTACACAGGGCATTGCCTTTTATAGTAATGTACTGGCAGTTGCTGCCTTTGCCCTCGTAATTAATGTTTAAGTTAATTACAAGATTAACTACCTCTTAGATTATTTGTCCATTATTATTTATTCCTTAACAAAAACACTATAGGTTGTACATTTGAAAATTGCACTGTAGCCCTCGGAAGTTAACACCTTGTTTTACTTAGCCAACAGAACTTGCATTTTACTTTCTCGTACCCTAGAAATTGGCACCGTTTGCACGGAACCCCCCAAGCCGTTATGTCCACCGTAAAAATCAGAAAAAATAAGAGAAAATAAAAAAATAAAAACATTTAAAAATTCATAAAAACTAGAAAAATCATATAAAAATAATTAAAATCTAAAATATTATTAAAAAAATTATTAAAAATAAAAAATGAAATATAAAAAAATCAAACAACCAAAAAAATTCAGGTAGACAGGTGCATCGGGTGAGGTGAGGTAGTGAAAATGAGGTAGACCTAACCAGAGCGACGAACAATGCTAGTGAAGGTGATGTAGACATGTGCCTCAGGTCAGGTAGAATTTTTTTCATGGTTTTTTTTTTGAATTTTTTAGTTTTTTATTTTATATGATTTTTTGAATTATATATTTTTTATGATTTTTATGATTTTTTATGGTTATTCTGATTTTTATATGGTTTTTTGAATTATTATAAATTTTTTATCATTTTTCTGAATTTTTTATGGTTATTCTTTTTTCCTGATTTTTACATGGCATATCAACACCACATCAACGCCACGTCATCATCTAACGGTGGATATAACGGCTCGGGGGTTTCGTGCAAACGGTGCCAACTTCCAGGGTGCTCCGTGCAAACGGTGCCAATTTCTAGAGTGCGAGAAAGTAAAATACAAGTTTCGGGGGCTAAGTGAAACAAGGTGCCAACTTCCGAAGGCTAGAGTGCAATTTCCTCTAATAAAAACTTATAAATGATTGATTTGATAATTAAATTAAGAGTAAAATACACAGACAGTCCCTAAACTATTTATCGTTCTCATCCAGATCTCTATTCTTTGAAATTGTAGTTTTGTGTTCCTAAACTTTCTAAGTGGGTTCGTTCCGGTATAAACTTGCCACGTGATAACCTTATGGCTAATGTGCCGCCAACATGGCCGTCCATGTCACATAAATTACTTAAAAATTTTGAGGGAAAAAATTAAAAATTAGAAATCATAAAAAATGCGAAAAATCATAAAACAATTCTAAAAAATCATAAAAATATTAGAAAAATTGATAAATATCCAGGAAAACCATAAAAAGGTAATATCATAAAAAACGAAAATATCATAAAAATGAAAGGAAAATCATATAAATTGAGGAAAATATAAAAAAATAGAAAATTGACAGAAAACCATGAAAACCATAAAAATGAGGGAATATTATAAAAATCATTAAAAATAAAAAAGAAACACTTTAAGTGTCCCATACGACCATACGCCACGATGTTAGAGGTCTTGCGCATACAAGTATAGAGACATTAAATGTGACCACACTGTCTTTATATTTCTTTTCATAATTTTATTTTATTTTCATGTTTTTATGCTTTTTAATGATTTTCCATGATTTTTTAATGATTTCCCAATTTTTTTAAATGTTTTTAATGATTCCCCCCTTTTATGGTTTCCTATGTTTTCAATTTTCTATAAATTTTTCAATGTTTATGATTTTTTCTAATTTTTTTTATGATTTCCTATAACTTTTATAACGATTTCTAGTTTTTTCAGGATTTTTCCTATTTTTTGAGTAATTTATATGACATGGACGACCATGTCAGCCACGTCAGCTCGAGGACTATCACGTGGTAGGTTTGGACCAGGACGAACCTACTTAAAAAGTTTAGGGACTCAAAACTGTAATTTTAAAAAATTGGAACCTAAATGAGAATTGACTAAGTTTATGAACCGCCCGTGTATTTTACTCTTAAATTAATATAATTGATACAAATTAATTGAGTTTATAAATACTAAGTAAAGTTGTTAAGGAATAACATAGGAATAAAGGATAGGCTATAATTTCTAAGCACTTGTTTGTAATCCAAAGGCTATTAATGCTTGGTGGGCAACAAGGTGACAATGGTGCCACGCGGGTGGCGGTGGTGAGGCAAGAGAAGGGGCGCAACGCGGTAGGAAGAGGGAGGGTCTCCCACCTTGCCGAGATCCTCATCCCTAAAGGTACTTGATAAGAGTATCATGGTACAACATTATCACTTTGATAACACAGTAACACCATTATCATGGTACAAGAAGATTCCACAGTAACACCATCAAAATTGTTGTGTTCATTACTTTGATAACATGTGCAACTTAACCATGTAAGCATCCCGAAAATAAACTGCATTATCAAAAGAACCATCCTGAAAATATGCTTTGCTTGATTTTGCTTCTCTGTAAAATAGGAGAGAATGGATATTAAGGGGTTTCTAACAATCTCCATAACAAATAGGTGAGGGCAGCATGCATACCACCAATGTAACAGTGTGAGCATCGATGCATACCCTTCACTTAATTCATCCATAATTTAAGGGCCCTGTCCTTCCCACCAGATGCAACCTTTTCACCATCAGGGCTCCAATCCACAGCGTAGACCTTACAGTGTTCACATATATCATGCTAATTCCTCTAACTTATTTTGCTTAATTATGAGCCCAAGTAGATAAAAGAAACAAAAAAAAACGTACCTCATCTGAATGGCCTGGTAAGTCTTGTTTTAACTTGCGTGTCCGAATATCCCAAACCTGCAACGTAGAAACAAAATGCATCAGCAGGTAACAGATATTCACTGGGAGAAGGCTATGTGATTCAGCATTCTAGCAGGTCAGGAATCCAAGCTCGATCAGCTTATCGTCTCCATGCAACCAACAAAGTGTATTTCCTCAAAACAAAGTGTAATTCCTAGTTCTCAAAAAGCAATAGATGTACTTCTAAGGCATGCCGCATGCATAAAAAACTATTACTAAGCAGTTCCAACCAATTAGCACGTACAACTACCAGTTTTGGGGATTATATTCAAGCAAAATAGTAACTCCTAAAAACATTTCTAGTTATAAGTTTAGATATTAACAGCATGTGCATGGTTATTGTCAAATCAAGACAGCGATATTATGTCATCGTCAAGTGGAGAACTTATATAGATACCTTTAGGGTGGAGTCCTTGCTTCCACTTAGTAGAAGCCTACTGTCAGCAGACCAGCTAAAGAGAAAAACGATACAAAGCGTCAATCATGAATGATGAGAAAATGGGAAAATAGAGAAAAATTGACCTGATCTGGTAGACATCTGCAACATGTCCTCTGAAAGCTGCAACAAATTTTCCAGTAATACCATTCCATAATTTAACAGATTTGTCAAAAGAGGCACTTGCCAACCACTGCCCATCAGGAGAGAAGTACACATGGTTCACGAGCTGCACACAGCAAAACAAACAACAAAATTATTTATAGGTACAACTTAAAATTACCGTGCCTTGCTTGAATACATGTCATTGATGGTTTCAACTTTCAAGTAGCGGATACTATACCTTCTGATGACCAGTCATGCGAGCTTTGGGCTGTTTACTAATTGTTGGTTCCCAAAGAAACATCGTAAAATCATCAGAACCAGAAACTAGTCTCTCAGGAGCATTGCCTCTAGTTTTCCTGTATCTTGCAAGAGCAGCCTAAACATGCAAGGTTATCAGATGAAAAAAGGTACTTCTAAAGCCAATCTTTATCATAAGAATGAATGAACGATACCATAATTAAAACAAGGAATAAACTTTACACACACAAACTATTAACAAAGCCCACTTAAACCTCCAAACTATGAAACAACCTATATTACATACCTCATCAAATATAAACACCTGAGCAAATAACCCCCCTAGGGTCAATATTTAAAAAATATTCGATTCCTTTAAAATTTTGAATGAAAACATACTCGACTAAAAATATTACTATCGACAGGGTTACAACAGACTTTTTCACAAAATATAGCTTTTTAAAAAAATATAGAATCTTTCATAAAATAAATTCACTTCTATAATATTCAAATTCTAACAAAAAAAGAAAACATATCTGTTAAAAAAATTTACATGAAAATTTTACCGTCTAATAAATCCCTAAACCATTAATTTTGAAATAAATATATCTTTGCGTAATGTTTTTTAAAAAAAATCATTTGCGTTATGATTTGTTTCGTAGTTTAGGAGGTTTATTGGACTTTTTTGGACTTCTTCAATAATTTGATGGATGTAAAATGGATTTATTTAAATTAGAAATAGAAAAGGTGCAATAAAAGCTCATTTGTTCCGGTTTTCATAATTGAGGTACGTAAAATGGACCATTTTATAATTTGCGGGTTAAATGGACTATCTCGAGAGTTTAGGAATGTAAAACAAAAATTGTCCTTTTGGCAAGTAAAAATAATATATAAAATAACAAATATTGACGCTAAGTTTGTGGCATACATGAACATACCTCCTTCATTTCCTCTGCAGTTGAATATGTCTTGCCAGTATGGTCATATGCCCCAGTACGAAGAACATATTCTGTGCTCAAGGCAAGCGAATTTACCCAGTGACCATGGCCCTGAATATGTAAATAATAATTGTGGTAAAAATTCACAAGACAAGAAGCCAGGTTCAAGCAAAAATCAAAATGAAAGCATACATTCCATAAATTGGTCCCTGTAAGACCATAGGGTTCACAACCGAAGGATCTCTACTTGGTATTTGGTAGTCTACTGATCACATTTTTATAGTCAACATTAGATGCAAATAAAAAATGTAGATTTGATATATCAGAGCAAGATCTACTGATAGTATGTATCCTTTCATAGGATAAATGCATCTTAGAATAAACAAATAAAACAAACAAGAAACTAGGTCAGTCAGATATTTTGCCCAGATAGCACATATATCCCACAAACATGAGCTTATTCTGTTGATGACAAGAGTGACTATAATCTGGTATTTTGGTGTTCTATAGCCCATCAACTTAACAGTTTCAACCCAAGCTCAGTAATATCATCAAATTCAGCAAGACAGATCTAGTAGATATTTGGGTTGAAATCTTATACATTGCAAATGAAAAAAAATTGAAACCCATTACCTGGAGTTGTCCTAAACTCAAGTTGATATATCCCTCTTTAAACAGTATTGATATCCTATTAAACAAGTAAATTTATTTTATATAGGTAGAAAACACTACTTGCAAAGACAAGACATTTGTATAGGCCGTTCACTTCTCTGGTTTTGTCATATCACTTTGTATCAAGATACCAAAACTTTATTTTCAGCACTGTTTACATCGTTACAGTAAGTTGGGCAAGAGAATGGTTAAACAAATTCATCTAGTGTTACTACCATAAGCCAGACATCATCTGAGCTTCTTTAGAATCTATGCATTTATGAAATAACCTACAAAAGTAGAAGTCCACAAATGAGAACAAAGCTGTTGCGTAACTCTTGTCGAACATTCTTAAGAACACAAATCAGAAGTTATTAGGCAACACCACCAGCAACACAAATCAGAATGACTTGAGTAATTTGACAACAGAACAAAAATGAAGGAATATCTCTGATGAAATTTAATATCGAGTGTAATACACATAGCCAATCAACAGTGGTTTGCCATAGATTAGTGAGGATCAGGCATTTGACTGTTGCCATCGATTAGTCAGGATCAAGCATTTGACTAGGCATTGTTGCTCATATTGGAGAAAGGTAGTCTGCAAGTGACTTGTTCAATACTTCTTGAGGAAAAAAGGAAAGAGAAATTCTATGTTCAATGGTAAATTGCGAGTGTCGACCAATTTATATGAAAATAAAAATAATTTACATGACCTAAGAGGCCATAAATAGTCTACTCTACAGGTTCCTGAAAAAACAATTAAGCTCCTTGTGGGAACATAAACATTTGCATTAGTTTGTAACTAAATTACCTGCAGTGTTTTGACTAACTTTCCCTGAGAAGTTTCCCATACTTTGATTAAACAATCTTCAGAACTGCCGTAAAAGACATTGTAAAGAAGTTCATAAAGTATAGGATCAAATATCGTTCGTGATGATACTAGAAGAACTTAAGGTCAATGAAATAAGCGATTATGTGTATGCTTTCAGCTGCTCAACTTTAGTCATCTAGGTTGTCTTGGTGTGTTGTCTAAACTTGCAGCTATTAGGAATGAATAAAATTACAACGAGGGTATAAAAGGATACGACAGGAAGCCTCATCCATATAAAAGAACTACCAGCAAAAGAACTTTTTAGAAAATGAAAAATATAAATTTGTTCAGGGTTCCTATAACAAATGAGAGCTATCTATCATGTTCTGATGAGTCAATGATGAATATAATTTTTTTTTATTGGTTGGCCTCAACTAATCTATTAAAGTAGCATACCGACAAAAACAGTAATTTTTTCACATATTGCATATGACTAAGTCCAGTACTGATTTAACTACACAATCGTAGCATGTCATACATTCCTGAACCATCATGGTATTTTTTAAAAATTTGTTAAGAGTTCCTTTTTATAAAAACTTGTTCATTAATATTCTCTCAATGTAATAAGTGAGCAAGGATGAATATTAAAGGACTAAGTCATAATCCTTTTCCAAAAAAAAAAGAAGAATTGGTCTGCTTATGTACGTACTCCCTCCTTTCTTTTTTGTTTGTCTTTGTTGACTTTTAGACATGCCCTTTAACCATTCGTCTTATTCAAAAAAAGACCATTCGTCTTATTAAAAAAAATATTTAAGTATTATTTATTTTGTTATGCTTTGTTTTATCATAAAGGTACTTTAAGTATGACTTATGTTTTTGCATATTTGCACTAAATTTTTGAATAAGACAAATGATCAAAGGGCATGTCCAAGTCAACGGTGACAAATAAAAAAGAACGGAGGGAGTACAATGTAATAATCTTACCCTGTATAAATTAAACCATCTCCACCCCACTTAACACAGGTCACTGAATTAGTGTGACCTGTAAGAGAGATAACACACTTCCTTGTGGTAATGTCCCAAATACGTGCATCGCCGTCTTTACTTGCACTTACAAAACGGCGGCAAGGAGCCTGCAAATGAACTGGCTCCCAAGATACAGCAGTAATCCACTTTCTGTGTCCCTGTTGCAGAAGGCCAGAATAAATGATTACTACTGGATAGCAAGAAGAATGAAAATCTGCAAGATCTAAAGTGCGATAAGCATATCTTCTTTCTAACAATATGCAAATTCAAGATAATAAGAAAAAACAAATGTGCAATAGCTCTCTTCAACTAGCATCCATAAAGTTAGAATTATCGAAAATTCGCACTAGACAAATGATGCATGAATATGATGCAGTGTCTTATAACAATACGCAAATGAATAGCTAGCATAACTTCTCAATTCGTAAATTTTAACAAATGAAGAGTGCATAATGTTACCATAAGTGGAGTGCCCAATTGATTGCCTGTTTTTGGGTCCCATACTATAAGTTCACCTGACTTGCTTCCACTAACAAGATACTTCCCATCAGGTGACCATGCAATGCAAAGGACCCAATTTTTGTGGCCTGGAAGATGCAGGGTTATTTTTAAAACTTTCAAGTACAGATAATATCACCCAACAAAAGAAATTCACAGCTGTAACTAAGAGTCCGAAAGTTATGCTTAGGATCAGTAGAATACATGTAAAAACACAACTTTCATCATAATGTTATGAGTATATAGGTGTTCACCTTTGCATGTGAATAATGGAGTCTGTGTGTTCAAGTCCCAAAAGCGAACAGTGGTGTCACCTGAACCACTAGCCAAACATCTCCCATCAGGGCTGAAAGAAACGGCTAGTACAGCTTCTGTATGGCCTGAAGATTGATAAAGATCATGAATGGATCATTCCATGGCAGTATAAAATCTGAAATTCAACACAAATGGGAGACTGAAAAAAAAAGATCTTTTGCAATATTGGTATGGAATTATTGTGTATTGATTACCTAGGATATAAATTAACTAAAAACATACATGTCATCATGAGCTGCCCACTCTTCAAGAACCCTTCTTTACATGTCATCATGTTCATCATTCAAAAAAGGGTTTGACAATGGGATGCTAATTTAGTGGCATACGATCTTACAAGCATGACCAGAGCAAATCAATTTTTCAACCATGCAAACCCACTAGGTACAACTAAAATTTTGCTTCCAGCAGGAAAAGCCATTGATATTCTCAGATCCTCAAACTCACGTTTGACCATTAGGTTATACATATCACATTTATAACAATTACACATATCACAACCCTCTTGCAGCAAGCATCCAAAAGGTGAGGAAAACAATTCTCTGTAACTGTTTGTCAAACGCAATGTTTAAAACTTCTACATCTAAACCTGTTGAAATAATCAGATGGTAATAAATAGAAAAGGCGACAAAGGAAAAACTTGAAAAACTATGGCTACAAAGCAGAAGTTCATTATGATATAAATATATGTATATTTATTCGCATGATATAAACAAAACTAGAATACAAAGGCATTTGCAGATAAATTTGTTAGTGGTAATTGTTGTACTGTGGGAAAGTCATTAAAACAAAAGGCTGTAAGGTCGTAATGGTAGACATGAAGTCATGAACCCACAGAAAGCATTAAGTGACAGCAATGAGTTTGTGTCCACCTTTCTTGTACCATTTCAAAAAAAAAACAAGGGTAACGAGGAGAATCTGATATAGACATACCAGCGATTGTTGCTGAGCATCGATTAACTGGCCTGATCCGAAAAACTGCTTGTGGTTGATAAACTATCCGCAGAGTGACCTCAACATTGGCTGCATTTTACAAAATAAAATAAAAGGAAAGGAAAGGAAAGGAAAGGTTAGAACTTAGAAAGCACAAATGTGATAGTTTACAATATTGGGTTTTCCACAAGAGAGAAGAAACAACAAAGGCACAGATGAACTGCCGAGTGCGCGGCTGTATCTCACCATTCTTTTGCTGCATGTAAGTGCCAAGCTGAACAGAGAGCTCTTCATCTGCGATGTAGAAAGCATAAGGCAACTTGTCCTCCTGTAATAAAAGTTCTCGGACATTACCTCACGGCTCACCTATAAGCTTTGCAAGACAATTGGGGAAAACAGACTATCTAGCAGATAAGAAATACGTCATGAAGCATCCATGACTTGTCCATTGGCAATGCAGATGTTTAAATTAAACTTGCACTAACACGAGTATATCTTCCTATGTTACAGAGCCCTCCTTATTATGGTATCGCTTATCATGCCCTTCAACAACAACTGAACTCGTTCCTTTCTTTAGCATAAAAACAGCAAAGAATTAAACTGATTCGAGATCAAACCACGGAGCGGGTGAAAGCGATATTACATTGTGGAGAAGATGGTTGACAATCTCCTGGAGCTGTGGCGGGCCGACGTTCTGCGGCAGATAGAGCGGCGCGCCGAGGTGCTCCCCTTCGGGGCTAACCAGCTGGCAAATGACGCTGCTGTCGCCGGCAGCCGCCGCCACCGTGGCCTGCTGGTTTTGGTTGTCCATCTGAAGCAGTGGCGGACGCAGGATCAAAATGTAGGTGGGGCAAGCCTAAAATTAGTTTTGTCTACCGTTATCTCAATACGCCGCATACTAGTTAAACTATATAAACACAACAACAATAATAAGCACAATAGTTAATGATCGCATCCATTGGATATTAAAATTACTAACAAAAAGACAAGAAAACTTAAATATAGTTTGAACACATAGAAGTTAAGTAATAATACCAATTTGCCAAGCACTAGCACCTCTGTAAATTAAATCAAATAACGCTAATCACTAAACCTAGCAATCTAACATTATTGAGAGAGAGTGAGAGACAGAGAGACATTAAGATTTGAGAAGTACAGTGGGCTGTCGGCGAGTGGCGACGGAGCGCAGTGCGGCAGTGGGCGTCGGCGGCGGCGCTCAATGGGCGTCGGCGCGTGGCCGCAGGGCGCACCGGCGGGCGGCGGCGCAGGCCACGGCGCCACGCGGGGCCGCGGGAGGCGTCGGCGGCGCAGCCGCGCAGGCCACGCCGTGGGGCGTCGGCGGCGGGCGGGCCGGTGGGGCGTCGGCGGCGGGGCGGCGGGGCCTCGGGGCCTCGGGGCGCAGCCGCGCTGGCCACGCGGCGGGGCGTCGGCGGCGCCGGGGTGAGCCGGTGAGGCGGTGAAGACGCGGGGGCGCCGGCGGCGGGATCAGGGAGAGGGCAGAGGGGGAACGGGCAGGAGCAGGAGGGGCTGCCGGCCAGGGTATTTGGCTGGCTGGGCTGCTGGGCCGATGGGGGGACTAGGGGTGGAGCGCGTTGGACCGAATCGTGGAGGCCCGAGGCCGGTTTATCACATTTTCTGTCCATAGGACCCAATTTATCAGACATTTGCTCTCTACTTCAACATAGGCATAAACAGGGTCAAAAATTTTAGGTCCGCCCCTGATCTGAAGCAACCGTGCAGCGGCGCCTGCTGCCTGCAGCTCCACTTGCCTCCTCCTTGCCGTCACCCCGCCTACGTGTCTCGCGCCTCGCCGCCGCCCTTGGGCGTGGCACTCGCTGCTTTCAGCCACAAGCTGTGAGCCTGTGATCAGAGCACGATGCCCGGGACGAACTCGGCGGCGGCGGCGGCGACGGAGGCGTCTATGCAAATGCAAGCTGACTGCCAAGTGCTGCGAGCCGTGGGCCTTGAGGAGGAGAATTTGGTTGCACCCACTTGGGCCCCCTCAGATCCAGTCGGCCCGCGGCCTGAGCTCAATTCCCCTGCGTATATATTATTAGGCGACGATTTGAGGACTGACGTTCGACGCTGCGCACGGCTCGATCGATCCACCAACGGCGCATCCAGCCTGCTGAAACAACTTGGCGCCCCCACCGGAACAAACTTATCCCGGCCCCCACCGGAACAAACTAATCCCGCCGCAGCGTGCTCGTGAATCCCTCCCTATTTACATGCAATGACGTCAGCGATGATGTAAGCGAAAAGATTTCTTTTCAGTTTTCTCTTTCGGCGGCCATAGATTTTGACTGGTTGCTCCAATGCACGAACCGTTTGCACTGCTGCGTTCCTCGCGTTTTTACGAACAAAACAAGACCAATATTGCTATATAAAAATTTACTGAAACAATCTGTTATCCTAATGGATATGGCTAGCTTGCTGAAACAATTACTTTTGCTTAGTGGACGTATAACTAAGTGAAACAGTTGGTTTAGCATATTGGAACAATATATACAGCATGCTAAAGCAATTGGTTTAGCCTATTGTAACAATATATATATATATATATATATATATATATATATATATATATATATATATATATATATATATAGAGAGAGAGAGAGAGAGAGAGAGATCTCTCATACTCTAGTGTTTTCAAATTGAGATGCCTAACAACGATCCGACAGTTGATCTTGTTAGTCTTATTGAAATGTAGCCGTTGACCAAGTTTCATATTTTTTGAATTTATTTACTATTTGTTTCATATTTTCAAAATCAACCATCCAATTAGTCGGTAGTGCGTTCAAAAAGCTGATTTTCAAACATAAGAAATAAATAGTAAACAAATTTAAAAAAATGAAACTTGGTCATCGACAACGTTTCAATAAGACAACAAGATCAACGGTTCGATCGATTGTTAGGCATCTCGAATTTGAAAACGCTAAGTAATTAGAGATCTCAAGATCTCTCTCTCTCTCTCTCTCTCTCTCTCTCTCTCTCTATATATATATATATATATATATATATATATATATATATATATATATATATCCTATTGAAACAACTAGTTTAGCCTATTAAAACAATTTGTTTATCTTAATGAAATAATTTGTGCAGCCTATTAGAACAAATATGTTTGGCATGTTAAAACAATTAGTTTAGCCTATTAGCACAATCTATCTAGTCTGTTGAAACAACTTGTACAATCTATTGGAACAAAAAAATTTGTACTGTTGAAACAATTAGTTTAACCTACTGGAACGATATGTCTAGCTAAGTGCAACAATTAGCTTTTCTATTGGAACAATATGTCTAGTCTGCTGAAACAATTAGTTTAGCTTATTGGAAATAATCTGTATAGACTGTTGAAACAATTTGGCTAATGAAAAAATTAAAAATTAAAAATTATAAAAAATATTTAAAATGAGTTAATTAGGATTTTAAATGAATTATGAAATTTGTTCTATGTATTTTTGACTCTAAATGAAATAGAGACAAAAATAAGAAAATTAAATAGGAAAAAAATGAAACGCTCAATTTGTTTGCTAGCAGCGCACTGCATCAGTTCGCGCTTTTTTACTAGCAGCCGTGCGCGGTGCGATCGGGTGGCGCGCGATGCTATAACGTGGTTGCTGGGCACGTGTGTCCGACGACGCCCGGTCGCAAGCATTTCCCATATTATTATTTCTTTCACGAATGTTTAATTTGTACTAGTACTCTGTGTATATAATTTGTAGTATTTATTTCACCCATTTAGAGGAGTAGTAGCTTTTTTCACAGGGGAAAAAATGGGGGTTTGGAGCTTCAGCTTCGGTCACACCATGTGCGGATGTAAGGAGCAACCATGTTTCAATCTATCTCATGAGATATGAAGCGATGGATAGCATAGCTTTCGACTCAAAACATAAAAATAGAAAGTGCATTGCTACATGATGTGATATGGGAAGGGCGTGACTACATGACGATGAGATATAGATCTTGTTTGTTTTAGCTTAGCTTAAATTAAATTAAATAACAATTTGTTATTTTTTATAAATCAAATGATGTAATACTTTCTTTTTTTGTTGCATTTTAAATAGTTATTCTCAGAGTTCGTAAAAAAAATCATACTTTTTTGAACTCTATAAGACGTCTTTGAGGGGTCAGAACCTTTTCAAATTAAAATTTTCAGCAACTTTCAGCTCAAACGAATAAGACCACATAGTGACAAAGGATATTATAGCTTTCAACACAATAGAAAAAACCCTCTAAAAACACAATAGAAAAAAGGAAGAATATGACAGCCAGGAGGAGGGAAAAGAACCTGAGGGTGAAACATTGCAGCCCTATTTGATTCTTTGTTTTAGTTTAGTTTTTGTTTGGTTTAAAAATGTTGTTTATTTGTACAGACCGGTGTAAATTTTTGAAATAATTTTTTTTTTAGAATTTTGTAGGGTTTCCTCAAAAATCTCAATTTTTCAATAATTTATTTAGCTTTTCATACCTTCTTTTAAAGATCGGTCAACTTTTTTAACTACAACCAAAACTAAAAAAGTAATCCAAAGAATCAAAGGGGGCCGTCAGATGTAAATAGTTGCTTTGACTTCATCCTAGGCTAAAATACGTTTCTCATACTCAAAATGATGCATGGGGAAGCATGCTGGGAAGCGATATAGGAGGGGAAATGCTTCCTTGGTCCGTACATGTATGTGCATATTTGTGGTATGCTTAACTACCATAGTACCATCCTAAATACAGGTTGCCAAAAAAACATATGATTGGCTTCCTACCATCGCAAGAAAGGTCCCTCCAAGAAAAGAACCACTTATCAGCCATGGAAATAAAGTGGCTAGCTCTTTAACACATTCAATAATCCAAATACCAATGTTGGCAGCTTCAGTGTCTAACTGGCCAGATATTTTGTGTTCACCGGGAGAACAATATACGCTTGGTCGCTTGGACGAGAACCCCATGGCATCATGAATCATAACTACCGTGACTTCTCTTCTTCCTTGATTTGTGCAATGAAATATCCTTCCCACTGCTTCTCGCTCGACTCCTCCATGCATCAGGGCTCAAATCCCTAGCGTCGGAGTCTGAAGCACCATCTTTCTCGTCCTTCCTGCTATCACTGTTATGCTTCCTATTCCCACTGCTCTTGTCATCCTTCATTCCCAAATTGCTCGTTCTTCTGCTTGACCTTTGATATTGGTTTTCAACATCTGAATAAGCAATATCCTTCCTTCCCAACTTCCTGCCTCTACTGCTTGACCTCTCATATTGACCGTCTACGTCTGAATCAGCATCACTATTTGTGGCTACCCATCTATCATTTGATTCATCGCAGTGCCCCTTGTGCTTTCTAGATTTGCTCCTTAGATCATCTGTCTCATAATAACAGTCGTCTTCTATGTAACGTCTTGAGCTTCTTTTCGTGCCGTGCTCTTTTCCTGTTGATATGTGTGAAGTGGAATAGTATCTCTCAAGAGTGGGATCCTCTAAGGATTGTCTCATCTTTTTGTCTGTATCATAATTGTCAGTGGACCTGCTACCTAAAGGACTCTTGCTGATGTCTGTGTCATTGAAGTATGAAGGCCAGTCAGAGGATTCAGGTTCCAGACTTTCTTGGTGTTCAGATTTGTGCCTCCTAGACCTAACTGTATCACTGTCTACTTTTTCTACATCACCATGGTGAATTCTGCGTCTTTTTTCATGCGCGTGCTTATGGGACTCTCTTTCAGTTTGAATGGCAGAAGAATTTTTACCAGTATTATCTTCAATCACTTGGCCTCGATGTTTATTTTCTGCAGACAGTTTCCTTTTATGTATACTGGACTCATACTTTTTGCTGCGGCTGCTTTGTTCTTGATTCAAATGTGAATAATCTCTGAAAGAGTGTCGTTTATTTGCATCTTCATCCCTGGATCTATTTGAGACATACCTATTGAGTGATTGAGTCAAAATTAAAATATTAAACATACATCATTTGGACTTGGTACCATGAAATAAAAGTTATATAATTACATGATTGAAGACTGAGCATGTACCTGTCATCGGAGCTTCTCATCCTCTTCCTATCTGAACTTTGTGACCGTTCAAAATGTGGGGTATCACTCGCCTTTCTATACACATCATTATCCGAGGGACCAAAAAGAGCATTCATCTTCCTAGCCCAGTATTTAGGAGGAGGATTGTCCCAATCAGCCCACTCATAATCTCCTCCAGGGTTGCGAAAACAATGAATAAAATTACAAGCAACTCCATGTGAACATGTCTGTTAAACAGGAAGAATGAAACAGATAACATAACCGTATTAATCATCTTGATTTAATTCATGAAAACCCACAGAACATGTATTGTCATAAATATCATTGCTGCAAATGTGCTTTGCATATGTTAAATAAACCAAGAGAAATTAAGAAAAAAAAGGACTAGTTGTAAATTTTAGTTGCCTACCTTGAATCTTGATCTCATGAATTCACCACATATAGCAGCCTTCCATCTTGTCAAAGCAACAAACTCGCATGTTATCTAAAAAGGAAAATCCAAGTTTAGCTTATCAAAAAGTTGCATATCAGCATTTGGAAACATATTTATTAATTTAACAGTAGGAATAATATCTCAAGTTGAGGGATCCTCTCATACATAAGAACGCATCCACACGAATGCTTTTCAGCCAGACAACTGCGCTCATATAATAACAGAACTCACAGTATTTGAGGAATAAAATAATTAATTACCTGCTTTCCAGCAAAATAGCGCCCATTCATGCTGCTGTACGCAAGGAGAGCAGAATCCAAGGATTTGTAACGCACATAAACATTTCCTCGAAGATGGACTGATCCATTTCTACATACCTAAAATAATAATATTTGGATTGATCTCAATGAGGATAAGATAAATTAATAAAGAGATTCTAAATTTAGTTATCTTTCGACCTGCAAATGAAATGATTAGGCCATGTTGTTCAATCTGAAAAAAAAAAACTCTAGTGTATAGCAGGGTTTAATCTTCAAACTCCCAATGTGGAGCGGGATTTAGAAATCACCCTGCTTATGATCCATTTGAAATTTAACACACAGATAACAAATAAAGGTGCAAACTGACCATAAACTACTTTTAACACGCCATTCTTACTAGATAATTGAAGAATTAACATTTGCCTTATATTGGATAATAGAGAGCTAACCTGCTAATGTTATTACATCTTTTAGTCTATACACTAAAAAACTACAGATCACCCATAATAAAAAGTGCATATGGCCTAACTTTTCCAAATAAGACAAAGGTATTCCTCTAAGGCAGCCAAAACCCTAAGAAGTAAGGAATAAATCATGATCCTCTGAGATCAATAATCATGCAAAGTTAGCGATAAAGTACTATCAATGCAGTAGATGAAGAAGCATTGGCAGAGGAAATATTCTGCAGTCTCAGAGGAAATGAAGTAGAAATAAACCTTGAAATTGACAAGTTCGCCAAATTTCAGAAATTCTGTATGCACGTCTTCATAAAACTCTTCATATTTCTGTTCAATCTCTTCATCTGTAAACTGGATAATGTTAAAGAAAAACAAGTTAGTGCAAGCAAAAGAAGAAATTAACCCCATCAGTACAATTTCCCTAATCAATAATTTAATGAAGTGGACACCATCGAGAAAGGGGACATTGAGAAATTAAACAAGGAAATGCAACATAGAAAAATATCCAACAAAATACTAGGGACCTACTAAAGCACTGGTTTACCATCATAAATTTGGTCGTGTCCAAAATGGGTTAAATAGATTCACCTGTCACCCACTCACCCTAACGGCCGCCAAATATAAGAACAGCTCCTCAAAAGTTCAACATGTTAAAAATATGCCAGAACTATTGAGCTGCCAAGGAGCCGGTTCATCAATAATTCCCAAGACATGTTCAAACTTTAAACATTGAAGATGTTTCCAATAATCTAAAAATAAGCATGAAAAAGATCATCCACAACAACAATGAGATTATAATTTAGGATACAGAGGCAGATCAAATTTCAGGGCGTCCTCAATCAAGTGAAACCAACTGGCTTGATCACTGTTTGCCTCAATATGGATTTCCGAGGGAACTACATCAAATAACATGCATTCTGTTGTGGGTCTGAGAGGCTGAGAGTAGCCAGCGTGTCAAGAGAAAACTTTAAAAAGCAACAGACATCTTTAGCACTCAAAGGAAAATATTACAAATGACTGAAAGTGGTCAGTTATTTAATATGCGTAGCTGGTCATTATACATACCATAAGCTTAGTAATTTTGTAGTCATTAACATGATTGAGCACAAAACTATTAGAACTTATAATCACAAAAAATAGGAGTATGTGGGAACGAATCTTCTTGTGGGTAAAGAGTTACTGTCATGAAAGTAAGGGTGAAAAAACTAAAATGATGCGTATAAATAAACAATAGTTTCAGGATACAACTTATATTTAAGAGATTGTCCTCTAACAAACCTCAAGCCCTTCATCTTGCTCCAAAGAAAGGCCTGGGCCATTATACATGTTCTTCATGAGCAGTGTGCATGATTTATCAGGGTAAAAATGAACTCTGCTGCAGCGCACACCAAAGCGGCAAGCCCCTGTCTTGAGGTGAAATGGGCAATGTGCCTTATCCTACAGAAAAAATATAAGGAAAATTACATTGGTGCAAAGGAAGGCATGGATGTTAGGTAGAATAATTGGTATAATTTTAAGTTTTAAATAGCAGGTAGCAGAAGCATAGCAGTGGACTCTTTAGGATAGCATATATGAGAGATATATTGAGTGCTACATGCACTGATATAGATCATTAAAACTGTAAAGATATACTTAATCTTAAACTATAAATCCTAGGCATAACTTGCATACATCATCAAAAATATCAAAATACCCCATGTTAACAACTAGAATAGTATCAAAATCAAGAAAATTTTCTGGTGAAAAAATAGGGAAAGTCGCATCATCTTCATGGATTTGTGAGAATATGGGAAGTTAGAAAAATAGGTAATAACATGAAAGCCTGATTGATGGAATGGGCAATGGCTGATACTAATGGATGTTACAAATGAGAGAGAGAGTTTAAAAGTTTTGGGCAATAACACTGATATAGCATATAACGGGTAGCGTGTATATCAGCACAATGTATCAGCGATATTGCATTAAAATGCAAGGAAAACCAATACGTACCGCCCGGGGTGCCTTGACTGTCATGGTGCAATATTTTAAAACATAATTTTTACTATGTCATTGCATTATAGATTTATAGGTATATCTTTCCTGTCCCTACTGCAAAGAGAACCATGGAGCATGCCTGTTCAGTTCCAAAATTTGGAGTGTCTTGAGCAACTTTATCAAGTGCTTCTTGAGCAGATAAGGAAGATTCTCTCCTCTGTGAAGTGAAAGCTACAGACTGTGGTGGAAGTGGATTTGACGTAGGCCTTTCTTCCTGCAAGATATATAGAGTGCCATTTTGAGATGATCTGAGAGCTATACTAAAGAATCAGCAACACTTCACAAGTAGAATTTGGACCTCCTGAATTGGCGGTTTATCCTTGGCCTTCCTTGGGACTTTGACCATTTTCTTCTTCACAGTGATTTCATTTCCTTCCCATATGATCTCCGCCGGTCCATCTTCAACATATTCCCATTCCCCATCCCCCTCCGACTCGTCCGCATGGCCATCTTTATGCTGCAGTAGTACAAATAAGACAATAATTAGACTCCAGCATCAGCATGTGCACCCTAGTTAATTTTGAAAACATGCAACAGAAAAAAAATCAGAAACTGCATCTACATTGCACCAGCTGGTAGAACAATTCCTAATGAGAAATCCACACTAAATGGATTGAGCCAGTGAAGTACATTCATCTAGAGGATGGAAATAAATGTAGTGGACAATCAGAAACTGATAGATTACACGGAAACTGGTTGTTGCATTCGCATGTGCTTCGACTTTAACAAACACAGTAACAAGTAGACAAATGGCTAAAAACACTTGTTCGGGGGAAGCTGGGAATGATAATAGGGAAAGTGCGTAGAGATAGACCTTCACGCTCGAGGAAACATCGGGAACCGTGGCCTCCTCTTGGGCAGCCGCAGCCGCAGCCTCCGCCGCCGCGGCGGCGGCGGCCTCGAGCCATCGGTGCTCGGCCTCCTCGAAGTCTCGCAGCGCGCGCTCGGACGCCTCGGCCTCGGCCTCCTGCAGCTCTCGGAGGCGTCGCTCCTCCTCGGGATCGGCCGCGAGCGCCTCCGCCGCCGCCCGCGCGACCGCCGCGGCATCCCTCCGCGCGCGTCGGCGCCGCTGCCTCTTCCGCTCCCGCTGCTTCTCCCTCCTCGTCGCGGCCGTCGCCGCCGGAGGATCAGTGGCCGCCGCGGACATGGCCGCCGGGAGCCGGGAGGGAACTAGCACTACCTCGTCGATGGCTCGGCCCAGCCCCGTGAAGACGGTGCCGGAATAGCGGAGGCCTTAGGCCACAGGCCTCTACTGGGCTTTTTTTTGTCAAACTAGAGTTGTTAGGGCCCGACAAAGGCCTGCTCAATTTTCATTTCTTTTTCGCTCGCTCCGTGCTATTTCTCTACTGTTATAAAGCACCTAATGGGCGTGGTGGTTGCTCGAACTTTTAATCTGGACCGTTCATCTCGTGTGTGGCCACTTGATTTGCACCGACCGATACCTATCTGCTCGCTACCGATTCGTCCGTCCGATGATTGCGGATCGCGTTAACTCCCGCCCGCCGCGCCCCCTCTCTCCGCGCCACCTCCCTCTCTCCTCTCTCCCGCAGCCCCCGCCGCTCCACCGCCCCCGCCGCCGCACCCCCTCTCCGCCGCCCCCTCCCTCTCTCTCTCTCCGCCGCACCCTCTCTCTCTGCCTCCCGCCGCGCCCCCCCTGTCTCACCCGGCCGCCGCCCGTAGGTTTCCCCGCCACCTCCCACGATCCCGACGCCCCGCCACCCCACCTCCCTCTACACCCCGCCGGTCGTCCCCCTCCCTCTCCCTCACCCAAGCCGCCGCCCCGGCGTCCTCCGCCGCGCCCGCGCCGCCCCGGTCCTGGCCTCGCACCGCCCCAGCCTTGCGCCGCCGCGCCTCCGCCGCGCCCGCTCCGTCCCGGTCCTGGTCTCGCGCTGCCCGAGCCTCACGTCGCCACGACTCCGCGCTCGCCTCCGTCCTCACCCTGATGGGGCCGCCTCAGGCCGGTGCCGTCATCCGCCGCCCCCTCTCTCCCTCCCTCCCTCCACCGCACCTCCCTCACTCCCGCTGCCCCCGGCCGCCGCATCCCCTCTCTCCCCGCGACGCCGGCCGCCGTCATGGCGCAGATCTGCATATCGCCGGCCTGGAGAGGTACGTGTTCGTCCTTCCCTCCATCCACTGTCGTCGCATCAGCCGACCTCCCCTCCCTTCTCCATGTTGCTGCCTCCTCTCTTCTCCCTTCCCCCGTGCTGCTGATAAACTGAATCTTCTTTTGTGTTAAACTGAACCTATCGTGTTCTAAAATGAGCAGAAAGAGTACTGATTTTTGGTCGCTCGTGCTTGCTTAAATTGTTCATGGCTGGTGCCTTCCTTTGTCCGCATTACGAGATGATGGCCCTTAGGGTAGCCTTGGTTCGATCCCCTTCGCAAAATATGATTAAGAATGGTAAAATTGCCAAAATACCATTATAGTTCTGAAAGAATAAGCGCTATATTCTTCACTGTGTTTGGAGTCCTGACCTATTAATTGGACCAATACAATTGATTAATTGAGATAAATTGATGTTCAGTTAGCTTTTCTGCAGATAGAAGGATGAAATGAAGAAGATGGCTGCGGACCAAGATGAAAAGAATCTCTAGATTTAAGAATTCTCATTATATTTTTGAAAGAATAAGCACTATATTCTTCACTGTGTTTGGAGTTCAGACCTATTTATTTGACCAATCCAATTAACTAATTGAGATAAATTGATGTTCAGTTAGCTTTTCTGCAGATAGAAGGACAAAATGATGAAGATGGTTGTGGGCCAAGATGAAAAGAATCTCTAGATTTAAGAATTCTCATTATATTTTTGAAAGAATAAGCACTATATTCTTCACTGTGTTTGAAGTTCAGACCTATTTATATGACCAATCCAATTAATTAATTGAGATAAATTGATGTTCAGTTAGCTTTTCTGCAGATAGAAGAACAAAATGATGAAGATGGTTGTGGGCCAAGATGAAAAGAATCTCTAGATTTTTGCCTGACACTAAAGGTTTTTTGGACTACAACCATCAACTTATCGAGATCCAGTGACAGACTGACAGATATAGAATACTAAGTAATCTTGAAAGTGGCTAGCTATTGAAAAATATTACTGCTGGCAGAAAAGGTTAGCATAATGCTCTAATATCTATTTTTGTGTCATACTTTGCATTTACTTTGGGCCTATGCTATAAATTCATTCTGTAAATGAGGGGCAAGCAAACGAGTATGGCTAATCAGCTAATGACACCTTGTTTTCAGGAGTTGTGGTTACTTACTGTTTGTTGTATGCCTCATTTCTCACATATTGCCAAAGATAAAATTCAATACCAGATTGAAAGTATAATTGATGGTGCAGCCCACAGATTTTGAAGGAAAAGTTTTTAACAAAGCTTATACACTGACATGGTACAGGGTGGAAATAAACAAACATCTAAACCTGTACATTTTGACTATCCATTCTTGCCCAGGATGTTCCTGAAATGTCTTTGACTTCTATTTGTTCCATGAGTATTGGTACATAAGCGTCACCGTACGAGGGATAGATGATCGATGTGCTGACTTATATCTTTTAATTTTTCGTAACTTGGTTTACCATGATTTATTTGCTTTGAAGGAGCAGTATTTGATAATCATGATTACAATATGATGAGTTAAGCTATTCACAAGGTGATAGAAAAATATTTGGTCTGTTTCCTTCATGCTTCTACTTACATAGATTTGCTTCAGGAACTGGCAGAGGATCTGTATCATATCCATAAAGAAATTTCTTAAAAAAAATTTTATGTTCAGGTAACACGAGGCAATGGAATGCCCTCCTTTGCACATCAGTTTTGAGTCAGATGCCTTATTTTGACTTTGGACATGTCTATTGTCTACATAAAACTTTGAAAATAGAGAAACAGAAGCCTCCAAAAGTTATTGATCAAGGCAAGTTGTATATTTATTTGCAAATCAGTATTTTCCACCCACCCAAATACATGCATAATCCTGTCTGAATTTAGTAGAGTTCCTTTTTGAACAAACTTTTTTTAATTGCTGGCTTTAGGAGTCTTTAATCTGATAGATTTTTTTAGCAATTTTTGTCACCGAATAAGCAACATCTTATTTTAAATATTTGAAGAGAATGCTAGCATAACCCCAAGTTTTACTATCTTTATTTATCTTGGCCGGAAAGTATTTGCTCTTCTTTCCTCTCCTTGTTTTAAGGATCTCAATAATATTACACTTTTCTATTACAAATTTGTAAGTTTGTTCTTCACCATCTATGAGTTTTGCATGGATCTTACATCAAGTTTCTTCTAGGTTAGTATTTCTCTTCTGTTTTTTCACTCAAAATTGGTTCAATTATATTTTCCGCCAACACCTACTGTTTAAATATTCCTGTTTAGATATCAGGCAAATAAATATTCTTTAGCTCATCATTTATTCTAAAAAGCTTATTGCTATGCCCCAGAATTTGCATACACCTGATGGAGAGTTGGTAGATCCCTACATGCATATATGGTTGTCAGTTGTTATCTGGGTGAGGGTATCCATGATGCATCTAGGTAGTGTTATTTATGAGACTTTCTTTTGAATTTTTTTATTTTCGTAATTGATTTTTTGTTACTTTGATTTTCTAGAATTTATTTTTAATATGTTTCATCCCTCTTTTGAATTTCTCTATGCCATTCTCTCCTTAGTGCAGTCAAACAAACAACATCTCTACGCAGTCTGTATAATCTCATACACATAACCAAACAACAACCATTTGCATCATCTCAACCTAGCTCCAACCAAATCTCAACTAAATTTCTAATTTCGACTTTCCATACAAATTTTCATTCAACTGAAAAGGTAACCAAACAGCCTATTAAAGAAATTGTTACATTAAGCCATCTTCTTGAATGCATGGCACATGGTTGTATGGTTCTATTATCTGATAAACAGTTGTACTTACATGTATATATAGACACCTTCAAGCACCGGAGCTTACCCGTGCATCTTCTTTTTGCTTCAAAATCTCTTCAAGCCAATCAGGTTTTTAAAATATATAAAGCTGGTGAACGTACCTGTCGTACAATGGACCGGCCTAAGATAAAGGGTGATTTCAAAACATGACTCTTTAAATTTTAAATTTTAGAATTTGCCACTCTAGCTCACCGTTGTAGACATGGAATGTTAATTATAGAAGTAACACACACACACTCACGCACGCGCACACACACACACACGAGTTTTTAATAATGTAAAATCTTGATATTTTTCTATACTAAAACCACAATCCATTATCTAAGGAAAGAAAATAACGAGTGATCGGATATTTTGCTCATAAAAAGATCTTTAAATTAAGTTGATTCTAGATTTATACTAGGATAGATATTAGTGCTCTCGAGGTGCTGGTTGGTGTCATCATCATTGACTTGGGCTTAGCTTTACTCAACGTGTGTGTGCAAATCTTTTTTGGCCGCTCCTTTTGCTGCCACGCCTGAGCTACCGTCAAATCTCAAGCACTCCTTTAAAAAAAAAAAAGGAGGACGAAAATGACGTGGCTATGATGGAGATGCACAGGTCAGAGAATGCGCCAAGAAAGAACACAAATGGGCCTAGGTCTAGTACCGCCGTACAATAAAGAAAAAACATTGGTGCACATGGTAAAATGAGTGGGTTCACTATATATCATCGCGATTTTATTGTATAACACTCTAAATTTAGGACTCTTTACCACTTGATAAACTATTATACTCGACTAAAGAGGAGAGATAGACAAAATATCTAATATCTAGTTTGCCCTGCGTGTTACTTCATATGCATGGCTAGAAAAATGAGGTCCTTTTCAAAAAAATATAAGCTATAATATATCTAGAGCAAATTACACTGGGTATTAGGCCTTGTTTGTTTGAGCTTCTAGCCTCAAAAGTCAGAGGCTCAAACAAACAGCCAGCTTTTGAAAACCTCTTTTAATAAGCTAAAAGTCCTCTAAAAGTTCAAATTGTACTGTGATATGATAAACTGTTTTTTATTTTTTTTTTTTAGAAACAGTTTTTAGAGAAGCTGTAGCTCAAACAAACAAGGCCTAAGACTTGTCCCAATGGTTTAAATAGGTTCCAAATCTCCAAAACTACAAATTTAGGTACACAAAGTTGTTCATGTGGTTTAAGTTAGATAAAAAACCATGAGTTTTAGCCAATTGAATGACTTGGCCAACCATATCTCCACTTGGCACAGTAAGATATGAGAAAAGAAGAGAGAGTGGATCTCGGAGAGGAAGGGACAGTGGATCTAGGAGAGAGGAAGAGAGAAGAAGAACAAAAGTGGGACACAAAAGTTAAAGCGTATATTGATCGTATTTTCGACATGTATACGCATAAAAGGGTATGTAATGATAAGTTTATAATAGAGTTAATATACACTTTATAACGATATCTACGTCAAATCACGTTTTGCAATAACATTTGTGTGAAATTGTTGTTTTATAGCGCACCCACGGTTTTTTAAGGAAAAAAAAACTTTATCAACATATGTTTTCTAAAGTTCTGACAGGGTTATTTTCCCCGAGACGTCCGAACGTCCGATCGAGGCGCCTACGGCATACCGGGGACCTCCCCATGCGGCCCTGCTTGCTTGCTTCGCTTCGCTTCTCCTCCCACCCCGATCCGCGCCGCCGCTCCCCGCGCCTGCGCCGCCCGCATTCGCTCCCAGCAACAGCGGCGGCTCCACCACCACCCCGCCCCGCCGTGCCCTTTCTGACCCTCGCCCCAATTCGCCGCCCGCCGTGCTCCCCCAGCTCTCGGCTCCCCGCCCCCCGTCCGACCCACGATCTGCCCATCCTCGGCTCCTGCCAATCGGGCGGTCGATCTCGCCGGAATGGTGCCGGCTCTTGGGTTGCATCCCTGCTCCGGTTCTTGCGGTGCTAGTGGTTGGTAGAAGGTAGGAGCGGTTCTTGCTGTGCCGTTCCTCCCTCCCTCCCCTTTCTTCCTCCCCCAAGATTCCAAGATTCTTGCGAGCATCTGGCTGCCGCTATTTCTCCGCACTGCAGTTTGCTAAGCGTCAGAAGCTTCGTTTCTAAGGTGGAATCCCGCCGGCGGCGGCGCCAGCTCTTGTGCTCTGGGCTTGTCTCTGGGACGCTGGGACTAGCGCCTGTTCTTGTTTAGTTGAAGACTCGAAGCCCTGTTGCTTTCTGTTACTTGAAGCCCGGCTGCTGGAGCTAGGAAAAACCGGATCTTGTGCTTGCGCTTTACTCGTCAATAGTAAGTTGCTACCACAAGTTGGTTCATCGGTTCGGTGTGTCCATTGTTATCTAGGTCCAACTCTCCGGAAATGTTCATTAGTCAGCTTTCCGTTGCTTCGTAACGTATGTATGTGATGCGCGTAGTAGATCAAGCGCCGAGGCTCGTCAGGAGAACCCATAGAAGCTAGAGTTTCGCTAGGATAAATGAGAAATTTTGGGCCCATTTAGGTATTTTCTAAGTCGATTGCTCTGGTTATGTACTGGTAGGACAGTTTGGTGCAGCGATGTCTTGTGCCTCACCAGATCCACCAGACTACTGCTCGGCCACGTCGCCTGAGCTTAAGCTATACCAAGCCTTCATCTTCTCCGTGCCAGTTTTCTTCACCTTTGTCTTGCTTCTCTTCTTCTACCTGTTCTACCTGCGGCGGCGCAGAGCAAATTGGCAGTCCTTGAGGATGAGGACTAATATTTTAATTCGGGGAGATAACACTAGGGTAAGTCATCCTCTATGTTTCTTCAGAAAAAATAATTTTTTTCCCCATGTTATTCGTGTATTGGGGATCTTACCATTTGATTTGTCTTGTGTTGAACTCAAGCTGGAGTGCGGCATAAAGAAAGAGGTACGGGAAATGTTGCCGGTTGTGATATACAAGGAGAGCTTCTTGATCAGGGAAACACAGTCAGTGATCCACCCCTAACATGTTTGATGCATTTTATATAATTATGTTAGACCATAGCTCACTTTTCCATTTTAATATGTGTTCTCCAGACACTGTATTACTGCAATAAATATGTATCCTTTGATTTGCACACGGTTGAAACAATTAGTTAACAAATGTAGTATCTCCAAGCTTTCCATAACAAGTTTAGTGGTGTGCTAGATTTTGGTGATATTTAGTAAGTTACAATGAAATTTTGATGAATTTTGTTGATTTTGAAAAAATAAATGTTGTCGGCATCTGTATACTCATGAACTTAGGGTAATAATGCATGGAACTATTTGCTACAGAATTGTGTCATGGATTTCACTCTGACTACCTATTTTTCATTCTCAACAAGGAAAAGAACATATATATATTCAGGTGTGTGGTCAAATAGTGTGCTCTCAGCTTGACAGGACGTAGGAGATACTTCTATTGCGGTCAGCTAAAATCTGGAAGTACATCAAAACTGTGCATCGATAAAAGCTTTACAAAATATATATTGCTACTAGTATGCTAACAATATAATTTATTTGGAGAAATAAACATAAGTGCAAGCTTCACAGCCTGTGGTATCAAATCCCCCCCAAAAAATACATGAAAGATTAAAACGCAGAAAGCTATGAAGGCTAGCCTATTTTCTAATTTTTTTTATATGGTGATTTAGTTGGGTAGACTACCAGAAATCACATACTGGCTTGTGGCTTCTTCAGTTCTTGCAAGTGTTCTGGAGGAAATGGCAAGGAGAAGAAATTACTGAAGTTCAGAAAATCACATATGAGTCTGTTACAGGTCTTCTAAATATGCATTTAGATGACTCCATGGCAGTCCCTTCCAGATTAATGCTCGCAGATGATTTTATTAAAGTGTTCTCCGATATGACATACTTGTTTAGATATGATGTAGGAATATTTTGTTGATCACACCACAAAATTAAGTATTAGTCACGTTGTGTTGCATACAATTTGGCTTGTTGATTTACATGATGTTTATTCTCTGGAACCTATATGAAGGGCAATATGTTACCTGCTATAATGGTAGTACCGGAGCATATGAGATGACTGCTTGCTTTTCTTGCACTTCTCTCTACCAGAGTTAATTTCTGTAAGATACTAAGATTGCTGATTGAAATCTACCTCTCCACACAAACGTGTTGTCTAAACTACAATATTTATTTCTTTCTACTGCATTTTATTCAGCATTGTTTCTTTAGTTGGTTGTCTTTTGCTCTGATCACCTAATCATTGTTGCTAGATGCTCCGTCTGCTTAGCAGACTATCAACCGGACGAGCGGCTTCAGAGAATACCTCCTTGTGGCCATACCTTCCATATCGATTGCATCGACCACTGGCTCTCTACAAACACTACCTGCCCCCTTTGTCGAGTGTCGCTCCTTCCAGCTCCCAAAGCTTCCAGCATGGATTTGGAAGCACAAACTGTCCAAGAGCAGGACAACTCTTCAAATGTACAGTATCAGGAGGGCCTTGGTGACAATGTCAACACGCAACCAGGGGATCAGGCAGTGGAACAGGGTGGCGAGGGCCTGACGCATCATGGTGAAGGACAAATGAGTAACGCAGAGTCATCTGTCAGGATAATTGTTGAGTCTGAAGCTGATGCTGAGGCGTCTCAAAGTGCAACCTGCCGGTCCTGTAAACCGAAGAAGTAAGGCTTCTGCTGATGTAATGTTGCATTTTTGGTTGCTTACAAGGGTAAATAAGAGGCACGTAAAGATCTCCTGTAATGATGTACCCATTTTACAGAAACAAGATAGGTCTAATCTTGTACTGGTTCATAGTTCACAGAAACCGAGAAACGACTGTAATGTCTGTTGGATTGAATGCAAGACAGTAGGACCAGAGGTGACGGAAATGAAATCGGCAAGGTCCTTTTCTTTCACCTGTTTGAACTGTGCTGTCAATTGTTACCTGAAATTATTTGTTTTATTGTTTAACTTTAACTATTTGAAGGTTAGCTGAAGCCATTTGTCTTGACTTGTTTACTGACTTATTTTTGAGATTTCATTAGCTTCTTGTTCGACCAGTTTTTTATATCTTTCATTAGCTGCGTGTTCTTACTTGCTTTGTATAGCTTTTATCAGTGGTTTTAAGATTTTTGTGAAACGGGTTCAACAAGCGAAAGCTAAGCTTTTGCAAACAGCAGTTCTTACGTATCTTTAAGCTAACAAATAGGACCATCTAGTCTACTGCACAATCGCCTGGAAATAAAACAAGTGTCAGTTAATTTTGTTGGAATTTCACTATAACTATACTAAAGCTTTACATTATTAACAAGTGCAATTTTAGTATTACTGGTGTGCAATTTTATATTGATTAAAATAGACATAATGACTTAAAACATAGAAATACAAAAGGTAAGCACATGTATTTAACAAATCTACATAATAATAAAATATGGGAAATAGATAGTTAATAAATATCAATTTTATATTAAAATTGCACCTTGGTAAGTAGTACAATTTTAAAGTAGTGACCCATAGTTTAAAAAAAAAATTGAGATCTCTCTCAGAATTAGCAAATCTGAAAAAAAAAAGAGAAATCACCATCATACGACTGATTCCGTCGTGCCAGATGCTGCAGGTGGGAGCACTCATCACAAGGCAACACGCATCTGCTGCTCGATCTACAATTGCAAAGGCAAAAGGAACAAAAGCGTCGCTGGTAGATTGCATCATCACAACAAACAAAAGGGAAGTGCGGCATTGGTTCAGTTCATTCATATGTACATGTACAGATGACAAACACAGACTGGCTTCCACAAGGAGACAGACAAGGCCAGTAGCAGGAAAGCACAGGAAGATACTCCAACTTCCAAAACCACTCGGATGTACAAAAATGGGAAAGGTTTTGCTGGGATAAAAAGGGAAAGCTGTGGACACGAAAGGTGTACAAGAGATGGCAAGCAGGCGTAATACTGTATGTTGCAGGAAGGTAGCAAAGGAGCATGCATGATGCCGCTGCTGTATTGCTGTTGCTACCGGATCACAAGACAAGACTCCTTTTTACCGGGTCGAGTTGCTGCACCCTCCCTTCAAATCTTGCAGCTTCCAACCAGTCATCTTCCCCAGACCAAAACCGAGCACCCCGGATAAAAAGGCGGATGGAAGGTTGTCACAGCTGCCTCCCAGCATCTTTGCTGGCAGGGGAACTCCCCACCGGTCCAGCGGCAGCCATGCCTCCATGATGCACGAGCTCTTGCTAGTCTCAAGGATCATGGGCATTGGCCCCCCATGATCAGCATCCCAAAATTAAAATGCGGAAAAAGATCGGGCTGAGTTAGCTTTCAGCAGTCCTTGACAGTAACCGGGGCAATGCTGCCCAGGTCACTCTGCGGCATGTCAGATACTGGCGATGGTTTGTTTGGGCTTGGCTTGATGGTGTCACCAATGGCTGGCAGCTTGGCCTTGGGAATCAGCTGCTTGGCCTCCTCGTAGGAGTAAATGTATATCCTTTTCACCATGCTGCAAAATTCACTGAAGTACGAAATGATCCGAATGTGGTCAGTCATGAATTCAGGATCAAAACAGCGCTAAAAAAACAAGGGGATGCAAGGGTAACTTACGGCCATGGGTCATCCCCAACCAGCATCATATCATCCTCGTCATCAGTGTATATAAGCTTCCATTTCTTGAGGCTGGCAGAGAGTTCTCCCTGGATATCAAACATCTCCTCTAGCTTGCAATGAAGATCATCGTATCCGTGTAGCCTTGTCAAGTCCACTGCCCTTCCAACTACCATTCCTTGCATAATTACCTGCAAGAAAAACAGTAATCCAATGATGCTGCCATCTACAAGAGGGTTTTGAGCGTCATCCCAAAAAATATTAATATGATTGCGTCAACACCTTGGTACAGCTCCTGACATGCCGACTCTGAGTTTCGAGAGGAGAACGCTCACTACTTGCTGCTGGGGCATCCGATTTGTTAATATGGGATGGTTGCGAGAGCTGATCAGACTCCGCGTCTACTGAGGCAGCTGGTTGGTCTTGACCAACACCAGAAACAGTAACTGCTTGTGATGTTGCTTCCACAGCGGAGCTTATCTCAATTCCAAATAATCTACAGCCAGTTGTAGTGGGTTCTTGCTTCCTTTCCGGTGGAGCTCTGCTAATGCTAGTAGAGTAGGAATCTGCTCTTGTCTCTCGAATTGGCCAGTAAAAATGGTTGTTGGTTAGACTGGACGGTTCATTCTTTGTACTGAATCCAACATTCAATGATGATGAGAAGATTGAAGTGTGGCTTGGTGGATATAGTTCTTGTTTTCGCTGTAGCCCCGTAAATGAGAAAGCGTGTGTAGATTCAGCTGGGGATTTCCACAAACCTGAGATAAATATAGAAGGGGTTAGATATGTCAGAGCAATGACTGAAGAGAAACAGCACTGCTGATAAGATTTCTACCCCTATGCTGAGTAGTGACTACTGTTGGCGTTACATTGAACAACAATCTGCAGCAACAGTTTGGTAAGTGCATACCAAAAACTGGAGGGAGTTCTGGAGCAATAGAAGTTGAAGCAGGAGGTCGTGAACGCTTATTTCTTGCAGGAGGTTGTGGAGGCTGCTGATTAGTTGCAACAAGTGGTTCCAGTTCCCATGGTGAAACTTTATCTGGACGAGGAACAGCGGATGGCTCATCCCATTGAACCTGTTGATGAGCACAACTGAGATATTAGAAGATATAAATGAAAGCATGACAATAAAGCTCTAAACATCTTGCTGAACACACATTTCTTCAAATATTTCATGGCAGGAGTGAAGGAAAATTTGAATTCTGCCCTAAAATTCAACAAAAAATGATCACCTTCAAAGATCTCCAGTCAGAATCTGCCCAGGGAGAAGTTTCCATGTTTCCCACACCAATGATTGTCCCACTAAACCTGTAACCCACGGATAAAACATACATGAGATGTGCCCACACAATTTCAAAGTCAATGAAACATCAGTGGGTAGAAAATAAATTGGAGATCATCACCTTCTTTCAGGAGCTTCGTCGCCCTCAAATCTCATCTTAAACCTCATTCCAACATTCATCTTGTGGTTCTTAGCTTCTAGGTACTTGTTAACACTCACGACAAACTCAGATCGACTTGTTCTGAAATAATCAGATAAAAACTTAATTTTGTGGATAAGTTTACAGTGAGCACATATTTCAACATATCAATACTTGATAGACATAAGTTTAACACAAGAAACATCGCCTGATAGGAAATAATCACAAGATATTCATAACAACAACAGCAACAAAGCCTTTAGGTCCCAAACAAGTTGGGGTAGGCTAGATCACAAGATATTCATTCATGAAATAAAAAATTGTAATAATGCGATCAACAAAAGTTGATCATAATGCTTTGAACACCTATGTGAACAAAGCATCCAATCTCTAAAGTGGAACAAACATTAAAAGGCCACCTCAGGTAAACTGATAACAACATTTTTGGTTTATTTTACAGTGTCACAAGTCCACCTGAGAAACTGCGAGAGATACATGAAGCATTGCACAATAGAAGGTATAAAATGAAAAGAGCCAAACCTAGGTTTGTAGAAAACAGAAAATAGAGTTCCAGTGGAGATGGCATGGGAAGCAGTTGCTAGGACTCCAAGATGCATGCTGTGGCTTGATATCACTGATGACGGCATGTTGTTCAGTTGCCTCATGAGCCTCCTTACACCAACTCGTAGATCTCCATTTTCACCTCTAATTGATGAATATCAGTTAGCAGAAGTTCATCCATGATTCAGCAGAGTCAAGAGACATACACGAATCTGTTAAAATGGACCTAAAATGTGTTATCACATACCTCAAGAAGATAAATGCGTCACCAGCAACCAATCTTTTTGAGCTAACAAAAACACTCCAGCCAGTAGTAAGTAGATGCCGTCTAGGTTGTCCTAAATAAACAACGAAAGAACCCTCCATGAGATTTAACAGCTTTAAAAATTGCATAACTTAAAAAAAAAATTGGCAGCCGTTTTTTCCATATTGAAGTGAAGAAGGGGACTAAATACAGTTGCAAAAAAGTTGATGTATGAAAATGATAACAATAATTAGACAAGAGTTAAATACTGAAATCAATTTTAAGCAGATGATGATATTACAAAGTCACCTCGGAAGATGTGACGGAAATGCCATTCATTTCCATGGAGATCTTTAGCCACCAGTTCTTGCCATGGTGGATTCTGAGTCATATCCTGCAGTACAGATGAAATCACATCACATAAATCAGATCTTATGCAAAGCAAGATATCCAATTTAATTATCTACAAGTGGATGCAGTTGAAAACTGATCTTTAAGCTAACCAGTGGGGGCAAACATTCTTCAGCATGCCTTCTAAGAACTGAGAATCCACCATGGGTGCTTGTATCTGAAGCAGTTAATGTCTTGCAGAATGAATGGACGTTACATCTTTCAGGTTCATGAGGTTCAGGATCTGGGCTGGTGGGTTCACTTTGCTAATCAGATGAATTCAGGTAGACAAATCAGAGCATATACATATTAAAGTGACCATGCAATAGAATTGGATAAGTGATACCAAGAATGACAAGACTACATAATGTGAACAATCACAAAATATTGCAGAAATGCGCAGAAAGAGGAAACTGTGATCCAGAGAAAAGAACGCATGACCCTACTTACATCTGCTTCTGGATGCAGCATAATTTGAGCATAAACTTCATCTGAATCAGTTTCAGCCTGCATTTCGGAGGAAAACCAGTGAGCAAACTACAGGATATCAAATGCATTCTAAATATTCCACAACAGGCCATAAGGGATAAGAACACTTACCCTAAGCTCTACATTCACCACCTCACACAGGATCTTAGATGGCAGATTAAATAAAGGAAAGTGCTGGTCAAGCTGTTGATCTGTAGATGCCTCAAGCTATAGAAGAAACATTAAATGACAATTCAAAAGATCAGACAGACAGAAAGACTATATTCCTGCAGAAACAAACCACATTGCCATTCTAGCACAGGGAACAATGACTTTTTTTGGGGAAATACAAACAGGAGCAGCAAAACTCCTTCATTATGTGGCAGCAAGAAGAGAAACTACGGCAGATATACCTGTTCCATATGACCCTGGGGGAAGTAGTAAACCCGCTCGCCTTGACGAGGCACTGTGACCAATGGCCCAGCACAGGCATGCCAAAGCTCCCTGAACAACGCATCGCTAGAGCTCCCTACAGAAAAGCATTTAGATTTCATCAATAGAATATTCACCAAGACCGCAGGCACGCAAATCAAGAGCTTTTTTTTTCCTTATTCCATCATCACAAACTCGTTCCGTTGATTATGAATTAATTATTGAACCATAATTACTACTGCAGCAGCAAGAATTAATTAAGTACAAGAAATGTAAAAAACAGCACTGCCTGTAAAGATCCATCGCTTTGCATCTCCGTGGTAGCAAAAAAATGGCAAGGTAATCATAATGCCTTTTTATATAGAAAAAAAACCATGAGGATTTCGCAAGAAACAATTCAATTTCCCGGTAATAATTGGGTGAAATTCCGTGCTCTAAATGGGGCGTGGTAATTTTAGAACCAAGCACACCGTACTTAATAAAACAAACAATGAAACAAACCAGGATTTCGGATCCAGCTTGCGTGTCTATTTCCCCCATTTCATAGATCGGAATTCGCAAGCATCCAAACAGGTGGAAATAGTGCATCGGGCAGTAGGCTAGCTATACCCCCAAATTCTCGCTCGAGCCAGCCAGTAGAAACAACCCTCCAGCCTAAACGACAAAATCAAGGGCCAAGATGGGGGTAAAACTGCTCTTTTTGACCAGAACAGCGCCTCGTCGCCTCGAATTCCAAGCAATTCCACCACCTCTCTCCCTCAGGAACGAGTCAACCACCCGAGTCCACGGCTCTGCTCCCTCAAGCAGCTCATTCCCGCCACCGAAGCAGCACAATTCCAAAGCAGAAACCCGCCCCGCACGGAAACACAGAGGCAGCGGAGCCAAGGCGAGGGGAGCCTTACCTGAGCCGGCGCCGCCGGAATTCGCCATCCTCCGCCGCAGCGGCGCCTCCCGGACGACCCCGACCAGAATTCAGGGGGAGGCACGCCCCGACGTGCTCACGCCATGCCCGGCGCCACAGATCTGCCCCGCGGCGCCGCCGGAGCGTCAGCCAGGCCCCGAGGGGCGCGTAATTCAGAGGCGGAGCGCGCGCGAGGCGAGACGAGACGAGATCTCAGCACTCACCAGCGCTGCCGCGGGCCGGCGGCGACGGGGCCCGCGGGAAGGCGGGCGGAGGCGGCGGCGAGGAGGGGATCAAGGGGAGGAGGAGGAGGAGGTGGTGGTGGCTTGAGCTCGAGCTCGAGCTCGCTCGAGCGAAGGGAGAGAGGAGGAGAGCGCGGCAGCGGCCAGCGGGAGCAGGGGAGGCAGTGCGGTGCGGGTGGGTGGGTGGGTTTGGTGCTTTATTTCGTGTCGGTTTTTTTAAAACGGATTTTTTTTTTTGGGTTTAAAAATGAAAAGACAGTGAGTGTGGTGTGATGTGTGTGTGACTGTGTGGGGGGTTTCGGGGGAGAGGCAGCAGGGAAGGCATGAATGCACGGCAGGGTAACGGCCGCCGTTAGTGGTGGTAACGTTGTCGGGGGCAGCGTCGGCGCTACGGGTACACACAAAGCGTACTCGGCCCTTTGTTCTCCCCGTTTTATTTGGTTTCCTTGTATCTCCAACGCTAACCATTTTTTCTCTCTCTTCGTCCCATTTCTTTCTCTATCCTCTTTCTATTATTTTATTATTTTCTACCATTTCCAATACCATCCTTTTGAAGTTTATGTAGATAATGAAGAGAGAATCTCTTTCTAAAAACGAAAAATATTTTTTTCCCAAACAGGAACAAAAAGAGCTCCGAAAATTAATCAAAATATCTTCACAAAGTGAATGGGGAACGTGAAAAGATGTATACACTTAGAGATGATCTTACTTCTTTCCAAGGATATTGAAAAGGTTTTACAAAATATAGAGGATATGAGTGTGTTTTTGTTACTGCATAAACAGGAGCACTTGTAGCTCGGTTTAAATTAAAATTATAATTCATAGTAAAGCTCACTAGATCAATACAGAGCAAAAGCTCATGGTTTTCAATATTACAATCCTCGACATATTTTCGACTGAATCAGTGGCGGATTCAACATCCAGACAAAACAAACGCCTGTCTGGGCTGCTCCTCCACCGAACGGTCTAATATCAAAGCCAAGCCATGATTTTTTCCAGCAGGAACAAGCATTCCAGACGTTCAAAAGCAGAAGTGCAGAATATCTGACAATCTCGCCTAGGCTACCTAAAATTCCTGGGTCCGCCACTGGACTGAATCAAACAGGTATTGAACTGCACGCCTTAGCCTTGTTGTTGTAGCCATGTATCCTCAGTTTGATCTATGATGTTAATTCAAAAAAAGCTGCGGTAAAATAAAGTTGCGAGTTGCGATGGGAAGCAGAGCTCGGAGTGGAAGAGAAACGCTGTTCGCTTGACGTTGCGTTGCGTGTGTAGCGTTACGGTTTTCTTTTTCTTTTCTTTTTTGTTTTTGTTTTTGGATTTGGATTTTTTGTGCAGCGTTTACAGTTTTACCGGGAAGAAAGGACACCCGCCACAGCCAGCTGCTGCATGCATGCATGGCCAAGGCCCCCACTTCACGGTCTCGGAAGATTAAGATGATCTACAAACACCATTAATGCCGCCATAATTAGGGTCATTAAGGCTCACGGGTTCTCACTGCGCCACATACATGCTCCATTCCAACTAAGCAAATTTGAGAGCTATCCAAAACAGTTCTAAAGGTTATAAAAAAGATACTAAAAAGAATAGTTTAATTACCACCAAACCAGCCATTAAGTGATAAGCTTTGCATGATATTTGGCATCGAACTTGGGTCTCCAGGCTTGAATTTGGGATCACATTAGAAAAGTAGCACTCCAATTAATACTAAAACTAAAACCATAAAAAAAATTGTTATAAGTTATTACAACATATAGACTACATAAAAATAACAAAATTTACTATAGTATACGCAACGGTATGTAACACTAAAAAGAACAAGGGCCCAGTCCTCGCTCCCGCCAGCTCGCTTCCCGCCATCCACGGCTGCGGCTCTCATGCTCGCTCCAATGGTGCACGCTGGTGCACTGGTGCTCACGACCGAATGGTAGCAGCATCCTTTGTCTCTTGTCACCAGATGGCAATGGAACAAGATGGTTGGATTCTTCGAAGTATGAAAATATCTGGTACACAAGATATTGGAATATTCGAAAAAATTCTAAGTGCTCGACCATTTTTCTCTTATTTTATTTATCTATCATCAGAGTATTTGATAGTTTGGTTCGAAGAGTCCAATACCTTCTAGACCAGAATGTTCTCTGTCTGTTGGATTTTTTTTTTGCATCAATAAAACCATAAAATCTTTGAAAACACTAAGAACACCTATTGGCCCATTCCTCTCAAATTAGACTTACACTTCGCATGATTTTGAAGAAAAAAATTCGTTAGGAACAACAAAACTTAGTCCAAATCAGATGCAATCGGAATTTGCTCCATTTCCTGAAACCCTAAATCCATGTAACTTGATTTTGGTGAGCACTTAGGGCGCTGCAGTTGCCGCTACTACGACATTGATCATTGCCATCGGCCGCACCTCCACCCGCTAGGCCTTACTGCCCGTGCCGTGCCAAGCTGTTGGTAGTTGCTATCGCTCCAAGTCCAAAGTCCTCCAAGCCGTCGTCGCTCTCTCGTCGCTGGGGTGACTGTGGAAGGGAGGCATGCATAGGGATGGCGGGGGGAAGTGGAGACACAAGGTTGGTTCAGGGGACGGGAGGTGCAAGGAAAGTGAAAGAGAGAAAGAAAAAGGGAAAGAGAAAGAAAAGATAAAGACGAAGGAGCTGTCATGTGGATCCGTTTTGTCATAAACATGAGCATTTTGGGTATTTGAGGCATTATGGATGTTTTCAACACGAAAACTGACAAACCGCGACAATTGTGCCATGGAGGACAATATTTAGCTAATTGCAATGGCATATAAGAGGACAAAGACTAGGTGCTCTCATACATGGTGTAAAACTGTTTTGCAATGATATACATAATAGGATCCCAATAGTTCTACCACCGAACGACGATCTCGTAAGTATCTTATATCATGCAATATGAACTCCAATACTAGTACTATTCCTAGTTATACAACATGAAACATGTACTTAACATTACATATTTCTCTACTATACACACAACCCGCCTATTATTTTTATCTCTATCTTATTGATAGGGTACGGTATTGTATAGTTCGTACAGGTTCCTCTTTGATCCGTGATTTGGTTTTGTTTTGTTATGTTTTGTTGAGTCAAAATTTATTATTTTTACATTGACCATTCATCACAACATTTTTTAATAATTATTTTGGAGCTTTGCCGGGAGATTTTAAAGATCTTAAAAGTGTTTTAATTTATTTTTTAGCCTTTCACTGTCTCTCGACGTTTAACTCAACCAAACCGAATCAACTTGACCACGGATCAAGATAAATCGACATATGACATGGGTTATCGTTAAACATGCCACGGATCAAGATAAATCGACATATGACCGTCGCGCTCGGGCTCGCGTCATGTACCGTACGTACACGTACGCTCGCTGCCCGTAATAACGTAGAACGGACGATGGGTCCCACCCCCACCTGCGTCGCTCGCTTCGCTCTGCCCAGATCCGATCCTGTTCGATCCGATTGGACGGGCTTAGCGGCGGATCTTCTGCGGCGCTGGCGTCGTCACGCCTCTGAGCGAGCGCTGCTTGCAGCCGCCAAGCCTCCAGTCCAAGGTTTCCCCCTGCTGCTAGCTCCTGGGTCTTCTTGTACGCCTACGCGTGAGTGATCGTCACGAAAGCCCTGTGCTCACCTTTGCAAAAGCGGCAGGTTCAGAGCTTCGCTTGCAAGCTGGTTAGTGCTCCATGAAGCAAACTAATCGGGTGTTTATCGCATGTAATGTTGGTGCGGTTTTCTCGATCCCGGTGCACCTTGTGAAGCGCATCACAACGGTCCTCTCTGCACCATCCCGCAAAACACACCTATTCATGTGTTTTACAGGATCGTACAGAGAGGTTATTGGAGATGCTCTAAACTGACTAGAACGGTATGAAAAATAAGGGTATGCTCATGTCAGCTTTTTTGATTTATTCGACTTATTTATTTACTTATCTATTTTTGTTTATTAAAAATAATTTAAATTTTAAAAACTTTTTTTTTATATAAAAATATTTCTAGAATCTCTAAAATACAAGTCACACAAAGTATACTCGGTTCTTGATTTTATTGTAAAAGGCTCTCATAATTAGAAATAAGTTAGATAAGCACTTAAGTCTAATAAGATAAGCGGACGAGAACATGCCCTAAATCTATATGCTCTCATACATAATTCCACACAAAAATCGACTTTTGGATATTGGCACAATCTTTCCAATACATATTTGACTACTAATTATCGTTACAATTCATACAGGATATATGCAAAAATATGATATTTTGAAAGTGTTTTTCAAGACAATTTTAAGAGGTCATTCTCTTTAACTTATTTATTGAGGTATTTAGTGCGGCTTTGAGAGTTGTGGGGGCTACTTGGTTGATTGCATTTGCCCCAACCTGGCTCACCAGATGCACCCCACCGGTGTTTGATTGCATGTATTTACTATTCCAACCAGACCCATATGGTTCAAAATCACAGTTCGAGCCAGGCCCTCCGCGTACATAGATTTTGGCCGTACCAAATGAGCTAGGCTCGTGTGGTGTAGGTCATGAGTGCGTGGGAGTGGTGCAACCACGGCGCGCGGAGTGGCGTCAGGCACCATGGATCCGTCGCCGCCAGGCGGGATGGCGGCATGAGGCTAGGCGGCGATCCGGCGGGAGAGGCAAGGGGACGACAGAGAGGCAATGGTGGCAGCGGATTAGACTAGGAGACGATGGCGGCGCTAGATTCGATCGGAAGCGGCAAGGGCGGCATCGGATAAGGCCGAGATAGGCAACGACTACGCCGGATCCAGTTTGGAGCAACCAGGGCAGCGCCATACGTGGGCGAGAGAGCCAGCCATGGAGTCGGTGGCGCGGCTGAACATAGCCATGATGGCAGAGCACGGCCGTGGCGTCGGCAACATTCTGAGAGTGCGTCCTGAGAATGTTTGAGATGCGAGCTAGCATGGTTCATTCATACAAACAAACAAACATATGCTTACTGGCTTCAACCTAGCTCAACAGATGCAAAGCAACCAAACAAGCGAGTCTGCATGACTTCAACCTGGCTCCCACCAGTCTAGTTGTGTTGGCGCAATGCAGTCTAAGGTGAAAAGACAACCAAACACGTCCATAGTGCACTGGACGAAAGCTTTGATCAGGTTCCCCGTATCACGCTATGGGCCAATGATGGTGACGCTTTTTGTGCCTCTCCCCTCCTTGTAGGCATCGTCGTGGTTGCCATCTCCACTATGAAGTGTTTCTGCCTGACAACGGCGTGTCTGACACCATTCCCTGATGAAGGCATCGCTTCCCGGGTTGTTCGATTAAGTAGTCTCTTTTACCTTCGTGTTGTTACTACTAGGGCGATGGTCTTGGATTGGTTCATAGTGCTTCTCTGTCAACCGCCGGTGCCGTGGTGTTTTTGAGTGTGTTGTTGCTAGCTCTAGGTCTTGTTGGTAGCGTTTGCACTACGCCCAGGGACAGGTTTGGGCCCAGGGCCACTGGGGCACCACCCCTCGCCCTGGGCCGTGTGGAACTATGGAACCTCCCACCCCTCGGGCCCAACTTCTCCCACCCTTTGCCCATGGCCCCACCCGGCTCCGGCTCCCACTCGTCACTCTCCCGTCTGGCCGTCTCCCTCCCAAACCCCAGGCTAGCGTCTGCGCCTCTCTCCCCCTGGCTCCCTCCCAAACCCTAGGCTCAAATTAAAGCCATGAAACAAGTAGTCGCCAATCAAAATTGGAACTAGCTCAATTTGCAAGCCTTTGCTGGTCGCCTCTGCTCTTGATAAAACAAGTCGAATCAATTGGCAAGGGTCGACGACACGCATCGCCTCTCCCGCTCTGGCTTTCTCCGCCGCTGTTCTGCGCCTCTCCCACCTCGCGCTTCTCTCCACGTCCACCGGGCCCCGCCCCACCTCCTCTCCTTGCCGGCCGTCGGCCGCCCCGCCCCGCCTGCCACCACCCACCGCCCAAGACCCGAGTGCATCCTAGACCGCTCATCGATGGCGTAGCGGTGGCGGCGCGGCGCCTTAGCCCTTTCGCCCTCCCACCCCTCCGCTCGCATGGCCGTTGGGGCTGGCTACCCTCTATCACACAACCACAACCCACATCACAGGAGGTAAAAATTCTCCCAAATCCTTATTCAGACATTCCCTAACTATGAACTTTCTAGTTGCTTCGCTTGTCAATTGATAATTGCTAAATGGTTTGTGCCTATTTCTGTGTATTTTTTTTGAGAGCATATTTCTGTGCATTGTAGATTGATAATTGGTTATTGGCTTGACAATTGTGTGAAATTGATTTATCCATATTTTGTGAAATTGGTTTGACAATTGTGTGAAATTGATAATCGGCTCCAATCTTTGCTAATTCTTGGTTCCACCACTGGCTACGGTTGTTCACCTATGTACGGGTTTTTTTTTATCCGTATTTTCTCCTATTTAATGAGAATGAACCGTAGCTCTTCTGCGATTTTTTTTTTTAAAAAAGTGCAAATTTCTTTGTCGTGAATAGAGTGCAATTAAAAGAGAGCACGAAGAGTTGCGCTGTTTGGGCGGGTCGCGTCGCGTCGCGAATCAAAGCAGATCACGCAGGCGATGCGACTCGGGTTTTGGGGGCACACCGGGGTCACGCACGCACCGCATCTGTAATGTAGGCTGTAAGCACAGTGAGGAGAGGAGCCTACGCCACGTGACGGCGGCGGTGCACCGTCAGCACTCAGCACCAGGCCAGCCGAGACCACGTAACGCCGTCAAGCCAAGCGGTGCTCTTCACCGTCACGCGCCGTGAGGGCGGGGACATAGTATGGGCCCGCGCGTCAGCGGCGCTAGTATTTAATGGAGGTCCCGGCCCGGCAGCGCGGGGAAAAAGGCACCGGTACGTCGGAGCAAACAGGGCACTATTTTAAGATTTTTCTTTTTTCACTTACTAGAGTCATAGATGCTGGGGCGAACGTTGCCGAGTGATGCCTTCCTGCGCATATGTGATTAGAAAGATACTTAAGAGTTTCTTTTTATAAATTTTTCACTTATAATTATTAATTTTATTAGTGCTTTGACCTTGTGGCATGATTTCTCAAAAACCTTAGGCTCATGAATTTTTTTTCTCGAATTAAACTTCGATTATAAAATTTGGTTTTTTTGAGCCACCAATCAAAGTACATTTTCATATTTAGCACTAGAACAGACCCAATTCTACATCTTCATTCTCTTCGGTTTATCTTCTTATCTTATCTATTGTCTACTCTCCCTCCGTTAACTTTTGTACACGTCCTTTGATCATTCATCTTATTAAAAAATTTAGTTCAAATATGCAAAAAATATAAATCATGTTTAGAATATGTTTAATAATAAAACAAAGAATAACAAAATAAATGATACTTCAATAGTTTTTAGAATGGTTAAAGAGCATGTTTAAAAGTTAACGACGATAAATAAAAGAGAATAGAGAGAGTACTATCTAACTCATCATAATTTCATAATTTTATTTTGTCCTCAATCCCTGTTCTTTAAAAAGAGAGAGTGTCTGAAGGTAGTTTGTACATCTCAATGTGGTTCTCTAAACTTAGAGATAGTATCTAAACATCAAATAAAAACTATATACGGACTAATTAACCGCACAATAGTTAACCGCTAGACTAATATATGCATGTGTTTGATGTTTCTCTGGTCGATCATGCATATATACGGACTCTTGAGTCATCACTCGTGCCAGGGGAAGGGAGGAGGAACGAGGACGCTGCGAATCCAGTGGCCGGCCGGTCCTTGTCCAGGATGACTCATGTGCTATTCATGTGATCACCTACATGGCTGCATATGATGTTGGGCCGGTCACCAGCTACCCAGTTCTTATTGGTGCACGCTTCGTTGGCAACCCAAACGATGGACAAGCTAGAGTGGCGTCAGCTTTGGTGCCTCTCCTAGCCTTTCTTGGTTTTCTCGAAACAACACATTCACGTATAAAGATCCTTTCAATTTAACGCGTTTATATATAGGCTAGAAATCATAAAAGAGAAAATTAAGGGTGAGTTCTATATGTATAGAAGAGCTTCTAGACATGACATCATAAATATATAGTACAAGCGCGGGTTGCGGCTGCTCCCTCCTGCCACGCGTCTTCGTTTTCACCTCGCCGGTTTGTCACGTCGCCCCATCATTCCCAGCCGTCCGATCGCGTGCGCCAAAAAGATCCAACCGTCCATTAGTTTTTTACCTATAAAATAATTTTTTCACGTCAAATAACGCGGGCGCTTTGGCGGTTGATTAGCTCAAGTAGATACTCACCTGGAACCCCTCCCAAAGTGACACGGTTCGATCCCTGCATGCGCTGCGCCGTCGCGTTTTTTTCCTTTTTCCTCCCGGGCTCGGCGCGTCACAGGCGCACGCGAGACGGCTAGTATGGATATATATGGATGCATGAAAGGAGCTATGTATATATCCACATGGCAATGTGTGCCACCTCCACGTATCGTCACAGCGCGAGAGTTCGCCGAAAGAACAAGCGGATCAAAGAAATTGAAGCCAGCGTGCATGAGAAGGGCTAGGTTTTGTTTGACTTAATATTTGGCCCAGGTTAATTTACCCTTCAATTAAACGTGCTGTGGCCTAATTATCACGCACCTTGCATTACATATGGTTGCTCCCGGGTGCGCATAGCGACACTAGCTAGCTTGTTCTTTTTTTAAAAAAAATAATCAAAGGAGGCGCACATACATGTTGCGAATTGCGATGGCATGGGTACGCTGCGAAGGGAAGGGAGACAGAAAGACAAAGAGGCATGCGTGCTCACATGTGACAGTGACGACTCCGTGAGTACCAAGGAGAGGATCGAGCAGTATGTTAATAATTAATTAGTTTAATGCCCCTTTGCTGCTTTTTGCGATGCTGGTTTGGATTATGCCCCATAATCGCTCACCAAGTGGATGATGATCAGGGTAGATACTAGGGTCGATTAGTTTTTTTTTGCTGGATAATTGGTGTAGCGACGTGGATTAATTTTGTGGATTGATCGGTGATCGGTGCTTGGTGATTTTTTTTTGTGGGGGTGGGGTGGGGGTGGGACAGAGCCGAGCAGCAGGCCAACCCAACCCAACCTACAAGCTTGTTTGTGGCTCTCCTTGTCTCTCCCACATCCACCTTGAGATTTTTCTCTGACCACCTCTCGGTGAGATTTTTCCACCTAGTGTACAGTGCCCAGAATATCTGTAAGGGCAACAAATACTCTAAAATATTTTTTCTTTAGTTTTTTTATATAGAGTAGATGGTGAGAAATCGGAAAATTTACAGGAGCTGGTGTCTGACGCTCTTATGGTGGTGTACTGCTCGATCAACGTGTCAAACCTTTGAGGTTGTAGCTTATTTTCGTATGTTGTCAAGACAAAATGTTTAGAAAACTAAATTCCTTGGATTATTTATCCTGGCTTTAAAGAATCTCGAAACAACTAATAAAAGCTTTAAAAGTATTAGAAACTAAGCGTAACAATTCTTAGATTCGATTATACAAGCTCTTGAAATTAACCCAAGTATTTCATCGTATAATCGGATACATTGCGTCTCGAGAACATCCTTTAAAAAGTTGTTCTATTTCCTAATATTTTCAAAACCTCTATCATTTGCTCCGAGATTCTTTTTAAACTCTCATTGCTTGTTCTGTTTAGTTTTTTTTTAACATTCTATCTCGCCAACATATGAAGATAATCAGATATGCCACGTCTTTAGAACAACTCATAAAATGTATTGTATTTGATATACACCACTCCACGTGTCGTGAATGGATGAAAATTTAAAGTGGTATGTAATAAATTTTCCCTTTTCTTTAATTATGATTGTGGACTCCCATCATCTCATATAGAGTGGTATACTGATCGTGGGTCTTAACTAGGTTATAGACAATTTTGACCGTTGAGCAATAGGTATACCCTAATGCATGTCCCACTAAAATATATTGTTTTCGAATAATTTTATTAAAATTTATTTAAAAACGACGACGGTAAAAATGACGAGTTTTAAAAAAACAGCCCGTGACGACAGTTAAAATGACGAGAGTTTTTTAAAAACAGCCCCGACGTCCGTGGTTGTAACTTGTAACCAAGGCCTCTAATTTGTAAGATTTTTAAAATACACAAGACATAAAACTTATTCTCACGTTGCGGCGCCAAGCAGTTGCTGGATGCGACATTCGTCGAGTTGCTCATTCGTTGTTTGACCTCTCCCTTCTAGCTGGACGGACCTCTTCATTGGTCCTGAGCCCTTGACCCCTTTAAAAACGTTAGATCTTGTTTTCAATGATTAATTATGATAAAAATTTCTATATAATAAAACTAGTCCAAAATCCAACCAATCCCTGATGTCCGAGACGTGTTAGGAACGTATCTAATGTTAAATTCTTATCATTTCTACCATTGACATGCTAAACCCTTTGTTAATTACCTCAAATAATACTGAACATAATCTCAACGTACCTCATTTTTATATTTTATGTCAATGCCACGCGGTAGCCACATGAGCAAAATCATAACACCTCAATACAAACTTTTCAAAACCACCTAGTTGACTAGTCAAAGAACCGATCAAAGGACTCGTCAAGACTGATAATTAGGTTCAGAGACCAATTTTATATCATGGACATAGTTGAGTGATCATATCGACACTTTTTTCTTTTATATACTTCCTCCGTTTTTTTTTGTTTGACGCCTTTGACTTTTGAACACGTCTTTAACTATTCGTCTTATTAAAAAAATTAAACTATGTAAATATCATTTATTTTGTTATAATTTGTTTTATCACTAAAGGTACATTAACCATGACTTATTATTTTGCATGCTTGCACTAAATTTTTGAATAAGACAAATGGTTAAATGCGTGCCCAAAAGTCAAAGGCGTCAAACAAAAAAGAAACGGAGGGAGTACTAGTGTTTAGTGTGACTCTCGAAGTTACTCCTCCGTTCCAAATTGTAGTTCACTGTTGACTTTTGAACATGCCTTTGGACCATTCGTCTTATTAAAAAAAATAATGCAAACATGCAAAAAAAAAAAAAAAGTCATGCTTAAAGTATGTTTAATGATAAAACAAATTATAACAAAATAAATAATATTTACATATATTTTTTGAATAAGACGAATGGTCAAATAGAATATCCAAAAGTCAACAGTGAACCACAATTTGGAACGGAGGAGTACAATAATTTGTAGCAGTAACCGTATAAGAATCACATAATAAGAGCATACACGTTACAACCATTGATCCCAACTCTTAAGGCGGGAAAGGATGCTAGCTTATTGCCTAGACTCCGGGCCTATAACCCCAATATGTGTTAGCTCGAGAGTGTTTCATCATCAAGTTTAAGAGGCATATACGTATCCAAGGAGGAGAGCGAGTGATTAGAGGTATATACGCATCTGCTGCTAATGGTGGTTAGATCCTAAATATGCTAACTTTCACCGTAGGCCATCCAATCCATCTGGCGAGGCTAGGATTGAGACTTTGAGAGAGGTGGAAGCCTCCATTGTCACGTAGACCATCTTCAACGGTATCCTTTTCAAAATCAATTTTTCCTCTGTGAAGAGATTGCAGTCTTTTAAGATGTTTTAACAGATTCTTTTTCCGGTTCTTAAAAGAAATTTACGCATGCATTTTGTTGAGAAAAAAATTCTCAGTTCTCTTTAGGAATTTCTTTAAAGAGATGCTATCAAAGATGGTGGAGAATGAAAGAAAAAATATGGAGGAGGTGAACAGAGAAGGAAATAAAATGGAAGAGAAAATGACGAAGATGGTCATGCTTTTGCGCAAAGCCCCCATGGTGCCTCACGGAGAAAATTTTTGTGACACCCGGTGCCACACAAGGCACCGTGGCACCTCTTTTTCTCGCCATCTCTCTCATTCTCTCTCTATCTCCTCTCTCTGCCTCTCTCCCGGTGCCACCATGGCACCGGTGGGACCAAAATTTTCTCCGTGCTGCATCCACACTAGCTCTCCCCGTGGGTGGCGGCCCTGCATCCAACAGCGTCGCCCTATCCTCCCAGCAGCAACCTTGATGGCACGCCCTCCTCGCCGCTCGCCGCTAACATTTTTCGGTTCTCCCCACAAAAGTGCCGCAAAGCTTCTCCCTTGGCCGTCGCCGCCCAGCGCTCGCCTAGATCGGGGAAGAGGATTAGGGCACCTTGACTTCACCGGCGCCACCTTCGTCGACGCCCTTCTCCTTGGGTTTGGCCACTGCCCAGTCCCTGCGTCCAGCCACCCCCTTCATCCCTTTGTATGTGTATGAGCAAGAAACACCCACGGTTGTATGTAATTATAAACTCCTTCGTTTTTTTGTTTAACGTCTTTGACTTCTACACATATCTTTGACCATTCGTCTTATTCAAAAATTTAGTGCAAACATAAAAAATATAAGTCATGCTTAAAATATCTTTAATGATAAAACAAATCCCAACAAAATAAATCATATTTATATAGGTTTTTTAAATAAGACAAATGATCAAAGATGTTTTCAAAAGTTAAAAGCGTCAAACAAAAAAACGGAAGGAGTACTTGTTATTCGTTGTTATTGTCTGCATACACGCATATTCAAAGCTATTTGGTTTATTTAGACTTGTGTGGAAGCCGGCATGTAAAGATATTTGCTTTAATTAAGAGTTATATTGAGGTGTATGAACAACTTCAAATGATTTGCATGAGCATTCTTTTCTTTCAGCAATCCAAAAGGTTCTGAATCTTGCGTGATGTGAAGTACTGAGATTGTGTGAGCTGAACAACTCTTTAACAGAAGACGAATGCTTTATCTCGTCCAGAATCACAGGGAGCTCTAGGATGAATGCTTGGTCTGTGCCCAGGTTGATCATTATTTGATATCAATCCTTCATGTTTATCCTGGCCATGTGTGGGAAATAAATCCTTCATGCTTCATGTTTACAATTTTGTTTGTCAGACCCGGCACGAATGTACAAGATTCTGTTTACAGCATGCGTAATTGGATATATGCTGTACTGCGCGTGCCGACGACGTGGCCAGACAGGGCGGCGTCATCAAAGGGCACTCGGCTCGTCCACGCTCCGTAAGATATAAATTTAATATAAAATATATAAAGCCCGAGCAGGTTCGAATAAAGCTCGCTCTCGGATTTCAAGTATACTTAGTAAAATATGGTTTGATAAAAAATATAGTTTGTATAGTGATCAAGTCCAAGTATAAACTTCGATGTAGCTCGAACTTGAGTGAGGTCGATAAAATGTGGTTTTATTTAGAATGTTTAGGTTTTGAATAAACTCGACAAAGCTCGAGAGCAGGCTCGAGTCAAGCTCAAGTTCAGTTCGTCACTTCGTCTAGCTAGGCTCGCGAGCATAGGATCAAGCTTGAGCTTGACTCATGAAAGCTCGAGCCGAGCTCGAATTGAGCCTAAAGCGAGCTGAGTTCGAGCAACTGTCAGCTCCGGGCTTGCTTGACAGTCCTAGAGGGGACTCCGCCATGATTCGTGGCACCGTGGAAGGGAACACCGGCGGCCGAGACTCCATCGCGATCTATGGCACCGTGGATGGGCGGCTGGGATGGCGTAGAGGAAGGCAACACAAGCGTCCGTAATCCATCATGATCTTGAACAACCGTTGTAAAATCCATCACAATCCAGAAGCAGAATGGTTTGTGGAGGGATGCGTTCGTGAGAGAAATATATAGAGGTCAGGTTTTTTTTTCTCCACAAAATCATTTAAGAAAGAAAGGAGGCTTCAATCTCTCTCAACTTGAGCCGCATGTCATGGATGATATGGCTAAAATCGAAGGCTAGCATGTTAGCACATAATCATCAATTAGCATTGTCCACTGCTGGAAAATCTTCCTTTGTCGATTGCCAAGGAAAGGCAAGACAGCTGGACCACAGTCGTCCACCATAAATAATTAATGATGATCAACGGCCAAAGCAATGGATGCATACCAAATAGGCAAATATATGTACTCCATGCGGCCAGCATATGGGAGTATGGGACATCGGCTACGATCGTCCACCCTGTGTTGTGCATAGACAGCCATGTAGACGGCTTCGCCACACCTAGCCATAGGGCTTCCCCCACTGGCCCTAAGGCCCAACTTGTTGGTGTTGTTATCGTGTGTTAGGATTTGCGCCGATGCAAGATCACGAATGACACCAGAAGATACGATGTTTGTTAACGCAGTTCGGCTTTCGCCTGCATCTACGGGCTCTGATTATGTGCGCTCCTCCCCAATCCATAAGACCGCAGCACACCGCCTGACCAGGTCACGACTACATGCTGGCCGCTGACCTCCTCTTATGCTACTATTATGAAGTCGTTCACTTGGTTACACTAGGGTTGCCTCCCTTTATATAGTGGAAGCCTGGCTAGAGTCCGACTCTAACTCTAAACCAACCCAGAGTCCATGTAACCTACTCGTACACATATTCGACACAATACCTAACATCGTGGCTGTCGAGGTAAACCCTGTGGCAAGAGAGGTACGTGCCACTGGCACTGTGGGCCCACGCCCATGGATGGTCGATCAAATTAGGGTTGACGGTTTTAAATCGTTGACCAAATAGGTAACAACTATGGGGTGTTGAGCTACAACATATGGTTGATAGTTTTGGGGTAAGAGGAAAAATCATTTTCTACTCAGCATCACCCTTGATGCGCTACCTTTAAATCACCCTTTCCCAAACATTTCTCAACAATATTCTCATTTCACACAAATGATTGAATCATTCCGTAATAAACGATTTTAAGCATTTATCCTACCACAATGAGAACATAAATATGAGCAATTTATAGTTTATCCTTAGGTTTGATCCTACCATATTTCTTACCTTTTCTATTTGGCATGATATCTAATTCTAGTAAATACGACATTTAATATTTTTCAACTAGCATGCATATTTTCAAGTTTAGCAAGCATTTTCTAAATAACCGAAAATGGCTTCACGATATGATCGAAGGGGGACTTGCCTTGATCGGTTCCAGGGAAAGCGAAGGGGACGGCGTCGATCGGGTCTTCGGGGGCTTGACCTCCTAAATGCTCACACGCATATGCAAAGCAATACAACACACATAAGAAATATATTTCATGCCTCGTTGGTTTTAGAATAATGCAGAAACCCTATTTTCCGTGCATGTTTGTTTGGGGAAAACATCATGAAAATGACCTATGCACATGAAATAATGCACCTTGAGCTACTTCGTGGTTGACCGATCAAACAAGGTGGGCGGCCTATGGTCGACAGCTGACCAGACGACGACTTCAACCCTATGGTGGATGGGTTGGTTATTGAGAAAACCTGATTTTCCTACTGTGATTCACGTGGCCCACACACATTAACACACAAATACAAAATGTTTCGGAAACACTACTGTGCGGGCGTCCGGATGCACGCGTCATCGGACGCTCACAGCCCTTTTTACCGCAAGTCGTGGACGTTAAGAAATCAGCCATGCAGTGGGTCCCACAAGCATTTTTTCCTTTCGATGGCCATAAATTTTGACTGGGTGCTCTAATCCACAGACCGTTTGCACCAACGTGTTTCTCGTATTTTTACGAACAAAACAAGATGTTTGTTGCCATATAAATCTTTAAACTTACCTGGTGAAGCTTGGATTTCGTCTACTAAAACTTGGGTTTTATACTCGTTAAACTTTGCCGAACTATCAAGTTTCAACAAGTTTAATCCAAGTTCCATCAAGTTTCAACAGGTTTCATCCAAGTTTCTTTAAGTTTCATCGGGTCAATTCAAGTTTCATCAAATTTCAACAGGTTTCATTCAAATTTCATCAGGTTACATCGAAGTTTCATCCAAGTTTCATCAGATTTCATCAGCACACGGTCAAGTTTCGCTAATATACATGTAATTTTCATAAGTGCCTTCTCCTAATTTCACAATTTTTTTTAAAAAAGTGTAAAAAAATCAAAAAAAAAATAAAAGTGTTTAAAATGGGTTGCTCTCGATTTTAGAAGAATTATGAAATTTATTTCACGCATTTTGAACACTGTTTGAATTTTATACAAAAATTAGAAGTTTAATTGAGAAACGTGATCAACTGCACGGCTAACAACTTTGCCAGCGTCTGTTGCACGCGGAGCGCAGGGGCGCGTAGGATTGACGTGGTGCTGGCGATCGAACGAACGGCGCTGGTCCGACGCGAGCACGTCCGTCCAGACGTCCGACGCCTGGCGCTCGCCAAATGTTTTTTGCCTCCCTTTTAGTCATATATATTTGTGGATTCATCTTAAAGATTGCAAGAAGCCTATGAGCCATCTAGCTATGGGCCTTTGATACAAAATTAATTACCTCTTGCCGATTCTCTAGCTAACCCTAATAGCAAAGCGGCCAGCGTTGCTAGTAGGTAGCCTAGTGGGTTTCAGGGAGGGGCGAGCTACACCCTGACCCACTATTCCTTGATTCTACCGTCACCCAGCGGTTGCTTAGCTTAATGAAGGGGTGCTAAAACAGCTAATTAATCCCCTCTCTACCGATCTCTAAAAAAAGAAGCACGCAGCTAAGCCCGGGGCAGCAGGAGGCATACGTACGATTAATCGATCTATCGACTACTCGAAATCCTAGCTAGCTATAGAATTCCTCCCGTTTCCTAATACTTATCGTTTTACACATTAACACGGTCTTCAAAACGCAACTTTAACAATTAATTACTAATAAAATATATTTACAAAATGTACGAAAATATGATATTGTGAAAGTATTTTACAAGACAAATTTATATGTATAGTGTTTATGTACATGATTCAAATAATTTAAAAGATTTTTATGGATAAAGTTCTAAAAGACTGACTTAGGACAAACCTAAAACGTCAAGTAATATAAAACTGTAGAGAATAGTATCGTACTCTGTAGCCGGGTTGATCGTACAATGCTTTGCGTGCACGTGTGAAGAAGGTACACGCATCATTTGCCCATGGCTATTTACCGACAGAGAAAACGGACCAACTAACAGAAATAACTAAAATTGATCTATTCATAGTCACCCACTCGAAACCACATGTAAGAGCATCACCAACAATCTCTAATTTCCTCCGTAGTCTTAGGGCCTCTTCGATACCTTGTTTTAGTTTAGTTTTTGTTGGGATGACAACTTTTGTTATTTTTATATACACCATTCACTTTATTTTTTGAAAATATTTTTTTATAACTTCGTAGGGTTTTTCTCAAAGATTTCAAAAAAAAAAATTCATAATTTATTTAGCCTTTTCATACTACTTTTAAAGGTGGTCAAATTTTCCCAATAAAAACTAAACTAAAACTAAACAAGCTATCAAAGAAGGCCTTAGGCTTCATATGCATTTATCACGTGCTTCTGTGACCTGAAAATCTTGAAGAATCTTTTCCATTCTTTGTTTATGTATGGAAAGATAGAAATAAAATGACTACAATTTTGGGTATTCACTTAATTTTGTTAGGTATAGGTGCTTTTCTTCTAGTACTCAAGACTCTTTATTTTGGTGGTGTATATGATACCTGGCCCTAGGGGGAGGAGATGTAAGAAAAATTAGTATCACCAACAATCTCTTTGCATCACTTTTTTAAAACACTGTTGTCGTTCTTTTTTATATATCACTCTAAATTTACTTTTACAATTTACACTACACTACACTACATAATTATCCTTTACAACCCCTCTATATCTATTGACTACCGCTACAATATTATAGAGGATATGCTGAAGATGCTCTAATCGAACTTGCTTAGCAACGGTTAGAGCATCCGTAGCATGTACATCAAAACACTATAGGTTTAGATGGAGTAGCTGACGGATCGAGAGAAAAAAACTTTTAGAGTTTAGGATAAATCATAAAGAAAATTTAGAGAAAAGAATAGGCCAAGCCAAAGGGAAGTGTATTCTCTGACTTACTTTGGGCACTGACATGTGGACCATAGGTCCATAGCATCACATGGGTCCATATGCTAGTGACTCAAAGTAAAAAAAAAAAAAGTATGTCAAATGATTTGCTTCCAAACCAAAGCAGCTGGATGACAGGCTCGGCTCAGGCTGTGCGACTGCACAGGCCCCAAACTAGTATGGCCCCTACATTAAACTTGTGTCCTTAAATCGTCCAATACAGTAAGTATATATCAATAATTTTCTGTCTTATATTTTATAATGAAGAGAGTACTAGTTATGAATATCCTGTTTCTCTAAATTTTAAAGAAATATTTTGTAAGTTAAAAAAGAAGTGTTTAATTTTAAATTTTCTCTCTTATAGCGTTTTATTTTAAGATCTACTTAAAATTTTATTATATTTTCACACCAGAGTCTTCAAATTGTAGGACTGCCCTGCTGGACGGTCAAAGCCGCTGGGCGCGGCGAGGGACGGTCAGAGATTCCCTCCAGGCCTCCAGCTCCAGCTCCAGAGATGGGCACCAACCGGCGCACGTGGAATGTCCCTCCGCGGCTCCGCCCCGCCCGGCCCCTCTGGCCCCTTCAAATGGATTTTCGAACTTCAAATGGATTTTTTTTTCTTTCTTTCTTTCTTTCTTTCTTTCTTTCTTTCTGACAAACGAAGGAGTCCCAAGAAAAAAATCTGTTGCAGATTTCTACATTCCTTTTCAAATATTTGAGGAATTGTAACATGAGCTCTAACCACGTTTGTAGCCGATTGCCAGGGCAACGATCCCTGCCATATCAATAGTCGGTACTATTAATCAAATTTAGCTTGTGTTCAGAACACTACCATTTTATTGGAAAAGACAGTAGCGTTATCCATACACCGCAATTAGATACTCACTGCTTTCCATTCTATAAGGCATTTTTTACTTTAAAAAAATCTTTGGGGACAAACTTTGACCTCTAGTTTCTTTTATTATATATTGTTGATTACTATACTATTACATTATGGCCTTGTTTGTTTCAGATTAATGGAGAGTTGTGTTTTACTGTAGCAAATTTGTGACCCCCTCAAAATACGTTTTAACGAGTTCAAAAAAATATATAAAAAATATTTTACAAACTTTAAGAAGTACTGTTTAAAACCCCACAAGAATGACTACAAAACATTACATCATTTGGCTTATACAAAAATAACAAATTTTCATTTAATTTAATTTAATCTGAACAAACAAGGCCTATATTTAAACCAATTTGAAATGCAAACATGCTGATATAACTTTCATCCACTAAAGATGCATGTAATTTAACTAATTGTTGATAAAAATTAATAACATTTGACTTTTTTAAGTTAAAATACGTCTAATAGAATGGATAATGGAAAGGAGGGAGTATTGCTAAAAGAAACACGTACAAAACCTGAGCCAAAGCAAGGGAAAGAAATAAAAGAGAAGGAAAAACAAGCAATAAAAAGTCAAGTTTTCGAGTTTCAAAATACAAAGTACTAAATGAGACATGCCTCTCCTAGAAAAGCAGCTCCCTCTTGCACTAAGAAGTTGTATGGATAAGCGAACTTTGAAGGTTGTGGGTGATGAAGGTTGCAAATTGTAGTTGAATATCTTGTCATTTCTCCCATTTCTCCGTAAATCTAGCAACAAACAAGACAAACAAATTAGGGTTAGCTTGAGAGAAAACTCTAATCATACTCGTAACAAACCAATCTCTTGCGATGTCACTGTAATAGAGAGTTCTAGAATTGGCTAAATGACACCATGTATGGTGAAGTTTTTTTTCAGGTTGGATCGAGAATGGGAAGGTGAATTTATGTCGGCTTGTTAAGCAATTTAGACAGTCTTAGATAAGTTAGTCAAGTATTGAGTCTGAGTTTAAACCCTAGTCAATTAAGTTGTGTCTGTAAAAGTTATTATAAAATCTTACCAGCGATTGTAGTTCAAGGCATAGATGAACGATTATGTAATCACAGATAATATAAAAAACACAAAAAAAAATAGGGATAAGATTCTGATTAATCTCTCCACCTCTATTTATATGAGAGGGACAAATCATCATGTTCTCCACTTGCCATCACGCGTAATCCCATTCTATAATCACGGTTACACTAAAGAAAGACTTAAGATAATCACACTACAATCTAGAAAACAGTAGAACTAAAAATGGTTTGTCCTATATGAACGTAATTAGCTAGCTAATTGGCTATAAATTTCTTTCTTTTTAGGAAGAAAGAGAGAGAGCGCTACAGTAATCTTTTTATCTTAACAATTTCTTTTCCCACATTAAATTGCGAAAAGAAGATACTAGTTTAGATCATAGCCAATTAGCCATGTGGTATTTGCATATATGCATGGTTATCTTCTCTATCACCTATACATGCGGTTCATTCTGCAATGATTCTTAGTTGCCAAGTCATAATTACATTGCTATTGCGGCCTACTGTTTGGTTTTAGTATAGACGACACATTTGATTGGAAGTCTAGCGAGGGGCCAATGTCAAATCTGTTGTCCTTTCTCTGTGCAAGCAATGATGTCAAATAAAGATTAAGCTCGAGGTATTACTCCCTCCGTTCCTTTTTATTCGACGCTTTTAACTTTTGAACACGCTTTTAACCATTCGCCTTATTTAAAAATTTATGTAAATGTCGGCTTGTTAAGCAATTTAGACAGTCTTAGATAAGTTAGTCAAGTATTGAGTCTGAGTTTAAACCCTAGTCAATTAAGTTGTGACTCTGTAAAAGTTATTATGAAATCTTACTAGCGATTGTAGTTCAAAGCATAGATGAACGATTATGTAATCACGGAGAATATAAAAAACACACAAAAAATATAGGGATGAGATTATGATTAATCTCTCCACCTCTATTTATATGAGAGGGACAAATCATCATGTTCTCCACTTGCCATCACGCGTAATCCCATTCTATAATCACGGTTACACTAAAGAAAGACTTTAAGATAATCACACTACAATCTAGAAAACAGTAGAACTAAAAATGGTTTGTCCTATATGAACGTAAGTAGCTAGCTAGCTAATTGGCTATAAAATTTTTTTCTTTTTAGGAAGAAAGAGAGAGAGCGCTACAGTAATCTTTTTATCTTAACAATTTCTTTTCCCACATTAAATTGCGAAAAGAAGATACTAGTTTAGATCATAGCCAATTAGCCATGTGGTATTTGCATATATGCATGGTTATCTTCTCTATCACCTATACATGCGGTTCATTCTGCAATGATTCTTAGTTGCCAAGTCATAATTACATTGCTATTGCGGCCTACTGTTTGGTTTTAGTATAGACGACACATTTGATTGGAAGTCTAGCGAGATCTCTCACATATCCTCTTCGACCTCTTCTCCGTGTTCGAGGTTGTGAGCGGTTATATCTTTGCGACTCAATGATGACACGTCTTTGTTATCCTTCTTTGCCACTGCCATTGAATGTCAAATCTGTTGTCCTTTCTCTGTGCAAGCAATGATGTCAAATAAAGATTAAGCTCGAGGTATTACTCCCTCCGTTCCTTTTTATTCGACGGGTTTGACTTTGCCATTTTAACTTTAATTAAAACAAGCTACAATTAATTAATTAATTAACACATCTAAATAAGAACACGTTTTAACCATTCGTGCCGACATAGTCCGCAACGGCCCTTTCTCAACATTATTTAAAAATTTATGTAAATATCATTTATTTTATCGTGATTTGTTTTATCAACAAAGTACTTTAAACATGACCTTTTTTTATATGTTTGCACTAAAATTTTGAATAAAACGAATGGTCCAAATTGTGTCCAAAAGTCAAAAGCGTCAAACAAAAAAAACAGAGAGAGTATATGCAACTTTATCACTTGATCAACGACAGGCTTTCTTTGATGGGACGTGAAAAAATTTCAATTTTTTAGACCGTTGCATCTCATAATCCAGATATCTCACAGTCTTTATAATACCAATCATCTCCTCCACCATATTGGCTCGCAACTTCTCCCCTCCTCCCAAATCTCAACTTCTTGTTCACAACACCGCTTCAATCTTCTATCACTTCTCCTTCTTCAGCTTTACTGATGACTCACTGCCGAATCTACTAGCCTCCACTCACTGTCTCCTAATGATATTCGACTCCTTGATCGCCAATCCCTCCATCATTGCTGCCCATCATCCTCTAGCCACCCGTAGCTCTGACGGTACTGCCACCACCTTGCTGCACTGTCATATCGTTTCCACCCTTGATCCTTTGTCCTCTAGTCTCCCTTGAAGATATGGGAGAGGGAGCGACAGGCTGATGAACCCCAAATCTGAATTTGAACCCACACCCTAACTCTAACTAGGGTCCAATGGTGGCCATGGCGGGAAGTGAAATTGAGTTTTTTCAATTTCCCAAACACCTAAGAAATAGAAAACCCATTGTTATGGGATTTCATAAATGATGCACGGAGTGATAAATTCTGAAATATCAATCTTTAGATCTACAAATCTTAATTATTCTCCTTGAAATATTAGATGTTGAATCACATGTATCGTACGATTTATATGTGCCATGCCAATGTAACATGGACACGGAGCTCGCCACCGGCGTCGCTCCAGTGATCCCCTACTCCGTCCTTCTCGTCATCATCCCGGCGTGCGAGCTCCTCCTCGCGCGGCGGCTCGTCCCGCTCCGGCGTGTCGGCGTGGGCCTCATCACCGCCGCCTTGCTCACTTTTTTTTTTTTTGAAGAAGGGGTAGGAGGACTGCTGACCTTTTCCATTTAAGCAGGAAAAAAAAAAAAAAAGCCATAGCCTTCTCAACAACAAGCATAAGGCTGCGACCCTAGCAAAGGCCAGGACACCACCGGCCACCGTCGGGACAGAACACATGCCTAGAGAGCCACCTAGGCCGAAGGCCTTACAGAAAAGAGAAAAGAGAAATACAGGGGGAGAAGAAGAACAACACAAGCCACAACAAGCCACCTCGCACGAAGGCGATAACAACATGGGCGGAGACCACAAACAACGACAACGTGGCTAATACAGAGGAAACACCAAGCCTAGGACCAACAAACCGCAGAGACGACACCTTCAACAAGGTAGTGGTCGCACCGCAGGAGTTTTCACTCGGGGCTTGTAGGATGGCCATCACGTGCCTCCGGAAATTTTCAAAGCGTCGCCATCGTCGGCCCTAGCGAGGCGAAGGCAAGGCTTTTCTACATCAACTCCGAGTGGCTGCAGGCCTAGTCTGAGGGTCACCAAGGGAGCCGGCCCACCAGGGCAAACGCCATAGCGACCTTCATGACGGCGGAGACATTGGGGCCACCACCCTTTCGACGCGGCGCTGCTCCCACGCCTTCGGCTTCTACCTCAGATCACTGCAGGTATGCGAGGGGCCTATGTAAATAGCTCAAACATCGACGTAAATAGCTATTTATTTCGGTATACCGACATAAATAAGCTGACCTATAAAAAACAACGTAAATAGAGTTATTATCGATCGGCACGTAAATAAGTTGACGTATAAAAACGACGTAAATAGGGTTATTATCGATCGACGCCGGTGAACATGGCCACGGCAAGGTACGCCGGCTCCGACGCCGATGGCTGGCTGAGCGACAATGACCTCAATAAGGACAGGCTTGACCTCTTCTACTGGATGCTCGCTGCACTCTGTGCCATCAACTTCTGCTGCTACTTGCTCTTGACAAGGTGGTAGAGCTACGGCGAAGATGTTGCTGAAACTGCACAACGGCAACGGCGGCGACAAGGTGATCTGATTATCTGATGCGATGATGTATGCTTATGCTTACCGTTATAGTGGGTTTGCTAACTCTCAGTCATCTAAAAGTTTTAAAAGCTCTCAATCGATTTTCTCACAAGCCTATGTCGCCGTCGTCTTCCTCCTCTCTGGGCACTGTTGTCTTCTCCTGTCACCACACCATGGAGCTAGGGTTTGGGTTGGGGTTGGGTTCCCGGTGCTCGGGACTTAAAGGAAGGTCGGGTGAGCGACGGCATAGTGGTGGGGGTGGGCGAGAGCGAGGGTGGCGGCGACGGCGGACGGGGGCGAGGGGCCTACCATAGGCGGCGAAGATGGAGACGGCAATGTAGGGGAGGAAGAGGGCTAGGATCGGAAGCAGGGAGAGGGAGAGGGGGATAAGATAGGAGAGGGAGAGATTTGGGTCATTGAATGTTAATCCAACGGCTCATTAAATCGACTGGAAGTGTAACTCTTGGTTGAGTGTCATGTAAGCCCCATCCTAGTCGTAGATACATGCAAATATTTCATAGAAAAATAAGTGATGTATGTATGTGTGTGCTTGTAAGTTCGGTGCCTTCTTGTTCTTTAAGAAACGGTGAGCAATTGAGCATTAGAATTGCAGGGATGTAAGTAAGCAGAAGTTAGTACTGGGGCTTGGGCTTGTGACTCTGCAGTTTGACATGGCAAGCCAACCGTAGTGACATGTAACTAACCCGGGTTTCATAGGACTACAGGAGCAATAAAAATTTGAGTCTCATTTTGAGTGTGTTATAACCGTGGGACAGAATCATCGAATTCCCGTGGCATTCTCAAAAAAACGTAATGACATGCAGTGGCATATATATTCAGGAAATGCATCAATATGAGCACATGATCATAATGGCATCAGGCATGCAACGCAGGATGTGGCCATAATTCTAGAAATACAGATAGAAATCGAACTTCTCTAGACACATCATCAAGACTAGACCCAGTTTTTTTCAGCTTATTAGCTTAACGGCTTAACAACTAATACACATTTTGAAAAGATATATGATTTAAGTTTTTTTGGGTCCGTTTTTTTGTTATTTTGAAGGGGGTCCTAACGCTTTAAAAAACAAGTCAAACAAAATGAATTTGAATCTCAAGACTAGCTCAAAAAGCTCTCAAAGTTCAGTCATTTCAGCCGTTCAAATCAACTCAAAAGAACAGGACCTAACGAGCCACCTGCCACCCATTGCCATAAGTTTTAAGTGTCATCAATTGTCTGCACAACATCTCACTTGAGGTGTCTGAGATGCTGCACACCCGTGTCACCATGTCACAAGCATTTCAGGCTTGGCACAGCAAGTAAAGGTGCAGCACTTCAAGGTCCTCAGATCACAGCAAACAGGCACAATGAAAATAGTCTATGATAACTACTATTCACAAGGTATAACCGCAGCGATAATAGTCAAACGACTCATCTGGGCAATGTAAAAGCTGATGATGTACAGGTATGACCGTATGAGATGACACGGTAGCAGAAGTTTTATCTGTTGAAGACTGGCTTAAGAGTAGTAATGGTGTCCTCTATTAACAAAGCATAGGGCATTCCCACAGGTCGCTAGATTTCATAAGGGGCAACTGCTTACAGAATAGCACACTTATTCTGAGCCATCCTCCGGAATTCCTCATTCTCCTTTTGAGCCTTCTCAAGCTCCTCTTTGAGCTTGCGAATCTCCTCGTCTGATTTCAGCCTAGCTGCCGCTGCAAACTTCTCAGCTTTCAGCCTTGCATTCTGTTCTTCCATAAGTTGCTGTTGCAGCTTTTCAACAGTGAAACTCAACTTTTCCTCCACCTAAGAATATGTCAGGTCAATACGATTTATCAAGTCTAAATTGCAAGAGATATCAAGAACAAACTTGAATAGCCATTTATATAAATCTTAGAAATGTCCCAGTGGGTAATATTTCACTAAGAAGCATCTAACAACTGGATATTTTATACATAGGGCTATGCCGAAGATCTAACCACCTTGAGGTTTGACCAATCCTCCTAGTCATGTTTAGTACAAGCAATTTTAATTCTGGCACATCATGTGTTGCAATATATGACTATGAATGGCTGAAAACAGAACAGACAATCTAAAAAAGAGCTTAAGATAATTTTTTTAAAAAATCTGAAACCCAACAAAACAAATCTATGATTGTTTCATCATACCCCATGTTTCCGAGAAAACTCCCGCAAAAGCAGGGTAGGGGTCAATATACGTGCCCTTACTCCTGAGATTAAAAAAACATAAGAGAGGTTGTTTCCGTTTGACTATCGGTGATACTAGAGAATTCTCTATAACTTCAAGACAAAAGAAGTATAGATAGTTTGATATGCCATTTTGCTTTAGGCCTTTAGCCCATAATAATCTAAAGCCAAAGAATAAAAGATCATTTGGCTCCATTTGATTAAAAAACTATGATTGTTTAACAAAAAAATATTGACACATTGAGGCAGTGTTTGGGTGGTTCGTGCAGCACGTTGCATTTCACTGTGCATGCTCTAACAGCTAGGACATGCCATGTGTTTTAGCTCAGCCAAAGTGCCAAACCTGAAGCCATATAATGAAGCACTATTTTATGAATTTGACCTTATGGTTTGAGATATTTTCATATATGCTGCAGAAATGATTGACCTAATTCAGAATGCTATTAACCAAGGGCATCCATACACCATACAACAAAAAATTCTTGAACAAAGATGTTGCAAAGAAACATATAACACTTTAAATAAGATATAATTTCTTCAAATACAAATAAAATTCAACTGTCTAGGAATTAAATTAGATCTCTTACCATGTTGGTAATGTGTGCCAGTTGTTCATCGCGACTTCTGTTAATCTCCTTCTTCAATTCAGAGATCTGCTCTTCTGTATAGCCAATAGCATCATGGACCTCCCTTTCTCTATCATACACCTCCTACAGTATGAGATACAAATGAGAACTCATACTCTAGAAAATGAAACTTCATTTAAATTACATAAAAAATCTTTACCTCTTAAATAATAATTAACAGACATTACCTTAATGCAAACAAGCATTTGATCTGAAAATGGCTTCCCTCCATTATTTGCACTGACAGAATCCACTACATCAAGCAACTTCTCAAGCTGCATGGCTTGGTGCATCCGGTCTTTAGTCTTGTTATCAAAGAGCACAACTCTGTTTTTGCATAGCTCAACAACATTCTGTTAAAAAAACAAATAGTATTTCCACATAAGCTCATATGATATATGAGATGTGCGGCAAAATAAACACACAAGAACAAGCTCATTTTATCAAATCCATTTAAAGTTTTAGGATATGTTCTTTTTAGCTTAATGGCTTAACGGCGTATCTATGTTTTGAAAAGACATATGCTTTGGGTTTTTTTAGTCTGTTTTTTCGCTGTTTCAAAGGTGGGTCCTAACGCTTTAAAATGCAAGTCAAACGAAATGGATCCGAATCTCAAGACTACCTCGAGAAGCTTTTATACTTCAATCATTTCAGCCGTTTAGTCAACTTAAAAAAAACAGAACGTTAGTAATAGGGGGGAATACGCAAAAAAATTATTTTTTAACCTTTTTTAAAAAATTATTTTAATTTTAATCCAGTGAAGAATTTGCAAATCTAACCCTTTTGGCTTTACCGCCTGGCTGCAACAAATTCATCTTGCCAGCAAACAGGATGGCCCTGCTGTGGCGAGGTTGTTATCTTTGGCGGCCCGGCGGCTACCGATAGAATGACAAGTGGGCGGTCTTGCCCGCCATCCCGCTTATGCGGCAGCATGAATTTGCTGCATGGCGGGTAAGCGACGCGCCAAAAGGGTTAGATTTGAAAAACTTTGACCGGGGTTAAAAATAAAATATCTATTTGAAAGGGTTAAAAAAAAAGAACCTTAGTAATGGGGAATACCTGCAGATACTCTGGGGCATTATTCAGCATGTGCTTTAATTTAGTTTCACCAACTAGATCTCCATAAGTAAACACTAAAATCATGTGGTCAACAATTTTTTCTCCAAAAAACTCCTTTATTGTCTCCATTGTATTGGAATCTTCTCGTGAAAACCGAGACGTGGCAGAAAAAACCATCAACACAGCATGTATCCCATCTTTAGCCATGTTCATACATTTAACTATCTCTTTACCAGCATCCTCAGAAGAAATTGTCATGTCAAATAGTCCTGTCAAGGCATTGAAATGGGTGATTACAAAAAAACACCAAACATGAACAAAACAAGGAAATCCAATGGATATGCATGTTACTACATCCTGCAGGGACAAACATTGTACACACAATAAGGAACTGCGGACCACTTAGTCTAGTGTCCTAATTATGTCTGTATTTTCTTACATCAACACATTACTCTTCACGACGTTTCTTTTGCTTCCAAGGGGGACAAGATAAATATGAAAAACAAAGGGAAAGATGATTTGTGACAGCAAAAGTAGGGCCGCATATATGTCGAATTCAAAAGTGGTGCACTTCTAATTATTTGGAGAATTGCTGCCAATTCAACCTCTGGTAGTACTGTCAGCAATGAAAGTGTACTTGAAGGAATGATTAATCCTGATCCACATGCAATTGGGAAACTGGTGTGAATTACTGATAATGTGTGAAAAGAGCAAATAAGAACTTATTCTTTATTTGCTTATTTTATATGCTGACCAGCTAGTCCTTTATATAGGACGGCCTCCTAACAACTCAAGCTTACCTAATAGATATTAATCTTATTTTAAGGAAACTAACTCAATTTAATCCTATCCAAACAGAAGTAATCCATGAGATACAGTGCCGCACGGATACTGTTCACCGTTACAGTACCATACGGTATTGTTTGTACACACGCAGCCTACCCTATGCCCTTTGGGGCTCACATGCACATGACAGTGAAGCTATCTAGTGTTGGTGTATTTCATATCAAATAGCAAATTTCTAATCTATCAATATAAATAAAAGACAGTACACTATGCACCACCATGCTACACCGTTTTTTAGTGAAGCATGAGGGTGGCAGATGGATACTCCATTTGTTAAGTGTGAAAAAGATCCAAAGTGCAAATATCCAGATAACATATGAAACGTCTGCAGAAAACATATTAAATGGATATTACAAGAACATAACCAGAAAAATAAAAAGGTGAGAATGACATGGCACAATATCCAATATAGGTATCAACGATTTACTTAATCCAAAGGATCAATCATGAATAGATAGCACTGACACTTAACATGTATATTCTTACCTGGTGTATCAATAACATTGATGGTGCGGCCATCCTTCAGTGTGGTGCTTCCCATCTGACAAGTATTAGTCACACTAGCATGGGAATATTCAGATATAAATGCTTCCCGTCCAAGGATGCTATTGCCAGTCGCACTCTTGCCATAGCCAAGTTTCCCAACAAGAACAAGTGTGATGTCAGCACTAGGCAACTCCCAGTCGTCTTCGTATTGGCTTCCACCCATTGCAGAAAATGGCCACAAAACCTCACAACTGTTCAGGAAATCAGACCATCAACAAATTTGTTTCAGTAGTAATTATCTCACCTAAATGACCATATGCTACTTTTAAAACAAAATAAGCATTTCAACTAATAAAAAAAATCATTATCATCGATTCAGGAACCAAACATGTTTTGACAGTTTATGCTCAACAAATACATTTAAGTTAACTTTATAAATAATAAATTAATGGCTCGATCAATTCCTTAAATTTAGGTTGAATTAAATCGTTATGGATACTTTGAATTATGGTGAAAGAAAACTAAAAAGGTTAGTGCTATATGGAAAAATAATAGAAGCATCAAAGGATTAGATTTTATTTCCTTCCTTCTATTCTCTGATGTGTTTTTATAATGGCTAGTAAAAAACACACAGCATGGCATATTCTACAGACACAAAGGATTAAGTTAGCAAGTGCAAGAAAAATGGATCAGCATGTAGCGCAGTGAAATGCACAAAATCGGTCCTTAAAAATCCAACCATAGATAGTCCAGAAGGAAAACTACATATTATAAGAAATCTTTGAAACACTAAGCAGTCTGTTCCAGAAATTGGCTAGAGAGAACATAAACTTTGGATTGAAACAACTTTAGGATGGGGCACCTACCCATGAGTTGGAACAAATAAAAAACAAAACAATACAAATATGAACAATTTAAAGATTATTCTGCATTGCACCAAACAAACAGTGTATAAAAAACTGTCAAAAATAATATTACGTGCCAACCAATCATTTTTCAAGGATGCAAATCATCATAGAAATGCACCCTAAGATTTACAGCTAAGAACTCACTGAAGAAAGAAAAAAAATCAGGGAAGACTAGAGGATTATTTGCTTGCAAAGAACCATGAATGGGAGCGAGATGGATCGAGGCGAATAAAAAGATAAGAGATAAGAAAGTTTGGCGGGTTGATTGAATTGTAACAATAATTTCCCATTGTGGAGAAAGAAAATCCTGCGTACAACACAAAAAGTGCAATGCAAAATGCCGAGTTAAGATAGACTCAGAATCCCCTAGCTTTGTTGTCAAGTTTGTGTCTATCTTTATCCTCAAACGTGGCCGATTAATCAACTAGAAACCCTGCAATGTGGCGGATCATCCTACAAATTGAAGAGGACTAGTTACATACTACAAGCGCACAAACAATTGATCAGCAATACTGCGTAGTGGAATGATAGAACCCTTTCTCCTAACTCAGGAGCTCCTAAATTCACCATACATGGTCCAGAAGGAATTAAACTACAATACTCCATATTAGCGAACCAGAGCCTACCTAGATGCCTAAAAATTAGAGGTGTCAACAGAGGATGATGGTCTTCTATATAAAATGAATACTGAAACAAATAGTTATGGTACTTTATGGTCATATGTGACGTATTTAAGCATTCTAATATATTATTTATAATTTCACCACCTAAAAAACATGAATTCAAAATAAACAAAAGATATTGGGAGATTGCCCCACCCAAAAGATTCACTTATATGATTTAGACTTTTTTGTCACTAACATGTGGGGGTGGACCCATATGTCAGACACAACAGGGTCAGGGGCGGATCCAGGGGGTTGCTGGGTGTGCTACAGCATTAGCTCAGTTTAATTTTGGTACAGTTGACTAAAACAAGGTTACATGTTCGATTCATGCTCAGTTCGTTTGCAAGGTAGTTGAATAGAGCAAGATTGCAAGTTCAATTCCTATTTTTTTTTGCTTTTTTGGGATGTTTTTTTTTTCTTTTCCGCTTTGGCTTTTTTTTTTTTGGTGTGCTCTTAGAACTTATTTCGCTGTCTTTTTCCTTCGTTGCCGATTTGTCATTTTGTACTTCCATTCATCTTTGCCTAGTGACTACTAACTAGTGAGGGATGGCACTAAACTTTACCCAGTTTCTCCTTATTTCGTTGTACTATTTTTCTCTACCAATTTGTCATGGCCTACTTTCGTTCATCTTTGCCTAATGACTACTAACTAGTAAAGAATGGCACTAGGCTTGCCATTTTCTCCCAGTTTCTATCTTTGCTACCTTTTGTTCATCTTTGCACCAGGGAAAAATATCTTATCTTAATTAGCAGTAGTGATAGGAGCGAAAATAGGTGACTATAATATCTTCTAGGGAAAAAATGAAACGTAATTTCCTGTGACACCAAAGATTGCTTTTGATGAATGGCAAGCCGTGTGTAGCCCTGAAGGAGCTAGAGAAACAGGGCAATGCAATCAACAAGCCGTGTGTGGCCCTAAGGAGCTAGAGAAACAGCGCAATGCAATCAACAAGTATATCGGTGCGGTTAGCGGATTAATGGGCACCCCCAAAGTTGAAATCTTGGATCCTAGAAGTGCAATCTTTGGGAGGGTCAATCATCAATCAATTTCTTCAAAGATATTCAGAGGCGGATGCACCGCCCGGGCAGGGAGGGCAGCTGCCCGGGCTCCCGTGAATGTTCAGGGGATTTAGGGTTCATCAGCAAAATAAAAAAACTAGATTATATTTATTGAAATACAAACACAAACTATTCCGTCGAATTCCGATCAAATCCGAGATCACACAACAGGGGGAAAACCAAACGAGAGCGAGCGAGCGAGAGAGAGAGAGAGAGAGGCGGTACTGGATCTGGAAGACTGGGGTCCAGAGGAGGTGAGGCAGCGCCGCAGCGGTACCAGAGGCGAGGCAACGCACGGCGGCGAGGCGGCGCCAACGAGGCAACGCACAGCGGCCAGGCGGTACCAACGCAACAAGCGAGCGAGGCGGAGAGAGGCGGCGAGTACTAGCGAGTCGTATCTGTTATAACCCACCACGAGTACCAGCGAGTCGTATCTGTTATAACCCACGTGATTTATGGGCCGAAAGTCCATCCTAAACCCTACAGATATTGTGGATAAAATTAAATATAGACTAGGCTATATATATGAAACCCCTTGAACACAAGAGAGAGCTATCAATAAAGATTATTGTACATGCTTTGTCTCTCTAGATCTGTGTCTCTTGTCTATTGTGATTGTCTTTGCGTGTGCGCGACGACTGTTTTACAGCACGTTATCAGCACGACTCACTCTTATGTTCGATCAACGGTATATCGCTTCCCGCAATAAATCTATTATTCGATCTACTGTTTTCGTTTTCAATCTAATAGATCGCTATTGTATTGCGTGTCCCGAAGACCTTGGCGCTGCCGCCGCCATGCTGCCATTCCAGCGCCGCGCCTATCTATGCCTATGCGTCCTCGCAGACCCTCGCCCGCCGCCTATGTGCCTCGTCTGCCGTGCGGCCGTGCCCGTCGTCGCGCCGCCGCCCACCGCACACCTCGCCGTCTGCGTTGTGTTGTGGCCCCACGCCTCGGCCTTACGCGTCGCGCCGCTGAAGGTGTCGCCCGTCGCCACGCCTCCGCCGGCCTCATGCGCCATCGCCGCCGCGCCGCCAGCGTTACGAACGCGCCTCGAAAACATCCATCGCGCCGCCGTGCGCCGACGGTCGTGCCTCGCGCGCGCTCCGCCCGTCGATGTTGCCTCGCGCTCCGCGATGCCCTCGCGACCGATGTCGTGCGGCGCTACCGCAATCGGAATGCGCTACCAGTGTGTCGCTCCATTGTCGTTGTGGCGGACCACGATCCACGCCCAAGACTTCGGTCGTTGTCGTCCTCTGCGCCTTGCGCCGCTACAATAGTCGCGCTCGTAGCATGGCTGCGCCATCGTCGGCCCCATACCGCACGGCTCCACCGTTACCCCGCGTCGTGACGCCTGCCCTCGTGCCATCGTCCAATAGACGTGGTCATGCCACTGCCGGGTTCGGCTCTGCCGCCCCGTAGGCGTCGCTGCCCTCGTCAGTAATATTTTGGATGGACCCGATGATCCAGTGCCTAGAAACTGTGTTTAGTCCCCAAGGACACGATATTTGCATGAGTGTTTCTCGTAGCATATTTCTTCTTATAGTCCTTACAATTTAAGGTAATCATAGAAATCCTCTCTCTTTCATATTTTATTATAATATTTGAGCTTCCATGATATGCAAAATTTTAGACCTAGCCCACCTTTGGAAGCTGCATATTAATGGGTTTATTTTTTTGCAAAGAGTTGTTATTGTTTTTGCATTGTTATAATTATAATATAGCCAGTAGGTCAGAAATAATTAGCAGAAATTCATAAAAATGCTAGACACTTTGTGGGCACCAATATGTTCTTTATGGCTTGTTTTCTTGGCACTGTATGCTTGGAGTATAATTTATTAACCTGCAGTTTCTAAATTATTGCAAACTCCTGACATTGCTTGAAAATTTATGGGAAAATTTAATGACTTCTATAGAGTTTGGTTTTTGCTCATGTTGAGTAGTTCACATCTTTTGCTTAATTGTTTCTCATTAAACTCTTATTTCCCTTATAACATAATAATGGTCTGAGTTGTTCTATTTGTAAGTTATCTCCTGTAATAGAGTTAATTATCTGAGTAAATGCTAAATAGAACATGGTGCCTGAAGCATATGCCTTACCTATCGTAAGCAATTTTGCATGGGATAAAGTCAGATTAATGTATGCTAGAACTAGATATATAATTATACTTGTCTTGGTGAAGAGTGTTTCTATTCAACATCGTCTCAAGTGCATAGAGATCCTGAAGACATAAGATGTCCTGCAGACATGAATAGTTGGAATATATCCTGAAGACAAATTTTTTCTTTGTTTGCACTAGAGAAAATTTTACGTCCATATGTCCATCCCAAAAATTAACTTAGTCTAGACCAGCAGTCTACAGTCCTCCTCCGGTGTGGTGTTACCAATCGGTTGTTCAAGGTGTCTAAGGTGTAACCTGATGTTACAAACTATATATTGGTTTTATGACAACAAAAGTTATACTCCTGTTGCATTATAGTCATAAAGTGATTTAAGTAGATGCTTGTAGCATATGCTATCATTTGTAAGTTTTTGTTGACGTGAAAAGAGAGAGAAATGGGTTTGTGAATGTAAAGGCATGTTTGTGCACCAGAAGTGCAGATTAGATTATACACCAGAAGTGCGAACGGATAGTTTGGTGATTATAAATTGTGTTAAAACTAAATGGACAATGGATATTAATTTGGAACATATTTGACTCCGACGGACGTGAGCGATCCGACGTGAGCATGCAGAAGCCCTACGCATGTGTAGCCTAGACACGGCCAAAAGCTATTACCTGAAGTAAATATGCAAATTATGACCGGTAGTCATATTAGTTTTGCAATTGCATTATGACTAAAAGTCACATTGGTTTGTCTGAAGCAAAATAATCCCAAATATTAGATAATGGCCTATTTGAATAAGTGACTTTTAAGGATTGCGGTGAGACCGCATCTATATCATCACTAGCGCCTGAAGTTGCTATAACATGCCTGAAGTCATACATTTTTGGAATATAATCACACATCCGTAAAATTATTGTCACATGAAGTTGATTGTTATTTGGCGTACATATAATATTTATTGTGTTCCCGCAGAATAGTAAAGTCTTCATGCAAATTATTGATATTGTCGCATTTATATTAGATCTGAAGTTTAATTAGATATATGGTATGAGTAATTGGACAATAGTAAAAAACTAGACTTTACAACTCACAATTTGTTGGGGTGAACAGTGACCCGCATGAGTGCTCCGTCCAAATAGGGTGTGCGGCAACGTAGCATGGGCATGCCACCTAGCGCGAGCATATGATAGCTCGAGCTAGCGCATGACAAAGAGGACATATATGTCTAAGCTCACTGCATATAGTGTTAACCCCCAAATGGTAACCCATGCAATCAAGATATTTTTCAAATATTATCACCACCAAGCATACACTTTTGAGCTCTCACTTGTAGTTGGAGACTTTGGACCTGTAATTCCATTAGTTTTGTGCTCATAAAAGGAGATTGTGTAAATATGCTGTAGTAAAAATCGGATCTCGGCATTAGGGGAGAGAATTGCCCATGTTTGGTATAAATGCCTATGAGATCTTGGTTGTAAAGATTCACACAATAGTTAATACTCTTGTACACTAGTAGCGAGGAGTGCTCCTGTACGCTAAAAGCGATGAGACTATCAGATATTTAAAGGAGTTGAAAATCATTTACCCGTAGTAAATGAGTCGCTAAGAGTGGAATATCCGAGTTGAATAGTATATCCACCTTTGCGAAAATTGATTTGTTGAGTCTTGGTTTAAAGTTTGCGGGGACGCCTGCGGGTCTTAGATTCAATGACACTTGTCAAATAATTGCTCATCACTCATGAAATTCTTCTAAAGAGAAAATACCACGAATGTAATAAGCCTTCCGAAGAGGGTCATCCTGAAAATGAATACCCAGCAAATTAATGCGCGCATGTTATAGTGCTGGGAAAGCGGGACGACCAAGAATTTTCATTTTGGGAAATAGCGAAATTCTGGTTAATATTTGAAAGTGCTCATTTATGAGACATGGAGAGAAAATTGCCGACACATATTGTTCTTATTAAGTTGTTATGATAAGGATCCTAAACTAAGTCCATGGCATGGCCCCTGTATCAGGTCAAACGACAAGCAACTGAGGATGAACTATGAGGTTAATCGAAGTTTGAGAGCAAGTAGTTCTAACTTTGTGTCATTATAAATAATGGGGTGGTGAAAACTCTGGTTCAAAGGTTTCTGAAATGACCTATACTCTCCTATGTGTAATAAGTGTTTCGCTAAATAGCAACTCTGGCAGATGATATAAATAAATATGCAGTTTATGAATTATGAAAATCTTTGTTGAGATCCCAGTATGACTCGTTATCCCTTGTGATATAAGATAACAAATTGAGACAAATTAATGAATCTCATACCTAATAATCTCTTCTAGAAGTAAGGTTTGTTTCTTGATGAAACAAGAGTTTCTAAAAAACATAAGCACTTTCCTAAGGAAGATTAATTACCAATCGATATTTGATTTACACCAATGGTTCCCCATATTGGACGATGACCTATTGATACCCAATTTTTAGAAGTTTGCCATGAGAGCACTAGTGATGTGCATCTCCTGCCAGTAGTTGGGAGAGTATTCTTTATTACTCTGAAGGTATAAGTTTGTACCCTAAAGGTATGATGTAAATTGGTGATAATGTTAAATTGATTGATCCGTAAATGACAAGGTAAGACTGGTTATAGTGGTACAATCATATATGTAAAACCTGTTGAATAGACCAATTGATTGTGTTGAGCCACTTGAGAATAATTACAATATTGAGACCCAGTAGGTCTGATTGGTTATACCCAGAAGATATATGATGTTGCAATCAACTTTACCCACATGTTAGTGTTACTCCCTGAAGTGGAACATACTTGTTTAAACCTAAGACAATATGAGCTTTTAGGACCAAAAGTTTATTGCCTCTATAAGCACTTAGTGCGGTAGCAATCAGAAGTTTGGACCGGTACTAAAATTGTCTTTAGGGACCTGCTGAGTATGCAGGGTTTCGGGTTGTTTGTTAATCGAGGATCATGTTGGATTATATAGATGTGGGGTTTACGTGTAATCCGCATATCGCTGAATCTCACGTTGTATTTTGAGATTAATGCTTTATATGAAGCCTCACGTGTGTGTTTGGCTGGAAAGGATGGTGACCACATCCAGGAGTAATGTGGCACGAGTATCATCCATACCCTATGTTTATCCATTAGGATAATATTACTTGTATTGCAGAAGTGGATAATGATACTTGAAGATTAAGCTATGTTGTTTTCAAATTATTTTGTTCACACTTTTCAGAAGCATAGTGTGATGAATGTCCAGAAGACATCGAGCGTCAGAAGACATTTGGAATGTCGTCCTGAGGGGGAGTATGAGCTAAATATTGATTCGGTTCATATGAAATTCTGAAGGTTTCACTTTGTATAACCCAGTAGGTTGTTGACGATTTCAATTGAAATATTTTACCACACCACAACATAGATCCAGAAGATTTATAACTCAAAGGTCCAGTAGACCGTATTGATCCTGGAGATCAGATTCCCTGAAAGTTATATATTGTACTCTTTTCTCTTATATGAGTTTTTCCCATTGGGTTTTCTCATAGCAAAGTTGTTAACGAGGCAATATTGCAATACAACATGCGTGTGTAATGTACTCTTTTCTCCAATCCTTTTTTCCCACTGGGTTTTTGGATGGAGTTTTTGATGAGGTATTGTCATATCGCGATTTAGCCCAAGGGGGAGTGTTATAACCCTAGGTGATTTATGGGTCGGAAGCCCATCCCAAACCCTAGGGGTATTGTGGGCAAAACCAAATATAGGCTAGGCTATATATATGAAACCCTTTGTACACAAGAGAGAGCTATCAATAAAGATTATTGTTCTGGCTTTGTCTTTCTAGATCTGTGTCTTTTGTCTATTGTGATTGTCTTTACGTGTGCGCGACGACTGTTTTACAACAGTATCCTCTGTCGTTGCTTCTCAAAATGCATGGCGTGCCTTCTGATCTGGCCAAATAATAACTCCCTCATGGGCCATACAAGGCACATGAAGGCTCACAAACTATGCATACAACTTGCACCTAACTCAATACAAGTTCTAAGATCAGAAATCCTCACGAGCTTTTTTCTCTATTTTCTCCACTGAAAATGCTTGATATTTTTTGTTTTCAGTCAAGGACATGTCGTTTTTTTTATTAAGCTATCCCCTAAGCATGATACTAGGTGGGCTATATTGGATTAGGCAGAGGAGGATATCAGACATGGGCCGCCGAGACTGCCACCGGCGTCCAGCCCCATTCGTTTGTCGGTAAGCCAAGCCTAAACCCAACGAAAACACAAATTTAGGATGTGTTTGTTTCGACTTAAAGTTGAGTTGAGTTTTACTATATCAAATTTTGTTATTTTTATATAACCAACATGTTGTAGTAATTTGTAGTTCTTCTCAGGGTTGTAAAACTATTTTTTAATTTTTTTTGAATTATTAGACCGCTTTTTTAATGCTATCAATTTTTGCTACTGTAAAACTCAACTTTATTCAACACTGAAACAAAACCACGCCTAAATTGTAGTTGGGCTAGACTTGGCCCGGTTTTTTAAGCCTGATTGGTTGGACCGATATGGGCTTGGGACTGGTCTGGTGGGAGCAGGCTTTTTCAAGTCCGGGACGATCCGGTGCATAGGTCTATTTTGAGCAACAGCTATGTGGAGAAGTTCTTTTAAGAAACCAACACAAACACCAAAACTGACTAGTTAACATCACCCGGCACCCACAGCCAAAATATAAATATGGTCTAAAAAATTCTCGAGCCACACATTATACATACACATGTCCATCCTCATGTTGGCTAATTCCCATAATAGCAATTTCATAGCTACTAAATTACAAGCTTTGAACAATAAGTAACAGGACTAATAGTGAAATTATAAGAAAGTAATCATATGATCGACTGGATAATCATTGTATTCGCATATCGAGTTGTTTGGTTGGATGTTAGATTTGCATAATTTTGCCACACCTTATATTTAGAGTTCTTAATGGGGCGGGGAGGGACCAGGTCAAGCCTCGACTCGACCCAACCCGCCCCGCCCATTCTCAACATCCACCCTCCCCCAACCCGACTTGGCCCTGGCCAACCGGTGCACCGATCCAAGCCGGGGCAAAGAAAATTCACATAACGTCATCCCAACCAAAGGCAATTAGGCATATAAAATTCCCATCAAATACACAAATCCAATCACTTAGGTACAGATATACACAAAATATAGTAATGGTGTGATAGTAATACATGCATCAATATAGTTAATGAGTTGGGTTAGGCTCACGAGTAACGTAATATACATAACAGGGTCCGGGTCAGGTCGGGGCAAGCATTAATCTAGACCCGCCGAGAGATGAACCGGTGCAAGACGTCACCACATCAATGTTGTATGAATTAATTCAAATAAAACAATGACATAATGAGATGTAGTTAAAAAACTAGGTGCAATATGTATTGAAAATCTATATTCATACTTATGTTAGAATATTCTAAAAATATAATTTTTATATTACATAGAAATGCGTTTATATGAAATAGGAAAATTATACACATGACATTATAAAGTTGTCGATTCACAAAAATGCCATCCCATGCAACAATGAAATGTGTGCTCTAGACCCACATGTCATAGACAGAAGAGTGAAATTTTTGCAATGTGTAAATTTTATAATAGCATTGATATAATTTACCCTATTAAATATATAAATATGTAGAAAATAAATATTTATTTTGTAGTCTTATATTTGATCAATAAGTAAAAAAATAGGAATATAAGATAAGATACAATGATCCTTGTTGTAGATTTTTGCAAACATAAAAGCATTGATTTTTTTCATAAATGATTCTAAAATTAGTGTTATATGGTTTGGATTGTGTCACATGGTGAGATCATAACGGTATAATAAGAATATAAATATAGGCTTATTGTATTATCCAATCTCCTTTATCACCATTACATTGTATTTTCAAAACTCATCCATCACCATTGTGTCGAATTAGACTTCATTATTAAACTTACAATGAAATAAATTAGAGATTTCTGTAATAAGTCATTATAAAATATAAAAGTTTGTTATTAAATAGTAGAATATTAATGCATTCTATCTATATTATTAATAAAGTCAAAATATATCATGCTTACTAAAATATGTTAACTAAGTTAGATATTTTGATTTTATTAAGTTATATTTATTAGGTTGAACAGGCTTTAAAAAATTATAGATCCGCCACTGAAGATATTGGTCCAACTAATTAGCCATGCCGGAATAAGCCGCTAATGTACCGACCGGATTTGGACGTCCGATAATTTAGATGCGTTTTGCACCCATACTAAAACTACTCTTCCCCACATAACCCAATGTACTGTTAATCCACAGTAATACAAAGGAAACACTAGCATATACTGCGTGCCCATCAATCCCTAAAAAAACCCTACCCCCCTCAATGGATCGAACAAATCAAGACTAAAACCACGGCAATACTAACAAAGAACGCTACGATCGCCTTTACGAGATTAAGACACGGGACAAGCAAGAACCTTTACAAGTTTAACCAACGGAGCAATCAATAAATTAGTCCTCGCGGCAACTAAATCAGCACCGAAAGTGCGACGAATCTTACAGATTAGATGAACAGGAAGCTGGCGAGGGAGAAGGGTAGCGAGAGGATTACTTGCACTTGGAGGAGTAGAGCCGGTGGTGGCTTGGGGTTCGAGAGAGGAGGAGGAATAGAAGTTGCTAGTCGCCGGCCGGCGTACACGCGCCGTGTACCTGGGGTTATATAGCAATTAGCACCAGGTGTGTAGGTTTTGCGCCGATGCCTCTCGCCGCCGCCGTATTGTATTCCGGGCCGTGGCGAGAACGGTGGATTCGAGTAGATCTTTAGGGCTCGAGGTTGGGCTTGGGCTTGGGCTCGAGATTGTTGATAGGTATGGATCGAAGCAGACTCAAGTTCGACAAGTCATGACTCTTGAACATACTCGAAGTGGCTAAACTAAAAATGAATAATTTAGCTGAGCTAAAGTTGTGTGTAGAGTTAAATTGATAAGCTAGCTGAACGAATAAGCTTAATTCACTTTAAACATGTTGTATAGATATGAGCTTGGCTCGATTCAGGTTAAAAGAGGCGGCAACGATAGTTTGTTTGGTAAGAATGAAAAATAAGAAAAGACATCTAAATTAAATTGCAAAGTCTCGTTTCTCACTCCGACTCCCAGCAATCAATTAATAGATAATACAATTTGCCTCTCTTAATTCCCGTTCCCTCACTCTCATTGTTGAAGAAACACGATGTTATGGGTTGCCCGAGACATCATCCAGTGAGGTAATTAGGTAAACTAGATTTATACTCCATCCATTATAAAATAGTAGCCGTTTTGAACATTGTCATGGTCTCTAAAGTATAACTTTGATCATAAGTTTTTTAAAATTGTTTAAAATGCATTAGAACTATAATATTATGAAAGTTCTTTTCAAGAATCTATTTATATATATGTTTTTTGTTCTCAATCTAAATAGTTTAGAAATCTCTAAAGATAAAGTTTTAAACCTTTGATTTAAGCTTAAACGACCACTATTTTATAAGTGGGAGTATTTTAAAAAAACTATCTGTAGTCATTGTCTTCGTAATGACTACATACGTATTCCTAGAAAACAAATTGTTCTCCTACCGTAGATTGTTGACAGTACCAGGTTCCCAAGCGTTTCACCAACTTCTAAGACCATGAAAGCATTAGTCATCATATAACTTTTACTACAGGTTAAAATATAGCTTTCAGAGTAAATTACGGGTTTGCTATTTCGCATGTGCCTGGAATTTACGAAATCGTGCAAGTGCAAAAAATTCCACTAAATTTCTATTGTTTTTCCACATTTCCATTTACTGAAAAAATGTTTGGTGATAGTGGATTTTTTGCACGAGGTCTGATTAATTATAGATTTATTTTGTTTTCTGTTTATTATAAATTTATTTTGTTTTCTGTTTATTATAAATTTATTTTGTTTTCTGTTTATTATAAATTTATTTTGTTTCTGTTTTTCACGTAGAGAGGTTTTTTTACTCGTATTTGATTTTTTCCATCGTAACTCCCCCCGATCAACGGTGTAGGTGCGAGTGTGTGTTTTCTCGTAAATTGACTGCCACTACATATATAGTGCATGCGTCTGCACAAACCTTGAAAATGCAGGCACCTGCTGCATAGTCAATCCCAGTAAATTATATGAACAATTTCTAAACTATTACACGTTCTCGTTCAAATCCCCTATCTTTCTAATTACAGTTTAGAGTTCGTGAACTATTTAAGTGACTCAAATCCGGTCCACCGTTACGACGCCACCGTATCGGAGCCGATGTAAATGATCCACCGCATGAATCATGACACCGTGAACAGTCCGCGTGGCATTTTTATATTTTAGACTTTTTTATTATATTATATGGACGATCTCTAAACCATCACGTTGTCTCATCCAGGTCCCCTATCCTAAACCATCACGCATTCTCATCCAGGTCCCCACACAGTGTGATAGTTTGGGGACCGTCTGTATAATTTACTCAAAAAGTAAATATAAAATATAAAAATATCACGTGAACTGTCGCGGTGGTAGGACTCGTGCGGTAGAGCAGCCACGTTGGCTCCTTTGAGATAGCGTGGCAACGATGAACCGGATTTGGTTCATTTTAATAGTTCAGAGACCTAAACTGCAATTTGAAAGATTATGATCTAAATGAGAACTGCGTGATAGTTTATAAACCGCCTCAGATAATTTACTTAAACGCAGAAGTCGGGCGGCGTCGCTGCTCGTCGACGCGCGTCGCGCCCGACCAGCGTGAGGAGAGATGGGAGGCATGCAGCACATGCAAGTGGGTCCCACGGCATTTTATTTTTTCGTTGCCCATAATTTTTGACTGGGTATTCCAATCCACAAACCGTTTGCGCCAACGTGTTCCTTGTATTTTTACGAACAAAACAGGATATATTTTGCCATATAACTCTTCAAATTTGTCTGGTGAAACTTAGGGCTCACCTACTGAAACTTGGGTTTCGCCTAGTAAAACTTGGGTTTCATACTCGTAAAACTTTGCCGAACTGTCAAGTTTCATCAGGTTTCATCCAAGCTTTTTTCAAGTTTCATCAGGTCAATTCAAGTTTCATCAAGTTTCAACAGGTTTCATCCAAGTTTCATCGAGTTACATCGAAGTTTCATCAGGTTTCATCGGAACATGGCCAAGTTTCATGAGCACACGGCCAAGTTTCGCTAGTATAGACGTAAGTTTCATAAGTGCCTTTTCCTAGTTCACATCAAAAAATTTGAAAAAGTGAAAAATTCAAAAAAATCAAAAAGTATTTAAAATGGGTTGCTCTCGAGTTTAGAAGAATTATGAAATTTGTTCCACTCATTTTGAACACTGTTTGAATTTTGTACAAAAATCAGAAGTTTAATTGGAAAATTGATCAATCGACTCCAGTTATCTAGTCGCTGTACGTACGCGCGCTTTCACTAGTCGCTGCTGTGAGGAACGTCGGATCGGCGCGGTATGGATCATCCGATGGCCCTGGCAGGTCCGGACGGAGCGCCAGGCATCGGACGTCCGACGCCTGACGCTCGTCTATAATTTACTCTAGTTTTTATATACAGTTCATACTAAAACAAATTAATTAATCTCTCACATCTCATCGATAAGTTATAAGTAGGCACAAAAACTAAAGTTTAATCCACCACGATAAATTATTGAGTATATGAGTCATTATATGAAAAAAGAATAGTCACAAGAATTCATGATAGAAATAAGGGAGCGTCAAATCAAAATAGAACACGCCAAACCGAAATAAGGGACATTTATGCGAACATCAGTACATCACAAGCAATTTCTAAGTCCAATCATAAACGTGCATCAACTCCTCTTAACAACAAAAATAAATAAATAGTGGACATAATTAAACAGACCATACATAACAAATGCATGACACAGAGAACAATAGCCCACCCATTGTCAAACGGGTAAGAAGTACGTAAGGGAGGCTGCTAGCTTCATCGCATGCAAAAAAACTGTATAGAAAAAAGTTTATATTACAACCTGAACTATGACTCTTTTCGCTTACGTACCCCATGAATTACGAAACCAGTTATTTTAGCTCACAAAACCGAAAAACCGACACAAATAATCCACTGGAATGGTTTTGTACATGGTTTTGCCCACATGGCAACTGACACGACAGTCCAATCACAAATAAACAACAAATAAAAAAGTGGGGCCTTTATGTAAGTCTTTATCTTCCTCTCCCCTCTCTCTACCATCTCCTTTCTCCTATGTCCTTGCTCCATCCCGCCGCCTCCTCCCCACCCCTCGCTGCCAATCCTCCTGTGTCGCTCCGTCTGGTCCTCCCGTGCCACTCCACCTCGCTACTGCCCTCCTTCTTCCTCCTCGCCGCCACCCTTCCTTGGGCTGCCCTCCGCCTCGCCTCGACCGCCTCCCGACGCTATCTCCCAACGCCTCCCGTCGGTCCTCCAGTGCCGCCTCGTGTCCTCATCTTCATCACCTACGGGGTGCAACCGCCACATCGCCGCCTCTAGTGCGGGGCCGCTGCCCGTCTTTCAGGCGCCTTCTGGTCCAGTGCTCACCACACACGGGCGCCTCTACCCCTGGAGCCTCCTCGCCGCCCGAAGGAGAGATGCCGAGAGGGGCGGCCGGAGGGGAGAGGGAGGAGGAGGGGTGGGTCAAGGAGAGTGACAAAGAGGAAGGAGGAGAAGGAGGGGAGAGAGAGAGAGAGCTGACTGTACATGTGGGCCCAACGTTTTTGCTGACTGTAGATGTTGATTGTACTTCCACGTCACACGCCACATGAGCAAAACCACCCAAAACCACCGCGAGGGTTTTCGCGTTGGTTTCATGATTTTAGGAGGAAAAATAACTGGTTTCATATTTCAGGGGGTGTGTATACGAAGGGTCATAGTTCAGAGTGCAATATAGATTTTTTCCAAATATATATTGTAGCATTGAAAAATCTATATTACACCTGAACTATGACCCTTCGTCTACAAACCCCCTGAACTATGAAACCAGGTATTCTACCCCCAAAACCGTGAAAAAGGTGCAGATAACCCCATGTGGTGGTTTTTTGGGTGGTTTTGCCCACGTGGTAGCTGAGGTGGATGCTTAATCAGAAAAAAAAACAACAAAATAATCAGTAGGACCCGTTTGGAAGCCTCTAAGTTCATCTTCCTCCTCTTTCTCTCTCCTCCCTGTTCATCTTCCTCCTTCTTTTCTCTCTCCTCCCTAACCCTCTCGCTACTTCACTCTCGGTCTCTCCTCAGCCAGCCGCCGTACCTCCTCGCCTCCTCCTCCACTATCCCTTGCACTTGAATGGAGGCAGCCGATGGAGGGCGAGTTGGCCGGCCGGCGTGAGGCGAGTGCGGGGCGAGTGGCGGCCAGGACGGCGGTGTCATCCGGCGTGGGGCATGGCGTGGTGACCGACGCAGGGCAAGGAGGCGGCCAGGGAGACGATGGCGTGGCGAGGAGGTGGCCTGTGTCGAGACGAGGCGCACGGCAGGAGGCGGCCAAGGCGGCGGCGGTGTCCGCAGACGGGCGTGGAGGTGGCCGACGCCGAGACAAGGAGACGGCGACGGTGTCCGCATGAGGCGAGGAGGCGCTAAGGCGGCGTCCGGCACGGGGCGAGGAGGCGGCCAAGGCGATGGCGGCATCCGGCGCGAGGCGAGGAGGCGGTTAGGGTGGTGGCGAGGCGTGGCTGCCGGCACAGGGTGAGCCCCTCCATGTCCAGGACGGCGGCGATGAGCAAAGAGAGGGAGAAGAGAGAGAGGGGGGTTTGGGGAAAGGTTAGGGGGAGAGAGGATGGTTGGAGCCACTTTTTCTTTCTTTTTATTTCATTTTTGCTGACCAGACTGCCATGTTGCTTCCACGTGTGCAAAACAGCCTTCCAAAACGTTGGTGTTATTTGCACATTTTTCACGGTTTCGGGGGGTAGAATACCTGGTTTCATAGTTCAGGGGGTATGTAGACGAATGGTCATAGTTCAGGGTGTAATATAGACTTTTCCTATAGCATTTGACTTAAAAATAAGTGGAAGCTCTATTATAAAGGTATCACATCACCATTGTTTCCTTTTTGTTGGTGTAATCAGATTAGATACGATCGAATAGTACCGGATATGCATACGGATCCATGTCTTTTATCTGATGTGGATATGGATATGAATAATGCGGATATGGATATGAACATGGATATTTTCAGATATAGACACGAATAATGTCAAATATAAATACGCTCATCAAAAATCGATATTTTCGGATATAGTTCGAACATATATTACTCGGATAATATGTAAAAAATTGCATGCTTGAAAATTCACCAATATAATATGTTTAAATTTATGTTAGTCAATGTAGAGTTGTATTGCTTGTCATATAAAGTATTTTTTTGAATATTATACATCGGATATTATCCGTCGTTATCCATATCTGCAAAAAACTGCATATTTATAAAACTATCCATATCACTATCCGACACGCACCATTTCCACCTCTCTTTTCGACAAAACTTTTAGCCCCTCTTGATCTCTACGCATTCTTTTCTTCTGACAAGTCCATTATAGGTTACACGTACATGGTGGAAGACAATTATCGATTGCATCGATAAATCACTATGAGTATAAGTCTGAGAAAATTGAGTTTTTGCCACTCAAAACATTGCCGCTCACAAATTTGCCACTCTCAAATTGACGCTCACAAAGAAGCCACTGCAAACAATTTATGTTCACACATTTGCCATTTCGGGACATTTTCGCCTAATACACGAACCAAGTACGCAAGAATTATAGGAAAAATACGCAGGGCCCACATGCCATCCTCTTCTTCCTCCTCCTTCCTCTTCCTCCTTCCTTCCTCTCTCTTCTCTCTTTGCTCTGGTGGACATGGTGGAGGCGGCGACGGCGGCGAGCTCGACGGCAGCAGCGGCACGAGCTCAGCGACATGACGGAGACGACGGCAGCGGCGGGCTCATCCAGAAGCCGGCACCGTAGAAGCTCGCCCACACTTCCTTCTCCATCTCGCATAGCTCCGACGCTGCTGCTGGAGCGGGCGTGACCGGCCACTCCGCCTCCGTCGCCTTGGCCCTAGCCACCGCCTCTGCCAGTGATCTGCGAGAGGCGTCCCCGGTGAGGAGCTCCTCCATCTCCTTCCTCTTGGCCGTGGTCGCCTCGGCGCGCGCTGCTTTTCAGAAGGCCAGCGCGATGGCTCACCGCGCAGAGGGTCATGGCGCAGTATCGCGGCGAGCACGACGAGCTCTAGGACGCGCAGGGAAGCAAGAAGACACGGCAATGAAGCCGCCGCCGTCCCACCAACCACCTCTCGGAGGGGAAGGAGGACAGGAAGGAGGAGTGGGAGAGGATGACATGTGGGCCCGCATTTTTTCTGTATTTGTTGCATATTTGGCTTGTGTATTAGGCGAAAATGTCCCGAAAATGGCAAATGTGCGAGCGAAAATTGTTAACAGTGGCTTTTTTGGGAGCATCAATTTGAGAGTGGCAAATTTGTGAGCGGCAATGTTTCGAGCGGTAAAAACTTAATTTTCTCGAATAAGTCTGCCCCGACGAAAATTGCAATGACTGATGTGCGGGCTTTTGCCGGACGGGCATGAAAGAGGGGTGAATTGACAATTTAAGGGCACCTCTATAAATTTTCTACTATTATAAGTACTAAAAGGACCGAGATGACGCCTAGAGGGGGTGAATAGGTGTGACACCAAATTCAAACTTCAATTGTGCCATGGAGGTAGGTTCGGATCGTCAGTGACACCCTCTGACGGTCGAGGTCAACTATGAAGATTTTACCCCCAAATCTAATGAAACGTCCTGCACCACTCAAACAACAAGATACCAAAAAGTAATATCACAAGAACACAGGAGAGGTTTTGTAACACCCCGGTTCCTCGAGAACCCAGAATGCTACTAACTCTCCAAAAACTATAAATTTCGACAGCATCTCCCTTGTTTATATGGACATCCACAACAGGCAATTTATGTCAGAAGAATAAATAAACATTTCTATCAACTGAAAGCCACATAAGAAAACTCTAAAGAACTACGAGTCTCAATTAAACAAAGCTCAACTATTAATATAGAGCTCAAATGAAAACTGTATTCACTAGTCTCAAAGTGAAAGGTAGTGGGTGCTCGGGTTAATTGTGCTACTCCCATGTTCCATGCATGATGCTACCATCCATTACCTAAAAACCAAATAAAAGCAAGAGTGAGTATTCAACAATACTCAGCAAAGTATATGTATAAACATTAAGAATATCACAATTTCAAGATAAATCTATGCTCATGAATCATCCATTATCTCAAAAGCTCCAAATAACTCAATCGCTTCAACATATCCATATAAAACACTTTTCATCCATTGATGCAATGCAATGCACATGCGTCTCAGACGTGAGCTCATACCGGTATAGCTAGGTGCGCACCTGCCGATGTTACACGCTGTCTGTCCCTTTTCAGACGGGACCAATTACTCCACTCCCGTGGAGTGCCTACCAAGTAGAACTTCAGAACACTCCGGACTAGTCACTTTTGACTTTTTCACCGATCTCATCGAACTAGTCAAAAGTGACTTTCTCACCGACCTGGCTCATATGCATATGATGCAACATGCTCTTTCTTCATACGGTCATCACACACTTCCAACATCACAATAAATATCAATTACCCAACTTAATCAACATGCAGCATTAAAACCATCCATCCACAGATCAAAGTTAAGAACATAGAACTATATCAACAATCAAATACGCTATTCGTTTAACATATACTTGCCTTTCTATTCACGGGGGCTAGCACGGCGCACGGTCGACGACGAAGTCACACCACCACCTACTAAAGACAATACATCTCAAAGCCATACTCACACAAACAAGGCAACAAATAAAGTATATCGCTCCTACACGCATCCCTTCTTTCTCTCCATATAAATCACCCCTTTTTACACCACTACAACTCTAGAATTTTGATAAATATAAATTCTGGACAGCAACCTTAAAACAACCATAACTTCTACATCTCTCGCCCGATCTCCGCGTTGTTATAACCAAAACGAAGATAAAGTCGGTACGCTCCACTTTCGTTATAAGATCGGGTGCTGATTCCCAACCTAAACATGCGAAAACTGCTAAAGAAGCTGCTGCATTGGTAATCATCAAGCCAACTCTCATCCTCCCCCCCCCCCCCCACTAACCATCGCTTATTCCCACAATTTAACATCTAATGGCAGTAGTTCTACAGAAAAATTTACTAATCACACCATGAGCAACACTTAGACAAGAATAACAATATAGAGGACAAGCCCTAATCTTGATCTTTACCTTCCTTCCTCACTATCACCTCTTTCCCCTTGTCTCTCTCCTGTCAGTCTCCAACCAAGAGTAGATCGACGTCCATCGGATTGCTGCGTGGCGCTGGCAGCTGCCACTTGGGGGTGGCGTGGCATGTATGCCGACAAGCACTGTGACTAGATGGCGGCGGCAACGGCGCCGGGACGGCGAGGATGGCGGTGGGGCGAGATGGAGGACAGGGGCGGCGGCTAGGCTTGGCCTGGGGCGGAAACCGTCGGGTTCCTCTCTCCCAGTCCCTGCCTATTAACTCCTCTAAGATAGGCCGGGTCTAGGCCATGAGCCCACGAAATATCATAGGTTTCCCTCAAGCACAAGATGGGAAATAAAGTAGATCTAGCAAGAGAAAACTCAAACCAAATATGAAGGCCTTGTACATTTCAGCTTACCGTAGTGTAGCGTAGCGTTTCAGTATAATTTATCTTTTTTATATAGCCTATTTGGTGTAATAATTTGTAATGATTTTTTTCGGGTTTTTAGTAGTCATCTTAAAGATTCTAAAAATATTTTTTAATTATTTTTTTATAACATTTAAACCTCTCTTTAAAGACTCTCAAATTTTACTGATACGCTACGCTACGCTACGCTACGCTACGCTACACTAAGCTCAATTGTACAAGGCCGAAGTGAGACACGGGGAGTTTTATCCCGAAGTTCGGATCTTTGAGGAGATCCTACTCTCTGTTGAGGTAGGCTCAACACCGTAGAGCCCGAGTCCCACTTGACTCTATTCCTCTCGGATTTGTGACAAAGCACTCACCGAATATCACCTTGATTCCTTTCCTTGCGAAGGCGGAATCACACATTCACAAACGATCCGAGGCCAACCACACCGCTCCGGTGGCTCACGATGACGCCTAGCCATCTAGGAGTCCTCAACCTCCAAGAATAACAAATTCAGCGAGAAACCACTTACTTGGAGGTGACCAAGGTGCTCACGAGATGAACCAAGCTCAGATATAGCACCAATCTAGCTTCTCCACCCTTAAATCAATCTCCCAAGATGCACTAGGAGGGAAGATGCTTTTAGGCTTCTTGGGAGAGAGAGAGAGAGAGTGAAATGAATCTGAGTTATGCGCACAGTGGTACCCTGTTGGGAACAGTGGAATGGGTATATATAGCTCCCCCAGATCGAGCCGTTAGGGTATAGTAAGTGAGATTCGGACTGTCCGTGACACCCTTCGGATAGTCCGAGGTAGTTTGTGAATAGTGACCCAAACAAAAGTTATATTTGAGATCTGGAGGGTATGTGGATCAGAGAAATGGGCTTAGAATCTCCAAATGTGGCTAAGTGATTCGAGCTGTCCGAAGATCTCTCGGACAATCCGGTAAATCGAATAAATCAAGACAGAGAGCTCAATTGGAGGGTACCTCGGACAGTTCGACCTTTCGGACAGTCCGGACTAAATCTTCGGACAGTCCGGTAAATCAAATAATTCAAGATAGAGAGAACGTCTGGAGGGTGCCTCGACAGTCCGACCTATTCGGACAATCCGAACGCAGAGAAGTGTTTTGGGCTTGGAAATAGTGGGGATCTATTGGATGACTAAGATTTGACTTAAGACCATCTTTTGAGCACCAGAGTCACCTCATATAATGATTTCTCGTCGAATCCGCTTTATAGTATGGCCGTCCTTAGACTCAATAAAATAAGGATTACAAGTGAAGAATAATTGAGCCTTCAATCAAATACTTCTTCAAGTCCTTCGACTAAATATGATTGCCAATTTAATTCTCTGTCCACAACTTCAGTTAAATCGTTAGTATGAGTCTTTAGTAGTTGGTATCAATCACCAAAATAAAGTTAGAGGCCTAGATGCCTTTTCAAGTACATATAATATTATACACTAAATTCTTAATTGAGGATTTTAAGTTAGGTATGCATACATATGTCTTTGCGGTATAAACAACATATATAGATGACATGAGGCAGAATGCACGTAGTGATGGAACTTTAGGCCTTGTTCTTTTCGGCGTATCATATCGTTGCGTATTACTATAGCAAATTTTGTTATTTTTATATAGCCTATATATTGTGATAATTTGTAACAATTTTTTCGTGACTTTTAGTTGTCCTTCCAAATATTCTAAAACTATTTTAATTATTTTTTATAATCTTTAGACCTCATTTCGAGAGCTCTCAAATTTGCTACAGTAATACGCCAACGCAATGATACGCTGAAAAGAACAAGGCCTAGTTCGCTCACGAGCAACTCGAACTCGGTGTAAACGAGCACAAGATAAACATATTTTCTAGCTTGGTCAAAAAACGAGCACAAGCCGAGCTAGGCCCTGGTTCGCTCGTAGCTCGTACACAAATCAACAGCACAGCAAAATGCAACAAGCCTATATACGATAGCCGACAGGCCAACAACCACTAGCTACCCAACTCCGAAGCCAATAATGGTTTTAGTCCAAGTCCAATAAATGAGCGGTGATCCAATCCATTCCCGTTCGGCGTTCCCCAATTCATTGCGAGCAACAACCAAGTATCCAACAACAAACGAGCCACGAGCACTCGCGAGCTTTAGCGAGCCCGAGCCTCGCCAGCTCACTAGCAAAAACGAGCCGAGCCTAAACAAGCCTGGCTTTCTCAGGCTCGGTTCATTTCCATCCCTAGATGCAAGTGTCTCCCTAGAAAATGAAATTACTGTCCAAATATTCCAAATAAATGCCACTTGTTGTCAAATAAAAGACATGTTAATTCGATGCGGTGCAAATCCAACATTAACAAAATATTCTCTCTGATATGACATGGTAACACCCACGATTTTATGTAACCTAGCTATTTAGGTGTTTCACTACCAATCAAAAGTTAATTTCGTCGTGTCGAGACATCATGTGGGGTGGAGAAAATGGATGGGGCCGCCACAACTTGTGGTGATTAGGAGGACTAGAAGAACCACATCACCAACTATAAAAACAAGGGACAAAGAGCTTTGCTTGCTAGTCCCTTGCCGCTGCCACGCGTGGAGCATGTGAAGTAGAAACTTTGCTGCTTCTCTATGAGAAAGAGAATGACGAGCGTTGCCACCTATCATCGAGGAAGGAGGAACTTCGATTTGGGAGTAGTTGAATAGGGTTTGGATGTGTGGGAATAAGGAGAAGTGGTAGTTGGGCCAATTTTAACCTAGAGTCCGACATAAGGAAGTTGTGCGGCGGTGGCAACGGATAAGGAGTGGCATTGGAGACTATCCACTCAAAGTGTGCGGGGAGAGGAGATGTTTTAGGTTGGAAACACAAGAGTTTCTCAAAGCAAAATTAAGGAAAAATAAAGTGAACCAAAAACCCTAGGATTCAATCAACATATCAAATTTGTGCAATTAATTAACTTACCTTTTTATAGTTTTACCTCATAGAAAATATCTTGTTGAACCGCAATTACCATTCTCGCCCAAAATATCTCTATTATTATAAGTGGCTTATGATGACAGCGGCGGCGGTTTCACCAACTTCCAACAGTGAAAAAACATTCCTAACACTTTTATTTTTATAAGCACAGAGCAACGCCGTGAAAAAGATAAACAAGAGAACCCACTATTTACCGAAACCTAGATAGGCAGGCGGAGGGGTCCAGAAGAAACCGACCAGGTCATCCTCAACGTGGCCGATGCGCAGCCAGCCGAGTGTCCACGTGTGACGCTCGCCAGCCCGCCACGTTAAAAGACGCGCAGCTTTTTTAGAAGAAAAAAACACCGAAAAAATTCGCCAAATTGAAATTCAACACGTAGGAAGAGCAGTAAAATTTTCCCCCTTTCCCGACCGCCGCAAAAAAAAAAAAAAAATCCCTCCTCGGTTTCTTCTTCCCGCACTTTCACCTCCTCTTTCCAAATTCCACCCCCAAAACGAGAGCGCCAAACGAATCAAATCCAGAGCCCTTCCCGCAACCCCGCGCGGCGATCCAGCCCTTCCGCCTCCGTCGCCGGCGCCGGCGCCGCGACGCCTGCGCGAGGCCCCTCCGCCGCGCCCGCTGCCACGCCGCCCCGCGCCGCGCCTCGCCGGCGAGCTTCTCGGTGAGATCCACGAACCCTATCGTTTCCCCCCCTCGGGCTTCGCTTCGGCTTGCTGCGGGTGGTTCGGCCGGGGAGCCGGGCTCCCGCGAGGTGGCTCGGTGGCCGGCGAGCTGCGCGTGCGGCGGCCGGTGGGGTGACTGCTGGATGCGGCTCGTTGAGGTTGGTTGAGCCGGGTGTCTCCCGTCCCTTGGGGTTCCGGGATCGGCGGTGTTCTGCATTGCTGGGCGGCAGGCGGTGAGCTGTCGCCGTTGTTGCTGTTGCGCGGGACGGAGGTTCTTGGCAGCCGATTTTGGGTTAGGTTGCTTGGATGTTTTGGGTTCTCATTTTGCTGCATCGGATCGTTACTTGGATTACGTTGTTACCTAATTACATCGCATCTTTGGCCTTTGCGAGAATGGCGTGTTTTAGGTTATTGCTAGGCGCTTGCTTTTGTCTTTGCTTCATAATGTGGGCATCTGGCATCTGGCATCTGGCATCTGGCATACTCATATATACCCAAAGTCCCAAACAAAGGGGAGCTTCTAGGCAACAGCTAGCAACAGATAACTATTGCAATGGATTAGCCGTTTCCTTGTTTCGGGTAGTTTCATAAGGTAGGTTTTGTGTAGTTTCACTCCAATGCAGTTTCATAAGATAGGACTGTCCTTTATCATTTCATTCCAATGTATATTTCAGCTATAGGTAAGTGGTATAACCTGTTCTTTATTATTTTGTAGGTTTCAGCGGAGCTTCAATGCCTCTCTTCAAGAGGACACCTTTCTCCTTGCTAGAGTCCCCTAAGGACTTGGATCCTAAGGAGAAGGTCTTCCAAATTCGGTTCACAAAGGAGATTTTCCAAGAGTATCAGTATCCTCCTTCATGACACTGCTGCAGCTAAATTGTTACTATTTGATTGTTATCTGTTAAGTAGTGACATCTATCAAGCGTTGCTACTCCCTCCATCCTAAAATAGTAGTCGTTTTGGATAATGACACGGTCTCCAAAATGTAACTTTGACCACTAAAAGCTATTACAATTTATTTATAAAATACAAATAAATTATAATTATAATATCAAGGAAGTTCTTTTCGATACAAATCTATCTATATGATTATTATGTGCTCAATCTAAATAGTTTAAAAGTATCTATTGGATAAAGTTTCACAAATTTGACTTAGGACAAGTTTAAAACGATTACTATTTTCGAATGGAGGGAGTAAAATGCAAGAGTTCATGCCTTTTATTTATGCAGAGGAGTATGCTCTTATCAATGTCTGCTCGAAGCCCAATGCTTTTATCCTTAACAATTGATCAGAGAATACATAAAAAGGTTGAACCTTTATCGCCAAAGAGTCTGGACATGTAAGGTGTCTGGAAAATCTAATTTGACCTTTGAAGAAGCTTTGGTGTCTGAGCATCATGCTGTGGAAAAGGCTAAAAGATTACCAACAGAGCTGATGCCTCGTATTCTTCGCATGACTCAATTCAGTAAGTGCAAATATTTATTGATTATATGTCGTGTCTCTTGAATACTAGTAATATATTTTTATTTGTATGGTTTTGCATCGTCAATAAGTTTTGCTGTTGATTGCAGACCGCAGCTTTTCTCACTATGATATACACAATTTCACATTATATGTTCCTTGTTTTGTCTTGCACAGTTTCACTTGACAAAACCACTAAGAAATATTTGTGCACAATATTTTTATGCAATCACATGCTTGATGCAGAAATTGGTAGAGCTGCAAATGTTTTGAAGTTTTTTTAGTTTTTTTTTTAATATCCAAGTATCCAACAGTACAAGACTTTTTATAATGTAGCATTGTTTGCATTACGGATTTGCTTATGATGATGTGGGTAATCATTTCCATTTGTTATTAACATAGGGCTTTGAATTCTATGCTTGGACATGTTTTCTGCTAGCATGACAAAGCAGTCTAATGAATTGACCTAATATCCATTTTTACTGTTATGTTATGCAATGATAAAAATGTGCTCAGAATGGCTTCAGTTCAAGCTACTTTGTATTCTATTCGATGAGTATTATGGGCTGCTCATACTTTTTAGGTAAGTTCTATGTTATGTCACTTGACTAGAATGGAAATTGATTTCATGTAACGTTCTGTTTCAGGCACTCTTACCTTACATGAGCTTGTCAACAAGATATATGCTAGTATACAGGAAGATGTATTTGAGGGACTAGAGTTACATGCTAAAAAGGATGGTTCTGAGGCTGCTTGCAAGATTTTGAAGATTTTAGATTCTGATGACCCCAAGATGTTTGAAGTGGGTTGGATTAGTCGGGGCAAGACTGTGATTAGCAAGTCAGTTGTCAAAGCTGTAGATTTGATTCACCGGAGGGCACCTATTAGTAGGAATACACTAAAGATTTTCATTAGAGATGCAACATCACAATGTACCCCATGGATTATACATGAAAATCTTGCCAAAAAATATGGGATACCCATGGATCCCCCTGACGGGATGATGGTAAGTCTATTTGGTAACTCTCCCTCGTTTATTTTGTTTCTCATGTATTTTGTAACATTAAAGCTAGCCTACTTTTTCTAGTATGGTGAATGTTTGCAAAGGAAAGGGAGGAAAAGGCATGGGAATGGAACTGTAGAAGATGCGAGGAAAAAATTGAAGAAAGGTGATTCAACTGATCCCAAAACACTTGCGTTGCAATGGTTTTGTTGGCAACCTATTGACTTAACGGCATTTGTTCAAGATTCTTATTATTGGTTTTTATGTGGATGCCAGATGAAGAAAATGCATTTGTGCCAATTAAATACCCAATAGATGATCTCTTAGTAAAGCCTGCTGCAGATGATCGTGCATTGTCAAGGCCTCCACTGGCTACAGATTTTGGGATTCCGAGATGTTCTGTGGGGGATCTCCTTATGGTATGGGATTTCTGCTTGGATTTTGGGAGGGTTCTGAGGCTGTCCCAATTTTCACTGACAGATCTGGAGAATGCAATTTGCCACAAAGAAAGCAATGCTCTTCTTGCGGAAATACATGCAGCAATATTTCGCTTGCTTATTAGGGGTGACTTTTTTACTTCTTTGCGGAACAAGAAACGGAAGGCACAGGTTTCCCCTTTTCCTATATAAATCACCCATACCTCTTTCTCCATTGAATATCCCCTTCATTTTTTTTTCATTCTTTTCACAGCTAAGTTTAGTAACGTGGACTGAGTACCTCTGTGATTTCTTGGAAATGACAAAGATTGATGAGCTCTGCAGTAACATTGCAACGATAAGAAGGGGTTATTATGGTCTTATTGACACTGATATAAAGCTTAAGATTCTCCGGGAACTAGTGGAAGAAGCTATTACAACTTCTTATATAAGAGAGAAACTAAGTGAGCGGCTCGACCAGAAACAATCACTTGCTGCAGCAAAAAGAGGAAATGTGAGAAAGGACAAAGAAGAGGAATACTCAAACATTGGAAATGAAAAGAATCAGACAGATGCTTTACAAGATGGCAATGAGATTGTTGATGAGCAAGCTAAGGGAAAAGAAGAAAAGGATAAGCCCAATAATTCACGAAGCAAAGCGGAAGGGAAATGGCACCTGGTGAGCACCTGACTCCTCATTCTACTTGCATGTGTAAATGCACCTTTACCTATTGTAGACATGTTTCTAATGTCATTGGCCATGGCCTATATATTGACCCTACCACCCTAGTTATTACACTTAATTAAGTTCCAATGTATCTGTAGGTACGACACCTTGAAACAGAGATTGCAAAATTATCCATCCGTGCCAACCCTCTTGGAAAAGACAGGCACTATAATAGGTATTGGTTTTTCAGGCGTGAAGGAAGGCTTTTTGTTGAAAGTGCAGATTTCAGAGAATGGGGATACTACAGCACCAAGGAAGAGGTGATTGCTATGCTCTGGTGTCTAATCTCTGTGTATTAGATATTTATGGCTCTGCAATCAAATGATTCTTTTGAATGACAGCTTGATGCGCTCATGGGCTCACTGAATGTAAAAGGTATAAGGGAGAGAGCTCTCAAACGACAGCTCGACAAGTTCTATAATAAGATAAGGTAAATTTTATTAACCTCCATTGGTTATCATTTGGCTATGGCTTTGTAGATGTTAGAAAGAATTTGACATTATACTTGTTCTTGATATATCAATTCAGCGTTTTGCCTTTGTTACATCATACTGTGGATTTCTAATTTATGACATCATACTGTGGGTTTCTAATTTATGACATCATACTGTGGGTTTTTTAGAAACAACTACAGTTCTTGCTGCCTTACTAAACCATTATAATTGTTCTTTTATACATGCAAGCGCAGGGAGTCAGCTCATAAGGCACCTACGTTTTTGACACAAGAATTTACTAACCTCGTATTTGTTCAGTTTTATTTTCGTCTGCTGCTTGAATGTTTGACCACATGAACCTGTTTTGTATTATTTTGACCGACCTTCCAGACAGTTTGTTGCAGACTTGCAGTATTTAAGTATTCTATCATTCACGTCAGCGGCGACAAGTAAAGCAAATGTTGCAGTGTTGCTATTCCATCCATACAACGCTGACTAATTACGTTTCGTTTCTCTCGTGACAGCAATGCTTTGGAGAAACGTTCGAAAGAGATCTCGCACAAAACATTGCTTGAAGAGGCTGTGCTGCGCCGTTCCACTCGTGTCCGGGCTCAGCCAAAGGATAACCCTTCCATGGCGTTCCTCAAGTATGCCAACAAATGGAGGGAGAACTGAGCTACTGGACTACATCTGACTGCGGTAGGGACCCATGAAGGCATGAAAGGCTTGGTTAGGTGGGTCCCTGCGATTCGCCATTCCTCATGGCTGCTCTTTGAGCCATCTTACCAGCGGCCAAAATTTGTATCTCGATCTCGTACTGTTTGCTTCGGGATCTTGAGATACCACGGTTGCAATCTATTTTACCTTTCGCTGGATTTAGCGAGCCCTCCAGATCCGGCTCTTGAAACATACCCGCGGTGTAATTTATCTTAGATGTAAACATGGTATACTACCTTTTAAGCCATCATGCTGCTGATGCATTGTGCTATGCTTTCTCTGCGTCATTTGGACGTACTTAGTTGGGTGAATTTCTTGGAAAATACGTGTTTAGGGTAGTTTGTTTCCCACAAAATTGCGGAAAAAAATGTCAGAAAGCCACTCACCATGAGTGGCTTTGTTAAAATGACACTTGTATCTTAATAACATATGGGACCACATGTGTTTATAACAGTGTAATAGAGTGTTTTGACGAAGCCACTTTTTAAGAGTGGTATTTTGTCAAGTCTCCCCAAAATTGTCGTAGAATCAATTAGGCCAATTACCAAGGAGGGCCTCTCTTTGATTTGGTTGTTTTATAAGTTAAAAAGTTGATGGCTCTTAAAAGGGGTGGTTTAGAGCATGCCTAGGTCTCCCCCCATCACCCGCCCACATCAGCACTAATCCCTTTTGCCTAGCCGCCCGCCCAGCCCCGGTAGTGTGCGCGTTCAAAATTTTCTCCCGCGCACACGTGCTAGTGATGCTGGCCGTCGGTGACAAGGAGCTTGCTGCTCATTCTCTTAAAGCTTTATTGTGAGACCGATTAGCTTAGCTGTTAATCTGTGGAGAGTTTATTAACTCATTTGATTTTTGGGTAGTTAAATCTTAATTCAACAGTTTATTTTTTTCCCTTCTTCCTTGCCTCTTGAGAGACCGGCTAGTTGTTAATCAATTGAGAATTTATTAATTCTTAGTTGATTTTCTGAGCCTTTAAATCCTAATTCAACATTATAGATCTTTATCTCCTCTTTTTTTTCCCCTTTTCTTCCTCTTCCATGCCTCCCTATCTCTTTTTTGACATCGGCGCCTCCTTCCCTATCTTTGCCTCGTCGGTCGTGGTTGGCGCCGCTGTCGACATCTTGTCGATCCACCCTTCGCCCCTCGCCGCTGATGTTACCCTGTCCAACCTAACCCAAATGATCGGTGTTGATCTGCTCTCTATGTGATGGTTGCATTAATTTATACAACCGCAAAATAAGATTAACGCTTTTTTGATCTATAAGCAAAATGCGAACAAAACTGAGTTACAATTGATGTTTACATGCCTTCATGGTTTAATAATTTTTAAAAATATAAAAAATTACTTAGACGCGCCAGACAAGCAATACTCAGTTTGACCACTATCTTGGATGTGTTCTCAAAAAAAAAAAAAAAAAAAACTAGGTTGGATGGAATATATCAAGCGTTACATGTATGCCGCATGCGGGTTGAGCAATGACTGAATGCTTCTTTGCTTTGGACCTAGGCATGGAATGTAGTCAACTTGTTAATTAGGGCTACATAATATTTATATGGAGCATGGTATTTGCTGCCTACGACCGGGGCTCTAGCCTCAATACGACCACTACTGCTCCCATTTCTACGAAGCTTTATATTGTTTCCGATAAAAAAATTACCACTGTGGTTGTAGGTTTCGTGATTGGTGCTTTTAAAGAACTAGAAGGAGCTCTATCCTTTCGTTTGAATGACTTGTAAATACAAATGACTTATTATAAGGATACCGTTTCTTTTTGCCTTTTTTTGTTGCCTCTTTGTTATTTACTTTTATTTCTTTCATTTTGTGACTCGTTTGAAATTGTTGTGTCTGATCAGGAATGCTAATTAAGGCCCTGTTCTTTTCAGGAATGCTAATTAAGGCCCTGTTCTTTTCAGCTAATCTTAACGGTTGAACAGCTGAACGACTGAAATGACTAAATTTCAAGCGCTTCTCTGCAAAATCTAAAACTACTATAAGACTACTAATAAAATAAGAAAAAATTCGAACGATTAAATTACTTCTCCCGAATATCCAACTGACTGATTAATTTCTTATAACGTACTCTATTTTTCTTTGCCAAATAAGCTAGCAAACGTTGACGTTTTCCCAAAAGTCTTCGTAGACCTCTTTCCGATGAAAAATCTTTTTTGTGTAATTCCAAATGTGAAGCAAGGTAGTCTCAAGATTCGCATCCATTTCGTTTGACTTGATTTTTAAAGCGTTAGGACCCACCTTCAAAGCAACGAAAAAACGGACTAAAAAAACTCAAAGCATATGTCTTTTTAAAACGTAGATAAGTCGTTGAGCTGTTAAGCCGTTAAGCTATTAAGCTGAAAAGAACTGGGTCTAAGACTATCCCTTTTCAAAGATAACATAAAAGAAAATTCATTTTTAAAAGGAACAACAAAGGAATAATGATGAAGTGAAGTTGTTGGAGCAATCGAAGGGAACCAAATTTCCTTCTTGAAACGAATGTGAGTTACTTTTTATATATATATATATATATATATATATATATATATATATATATATATATATATATATATATCATTCCTTATTGCTTGGATTTCATCAAGATTCGTTTTTGACATAAAAGTAAATACATGTAAAATAACATTATCATTTGAAAATACAAAGGTGTGAATGTAATAAATCCAAGATCAATGCTAATTGTTTACATAAGAAGATTGGAGCACGGAGCACATGCTACATAGAGTCCCTCTATATATATATATATATATATATATATATATATATATATATATATATATATATATGAATGGGACTCTATGGAGTCAGTGCTCCATTCCTCCTTGTTGCAGTCGGATTTCATCAAGATTCGTGCACACAAAGTAAATACATACAAAACAACATTGTTATTTACCATACAAAGGTGTGAATGCAATAACTACACATTTAATTGTTTCTATACAAGGCACGGAGCACAGCTCCATGGAGTCCCAGATACTTTTACTATATATATATATATATATATATATATATATATATATATATATATATATATATATATATATATATATATATATATATAGAAGCTTGTTTCGAAAATCAGCTCCATGGAAACAAATAGTAAACAAATTTCAAAAATTTGAAATTTGCGATTTAACGCTTAGATGTTTGATCAACGGTCAGGATTATTTACTGCTTGATTTATTTGATCAGGAATTGATCGAGATTATATATATATATATATATATATATATATATATATATATATATATATATAGCTCGGTATGCAGGCTAATTCAATTTGATCAGAATTGAGTGAATCGATCCATTCGATCCATTCTCCGTTTTAAATACACACATTCAATACTAATTCAAACCGGTGATGTAATATACGCATTTAATGCAATTTCAGAACCATATGATTTTAAATACTATGGTAATTTCAACACGCATTTATTCAAATTCAAAATCATTCACCCCTTGTTAATTAAGTCAACACGCATTGTTAGTTCAAAATCATTCAACGAATGTATATACATGCATGTAAACCGTGTATACTTTCTTTTTTATAACATTAGTGTATATTTTGTTTTAGTCTTTTTTAAGCCCACCGGGTATATATTAATTCTATTTCCTTGCTGACTTAATCTCAAAACGTAGCCAGCGGGTTTGACTATTTTCAAATCACTCACGAATCAAGTAATTAATGCACTTTACAAACGTCCATGCATGTATACATTGCGATTGATTTTTGTTTGAGTGGCATGCATGCGATTCGTCTACGTGTACACGTTGTACATATAGTCGTGCATGTAGCCCTGCAAACTTTCATACATGTACCTGATCTCACCGAAATGATTTAATTAGTTTGACTAATTAATCTATACAAATATACGTGTGTATATACACTGTAACTCATGCCAAAGTTTGGCCAGCCATTGGACGAGTATGAATATTGGCGATCAAATCGTTCGCCGGGCGCCAGCTAAACGAGCGACAAAATATCGCTATAAACACGCATCAGAACTCACGAGTATATCTAAAACGTTATATCAAAAAATTCAACCAATGTAGCCCAATCCGGTAGCGGAGGACGGCGAGGTCGCCGGCGGATGTCGGGAGCTCACCGGCACGGAGGACGGACGAGTCGCCGACGCAGAGGACAGCAGAGGTCGGCGGCGCGAGGATGGCGAAGCGCCACGGTGAGGTCGGTGAGCTCGTCGGGCCATAGGACAACAACCTCATCGGCGCGAGGATGGCGACGTGTTGTACGGAGGTCGGGAGATCGCCAGTATGGAGGACGGCGAGGTCGCTAGGCAGAAGGTCAGCGAGCTTCGCCGCCGCTGGAGGACGGCGAGCCTTGCCGGAGGACAGCGAGGTCGGCGACACGGAGGACGGCGACCGTGCCGGGGCGGAGGTCGGGGAGCTCGCCGGCGCGGAGGACAGCGAGGTTGCGGCGGCGGAGGACACGAGCTCGTGGGCGCGTATGGGCAGCCATCGTTGTATGGGCGGAGAACGCGAGCTCGCCGGCACGTATAAGCGTGTGTGGACGGAGGATATTATGGCAGGTATTAATTGTGCCCGAGAATGAATGCCAGGTTTTAGTGTCCGATTTTATTTAAAAAACATGAATTTGCTTAGCGGGTATACTTCTCAACCCAATAAGATATATATGGTTCTCATATCGCAAATCAACGCATGGATGAGAGATATATTATATATATATATATATATATATATATATATATATATATATATATATAGATAAAGATAAAGATCAAGATTTTGTGAATCTATAACTAAAGTACTCCCACCTTCCCTAAGCACCACGTGTCCTATCCACCCCCGCGCCCTCTCCTCTCCCCTCATTTCAATTTTTCCCGATACCTTCTCCCTCCCTCTCCCACCAGATCCATCGCGCCCTAGCTGCCGCCGCCCTCGGCTGCGCCGTCGCGCCCCAGCCGCCGCCGCCGCCCCGCGCCGCCGAGGCCCGCCTCGCCCCGTGCTGCTACCGCCACGCAGGCCGCGGCCGTCGCTCGGCACCACCACTGCCCTCCGCTGCCTGCACCATCCCCAGCCGCCTCTGCGGGGACCGAAGCGGAAAGCCATGGTCGCCGCCACGCTGGCCTCCGACAAGAGGTTTGCTGCTTCTCCTCGTCTCTGCTGCGATTTTCGCTGGTGATCCTTACCTGATCTCATTGATTTGGTAATCGTGTTTCTGCAGACGTGGGGTTTCTCCGGCGATGATCCCCGGCGCGGAGGTCCCTAAGCCCATCAACTTGCGGAGCCAGAGGTACTAGCAATTCTGATCCTTCTGCACTCGCTATCTGCACAAGAAGCGCTTGAATGTGGGATGGCTGCTTACCGTTTGAAAGGATCGTGAGCGGCGTTGTGTTGTGAACTGATGTGGTGGTACTTTGTTTGCGAAGGTCGGAGACCCATGGCCTCAGCCGCGATGTGAACTGATGTGGTGGTACTTTGTTTGTGAAGGTCGGAGACCCATGGCCTCAGCCGCGATGTGGAGATTGTTCCCAAGTAAGTTAGCACTGCAGCTCCCCTGACCATTTTTAATTAGGTGTTTCTAGAATGTTGGGATAGAAGAATCCGTAGATGTATTTTGAGCCATAGTGGCAATTTGAGCCAATGTAAAAGAAAACATGTTGTCTTCCATTGATCAGGAGTACTTGTTTTCACATAACATTACCAAGATCAGTCAATTTATCTGTTATTACGAGAATTGTTTACATTGAAACGCCATAAAATAATTAGTAAATAAAGATATAACAATGTAGATGTTTCTATTTACTTCCAGGACTTAACTGATCTTTTCACTTTTATTTATTACATCTTGTTAATGCCAGATGCCTATCCTCCAAGTGTTTCATTGTTTCCCTACAGGGTGATTCCTCCATTCCACGTATAGTTTTAGAGTTTTACATATTTTATTTAGATACATCTTTCTTATGTTACAACACTTCCATTAGAGTGCTTGAGAAAGTGGCACCTGTTGGTTGGGGAATTTTGGTGAATTGGGACTTTTGCAGGTTGATGTCAATGGATGTGAGCGACACCGAGTTAGTACAACACTGCTCTGCTCATGCATGATTCATCATTTTTAGCTTTTGTGGTTTAGATGCTATTTTTTGCTTTTCTAAAAAAATTTAATATGACCTAGGCAAATGCAAATTAGCTTTTCTAGTGATGAGAATTTTGTAGTAAACAACGTGTGTGACTACTGTAAATCTATTATTTTATTATAGTAAACAAGATTTACAATAGCTTACTAGTAGTTTTTACTAGAATCCGAGTCATAATAAAATAGCCACGTAGATTCCGTATCCTTCGGGTTGTGGCCCCCCATTTTTTATGTATTTGTCATTCATTTGTTCTTATCTAGTAAACAGTGATGTGCTATTATTGTAAATGGCCTTTACCAATTGTAAACATTGTTTTTTTTTCTTTTTTTCATGTATTGTTCTTCCATGGTACTTATCTAATAAACAGTATTGTAAATGGTCTTACGTATTGTAGTAAACATTGTTATAAATACATATCTACTAGGCCTATCATTTACCAATTGTGAACATTGTTTTTTCTTTTTTTCATGCATTGTTATTCAATTGTCCTTACCTAGTAGACAACCACGTCTTATTATCGTAAATGGTCCTTTTTATTATAGTAAACATTGTTGTAGGTACTATGTACTAGCCCTAAATTTTTCATTTTGTTTCCTGCATCATTCTTGCGTCATTTACTATAATTGTGAAGCAATGTTTACAATAGTTCACTAGCGCTTTTACTAGAATATGAGTCATAATAAAATAGTCACGTAGATTATAGTATACAAACTCTATGACTATTGTAAATCCATCTAAGCATTATAGTAAATAATGTTTTAATGTGCAATATCCGACATTTACTACAATTTGGTAGCACCATTTACTATAGCTTACTATGCATTTTTTTGTTTTTCCTCTTTACTATAATTATGTAGCACCATTTACTATAGTTTTTGTTTTTTACGTATATTTTTCTGTATTTTAGAATCCTAGGACGCCAACCACGGAGAGGATGCCGGTGTGCATATACCTGGTCGAGGAGCTTTGGGTCGACGTGAATGCCGCCGACGACTCAGGGTGTTTGTAACTATGCTCATAGGTTGTTCGGGCATGGACTAAGTTTTACTACCGAGTTGGCTCGGTTTTTCTTACTCGGATTACTGTAAATTGATTAGCACATTATTGTAAATTGATTATCACATTATTGTAAATGGGTCAAGCATGTTCGGTCATGGACTTAATTTTATTACGAGTTGGCTTGTTTTCTCTTGGTGGGATTATTGTAAATTGATTAGCACATTATTGTAAATTGATCACTTCGTTATTGTAAATGGGTCAAGCTTGTTCACCATGGACTCGGTTTTTACTACCGAGTTGGCTTCTTTTCTTTTACTCGGGTTATTGTAAATTGACTAGCACATTATTGTAAATGGGTCAAGTTTATTCGAACATGGGCTCGGTTTTACTACCGAGTTGGCACGATTCTGTTGCTTTCGATTATTGTAAATTGTTTAGCACATTATTGTAAATGGGTCAACCTTCTTCGGTCATGGACTCGCTTTTACTCTTGAGTTGGCTTCTTTTCTTGATTGGATTATTGTAAATTTATTAGAACATTATTGTAAATTGATTAGCATGTTATTGAAAATGGGTGAAGCTTGTTCGGTCATGGACTCAGCTTTACTATCGAGTTGCTTGTTTTCTCTTATTTAGATTATTGTAAATTGATTCGCACATTATTGTAAATGGGTCAAGCTTGTTTGGGCGTGGACTCTGATTTACTACCGAGCTGACTCGGTTTCTCTTCCTCAGATTATTGTAAATTGGTTAGCACATTATTGTAAATTGATAAGCACATTATGGTAAATGCCTTTTTCTGCTATCTCCTAGAGATAAGCGTGTTCATGTTTTTCTAAGGCATCTGGCACGTGATGATAATTTTATAGAAAACACTTGGTGGCTACTGTAAATCCATCTGTGTATTATAGTAAATATATTAAACCTTTGTTGTAATAAAATCCATACAATGTTTTGAGCAAAATAAAGCATGGGTGAGTATTTGTTTTCGGAATCGCTGTCACCTGTCATTGTAAACAAAAACTATATGAATTCCTTTTTTCAATCGGCATTGCTCTTTTGTGATAGTAGCACTGGTGTAATTATTGTAAAGACAACAACCTATTATAGTAAACATTGGTACATAATGTTTTTTGGCAGTTGTGAATAATCTAGCACAAGCCGATGCCAGAAGCTCCATCTAGATAAGCGATTTATGCATTGTTTTACTATAATTTGATCAACCGACCTTCACAACAAGGTTGATTAACAAAACGAGAAGCTCGATTGCTGCAATTAGTCACCGAAAAGGGAATTTGAACCCAGTTTACCACGAATTCAGAGCCATTACAATCATACAACCAGAGTTCCATTACAATCCAGCCGATCATACAACCAGAGTTCCATTACAATCAATTTGAAAATATTTTCATTTTAATACATCAAAAATCACCGCAATAAGCAAATGGCACAATCGTACAAGGTCATTGCATCTTTGAGTATCTTACTTCGACGAGATGGAACAACAGATGCAGTTCAAACAAAATGATCAAAGCGAAAAATGTATTAGTGGCCAAAAGGCATCCACTGACCACTCACCCCTTCGCCCGATCGAGTGAGCAACTAGACCAAGCGGCTCCGTGATTTAACGAACGAATCGAGAAAAAACCTCAAGGAGAAGACGGGAAAAAAACCAAGTCGGGATTACGCGGCCTCTCGCCACCAAGATTTGTGGATTAGGCAGCCTCATTAGCGATTAGCAGCCCCCAAACCATTGAAACATCAACACAGAAACTCGCGGTGGAGAAGCAGAGGATCGGGGCGCGGAAGACGTCGAGGCAGCGGATTGGGATCCTTGGGCGGCGATGAATACGGCGATCCCCTCACGGCGGCGGCGGTGACGGACGACACAGGGTAGGTGGAGCCGGCGGCGTCTGGGCGGCGGATCGGGGCCGATGGCGTCGATGGCGGCTCGAGGAGAGGAAGATGGTCGTCACACTGTCGCGTTGAGAGCCGCTTCGGCGTCGTCATGTAGAAGCCGTCCAAGGATGGGATGTGTGCCGTTGGGTTTGGGCCGACGACAGAGGAAGGGATTGTATTTGGGGACGAGTGGCGGTGGCTTGAGCTTGGTGGCGGTGGGGAAAGGCGGCGGGGGCGATGTCAAGCTCGAGGCCCAAGTCGTCGGAGGGCTCTAGGAGGATGCTTAGGGTAGAAGACGAAGAGTTCGTGGAGCATGGCCTAGGCGGTGGCGCCTGACGCCGGCGGCCCAGCGGGAGGAGCTTGGCGGTCGCGCCTTGACAAAGGACGGATGGGGTGCTTCATGAACGACGAGGGAAGGGAGCGAAGGTAGGAAGAAAATTTGGGGAGCGCCATGGGAAGAAATCGGACCGAGCCGGGAGGGTGGGAAACAGATCTAATGGTCGAAAGCGTGGGAGTATTTTAGTTAGCTCCACTCTCTCTCTCTATATATATATATAGAGAGAGAGATCCTAATATACCCCTAGGTGTAGATTAGAGATATTGTACACATGAGTCGGTTTGTGAGCCAGGATCCAGCCAAACCAACCGCCAATTTCAAAAATCATAGCAATAAATGATGCTTAAAAATCCTGATTAATCGTATTTAACAACCACCCGTACCAACCCACTCTCTCGTTTCTCTCTCCTCCCACACGACCCGATCTGGATCGGTTCCTGGCGGCTGGCGACGGCGATCCGGCGGCGCTTCCCGACTTCGATGCCTAGCGGCGCCCGCCCATCACCTTCTTCTCCACGGTGTCTCGCGCTTGCATGTTTCGCGCTTCCCTTCGCCCGCCGTCGGCGCCTCCGCCTCCGCCCCGCCGTCGCCGCCTCCCGTCTCCTCCGCCACTCACGGCCACGCCGCCACCTCCAGATTGGCCCTCGCCTCCTCTCGCTGGCCAGCGCCTCCGCCCTTTGCCGCTCGCCGCCTCACCGGCGGCCGCTCCGCTTCGCCGTCGACGCCTCCGCCTCCGCCCTGCCGCCGCCACCCCGTCTCCTCCGCCCTCACGGCGGCCAAGGCCACCTTCCAGATCGGTCGTCGCCGCCTCCCGCCGGTCGCGCCTCGCTTCTCCATCTCCGCCGGCGCCACAGACGCTTCGACGAGGCAGCGTCCTTCCGTGCAGCGCCACCGCCGACTCGCCTATGCCCGTCGCCACGAGCCCGACCCTCGATCTTCGGATCCGACGCCGCCGCCTCCCGAGGTTGCCGCCGCCGCGTCGTCGCCCGCCGCTTCCCGACGCGTTGCCGCTTCGATGTCGCCGCCACCGGCCGCCGCCTTCCCGACGCCGCCAGCTCGATGCCTCCTCGACGGCCTCTTCACGCCACGCCGGGCACCGTCGCCTCCTTGGCTGCTCCACTCCGGATTACTTAGGAATTACTTAGGTTCTACATGGATTACTTTCAAAACGATGCTAGTAATTGAAAGTAATCGATGAATTGCTAGGGCTTTAGATGAATTACTTAGGGAATTTGAGTCTGTAATGCGAAGTAATCGGTCGTGATTTGCTTTTTGCCATTTTGTATGTATGCTCATTCAAAAGTATTAAAAAGTAATTCGTAATAATCTGTGTTTTTGATCCTATTTACTTTCAAAACGATGCTAGTAATTGAAAATAATCGGTTTGAAAATGAAGCAGCTCAAAATTCAAATAAACCGGCATGCAACCCACGATTTTAGGGCAGTTAATGCCCCCACGATTCTAGGATCTTGCCTCCCAGCGAATTACTTTCCGTGCTGAAACAAGTTCAATTCGGTTACTTCCGATTACTTTCAAAAATGCGACCGTTTACTTCCGGGTTTGGCTGGCTCGCGCGGTTCGCTGGGAAGGCTCGGGTGTAGATTAGCTTAATCTACCCCCAAGGGTAGATTAGGGCCTCCGTACACACACACACACACACACACACACACACACACACGTAAAGACTACTGTATTCTTAAGAATACTTTAACTAAAGTACTCCCATGTTCCCAGAGCACCACGTGCCCCTTCCCATCCAACCGCGCCCTCTCTCTCCCCCCTCTCATTTCAATTTTTTCCCAATCCCTTCCCCCTCTCTCTCCCACCAGATGCATGCTTCCCCACCTCCTCGAGGCGGCCGGCGACCTCACCTCTAGATGGAGCCTCCGCCCCACGGTCTCCAGGCGGTGCTGCCCCACGGCCGGCCGCCCTCCCCACGGCCTCGACGACACCTCCCCACAACCCTAGGTTGCCCTCGGCCGCGCCGTCGCGTCCTAGCTGCCACCGCTCCGTGCGTCGTGCCCTCGGCGCGCCACAAGCGCCAGCACCACGCCGCCGCCTTGACCGCTGGTCGCCGCCCGTCGCTCTACTCGCCCACCTCGTCGAGCCCAACCAGAGCCCGCACGAAGTCCCCGACACCCTCACCGGCTTCGACGACGGTGCCCTCCGTCACCGCCAGCGCCCCGACGCATGCCTCAAGCTCAGCTCCTCCTTTGCTGACCTCGAGATCCCAGGTCGTGCTACTCATGGCAATTCCCTCACCGCGTCCGCGTTAGAGCCCTGTAATTTGGGATTGGTTTCTCTTGGCTTTGGTGGTAGGAATGTGACCATCCTGGGTCGGGTTTGTGCAGGGGATGGGGCGGAGTGTGAAGGAGACGGAGTACAGCCGCGGCCTGTGTATGTGGCGGCGGTAGATCTCGCCTGTAAGTGGAATTCTGATGCTTAATGCATCCCGATCATGGCATTTTGTTCATTGACGGCGTGTTCACCGCTCAACCACTGCGGATCACACCCCTAGTAAGATTTTTAGACTGCTAGCCAACTCGATCAAGCTCGGTTCGATTTGAGCGTCGGGCACAACAAGGAGCGACTCATGATTTACCCAGTTCGGACCCCGCGGGTAATAGTCCTACTCCTGCTGAGTCTTAGCTCTTTTCTGATTGTGGTTGAATGGGAATGTGTTTACAGGGTGCTTACTAGTGCAATGTTTTTTGCCTCTCGTAACCTCACGTGCCCCCTCCCCTCTCTCTCCTCCCCTTTTATACAAGCTTTGGGTTTGGAGAGAGCCGGGGGTAAGCGTCTGATACTCTCGATGACATCGACAAGACACGCATGAAGAGAGGCAAACGTGTGCCATTGCTTCACGCCATGGGCGCCAGCCTCGCGTGCTTTGCTTCAAGTGGCCTCGACCCTGACAAACACACGGTGAGTCTGCATGGGGCCACGCCTCGCCTCCTCCTCGACACAGGCGGCCTCCTCAAGCAAACCTTCTCTCTGCCGGTCAATTCCTCTGCGCCATGAAGGCGGTACCTCCGGACACGCAAGGGTCATCGTGCGGTAATCATTTCTTCATTGTCTATCCGCGTGATGTCTCATTAAATGCGCTTCGTCGCTTCAGAAGGGGGAGCCTTCGTCCGAAGACTCCTTCGCAACGCGTTCCTAGGCTGGCCCCACCTCGACGTGTGGGACCTCACCCTGGTCTCGAGAGGGCTCGCCCACACACCGCTGGCGCGGGGCCCTCGCCTTGTCTTGAGAGGGGCTCGCCCAAGCACCCGCCTGGCGCGCGGGGCCCTCGCCTGCCTTCGGAGGGCTCGCCCACGCTTGCCGGCCTCGCTCGCCCGGCACAGCGCGTGGGGCCCTCTTGGCCTCGAGGGCTCGCCCATGCGCTGGGGCCTTGCTCGCCCTACTTTGACGCGTGGGGCCTCTTGGCCTCCCGGGGCTCGCCATGCTGCTGAGGCCTTGCTCGCCCTTTGTGCGGGGCCCTCTTGGCCTTCTTAGGACTCTTTGTACCCGGTATTTATTACACCGACAGTGGCCCCCGGTCCACCATGATCTGCGAACCGTCATGCAGAGACACTTTTTTCGTTTCTTGTCGGCGGGAGGCGAATCATGGGGGCCCACCACCGCTGCGACCAGATCGCTGATTCTCTACCAAGACACGATTTTCCTTGGGGAACTACGCCACTTTTCGCGGGAAACCAAAGCGCTGGGCAATGATGGCGCCCTTGCATGGCGGAATCTAAACCGTCGTGCTAGCGCCCACGCCTATAAATACTTCTCTCGGTAGCTGCGGCTAATCCTTCGCGACGCTAAGTCTTCACAAGCGCAATTGCCTCCTTCACGCCACCACAGAGCCTTCTTTCTTCGCCAACTTCTCCACTGCTTTCGGTGGCGCCTAAACGCAGCAAGAATCGCCGTGAAGCCGCGGCGGCGCTGGGCAGTTTTCCCACCTCCGCCGCCGATGAAGACTCAGGTGGCGGCTTCAAGTGTTCGTTGCCAACCGCCGCCCGGTTCCGCCCGGCACCATGGCGCCGAAACCCTCGCGACGAGAGATTATCACCTTCGTGCGGCGGCGTTGGCGGGCTCATCCCGCCGTATTCTGAATTTTCTTGGGGTGCTCGCCTTCTACGAGATCCAAAGGCGGTGCACCTTCCCCAACTCCATCATTCGCTGGCCATCTTCGTCCACCTCTGCGAGATTTTCGTGGGGGCGATGCCAAGCCTCCACTCTGGCGCCCGGCTCTTCGTCTTTGCACGAGAGGCGCCCGTCTGGGGCCTTTCGAGCTACTTCACTCTCCGCGAAACCGCCGCCTTCATCCTGTCGCGTCCCAAGTCCAAGCTGGAAGGATCGGTACCGACAATGGCTGTCGTGGAGGACTCCGGTAGCCGTGCGACGATCTTTCTCTTCCTGAGGGTCCCGCGGAGCCCACCGCTAACCGAGGCTTCAGAAGCGATTCAGCGGGCTGGGGTTGATCTTGGCGCGCGTCGTCGATCTTCGCCGCCCAGCTCACCGGAACCCTCGTCATGGCGGATTTTTTTTGGCGCCGACTCTGCCCGCTCCGCATGAGGACTCGCCCCGCCTGGATGTACTATGGCGACAACGATGGAGTCCGCGTCGCCCTCGGCGGTGAGTGCTCTTTTAGTCTTTTGGGTCTCTTGTCTTTCTTGGAATCTTTTTGCTTGCCGTTCTTATGGCTTCCTTTCTTGCTCGCCACCGCCCGAGAGCGTGCGAACGGCGTGCTCGGGATCGTGGCGGGGCTCTGGCCCCACCGGTCGGCGACACTTTCGCTGCGGGCATCCTCCTCTCTGCGATCCAGGATCCACAGGGGCGCAACCAACACTTGCGTGCTGCTGCCGTGGAGGTCTCTGGTCCCAGCGGTCCAAGTGGCACGGGGCCACTCAGATCGCGATTACGCCTCGGCGACCGCCCAAGCTTCCACGGCCGCGCTACCTGCGCCGTGGCGGCCGACTCCGACCAGCGCTTCCGAAGCGCCGCCTCATCCTCGCCCGTGGGCGGCGGCGAAGAGGAGGCGGCGAGTCAAAGAGGCTCGTCCCTCCAATCTGACTTCACCGCCACGGCCCCCTCGGCCGAGGCCTGCTTTCACGCGCCGCCCGCTCATCCACGGGCGAAGCGCGGCGACTCTTCGAAGCTGGCGCCGCTGCGCGTTTCTTCCGCTCCTTCTACGCCCGGCGCTCACTGCTGCGGCGTCCTTCTGTATTGGTGCTTCTGCACACGGCACCACTCGCGCCAGCGCCAGCCTGCCGCCGGCGGTGATCGAATCGCCGCGCCGCCGCCCGCAAACAAGCGACTTGAGCTCCCTTTAGCTTGTCAGCCTTGCGCGCGCTTCAGTTGGCTTTCCTGGCGCTTCACGCCGCGCTTAGCGTTAGGGTTAGCATGCTACGCTTTTGCATACCGAACCCTGTTTGTCCTTCTTAGAACAGGCGGACGCAGGGCATCGAGCTCACGCTCCACGCGACTCGCCGGCCCCCGCTGCCCGCGCTCCTTCGACGGAGGCGTCGCTCATGCGGCGAGGAGTTCGCCGCGCCAGCGGCGAGAACCCTCAGCCACAGCGTCGTGGCGCCGCCGCTTATCTCGGCCGTGACCGCCCGGCGTGAAGGCGCTTCGAGCGCTGCGACCTCTCCCGCACTGGCGGCAGCGGGAGAAGACCTTGCTTTGGTGGAAGCGATCGCCGGCGGCTGCGCGGGCCGCAGCAAAAACCGCGCGAAGAGGCGACTCTGGCTCGCGAGGTGCGGCCGCTTGCCGCCGCGCCTCGGCCAAGCAGTCGAGACCTCGCTTGGAGCACTTGGAAGCCTCGAACCCTCGCCGACATCTGCGCGCCGCCTACCACGGTTTAAAGGCGCCGCATCCATCCGGCGTTACCTTACATCCCATTTGGAGAGGCAATTTGCCTTGATCTGCTGGCGCCAGTGGGACGCCAGCAAGCCTGCAGCGGTCTTCCGGTGGCGTTCTGACGCGAAGCGATCGAAGACGGTCGCCAAGGCGCTCGGCAGCGCAGTTCATCTTGGGCAATCGTCTTGCTCGAGACAGCTGCGTTTGATCTCGGCGCGCCATCGGGAGCCTTCGCGCCAGTGACCGGTTTGAGCGGTAGCGGTTGACACCGCCGCCGCCACGTATCCATGATGGGCGGCGCCGCTCGGCGGAAGAGCGAAGACGAGGAGAAGGCGAGACTCCCGTCTTTTTTGCCTTGTAAACGTTGCCTATCAATGCAAACAAACTTTTGCTCTTTTGTTGTGAGTCTCACTTGAACCGCACAATTTTAACTTGCGGAATTGAGCGGGGCACTGGCCGCCAAAGGCTTTAGACTGAGCGCTCGCCGGAAGTGGTTTGTTTCCTTAGGCATCTGGTTACTTCAACCCTTATGGCCTCTCGCAACCCGATTTAAACATTACGTGGCGGCGCTTAGCTTCCGGTGGTCTAGTCACGGTGCGCATTGTTGGCGCATTGCCTGACCGAGCCGACACCGGGCTAGAACCCGCCTTCCGTCAACCGCCTCGCACCGGCAGAAGTTATAAGCGTTTGCCTTTGTAACGAAGGGGCCATCGACCATAAGTACTTTCACTACCGACTTTGGCGAGAATGCTTTCTAACAGACCTTTTCGGGTTAAGCCACCGATCGCCAAAAGCTTTGAAACGAGCTTTTGTTGAAAGTGGCGCTTTTTCCTCGAGCATCTGGTTACTTCAACCCTACGGCCTCTTCATGAACCAGACCCTGGGCGTCGCGTGGCGAAACACTTAGCTTCGGAAGTGGTCTAGTCGCCCGATCTTGATTGGTGGCGCATTGCCTGAACCGAGCCGACACACGGGCTAGAACCCGCCTTCCGTCCGCCGCCTCGTAAATCGCAAGTCATAGGCGTTAGTCCTTACAACTAAGGGGCCATCGCCTTAAGTACTTTTTTCGCTACCGACTTTCAGCGAGATGCTTTCTAGCAGACTTGAGGCGAAAAAAGCAGATGCCCACAAGGAGGCAGAACTTATCTCTTATTCAAGATGGCTTTGTACAATGCACGCCCAAAGCGGCGGTGAAGAAGAAGACCTCGCCGCTTCGGCTCCAAAGGAAGGCAAAAAAAAGCGAAGCTGCTACTACGGTAGAACTTCCTTAGCTGCTCGGCGTTCAAGTGTTACGCCAATTCGCGACCATCCTCGAATCTGAGAGCCTAAGCGAGCTGGGCGGGAGGCCGAGACCACCTTGAAGGGCCCTCCACAGGGGAGACAGTTTATTGCGCCCCTTTGCGCTGGATTTCTTGCAGAGCCGAGTCGCATATTGCCGATGTTCTCACACACACGCCTTGCTTGATACTTGGCGCGGCCTTTCTTTGTACTTAGCGGCGGATCGCGCCCTGTCTCGGATCTCCTCCGGAGATTCATTTCGTCCTGGCGCGGTCGAAGTCTTGGTCTTCGCTGAGCGCCGCCACCCTTGGGGCCGGCGAGCTCACGATAGGAACATCGCCTCGAGCCATACACCGGGAAGAAGGGGTCTCGCGGTGGCTCTGTTGGAAGTTGTCGCGGCGTCCACAACCACGGTGGGGACTTCTTGATGACGCTTGCCACGCTTCTCCAGCGATCGAACGCCCTTGTCTTGAGCCCTTTGAGTACTTCGCGTTCGTCCGCTCCACCTGCCATTGCTCTTGGATCGCGCAGCGGGCGAAGCAACAACGTACCCAACTCTTCGCGCGATTTTGGAAATCAGGCGCTTTTGAGGCGGCGCCGTTGTCGATGATGATTACATTGGCGACACGAACGGACGAAGATGCTCTTCATAAACTTGATAGCAGCTGCGGATGTGATCGCGAGGACGGCGAGCTTCAACCCACTTAGTGAACTTGCCGATGGCGGCGAGCAGGATGAGTGTAATCTCCGGTTGCCCGAGAGCAGGCCAGAATATCCGGCCCCGGACGCGAAGCGGCCAAGAGAGGCGGAATGGTTTCGGCGCTGGGCGGTCGGTGGATCTGCTTAGCATAAAATTAGCGCAACGCATCTCCTCGCCAGGCTCGAAGGCATCTTGGAAGGCGATGAGGCCAATAAAACCGTGGCGGAAGCTTTCCCAACCAACGCGGCTCACCTGAATGGCTCCAGCACATGCCTCCATGGATCTCGGAAAATTTCCTCCCGCTTCGAGTGGCGCACTTGATGGAACTCCATTTCGCGGGATCGGTGGCGTCTCCTCAAGAGGTGGGAGCTGCGTCGAGAAGCGTCGTCCCGCCGAGTTAGGGGCTGCTGACGGACGGACAGCGTAAGTCTTTCTTCAAAGACCCGGCGGAGCAGGTGCCCTCGGCGAGGCAATGCAGGACGATTCATCCGCCATGTAGTTGTCGGCGAGGATGTGCCGCGAAGCCTAAACCCTCGAAGTGCCGCTCAACGGCGCACCTCCTATGAGCATCGTTGAGCCCTAATTTGTATTGGTGGCATTGATGATAAAATTAATTAATATAAAGGGCTGGGGGTTTTGGACTTCTCGGAACCTAGCGAAGACTGGCGTTTTGCAAACCCTAATTGAGCGGCGTAAATTTTACGAAATTTGCTCCAAGATTTCACGGTCGCGTGGCCAAGGCGAGAGAAGAGGTCCGCGTATAGATTATAGTAGTTAGGTTTATTTCTGTTTTTAATCGGTTCAAAAGGGGTTCGAATATCTCGGACTATCTGGGATCTTCTTGATTCTCGAAAACTTCGGTTTCGTAGTCCACCACTTCTAAAATACCCATATATATCCTTGTGAGATTTCTAGAGAAAACCCACCTAAATTCCCCACAAATTTAGCTCGAAAATTCTTCTCGTCGGACGGCGTCCGTAGTTATCGAGACGGCGTCGTGAAAAGCTGTCGAGAACCTATCAGCCGGACCAGGCGTCTGGGTGGCGTCCGGTCCCTCTCATACTCACTTGTCGGACGTCCGTAGTTACCGACAGCGTCGAATAAGGTTCAATTTGGGGTTTCTCGGCTGCCGGACGGCGTCTGAGAAGCGTCCGGTGGTTTCGGCGCTGCTAGCGATGCTTCTTGTCGGACGTCGTCGGTAGAGACAGACGGCGTCCGGTAAACCTATTTTGCTGGCGATGCAGCTCTGTCGGACGGCGTCCGAAGCCCGTCGGACGGCGTCCGTGAAAATGTAACGGCTAATCTTTGTCCTCTTCAGAGAACAGCGGCTGGATTTTGCTCTAGGGGCTATAAATACCTATCTAGTGGTAGGCTATTTTGAGGTTTGCTTGCTCCTTCACCTACCACATTCATAGCTCATCAATTAGGTGTTCTAGAGCCATTCCTTCACCTACAAGATCATCCAAAGCCACAATCCATCAAACCCCAATACCGAGCTTCATGGAAGTCCTTGATCCGAAGCTTGATCGAGGCGTTTGAACTTATTACTTTTGAAGACATCCCGTGGGCGTGGGCTTGAAGTAGGCCTTGGCGTGTGGCTACTCTTGAGTCGGTGTCTGGTGTGAGTCCACCTCGCCGGAGTGGTGGAGCGACTACAAGGAGTGTAATTTAGGCGTGAGGCTCGAGTGCGAGCGGTCCTTGTAATGAGGTAGCCTCAGCGGAGAGTGGGAGTGCGGCTCGAACTTGATCAAACAAACACCGTGTCGCCCTCTTATTTACTTTTAGCACTTACTACCATTGCATTGAATGTGTTGATTGTGATGCCATGTCTTAGTTGCTTGTTAACTTGTTTATCGCTTCCCTTGCGTATCAATTGACACTAGGATTGGGTCACTATTAATTTGATGTAATCAACAATTAATCAAAGAAAATTAAAATTGCCTATTCACCCCCCCTCTAGGCCTTAGGATCCTCTTTCAAGTGGTGTCAGGCGTCTAGGTTCTTGATATTAAGCTTAACCGCTAGGAGATGGCTCAAGAGGGGCCTAGGATAGAAATTGGAAAAGCTCCTATTTTAGATGGAACAAACTACAACTATTGGAGAATTAGGATGCCATGTTACTTAGAGGCACTTAGCTATGATGTGTGGGTTGCTTGTGAGGCCGGCTATCCAGGACCCTCAGTGGGAACAATTGCTCTTGATGAAGTTCATGCTAAGTACAAAGCGTTTTAATGCCATTGCTAGAAATGCTTTACTCTTTAGTGTGTCTTAGAAGTCTTTGATAGCATTGGCAATCTCTCTAAAGCTTATGACATTTGGAAGCATCTTAGAAATTCATGTTGGTAGTCTTAGAGATGCTTGAGGAGAAGCTTGCGGCGTGTTCTCGCTCAACCAGCTGCGGATCACACCTGGTCATTTCTAGTCTGCTAGCCAACTCGATCAAGCTCGATTCGATTTGGCGTCGGGCACAACAAGGAGCGACTCATGATTTACCCAGTTCGGACCCCTCGCGGGTAATAGTCCTACTCCTGCTGAGCCTTAGCTCTTTTACGATTGTGGTTGAAAGAGAATGTGTTTCACAGAGTGTCTCGAATGCCGCGAATGCTACTGCGGTATGCAGTGTTCGTCCTCCCTCTCTCGCTTCTCTCCTTTCCTTTTATACAAACTTTGGGCTTGGCGGAGAGAGCCGAGGGTGAGGCGATCTGTGCTCTCAGTACTTGACAAGACCACAGCGAAGAGAGGCAGCGTCTGCATTACCTTGCGCCTTGCCTTCGCGCTCGCGTGCCATACCAAGTGGCCTCGACCCGCATAGTCACTGCCGGTGAGTGCGGGTGGGGCTCACTGCTCCTCGACAGGCGGCCTCCTCAAGCAACTCTTCTCTCTGCGGTCAATTCTTACCGCCCGCAGTGTGGCCGCTCGGACTGCAAGGGTCCTTTATGTGAGTAATCATTTCTTCCTCTGTCTATCCAGCGTGGTGTCTCATTAAATGCGCCCGTCGTCCTTGCGGCGGGGAGCCTTAGTCCAGACTCATACGCAATACTCCCCCGCCTTGTGAGCCCCCTTTGCCTGTGGGCCCGCTGGTCTCGGAGGGGGCCCATGCCTGCCCGCTGGCCGTGGGGCCTCCTTCCTCCTGCGTCGGAGGGGCTCATGCCACGCGCCCGCTGGCGCATGGGGCCTCGCCTTGCCTTGAGGCTGCATGCCACGCACGCACTGGTCGTGGGGCCCTCCGGCCTTCGAGGCTCGCCAGCTTTGGGAGCCTTGCTCGCCCGCTTGTGCGTGGGGCCTCCCTGGCCTTCGAGGGCTGCGCGCCTGTGTTGGGAGCCTTGCTCGCCCGCTTTGACGTGGGGCCTCCCAACCTTGAGGGGCTCATGCAGCTGGCTGGGGCCTTGCTCGCCCGCTGACGTGGGGCCCTCTGGCCCGACCTTCCTAAGGCTCTTTGTGCCCCTGTATTTATTACAAACAAAGCTATCTCGTGCTAGAAAAAGATTTGATCAATTCAAGATGCTTCCTAATGAAAGTGTTAACGAAATGTTTCTTAGGTTGAACCCATCGTGAATGAAATTGCGGATGTTAGGAGAAGAAGGTCTTGGAAGACATTGACATTTGTCGGAAGATGCTTGACGTTGTGCCATTTAGTTTCAATCCACTTGTGACCTTAATTCGAGCATCTAAGTCAAAGCTCAAGAAGATGACACCGACAAAGCTCCTTGGGCAACTCAACTCATATGAGATCACGGCTTCTTGAAAGTGAAGAGTCTCAGCTCAACAAGAAGTCAATCGCTCTCCCCATAAAGCCAAAAGTGGAAAGAAGAAAGTTGAAATTGAAGAAGATGATGAAGACTCCGATGATGCAATTCCGGAGATTGAAGAATTGGCCCTCCTTGTCAAGCGGTCAAGAAAGTTGATCAGAAGATGAGCTTCAGCGGTGGATCATCCTCTTCAAAGCGAAGACCTATCTCAGAGATCGTTGCTATGAATGTGGAGAAAGGGTCACTTGGCGGCAGATTGCCCAAAGTAAAAAGAACAAGCACAAGGCAAGGAATCAAAGAGGAAGATGAGGAAGATGACAAGAAGAAATATCGTCACTACATGAGAGTAATCACAAATCAAAGGATAAGAAGAAAGCTCTTGCCGTCAAAAGACTAAGAAGGAAGATAGCTCAAGCTCATCGTCCTCTCAATCCTCCTCCGAAGAAGAAGATACTAGAGCTCATGGGCTAGCGGGACTTGCGATCAAGGAACGCTCCTCCGGCTCTTCCCAAGCAAAAGCTTTGCCTCACATAAATATACAAGAAGAGGTGATTGGGGAATGGATCACCGATGATGAAGGTTCTTAGGCGGACTCCTCAGATAATGAAAACACAAAGATATCCGGATCGCCATCGACAACCCCTCACCTCCCATGTGTCTTATGGCATTAGAGGAGAAGGTAACACATGAGCACCTCTCTAAAAGTGAGCTTAAACTTTTGATTGATGATTTGAATAATGCTCTAGAGAAAGAAAAGTCTAAGAGAAAGAAAGCTAGTGAAGGTGCATAAGAGCTTGCAAATGAATTTGAGAACTTGTTAGAAAAGCATGAAACTCTAGAAGATGACTATGAAGCTCTAAATTTGCAAGTTGAAATTCTAGAAAATAAACTTGCTAGCTCTAATGTTGATGTTGAAACTCCGGCAGTTGCTCGATTGAAAAATGCAATGTTGGTGTGACTTGTGATTTAATTGACACAATAGACGGTTCTCTTAGCTTATCTCATGACACATCCTTTACCTTGTCACTTACGATCACACCCAATGCTAGCTCATCTTCACCCACTAGTGCTACTTCTCCAAATGAAAATGCTTGTTCAATTGGTACTTGTGGTGTTGCTAAATGTGCTAATAGGCTAGTTAAGGAAAATTTGCATCTTAAGGATAGAATTAAGCAACTAGACTCTAGCTTGGCTAAATTGCTTGTGGGGAACAACTCTCTTGACAAAGTGCTTGAGAACAAGGTATACCTTGGGTAAGCATGGTTTGGGATTTCATCCAGGGATTTGCCAAGAGGCGATTAGGGTAAGCCAAGCTAACTTTTGTTAAGGAAGGGACCCATTGCCACATATGTAAAATGAAAAACATAAAGCCATTGCTTGTCCTCTTGCTAAAGCGTCTCAATTCATGTCTAAAACTCAAGTGCTTGATGCTAGCTACATGCTTATGAGGAAAAATGGCTCTACTTATGCTAAGTATGTTGGTGCAAATAATAAGAAGAATGTAAAAAGCTATTTGGGTGCCCAAATGTTTGATGACTAACTCAAGGACCCAAGATGAAGTCTTGGGTACCTAAACAAGCTTGAAATTGTATGTGTAGGTGAACTACAAGGCGGTAGGCATTAGATATTCGATAGCGGTTGCACTCAACACATGGCCATTAGCTCAAGTATGTTCACCTCACTAGAGAGGAGAAGGACCCGAACACAAGATCACATTTGGGGATAACTCCAAGCGAAGGTAAAGGGTATAGGTAAAATTGCAATATCTAATGACCTATCCATCTCTAATGTGCTCTTGGTGGAAGCTTGCAACTTTAATCTCCTCTCCGTTGCTCAAGTGTGCGATTTGGGTTTTGATTGCTTCTTTTCGATCAGCGGAGTTCGTGTTGTTTCCACTAAGGATCAAAGTGTTGCATTTGAAGGCACCGGTTTCAAAACTTATATTTGGTTGATTTTTCAAACCGTGAAACTTCTCAAATCAAGACTTGTCTTATCGCTCAAACCACTCTTGGTTGGTTGTGGCATAGGCGTCTTGGACATGTTGGAATGGGCACTTTAAAAAGGTTTTAAAGATAACTTGGTTGTTGGAGTGAATGATGTCAAATTCGAGAAGAATGGTTTATGTAGCTCATGCCAAGCCGGCAAGCAAGTGGCTAATTCTCATCCGACTAAGACTTTTATGTCTACATCCGACCACTTGAACTTTTGCATATGGATTTATTTGGCCCAACCACCTATCGAGCATAGGCGGTAATTCTTATTGTCATGTGATTGTCGATGATTTCTCTCGCTTCACTTGGGTGTTTTCTTGCAAATAAATCTCTTGCGGTGATGTGTTTAAAAGATTTGCGTTGAAAGCTCAAAGAATTTGACTCTTTTATTAAAAAGGTGAGGAGTGATAATGGCACCGAGTTTGCTAATACAAATGTTGAAGAATTTTGTGATGAGTTAGGCGTGAAACACAATTCTCGGCATACACTCCCCAACAAAATGGAGTGGTGGAGAGGAAGAACCGTACTTTGATAGAGATGGCAAGATCAATGCTTGCGAGTATAACACGCCGCATGCTTTTTGGGCGGAAGCCATCAACCACGGCGTGCCATGCCATCAACCGCCTCTACCTCCACGACTCCTTCACAAGACCTCATATGAATTACTAGTGGGACGAAGGCCCAACATCTAAATATTTTCGAGTCTTGGTTGCAAGGTATACATCTATAAGAAAAGGACTCATTTGGGTAAGTTCCAAAAGAGGTGCGACATTGGTATCATGTTAGGTTACTCATCTCGCTCAAAAAGCTTTTAGAGTTTTAACAATTCTACCAGGGCTAGTTGAGGAAGCCTATGATGTTAAATTTGATGAAACTAATGGCTACATAAAATGAGCAAGATTTGACAAGAAATGTAGGTGATGAGCCACGCGTGATGCTATGGAGTTGGGAAATTCGACCCTCATGGAGGCACCAAAAGATGAGTAATCACCCCACCACCTCCATGATGATCAAGTTCAAGACACCTCTCCAACAACTCAAGATCAAGCGGTGGGCGGTGATCACGAACTTTGAAGTTGATCAAGCTCAAGGGAGATGTTGATCTACAAGTACCGTCAACAACACCGCACTCTCTCCAAGGATCATCCCTAGATCAAGTCATTGGCAATCTCAATCAAAGGCGTAAGAACCCGTTCTCATACCGCTAATTATTGTGAGCATCACGCCTTTGTGTCTATTGTTGAGCCTAGGACCATTGATGAGGCATTGGCGGATCACGGATTAGGTGAGCGCCATGCAAGAAGAATTGAACAACCACCCACAATAAAGTTTGGGAGCTTGTGGAAAGGCCAGAAGGATCACAATGTCATTGGAACCAAATGGGTCTTCCGCAACAAACAAGATGAAACGGTGAAGTGGTGCGAAACAAAGCAAGATTGGTGGCGCGGGGTTTCACACAAATCGAAGGACTTGACTATGGAGAAACCCTCGCCCCGTCGCTCGACTTGAAGCTATCTGGCTACTCTTGGCATTAACTTCTCTCTATAACATAACTCTCTTTCAAATGGATGTTAAAGTGCTTTTCTAAATGGTTTTATTGATGAACTTATCTATAATAGAGCAACACTTGGGTTTTGAAAACCTCAAACACCCAAACCATGTCTATAAGCTCACTAAGGCGCTATCACAGGTCTCAAGCAAGCTCCTAGAGCATGGTATGAAGCGTCTTAGGGACTTCCTCTTAGAAAAGGGATTTAAAACCGGTGCGATTGATTCCACATTGTTTCTAAAGCCAATTGAAAATGACCTATTTATTTGTCAAATATATGTGGATGATATTATTTTTGGATGCACTAACAAATCTAAATGTAAGGACTTTGGAGAAATGATGTCCAAGGAATTCGAAATGTCGATGATTGGAGAACTTACTTTCTTCCTTGGATTTCAAATCAAGCAACCGGAAGGACATTTATTTGTCAAGAGAAATACACAAAGGACCTTCTCAAGCGGTTTTCAATGGACGATTACAAATCGATCAAAACTCAATGGCCACTAATGGGCATCTTGACTTAAATGAAGATGGAAGCCCGTGGACCAAAAGCTTTTTCGCTCCATGATCGGTTAACTTCTCTATCTTACAGCTTCTCGACCCGATATTATGTTTAGTGTGTGCATGTGTGCTCGCTTTCAAGCATCCCTAAGGAAGTGCATCTTGTTGCCGTAAAAGCGCATTTTGAGATATCTAAAATCACTACTAGCCTAGGTCTTTGGTACCCCAAGGGCGTGTTGAGCTTCTTGGCTATTACGACTCGGATTCGCGGTTGCAAAATTGATCGCCAAAAGCACCTCGGGGTTGTCACTTGCTAGGGCGGCTCACTCGTGTCATGGACTTGAGGAAGCAAAACTCCGTGGCGCTATCTACATGAGCGGAAATATGTAGCGGGGGAGTTGTTGTGCTCAACTCTTGTACATGACTCGGATGCTTAGTGACTTTGGGCTAAAATTTGAAAAAGTGCCACTTCTATGCGATAATGAAAGTGTGGTGAAAATAGCCAACAATCGGTCCAACATTCCCGTACAAAGCACATCGACATCCGACATCACTTCATTCGTGACCACGTTGCAAAAGGTGACGTTGTGCTTGCCCGTCTTGACGGAAGACCAATTGGCGGATATTTTCACCAAACCCTTAGATGAGGCGCGGTTTTGCAAATTAAGGAATGAACTCAACATACTAGATAGATCAAATGCGTGTTGATTGGTTTACGTGATTTTTGGGTTTTATTTGATTTTTTCATTTGCTTATGACCCTTGTCACATTTAGGGGGAGTTTAGTTTCAACTCATGATCTCAAAACTCCCCCTAGTGGTGAAAAGATAAATTTGATTTTCGGTGAGCACATTCTTGTCCTATATTTCAAGCCAAAACAAATTTGAGCTTAATAGACTATCCTTATCTTCTTACCATTTCAAACTTCTAGTTTTGAAAATCTTACCTTAAAAATTTTGCTCCATATGCATATTTGTTCTCTTGAAAATCATTTGGCATCAAAATTGTTGAAAGTATTTGAAAAGAACCAAAATTCAAAAACATGTGCCTAAACTCTAAAGTGAACCCCTATCTTGCGATTTTCATGCCTATATGAGAAATCAAGGCAAAATTTGGGTTCACATTTTTCTTCATCTCGAAGATCAAAATTTGGGTTTTGAATTTAATTTGGTTTTTATTGTCAACTTAGTATCTTATCTCTTCAAAATTAAAATTTTAAAATAACTTCAAATTGCTCACATTTGAATCTTCCTTTGAATTTTGAGCAAAATGGAATCATCACTTCAAAACATTAATTTTATAAAAATTCTCGCGTTGGTGGGGCCCGCTAATCGAGATGATCAAGCAATTGCGATTCTTGCCTTTATCGGGACCTTGTGCGAGATTCTCGAGCCGCGTCCAAGCGAGTGTCGTCGGCTGAATTACGTCTTGTCGACGGCCTTCGTCCGTAACCACCGGACGCCCGTCAAGCGAAAATCGATTCGATCGCAATACCTCTGTCGGACGCCGTCTAACTTCCTCGCGACCCGTCCAAGCGAAATCGGCTTGTCTTGCCCATAACCCGTCTTGTCGGACGCCGTTCGATCAACTTTGTCGGACGCCGTCAAGCAGGAGCCTAACCGTGGAAATCTGTATAACTTACCCCTTCGTCTCCCTCTCTCCTCATTTGATCTAATGCATCCGGCGGTTGGGATATCGACCCAAGTCAGCCAAGGTTCTTTAAGATTGAGATAGGAGACCGCGCCGAACAACCACGAACAACGGCGAATAGGGAGCCGAGTTTTTATCTGGTTCGGGCCTCTCGGGAGATAATAGCCCTCGTCCGGCCTTTCTTATATATCGAGAGATGAATACAAGAGGTGGCTCGGCGAGGCGAACAAGTCTCGGCGAGATTATAGATGTCTGACTAACTCTGGCTATAACGAACTTCGTACATACCAAATACATCTCTCGGCGAGATAAGGTATACTCCTAGTCTTGGGGATCACGACTCCTAATCCAATCCGGAAACCAACGTCCGGGTCTTCACGTGGCCGTCACAGAACTCTTGTTGAGTAGAACTCAAGCAGGAATCCTAGGCCATTACGCACGTACCGACCAAGAAGCTACATTACGGCAAGATGCATATGGGCAGATAGAACCTTCGGGGAGTTGGGCCACAGTAGGTTTGTTTGATCAGACCATCGAGGGAGTGGGCCATGGCAATGGGCCGTAATTTAATCCCGACGGCTAGCCCGAGACTCAAGTGGAAGGACTCACTAGAGTGAGGTCTTCCTCTTGAGACTCAAATCCTGAAGAGGAAAATTTTGCTTTGCTACAAAGGCGTGTAACAAGCGACCAAAACAGGGTTATGGTTCAAGCGAGCAAGACACTGTTAGGGACCGAACAAACCCGTCCGACACCGAGCAACTCTGTTGCGTCGAGCGAGGAACGACATCTGTCCGGCGAGTACCCGACCCTCGTCTGAAATCGGAAGAAGTGGGGTGAATCATCTTCTTGAGGCTAAGCGTCATCAAGGAGGATTGGATTCTTAGTAGTGAAGAGCGTACCACGCATCCGGTAGATCGGATCTTAGGAGAATGAACATAACAAGTCGCGAGGCGGACTCGTCTTCTTTGCATCGAGCATTCGGATGCCTAGGGAAGATAGGGGAATCACCTCTCGAGCTAGAGCTTGCAGAAAATAGAGTTGCGCTCTCGAGCAAGCGTTATGCTTTCGGGAGGCGAAGGTGATGTGCTGCGAGCGTAGATCGTGTGCTAGGAAGCGGACAATGTATCTGAGTGAGGTGACCCGGTCCCGAGCGCGAGCTCGTCAAAGGAACCGAGTAAAGATCCGGTCCCGAGCGCGGAGCTCGTTAAAGAAACGAAAAGTGCGACGGTGAAAGCGTACGGTAAAGACCATCCGGTCCCGGCGCGGAGCTGCGTCGCGGGACGACGAGCCTCCGGCGAAGAGCTGCCAGTGCGGTGATCCAGCCCGAAACACGGAGCTCGTCGTGGGGACGAGGGCGTGCGCTCCGGGCAAAAAACTGCCAGTCACGAGGTAAATCACAACCCGATCGGTCGAGCCGCAAAGCGTGTGAAATCAGCGCTTTACCCATGGCGTATTCCTTGCGGCGGTGTTAGCGTTGTCTTGTCAAGTCTGAACCGGCGCTTTCGGAGTGCCGTTGCGATGAGAATCGACTACGATGGCGAGGACTCCGTTGGTGGCGCACTACCTTGACTTAGCCATTTGTGAAGGTCGATGCGGGCAAAGGCAAGAAATCATCTGTGAATTGAAGTGAATCGGTCCGGGCATGCGGAACAAACCGAGAAGAGGGATCGGAACATCGGTTTTGGCGGGGAAGCACGGAACCTCGCCGCGACCATCACGGTCGGCGTTCCCGTTCTGTATTTTTACGCAAAGACAAACAAGAAACAAGCCCGACAAGGGAAAAAGAGCAAGAAAAAGGCTCTAAGAAGAGCAAAGCGAGTTTTGGAAAACCGCATAAAAGCGACCTACCAGCGCCAAGACATAATTTTTTACGTGTCGTCCCGATAGCGTTAGTGTCACATCGGCGAATCACGGGCAAGCGCCGGGAGTGCCGTTGCGATGAGAATCGGCTACGGTGGGCAAGACTCCGTGGGTGGTGCATTGCTCCGGATTACCGTGCCGGGGAAGGGCGTAGCATGGATAAAAAAAAAGGCGTGTCTTGAACAAGTGCAACCAGCGTAGCTAAGACCGCTAACCGGGAAGAAGCGATCGGGACCTTAGCGCGAGCAAGACTTCGGCGAAATCTTATCCGGGCATGGATCCGTATAGCGTTGGTGTCGCCTCGGCGAGTGCGGAACCAGCGCCGGGAGTGCCGTTGCGATGAGAATCGACTACGGTGGGCATGCCCGTTCGCGATGAGAATCGACTTACGGTGGCGAGAACTCCATCGGTGGTGCACCGCTTGATTAAGCGGAGCTGTCTGGTCGTTGCGGATAAAAAGACATGCTCGCCGCGCGGGGGGCGCTCTGGGGCGAAAGACCAGCGAGGTTTTGGAAAACCAGCGCTAAGAAAGGCCGGAAAACTGAAAGCGTCTGGGGGTTGCGAAATTCAGCTCAAGTCCAATGACCAGGAGGCGGTCCTCCGAGGTGGCGGCGACTTAAGACCGCCGGCGGCGCTTGAATCGAGGCGAGAGTCGGCCGAGCAGCTTTTCGGCGGCTTTTCCTGCAAAAAATGACAAAAAGACAAGGCGAGCGAAACCAAGAGCAAAGCGACAGTAGCTAAAAGTTTTAAGAAAAACCGGTGAAACGCTTAGCCTAACTCGGCCCGTTGTGCACATTGCTCGAGGACACTGAGTTTGCGAACTTCGAGCAGTGCACAAGAGAAAAGCGGCGCCCTAGCCCCGATGCAGACGATGCATGAAAGACCGAACTTGCAACTTCAAGCACGTGCGTAGAGAGTTAAGCGACACCGTATCTGATCAACTCGTTCGAGGCGCTCGTTAACGTAAGTTAAGCGATTCGAAGGTAACCGAACAAGGAAAGTGCCTCTGCCGCGGAGGGCTTCGAGAGCGAGGCTTTGCCAAGTGGTTGTGCCGTGAGCGGTAAGTGCCTCTGCCGCGGAGGGCTTCGAGCGGACTTAGCGCGAAATTTGGATGCGTCATTACGCAACTCGAGTTTAGGAACTTGTTGGAACCCGGATCTGGGCGGGAAACCACGAAGATCGCGGAGCCAAGAGTTACAAGACCGGCGACCATCAAGTGTCACGGAGAGAAAGAGTAGTGCGAGAAGACAAATGGTGAGAAGGACCGCGAGGGCGCGAGCATTCACCGCTCAATGGGTTGAACTTTACATGGCGGCCGAGAGACTTGGAGCGAACTAAGGCGAAATTTGAGAAAAGCGAAGCTATGAAACAAAAGACCTACGAGGAACTTACGAAGGTGGTCGATGTTCCAAGTCTTTGGTCGACTCTCTCCGTCATCCACCTTGAGCGAACGGCCGGGATCCGGAAGGAGTTTTGATCGATCCCGACCGGGCTTCGTCGCGGGGACGAGCGCCTACAGGCGAAGAGCTGCCCGTAGCGAAGTTGATCCGGCCCGAGCACGGGCTCATCAGGGGGACGAGCCAGCGCCCGGGCGAAAGAGCTGCGGCGAATAGATCTAGCCCAGCCGGAGCTCGTCGCGAGGACAGACGCGCCCCGGCGAAAGCTGCCGTATGAAGATCGATCCCGAGCAAGGAGCTCGTCGCGGGACGACTCTCGGGCGAAAAGCGCCCGCGAAGATCGATCCCGAGCAAGGAGCTCGGAACCGGATCTGGAAGCGATCAAGATCGAAGTATCGATCCGATCTGGCGGAAGGAAGAGACATCCTGCGCTTCCACGAGTCGTAGTCCTCGGGAGAATCTCACAGTCGTGATAGAGTTCGACATGCTCGATCTGCGTATTCCCCACTCTGACGGCGCCCGGTTGTCGGCGGTTGAGATATCGACCCAAGTCAACCAAGGTTCTTTAAGATTGAGATAGGAGACCGCCCGAACAACCACGAACAACGGCGAATAGGGAGGCGAGTTTTTATCTGGTTCGGGCCTCTCGGGAGATAATAGCCCTCGTCCGGCCTTTCTTATATATCGGAGATGAATACAAGAGGTGGCTCGGCGAGGCGAACAAGTCTCGGCGAGATTATGGATGTCTGGTGAGTAGTATGCGACAAAGTAATCTTAGATGCGGATCGTCTAAGTCGTCCCCTCTATCGCCGTAGAGGGCTCGTTTATATAGTGTTGATGAACCGATCTCTAGGAGGAATATTGGGCGAGCTAACTACGAAGGCATAACGAACTTCGTACATGCCAAATACATCTCTCGGCGAGATAAGGTATACTCCTAGTCTTGGGGATCACGACTCCTAATCCAATCCGAAACCAACGTCCGGGTCTTCACGTAGCCGTCTGAGAACTCTTGTTCGAGTAGAACTCAAGCAGGAATCCTAGGCCATTACGCACCGTGCTGCCCAAGAAGCTGTTTCGGCAAGATGCATATGGGCGGATAGAACCTTCGAGGCTGGGCCTGGTAGGTACATTTGATCGGGCCATCGAGGAGTGGGCCATGGCAATGGGCCGTAATTTAATCCCCGACATATTCCTCCTCTCCAAACCGGCGCCGCCCTGCCCCTTCTCCTCACGGGAAGACCCTCCGGCGACTTCAGCGACCTCCATCACTCTGGCGGCCTCCCTCGCCGTCCTCTTGATTCCTCGGCGTGGATTGGAAGTGGACGTCCCCGTTCGTGCGCCTCGTCTCCGTCGAGTTCCCCTCCTTTCCCCTACCGGGAAGGGCCTTGGGGGCGATCTCCTCGCGCACGGCGTCTTCCTCCTTCGCTTCTAGGACTCGGTAACGGCTTCCCGCCTCTCTTCCCATCAAATTTCGTTGGTTACCGAGTTTTAAGTTTTGAATAGGTTTTTCCCGCGTTCGTGTTCAGGGTTGGACCGTGGTGGGTTGGCAAATGTCGATGGATCGTTGATCGATGGCGGTTAGCGGTGAATTGTTACAGTCGATTAGTTCTGATTATGCGAGGAGATAATTCGAGATGTCGAAATCTTTGAAGAAGTTTGGAAAGGCTTTGGGCAGGACCCTCGGTGGTCGTCGCGACGATGGCGGCAAGGTGATCCGGATTATATCGATGAGGCGGCTAGCGATGCGCTCCTCCTCGTCAGCGAGTATCTAGAGCGGACATTCATGGCGGCTGATCGGGGACTCCATTGGACTCGGATGGCGGGATCTTCCTTTGCCACCACCGAGGATCTTCTTGATGAGACATTGGCCGAGGACCCTATTGATGAGGATGTCATTTGAGACCGTGGTCGTGAGGGCGACCGTGGATGATATGGTTCTAAAGCTATCTATGGAAACTTTGAGGAAGAAGAGGTGCATTACTTATGCGGATGGTACCCTCGTGGCGAGAGGAGACCGAGGGATTTCGGGTTCTACACAAGTTTGAAACAATTGTACATGTGCTTCTCTGCTCCCTCGGTAGCCCTAGGGACCCTCCTTTATGTAGGCGGATGACGGAGATATCCTTGATGGCGGGACGGTACACACTATATTCACTCCACTCTGGTTTGGCTGAATTGATTTCAAACAAGAAGTTGACACGGAGCAAAGAGAGGCTGTGAGTTCTTTGCCACTCTTCTAGTTGCCGAAGATGGGTCGAGTCAAGCTATTATCATTGATTGATGGAGCGGAGTTCGGGGATCACGATGCGCAGATGAATCTTGCTTTGGGCACTCCTGATTACGGCAGATTTAAATAAGGTTGGCCTATGATGATGGTTTACGGAGGGCAAATATCCTCCTCTTGAAGAGATAAGGTTCATGTACATTGATATGGATGAGGAAGATTTAAATATAGAAGGCAAATCAAGCTGCGCCGAGCCCTGCCTCGATAAATCTTATTCTTGAGCACTTTATTTGTTAGCGGTGGCAACCGTGATGAGATTTTAACTATTTGCGGTTGGTTTATGCTATACCTCTGACAAGCGAGTTATAAATATTGGAGCCACCCTCATGGGTGAAATTGGATGATACAATCTTGAGAGGTCAATAGGGCACTTCCTCTAGCTCCTTCGTTGGCTGCTTCTTTCGGAGACAGGCGTGTAACCAATGATGAGTTGGGGTTTGGGACAACAAAATTAAACATCGGATGAAGAATTTCTTAAATTCCCTAGGAAGCAAGCCCAAGTTGGCTAGACCTAGTGATGATGCTCCTCCATCGACTCCTTTTTGTTCTTTTTGCTCCAATGCGACCATTTGTGCCGACACACAGTGCGAGTTCTTACTTACCATTGCACCTCCTCCTTGGTATGACTTCGTTGATAGGTGAGATGAGGGGCTACGCCGACATGACAAATTTCCACCTGAAGTGAAAGAAGAATTAGCATGACCACCGTGGTAGCCGAACTTGGCGAGGCGTGAGACATACTTGGCGAGATGAGTTCATGAAATTCAAGTCGGTATTGATTACATGAGGCGATGTTTATGCAGTGCGGAAGAGGCAAATCCATATGCTTGGTATTCTCATGCCCTAGCAGATTATCGGGCTTATGAGCGTCGGGGAGTTCCCTCGCCCACTGTCTACCCACCCAGTCCATCCTTGGGTATATCCTTCTGCGGACTGCACCTTCCTTTGTGCCTCCACCACGGTCATATCCTCCTCTGGTAAGATTCATTTCTTTGGTGGAGAAATGGCTTCGCCATCTCAACTTTTCTTTGCAAATCCTCCTCAGGCCCAGCTCTTTGATGATCAATCCTCTCCTCGGTCGGTACCCTCTGCGGCACATATGCCTTTGTACAAGCGTCGCGAAGATCAGGTTCTTCTTCGGTGGTGGACATGGCGGGCGGCGACATGGACCAAGATCGGCAAGTAGGATCTTTTCCGTTTGTGTCCTTGGTGACAAAGGGAGAAGTTAGAGAGTAGTAGAGGGTTAGTAGTGGGTAGTGAGATCGAGGTTGTGTTTACCTGTAATATTTTTATTGCCTCGATACTCGTTGAAATTTGTGATTGTTAGCTTGGTTGGTTTATGACATTTGAACCACATTGGCTTGAACTTTATTTTTGCATGAATTTAGGGGAGCTTCCTTTATTTGCACACCTTTGTGGTCGAGTTGTGGTTTCTTAATTATTAAAATTGCTCGCATATTTGTATTGCACTAACCCTTTTGCACTCAAAATTTTATTCTCTTTTGGGTTGTCATCAAGTGCCCCAAAGGGAGATTGTGAGCATCGTTGAGCCTAATTTTTATTAGTGGCATTGATGATAAAATTAATTAATATAAAGGGCTAGGGGTTTTTGGACTTCTGGAACCCTAGCGAAGACTAGGCGTTTTGCAAACCCTAATTGACGGCGTAAATTTCTGAGTGCTCCAAGATTTCACGGTCGCGTGGCCAAGGCGAGAAGAGGTCACGTATAGATTATAGTAGTTAGGTTTATTTCTGTTTTTAGTTTGGATTTCAAAAGTGGTTGAATATCTCGGACTATCTGGGATCTTTGGATTCTCGAAAACTTCGGTTTCCGTAGTCCACCACTTCTAAAATACCCATATATATATCCTTGTGAGATTTCTAGAGAGAAAACCCACCTAAATTCCCCACAAATTTTAGCTCGAAAATTCTTCTGCAGCCGGGCGGCGTCCGTAGTTATCGAGACGGCGTCTGGTAAGGCTTTAATCAGGAACCTTCAGCCGGACGGTTATGCGGGTGGCCGTCGGTCCCTTGCATACTCACTTTGACGGCGTCCGTAGTTACCGAGCAGCGTCCGATAAGGTTCAATTTGGGTTTTCTCGCCGCGCGGACGGCGTCTGAAGCGTCCGGTGGTTTCAGCGCTGCGCGATACTTCTTGTCGGGCGGCGTCCGGTGGGGACGACGGCGTCCGTAAACCTATTTTGCTGAAGCGATGCGCTCTGTCGGACGGCGTCCGAACCCGTCGGACGGCGTCCGGTAGAATGTAACAGCTAGTCTTTGTCCTCTTAGAGGCAGCGGCTAGTTTTGCTCTAGGGGCTATAAATACCTATCTAGTGGTGGCTATTTTGAGGTTTCTTTGCTCCACTTCACCTACCACATTCATAGCTCATCAATTAGGTGTTCTAGAGCCATTCCTCCACCCACAAGATCATCAAAACCACAATCCATCAAACCCCAATACCGAGCTTCATGGAGGTCCTTGATCCGGCTTGATCGGGCGTTTGAGCTTGTTACTTTTGAAGACATCCTTCGTGGAGCGTGGGCTTGAGAGTAGGCCTTGGCGTGTGGCTACTCTTGAGTCGATGTCTGGTGTGAGTCCACCTCGCCGGAGTGGCGGAGCGACTCACCGGGAGTAAGTGATCGTGAGGCTCGAGAAGCGAGCCGGTCCTTGTCTTAAGGTAGCCTCAGCGGAGAGTAGGAGTTCTGACTCGAACTTGATCAAACAAACACCGTGTCGCCCTCTTATTTACTTTTCGCACTTACTACCATTGCATTGAATGTGTTGATTGTGATGCCATGTCTTAGTTGCTTGTTAACTTGTTTATCGCTTTCACTTGCGTATCAATTGACACTAGGATTGGGTCACTATTAATTTGATGCTTAATCAACAATTAATCAAAGAAAAATTAAAATTGCCTATTCACCCCCCCTCTAGGCCTTAGGATCCTCTTTCACCTCCGCCAGGTAGGCCGCCATGACGGGATCCGAGCAGGATAAATCCTTCCTCGCTGGTTGATGACCGAGAGAGTCGCTTTTACTTGTAGCCACCGGATGCCAAGGGTGAAAGCCACCACGAGCCGGCGAGCGATCCTTCATACTCATGACGTTGTTGGTGGCGCGGAAGTCCAGCCCACCAGTGCGGACGACATCGCCGATGGGAGACACCGGACGACGCCACCGCCCCCTCCGGTAGGAATGAGCCGTCGAAGAAGAGAGTCCACGGCGAAGGTCTTTGGGGTGTCTTGACTCTGCGTCCGCGAGTCCATTCACGACGAACTCCGCGAGCTTGCCTTTGATGGCCGTTCGGGGCTTAACTTGAGATCGAATCTGTCGGCTCCATGGCCCACTTGCGTCGACCCGTCGCCTCGCGGTTGAAGAGGATCTCCATAAGGGATACTTTGTCGACACCGTGATTTCGCCCACGGAAGTAGTGGCGTAGCTTCGGGATCGTCGGCCGCGGCGTAGAGCATCTTCTGGTGTGTGAATACCTTGTTTGGCGTCGTGGAGGACCTTCTTGGCGTAGTAGATGGGGTACGCTGAGCGCCTTCTCTTTCCGCCACCAGCACCTGCTTGACCGCTGGGGTTCGCGCGACATAGAGGATCGATGACTCGCCGGGTGCAGGGCGACCAAGACGGGCGGGGAGGTGAGATACTTCTTGAGACCGTCGAGCGCCTCCTGCGCCTCCGTCGTCCACTCAATCGGTTGGTCTTCTTTAGGAGCTTGAGCGGTGGGAGACTTTTATCCCCAGCGAGCTATCGCGGCCCGGGGAGGTCAAGCGACCCACCAAGCCTTTGCATCTGTCGAAATCGCGTCGGGGACTTCATGTTCTCGATCACTGCGATCTTGTCGGGGTTCGCCTCTATCCCCTCTGGGTGACGAGGAATCCCGCCAGGTTTGCCTGACGGAACGGCGAACACGCATTCTCTGGATTAAGCTTGATGCGATGCTTCCTCGGGTTGGTGAAGGTTTCTTCTAGGTCGCCGATCAACTACTCCGCCTTCTTGGACTTCACCACGGATCATCGACATACACCTCCGAGTTTACGCCCTATTTGGGGCGGTGGCGATATGCATGGCCGGCGATAGGTTGGGCCTGCATTCTTCGATCGAAACGCCATCCTTGTATAGCGATGAGACGTCCATGGGCGCCACGAAGGCGATCTTGTCTTCATCTTCTTGACCATGCTAATCTGGTGGTACCCGAGTACGCATCCGTAACCACACTTGTTCGCATCCCGCAGATTGAGTCGACGATGAGATCGATGCGGGCAGCGAGTACGGATCGCCAGACACGCCTTGTTGAGGTCGGTGAAGTCCACGCACATCCTCTAGCGCCCGTTGGATTTCTTTTGCGAGGACGGGTTCGCGAGCCACAGGATGGGCGACATCTGCGACGACCCCGCCCTTAAGAGCTTGTCCACCTCTGGCGGATAACTTCTGGCGCTATGCCCGATCGCCCGGACCTTCGCATGACCGTCGCGCCGGGCCGAACGCCGCCAATTTGTGCTCAATCACCTCCACAGGGACCCGGCCATGTCGGACGGTTGCCACGCAAACACGTCTGCGTTAAGCGGAGGAGGAAGGAGACGAGCGCCTTCCTATTTATACTGGAGGCGCCCGCCGAACGGTCTTCGCTGGTCGACTTCGCTCGGAGAGACCGCCTTAACCTCCGCGGACGAACCGGGAGGCACGAGTCTTTGCGGAGGAGCTCCCGAGTCGAAGCCTCGGCCTTCAGGCACCGATCGCCCGCCAAAGCGAGCGTCCTTGTCGCAGCGGAGCGCCTCGGCGGTCCACTTTCAAGACGATGGGGCGGTGGCCGAGATCTTCACCACCATGTACGCATAGTGGCAAACCGCCATGAACTTGGTCGGCGCCGCCGACCTAGTATGGCGTTGCGAGAGGTCGAAGTCCGCCACCTCGAACTCGAGCATCTCGGTGCGGAAGTTGTCGAACCTCAAGCGTCACCGGAGATCGACGCGCCCAGTGAGACGGACTCGGCCCGTGCGCGATGTCAAGAACGGAGGCGTTGGGCGAAGCTCCTGCTGCTGAATCTGGGCGCCTTGGCGACCCGGCGGACAGGAGGTTGAAGGAACTCCTCGTCTACCAAAGCCCTAACTTCACATTCCGGACCGTGGGCGCAACCACGATCGGGAGATGTCGAGGCAGCGATCTTGGTGGGTGATCGGCTTTGGCGAACGCGATCGGTTGCTCCGACCACGCCAACAGCCTTGTTGACCCAAAGCCGCACGCGGCGCACGCACTTCCTCATCGCACGCTTAAAGCTAGCATGGGACGGATAGGTGGCGAACCGCCGTGGATGACGGCAACTTCACGCCTTCTGCTGAAAACCATGGCCGTCTCCTTGCCCTTGCCATCTGCCGGGCGCTGCTTCTGCTGCTGCTTTGCTCGTGGACTCGCTTGTCCACCATCTTCTCGACGACATGGCAATCGCCAGAGTCGTGGGAGTTGTTGCGGTGAATGGGACGATAAGGTCTTCCGTCCCACTCACGGGCGACGGTCTCGCCTCGTCGCGCTGACGCCTGGCCGTCGTGGCCACGGCGATCGCCATGGCGCCGCCCGGCCGCCCTACGGGGACCGTACCACGCGGCGCGCGACCTCCACCTCTTTTACGCTCGCGCCCGTTCTTGTTGGCCGTCATCATCGTCGTCGTCGTCGCGCTCGGCTGCCATGACCAGCCCGGTCTCGGCCGCCTTGCGCTTATTCTTGTCCTTGCCGCCGGGGTTCCTCGAGGTCCCGGCCTCGCCACCATGGCTGTCCCGCCACAGCGCCGGGCGGATCTGAGCTCTCGCTTGAAGGCGCGCTTGCGCCAAGGTGAAGAGCTCCTCCGTCGTTTTGATCTTGCGGGTGGCCATCTTCTCCTTGACCTTGGGGTCTCGGGCGCCTCTCCTGAATGCCGTGACCACGGCGTCGATGGAGATGTCAGGGATGGTGTTGCGGACCTGACTGAAGCGCCGAATATAGTCGCGCAGCGACTCTCCTTTCTTCTGCTCCACGTTGTGGAGGTCGTCTTCTACCGGGCTGCTCGAAGGTGCCACGAAGTTGGTGACGAAGAGCTCAGAAACTCCTTCCATAACCCCACGGACTCGGGGGCGGGTTCATGAGCCACGGCGGGCTCACGCGGTGAGGACCGCGGGAAGTAGTTCGCGAGAACCTTCCCGACCCTCTGTCGGCTGCATCACCGTCGTGTAGATCTCCAAAACTCATCGAGGTTGGTGGAGCCATCATACTTTTTCGATGGGGCGGGACGAAACCGTTCCGGCCCTTGGGCGCGCGCAGACTCCTTAGAAAAGCGCGGCACCCGGCGTCGGAGCCTCCTGCTCTGGGCGGGTCTCGCCCGCCGCCCGTCGCCTAGGCTGCGCCAAGAAGCGCCACCTCATTGGCGGGCAGCTCTGCGAGCCCTCTTGTCGGGTCCCGCATGTGGCGGCGACAATGCCTTGATCGCCTTCGATCGCGACCCTGGAGCTTGTCACGCAGGTCTTCTCCATGCACAAGTGGCGGTCCTCCGATGGGACCGGAGATCACGGCCACTGCTGCGCCGCCGGCCGAGCCCGTAGGGGTCGCGCTCTTGTCTTCTTGGCCCCCCCTCACCAGAGATCTGCGAGAGAGTGCGAGGGCAACAAAGAACGGAGGAAGCGGAAACACGGTTCCCCGCCGAATCTTGCACCACCGCCAGGGCGCGCGTCGGCGTGCGGGCCAAGCTGGCCAACCACGGCGCCGGCGGAGTCCGAGTCACCGCAACCGGTGGGTTCTCCAAAGAAGGCCACCGCATGGAGGTTTTGTCTTTGAGTGCACTCCTCCAAGGCCAGGCGCCGCCTAACAACCGGGCGGTGCTTCCGCCAGAGTTCCGACCCTAAGCGGCGGCTACCGCCGGTGATCCACCGCCATCGCCGCGGCCGACTCCGTGGCAGCGGCTCTAGCGGCCGCTTCGCTGCTCCATCGCGGATCGCCGCTTCTGCCATCGCCGCTGAAGAAGGGTCAAGAGCTTGAACCGATGCTAGCGCTCCCCTACTGGCGCGCATCGACGGCGTGTTCACCGCTCAACCACTGCGGATCACACCCTAGTCAGATTTTTAGGCGCTAGCCAACTCGATCAAGCTCGGTTCGATTTGGCGTCGGGCACAACAAGGAGCGACTTCATGATTTACCTGAGTTCGGACCCCTCGCGGGTAATAGTCCTACTCTGCCGAGCCTTAGCTCTTTTCGATTGTGGTTGAATGGGAATGTGTTTCTGTGGTGCTTGCTAGTGCAATGTTTTTGCCTCTCGTAACCTCCGTGCCCCTCCCTCTCTCCTCCCCTTTTATACAAGCTTTGGGGTGGCGGAGAGCCGAGGGAGGCAAGCGTCTGATACTCTCAAGATAATCGACAAGACACGACGAAGAGAGGCAGCGTGCAGCTGCTTGCGCCCATGCAGCCTCGCCTCGCGTGCCATGAAGTGGCCTCGACCAAGACAGACACACCGGTGAGTCTGCGGGTGGGGCCTACGCTCCCTCCCTAACACAGGCGGCCTCCTCAAGCAAACCTTCTCTCTGCGGTCAATTCCTCTGCGCCCACAGTGATGCTTCCGGACTGCAAGGGTCATGGCGCGTAATCATTTCTTCACTGTCTATTCGCGTGATGTCTCATTAAATGCGCTTCGTCCTTCAGGCGGGGGAGCTTTCGTCCGAAGACTCATACGCAGCGTTCCTCGCTGCTGGGCCCCACTGGCGTGTGGGACCCTCACCTGTCTCAGAGGGCTCGCCCACACACACTTTGGCGCGTGGGGCCCTCGCCTCGTCTTGAGAGGGGCTCGCCCACACACCCGGCCGGGCGTGGGGCCCTCGCCTGCGTCTTGGAGGGGCTTCGCCCGCTGCAGGGGCCTCGCTTCGCCCGCTGACGCGTGGGGCCCTCTTGGCCTCCCGGGGCTCGCCCATCTGTTTGGGGCCTTGCTCGCCCGCCTGACGCGTGGGGTCCTCTTGGCCTTCTTAGGACTCTTTGTACCCCGGTATTTATTACACCGACATTCATGTCTTAATCCCTTTGTAGAAATGTAGTGCTGGCATTCAGTTTTGTCTAGTGATTTTGGTACTCATGGACAAGAGCATTCAAATTACATTCAGATTTACTTGGCTAATGATTTTGAGTACGCATAGACTGAATAGCTTACAAGAATTAGGGAAGTCTGTAAAATTTTACTTATCTTCCTTGTATGCACTACTGATTTGATTGCACACCAATTTTGAATTTTACTCCTCCATGCCAGGCAGCGACTGCCGTGCCGTCGTGGAGCAGCGTGTTGTCATGGTGAACTGGATTATCGAGGTCAGTATATATAGCATTATCATACGCTGTGTTCATGTATACTGTCATCATCACTTTACCACCATCGGGTAGATGGGCGGTGCATCGGATCCTTGGTTCAATTTGCATTTTGGTTGAGCCATTCAGGTTTACGGTTGAGTGGTGAATGTATTATGCGAGTACTGTAGAAGTCATGTATTGCTCTAGATACTAGGTTGATTTATGTGTACTAGCAATATGTTCTACAAGCACTGTAGTCCTCTGCTTGCACTAATAAACTGATTTGTGCTGTAATGTTTGTCTTGGGCATATACCGAATTAGCAAACCTAGAATTTTTTTTTGCCTGGAATCACATCACTCTGTGCAACACTTTGTTCATCAGTTTTTTGCCTGGAATCACTCTGGAAAGCACCATCATTTATACTATCACGGGCATTTGTGCAGCATTTTGTCCCTTCAGTTTTGTGCATCACTCCGTGCAACACTTTGTTCCTAAGCATCTGTTTCAGATTTCAAAATGCAAATTATAACCTGAGCATTGTAAGTAAGGCACTAAGGCCTTGTCTTCTTGCATGAAGCTGCTAGTTTCAGAAATTATGCTGCAAATATCCATATGGAGCTTAAATAGTACTAGTACTGGTTTCTTCATATTTGAACAAGCAGGTCATTATTACTTGATCCGAGATTATACGAGGTCTCTGAATACAAAACTGAATTTCCTGTAGCATAACTGAATTTCATGTTGTAATTTTTAGACAGCGTGCTTAGCCATTCCCATTTCATGATCAGATTATAATTAATTTAATTAAAATTTTCAATCCAGAAGGTTGTTCAGAGTTCCATCCAAGTTCTATTTATAAGCCATTAGGATGGTACTATTTCAGTTTATTACAAGATGCCATATGTATTTACTATAATATGTCATATGTGTTTACTATTACAAGATGCCATATGTGTTTACTATATTATGCCATAGGTGTTTTACTGTAATATGTGTGAAATATGCGTTTACTATAATATGCCATGTATGTTTACTATAACATGCCATAGGTGTTTACTGTAATACGTGCGAACATATGTGTTTAATAAAAGATGCCATATGCGTTTACTGTGATATGTGCGATCATATGTGTGTTACTACAAGATACCATATGTGTTTACTGTAATATGCTTAGGTGTTTACTGTAATATGTGTGAACATGTGTGTTTATTAGAAGATGCCATATGTGTTTACTATAATATGTCATAGGCATTTACTGTAATATGTGTGAAATATGTGTTCATTATAATATGCCTTAGGTGTTTACCGTAATATGTGTGAACATGTGTGTTTACTACAAGACGCCACATGTGTTTACTATAATATGTCATAGATGTTTACTGTAAATATGTAATATGTGCGAAATATGTTTTCTATAGTAAAGATATGTGTGTTTACTGTTTATGTTATCATTTTATCTAAAGTACTCCCATGTTTCTTGAGGCAGCACCGTAAGCTTGTGTCTGTGCTAATTGCAATATCCGACATTTACTACAATTAGGTAGCACCATTTACTATAGCTTACTATGCATTTTTGTGTTTTTCCTCTTTACTATTATTATGTAGCACCATTTACTATAGTTTTTGTTTTTTATGTATATTTGTCCGTATTTTAGAATCCTAAGGCGCCAACCGCGGAGAGGATGCCGGTGTGCATATACATGGTCGAGGAGCTTCGGGTCGACGTGAATGCCGCCGACGACTCAGGGTGTTTGTAATTATGCTCATAGGTTGTTCGGGCATGGACTAAGTTTTACTACTGAGTTGGCTTGGTTTTTCTTGATCAGATTACTGTAAATTGATTAGCACATTATTGTAAATTGATTATCACATTATTGTAAACGGGTCAAACATATTCTATTATGGACTCAATTTTACTACTGAGTTGGCTTGTTTTCTCTTGCTCGAATTATTGTAAATTGATTAGCACATTATTGTAAATTGATCAGCTCATTATTGTAAATGGGTCAAGCTTGTTCGGTCATGGACTCAATTTTTACTACCGAGTTGGCTTCTTTTCTCTTACTTGGGTTATTGTAAATTGACTAGCACATTATTGTAAATGGGTCAAGTCTGTTCGGACATGGGCTCAGTTTTACTACCGAGTTGGCACGATTTTTGTTGCTTAGATTATTGTAAATTGATTAGCACATTATTGTAAATGGGTCCAGCTTCTTCGGTCATGGACTCAGTTTTACTACTGAGTTGGTTTCTTTTCTCTTGGTTGGATTATTGTAAATTTATTACAACATTATTGTAAATTGATTAGCACGTTATTGAAAATGGGTGAAGCTTGTTCAGTCATGGACTCAGTTTAACTATCGAGTTGGCTTGTTTTCTCTTATTCGGATTATTGTAAATTGATTCGCACATTATAGTAAACGTTGCTCCCCAATTATAGTAAACTAATTTGTAGAAATTATTTTGTGTAATTCAACAAATCTAAGGAAGCATGCGCTAGTGATTGTACTAGGGAAGTAATCTGACCAAATTTTTATTGGCATTTACTATAATTTGAGCGTACGTTTACGATAATGTATATGCAAGTTTACTATAATTTTTTTAACAAAGCCTACGCGTGTGGGGAAGGGTGGGAGGCCCCATTGGGGAGCTGGGGTAGTACAACATTTTGAGCAAAATAATGCATGGGCGAGTATTGGTTTTGGGTTGTAGCCTCTCTTTTTTTTCAAAATAATTCAAGTCATAATAAAATAGTAACGTAGATTCCATATTCTTCGGGTTGTAGCCTGTCTTTTTTCATATATTGTTAATCTGTTCTTTGTAGGAAACAGCACTATGCTATTATTGTAAATGGTCTTTACCAATTGTAAACACCGTCTTTATTCATGTATTATTCTTCAATTGTCCTTACCTAGTAAACAGCCATGTCTTATTATCGTAAATGGTTTTTTTTATTGTAGTAAACATTCTTGTAAGTACATATCTATATATGTTCTTGCCTTTTCAAGACATCTGTCACGTGATGACAATTTTATAGTAAACGAAGACTCTGACTATTGTAAATCCTTATGTGCATTATAGTAAACAAGAACTTTGACTACTGTAGTTTACGATAATGTATATGCAAGTTTACTATAATTTTTCTAACAAAACCTACACGCGTGGGGAAGGGTGGGAGGCCCCCTTGGGGAGCTGGGGTAGTGCAACGTTTTGAGCAAAATAATGCATGAGCGAATATTGTTTTTTAAATCACTGTCACCTATCATCGTAAACAAAAATTATACGAATGTATCAGTGCATTATAAATCAAATGATTCGAACATGTTCCAAGCGTATGACTACGTTCTACCAGATCATACGACCAGAGTTCCATTACAATCAATTTGAAGTATTTTCATTTTAATACATCAAAAAATCACCACAATAAGCAAATGGCACAACCGTACAAGGCTTATTTTCCGACGAGATGGAACAACAGATGCAGTTCAAACAAAATGATCAAACTGAAAAATGTATTAGTGGCCAAAAGGCATCCACCAGACCACCACCCCTTCGCTCCGATCGAGCTGAGCAACCAGACCAAGCGCGGCTCCGTGACGAACGAACGAATCTGAGAAAAAAACCTCAAGGAGAAGACAGGAAAACAAGCCGGGATTACGTGGCCTCTCGCCGCCAAGTTTTGCGGATTAGGCAGCCTCATTAGCGATTAGCAGCCGCCCCCAAACCATAGAAACATCAACACAGAAACTCGCGGTGGAGAAGTAGAGGATCGGGGCGCGGACGACGTTGGGGGCAGCGCGGATTGGGATCCTTGGGCGGCGATGAATACGGCGTGGTCCCCCTCCTGCTGGCGACGGTGGCGGACGACGCCGGGGTAGGTGGAGCCGGCGGCGTTTGGGGCGGCGCGGATCCAGGGCTGATGGCGTCAGTGGTGGCTCAAGGAGAGGAGTGGAGGCGCGCCGGGGGAGGAGGAGGCGCGCTGGGGAAGGCGCTGCTGGGGGAGGAGGCTGGGGGAGGCGCTGCTGCGGGAGGTGGACGCGCGCTGGGGGAGGAGGCGCAGCGCCGTCGGGTCGGTGGGGAGGCCCGATTACAAATTGGATGGCTGGGAATTAGGGAGTACTTTGACTAAAGTACTCTAAGAGTATTGTAGCTATATATATATATATATATATATATATATATATATATATATATATATATATATAATTGTCTTTATGATCAGGTTAGCGTCCGTTGATTCTGCCGTCGATTAGGCATTTTCTACAAAATCTGTGTTGAAATTCTTCGATCCGAACCGTACATTTTGTTCATCTCTATAAACTCTCCTAGTGTACCAAATTTCATAATTTTTTGATTTTTTTTGCTATTTGTTTTGCATTTTTCAAATCAGCCTAAATGGACGCTCCAGAATACTTTAGAATGCTAGGCTGATTTTAAAAAATACAAAACAAATAGTAAAAAAAATCAAAAAATTCTAAAATTTGGTACACTAGAAGAGTTTATCGAGATGAACAAAATGTATAGTCTGGATCGAAGAATTTCACCACAGATTTTAAACACGCTCAACTCGACAACAAGAATCGACGGAGCCTAACTGACCTAGCCAAATCTCTCTCTCTATATATATATATATATATAGAGTTGGGCTCCCGTCAGTCGCAACTGACGAGGACTCCCGTCAGTCGCGCTTCGGGCCGTCCGATCTGGAGCATACAACCGTTGGATCCCACTCGCCCGCCCATGCACGCGTCTGGGGCGAACCGGCTCGTCTCGCTCCCGTTCGCTCTCCCCAACTCGTCCTCTCGCTCCCCTCGCGCTGGTTCTCTCTCTCAACCCGTGCCCCTCTCTCCACCCCCAAATCTCCAGACCCCAAACCCTAGCCTAGCCGCCATGGGTGGAGCTCGAGCTCTACTCCCTTCCTCCTCGTCCTCCTCTTCCATGGTGATTCCCTAGCCAACGCTCGTCCCCAATCTGCGCCCAACGCCTGCATCGACTCCTCTTCCCTCACCGAAATTGTAGCGCGAGGCGGCCATGGATGGAGCTCGAGCTCGTCACCGGGAGCAAGCTGGCGCCGCCACCGGGAGCAGGACGGCCTCCTGGGTCTCGCCGTCCGAGATGCTGCAGCTGAGGCCTCCCCTACTGGAACTGCAGAAATCAGAAGAAAAAAAAAACCCACCTGTGGAGCTCGTCCGCAAGCTGTAGCAGTAGCAAAAGAAGAAATTTGTGGGAAAAAATTCATAGTTTCATCTTGTAATTCGTGGATTACTAGATTGTGTATGTAATTAGTTTTTTACAAGATTTGCGAAGAGGATCTGTAGCAAGTTCATATTCTTATTAATATGCTCCAGATTTAAATTGTAATATCCTGCCATGTGTATGTTGTATTTCCTTCAATTGATATGAATGGCAGATTTTTTGGTCTATTGGACAGGCATTAGCTTTCTTGCATGCTGTATTTCCTTGAGCTAAATCTGAATGGCATTTGCTGCCATGTGTTTTTGGTCTATTTGAATGGCCATAGCTATTCTACACATACACCACGGGCTTGCACTTGTACATGTCAGAATGGCCATGAAAATTTTCAGTATTTTGAACTTGAACATTTTGTGTGTGCATTTGAAAACCTGAGACTGAACTTGAACATTTTGTGTGTGCATTTGAAAACCTGAGACTGAACTTGAATGGCAAATGGAACTCTGAATTTTGACAACATATAGTTTGTGTGTGCATTTGAAAATCTGAGATTATATCTGACAATTGCAAATCTGGAGATTGCTCCAATATGTACATTCATACATATGAAAACCTGATATTATATCTGAAGCTCGCCGGTGCCGGCCACTCAGTCTCTCTGTCAGCGTGGTTCCTTCATTCCTCACCGCCTGCTGCCACTCCATAGCAAGATTTGATTTTTTTTTTTTTACAAAGAAATTACAAGCTCTGAACACTCCAATTGCATCCCTTTTATCTAGGAAGAATTTAGAAGGTGCATATGCTATGCATAATTGCACCCCTTTTATCTAGCAGATTGACATATCTAATTGTAGCTGAGCTGTAGATGACATACATGAACACCATGTTTGAAAAATGCTCGAGGTACATGTACTGATGTACATGCTCAAAGTTCACTTGGCTTTGTGCACTCATGCACAAATATGATATATTCAGGTAACATTCAGATTTTACATTCACTCACTAATCTTGTTCAGAATGTCTATTCTTCAGGCCACAATGACTCAACTCAAGTCATAGAACTAACCAGTATTAAAATCTCATAATGAAAAAGGGAAGATTTCATAGCAGTATTTGGACATATACAAGGACATAATCATGCAAATTTCAGCTTCATTCTAACAAGGATACAACAGGTCAACAAATTGACAAGTTGAGATGACCAATCTAGCTGATTACAAGAGTTGAATGACTCTGTTTGAGCCAATTACAACAGATTTACTCTATTTGAGTCAATTACAGAAATAGAAAAGACAAAAATTTCTTGTCCCAATAAGCTCATGGCTACTCATGGCCTAAAATTATGCTGCACATAGTACATCCTAAAAAACCATGCTCCATGCCTTCCGTCCTTGGAGTGAAATAGGGCTTTCGTCCTTGGAGTGAAATAGGGCTTTTGTAAATTCTGAACCTGACAAAGATGAAGTGAAATATGCTAAGCATCTGGAGCATTATTTGAGCCATGATGTTCTTGTGTAGCTTCTGCCCATCATTTTCATTGTGCTTCTACAGATTTGAGAATGCTGCCCATGGTGTATGTGTAGAATAGCTAAGGCTTGCACTTGTACATGTCAGAATGGTCAATTTTCAGTATTTTTTCAAAGAGAAGTCAAGATGCATTAGCTCCATGGTTTTAGAACACAGCATTGAACACCATGGAGCATTGAACAGCAGTAAACCTACAAATGAAGATTCTGGATAGGCTTAAACCAAACACATGTAATTAACTTTTTAGAGAATTTTGTAGAGATTCAATGCAATGTACAAGTCCAATTTCTGATAGACTTATTCTGGACAGCATACATACATACATACATACATACATACAGTGTTTACTGGAGTTTAGTAGCTCCAGATTTCCATTTGGAGAATTTCAGCATACATACATACATACAGTGTTTACTAAAAGATACAATAAAGAAGCCTTTTCTGTTGTATCGCAAGAAATCTGAATTTTGAAATGCTTCTTCCGCTGTATTGCAAATTCATAGAAAAAACCATACAAATTCATGCAATTTTCAGCTTATTCAAACAAGGATACAACTGGTCAACAAATTGACATGTTTAGATGACCAATCTAGCAGATTACAAGACTTGAATGACTCTGTTTGAGCCAATGATAGCAGAGCTATCACTCTAATCTACTCTGAAACTGCTCTCATGTTGTCACTGCTGTACACAACCAGGCTCCAGGGAGGGAATCAGTAGAGAAGAACTAGGAGGACCCAATCTTCAAATCTTGCATAAGAATATCATCCATGATGTAGAGAATATCACCAACGGAAGCTTTTCTTTGGCATTGGAGCAGAGGTACTGCGAGAGGGGGAGGATCTTGGGGACATGAGGGAGCAGCTTGGATCTCCAACGGCCGAGTGAGAAGAAGAGGCTACGCCGGTGGCCGTGCTCCCTTGGTTGTGTCAGCTAGCTCCAGGTGGTTCTTCACGGTGGCGCCGGTGGCTGTGCTCCTTCGCGGCGGCCTCGCCGACGGCAGTAGCTCGCCCCCAGCTGAGGAGGGCAGTGAGCTTGGGGACATCTTGAGCACGATGGTGAAGCAGGGTCGGCGCAGCTTGGGGACGGAGACCACGGGGCGCGACGGCGGGGTTGACCCATGGCGGCGACGGCGGCTTGAGCAGACGGGATGGGAGCAGCCTAGGGTTTGCGAGCGATTTGGGAGGAAAGAGAAAGAGAGAGGAGTCGGGGTGGGGGAGGAGATCGAGCGAGAGGGAGGCTGAGCCGGTTCAGCCGGTTCGCCCCCCAGTACCGCGCGCGCGGGGAGGGGAGTGAGATCGGACGGTTGCACGCGGCAGATCCGATGGCTGTGGGCGCGACGGACGGGAGGATCGGTCAGTTGCGACTGACCGGAGCTCAACTCTATAATATGAGAACATATCCGGTGCAATCTCCATTTCCGTGCAATGGCAAATGCAATCCATTAGCAAAGTTACGAAAAATTAAAAAATTTATACATATACTTCAAGTCATACTCCACCTATATATAAACTTTCATGTTCAAATTCTTTTTTATTTAAAGCACAATATAAAGAAAATTGAACACATTTATATATAAAATGGTGGAGTATGACTTGAAGTACTGTATAAATTTTTTCAAAATTTTTCATAACTTTTACTATATGGATTGCACTATGGTTTACGGAACTTAGATATCGACCTGATATGTTCTCTCTCTATATATATATATATATATATGTGTGTGTGTGTGTGTGTGTGTGTGTGTGTGTGTGTGTACAACGGGTTAGTCGACATGATATGCTTAAAAGATTGTCTTGCTATAATCATTTGGAATTTTTCTTTGACTATGTACATCTAGGATGTGGCGGGCGAGCAGGGCAGCGACCACAGGCTCGTGCAGGCTCCTAGCCCATGAGCCTTGTAACCCCAGGGCATATACACAGCGACGACAGCAAGAAAAGGCCCAGAGCACTGGCGCCACAACCCAAAATGCAGGTGGGCTCGGCTCGACACCTCCATTGCGTCGCCCAGAGCCCGAGGCCTTGGCGGCGGTTCTTCTACCCAGCACGGAGGCACCGACCGACTTCTCATCTCCTCGCGACCTCGCGTGGCCGCCGACGCGTCTTTGTCGGTTGTTGTGTTGTTGCCCTCGTGTAATCGTGTTGGTTCCAATGAATGAGTGAAGCCGCCCGGCCGTCGAGTTCTCGCTCCACGCCTCCACGTCTCGTGCTCGCCCATTAGCGCTTTCGCTTTGCTCCCGATCTCCTGCTGGCTGCTTGGTAAAAAATTCAAAATCAATCTCAAGTTCTCAACTAGTTTATGGCTTTACCACTTTATCTTTATTTATGCATGGTCGGATGGTCCAATCCTTACTCCATCCACTCATGACTCATCCAGTAACTTCAGTTGCGCAAAAGGATTTTGAGTTGTTGTGTAACTTGTGTTGTCCTATATATTAATTAAATAGTAGGTTTATATAATCAACGTGGTTTCGTTCTGTTATTTGGGTGATGATTACTAATTTATTTGTTGTGATATATGTTTAAATTTTTAGAAATAAGGAGGTTTTTTATTGATACAAGCCACTGTCCACCTTCAACTCAAGGTCCATCTCCACCTCAAAATAATGACCGTGGCATTAACCTCAAAATAATGAGCATTTTCAGCAATGAAAATTATCAAAAGTAAATTACGAAACAGGATGGCTGATGTTTGGTTCAATCATTTGATGGTGTGCTACACTGAACGAGGAATATTCAAAGAACTTGATGATGCTGTCATCTTGCGACGATTCCAAGGCATAAAGACTAGGAAAATGAATTTGCCTCGATCTAGACATAACTAGCTTATCAGTGGTATGTGATGCATTTTAATACTCTTAAAGTTATATAATTTTATATTATATAGTGCACTGATCAATGTAATTTATCTTGCAGGTTACTAAGAGAGTTTTGTTTGGTCCTTTATATGCTGGTTTCCTTCATTGAGGTATTTATCTTGCTTTTTTTCTTTCGATGTTTATTATTGGCATTGGTATTGAACAATGATTTGAAATTTTGAATGGAATAGACAATTGTATGTCTTAAAATAGCTATTGTTGTGTATGCATGGTTTGTTAGTGGTCTTTAGTGGTGTGCGCGTCAATTTCATTGCGCCCAGGCTCCCAAAATGTTCTGGCTCCGCCACTGGATGTAGGGGTCCGAACGATATTTCATTATGTGAAAAATAGAGAAAAATGGAAGAGAAGCCCTTGGAGATAGTGCTAGCTTGCATCCCCCTCCTTCCCTTTTAGGGCCCGTTTGGTTCAACAAGGACGAAATCCCTGTGGGAATAATCCATTGAGGGAAATTTTTTTTGTCATTTGCAATCCCCGCCCCATTACTTCCCCTTCCCCTGCGCTCTCTCCGTTCCTCTCGCGCCCTCTTTCCCTGCGCTCTGTCTCCCGCTCCTCTTTATCTCTCTCCAAACCATGGTGAAATCAATCCGTTCTGCAAGAAGCCACCGCCACGATGCCTCCGTCCTTATCGCCGGAGACAAATCTACCGCCGCCCTCTTCCTCGACGCCCACATCCAGCGCCGCCCTCATCGCCGGCAGGGAGACGGAGGGAACGGAGGCGGAGGCGGCGACGGTAGGAAGGCGGAGGGGATGGAGGCGGCATCGGCAATGGGGTGGAGGCGGCGACGGCAGAGACGCGGAGGGGACGGAGGCGGCGGCGGCAGTGGGGCGGATAGGGCAGAGGGGGAGGCGGCGGGGACGGAGGCGGCCGCGGCAGGGGGTTTGTGTGGGGATGGAGGCGGCCGCGGTAGGGGAGGCGGCAGGGATGGAGGCGGCCACGGCCGAGACCGAAAGTTGTGCGTCGTGCGCGTTGTTAAAAAACAGGACGTCGATACTAGATATTAAACGACACCGGAGGCACGATATTTGATAACACAGTTCACCTCTCAGGCTACATCTACGAGGCGATGATTATGGGCGCTCCTCCCCAACAACGCAGCCGACCGCCGTGGGTCACGGCTACAAGCCGACCACGACCTCCTGCTAGTCTAAGCCGCTACATAGTTGTTCCATGGTTACACCAGGGGTGCCTCCTTTATATAGTGGAGGCCAGGCAGGAGTCCGACTACAACTTTAAACCAACCCTGCATATTACAACACAGGGTCCTTGTAACCTACTCGTACACATATTCAACATCAACTTCTAATAAACTCCACCTTGGCGAATATGACGTCCGCTATCTTGAAGTCGTTGTACGTCTTGTGCGAACCCGTGTACCGGACTCCGGTTGCTTCCTTCGTAGCTCACGTCGAACCACCCGACAAGTCTGACTTGGCCTCAGACCCGCCGCCGCTTGGAACTGAAGTTGCCAACTGTGGCTCAGTGTCTCCACCTGCAATAGTACTTCCTCTCACCTCGTATAGATGAGACGTCGACCTCTCTCCAATCATCACAGTCTCCTCGTCCTTCATGATATTAATAGTCTTCCCATCTTCCTCAGATTAGAACATCATCCCTTCTTATGTAAGGTACCAAGCGAAATTTGATTTCTCGTAAGCCCCGGTACATGCTTCACACCTTGAAGTACATGCTCCACTCCGTCGTGCATCTTGATCTTAATACCACCCATACCAATAACACGGTAACCCATGCCATCACCCACATAGGCGAAACCAAAATCACCAGCCTCATACGAAGAGAACCACTCCACCTTGTGTGTCACATGATGAGAGATTCTAGAATCTAACATCCATGCTTCAATGGACTAAGTATCTGATACCGAGAGTAACTCCGAATTGCTTTCCGAGTCACTAACCTTTGCCAAGTTTGCACTTCCTTCTTCCTTTGTCATACAGTCCCGCTTCACATGTCCCCACTCACCACACCTGAAACACCGCACTGCTCTACCCTTCCCGTGGTTCTTCTTCCTAGTCTTTTTACCGCCACCTTGATCACCCCTGACTAGCAAAGCATGAGGCTGAGGTTCTTCATCGCTTTTCTTCTTTCTCATTTCATGAGAAAGTAACCAAGTGCTCATAGAACGAAGGTAACGAACACAACAAAATTATGGCCTTGTCTTCATCATCAATCTTCACGTCTAACTGGGCTAGATCAGTGACCAATTGATTGAAAACATCAACGTTGCCCTTCAGATTTGCCCCTTCTTTCATCTTAAGCCCATATAATTTTTGCTTCAGATACAACTTACTGGTTAGAGTCTTGGACATGAATTGACTGGACAACTTGGTCCAAATCTCCCTTGGTGTTGTCAACTCCATGACATGGTACATGACCTGATCTGAGAGACACAGCCGTATGGTAGCGGCTGCCTGCAACTGCATCTCCTCCCAGTCGTCATCTCCTACCTTCCCTGGCTTGGTCTCCCTAAGAGCCGTCACAATTCCCTGCTGTACCAGCAGATCCTTGACCCTCATCTGCCACAAGCCAAAGTTGTCAGAACCGTCGAACTTTACCAAGCCTAAATTGGTCCCCGTCGGCTTCATCCTGCCGACCTGTGATTCCACCTGCGCCAGCTGCTTGTTCTTCTCATCACTATCGCCAGGTTTACCGTCAATTCTGTCCGTCATCTTGGACAGATCACCAACAGCCACCTAGAACGCCTCCTTTCGGAACCCGCACGTCTTTCTCTCACAACTGCCTCCTCCGAAAAACCGCACTCAAAAACTCGCTGTTGATTTGTGCAAATCTGAGTTTTTCTCTCTGAGAAGCCCTCTTTTATCTCTTGGATTTGTTGGGTTTGGCTCCCCTTTGGACCCCTTTTATAGTGGTGTGGCAGCTCCAAAATTCGAGTTAAGTTCTAGTCCTAATAGACTTGTTGTCGACGGTTGGGATATCGACCCAAGTCAACCAAGGTTCTTTAAAGAGGAGATAGGAGACACGCCGAACAACCACGAACAAAGAACGAGGAGAGCGGGGGTTTTATCCTGGTTCAGCCTCTCGGGAGAGATAATAGCCCTCGTCCAAATTTTCTTATATATCGAGAGATGAATACAAGAGGTGGCTCGGCGAGACGAACAAGTCTCGGCGAGATTATGGGTGTACAGGCGAGTAGTATGCGACAAAGTAATCTTAGATGCCAGATGCGTCTAAGTCGTCTCAGATGCCCCCTAAACACCGTAGGGGCTTGGTTTATATAGTGCGAGCAAACCGACCTCCGAGGGAATATCGGTAGGGCTAACTATGAGATCGTGAATCGAACTCATACATGCTAAATATGACCTACGGTAGATAAGGTAATCTCCTAATCTTGGGGATCACGACTCCTAGTCCAATCCGGGAAACCACGTCCGGGTCTTCACGTAGCCGTGCAGAACTCTGTTCGAGTCGGACTCAAACAGGAATCCTAGGCCATTACGCACCGTGCCGACCATGAAGTCGTTTCTACAGGATGCACATGGGCCTGATAGAACCTTCCAAGGAGCTGGGCCCTGGTAGGCTGTTCGATTGGGCCGTCAGGGAGTGGGCCATGGCAATGGGCCGTGATCTAATCCCCGACACTTGTATTTCTTCTCCTCTAATTCGGGCTTCTCCTTTTCTTTTCTTTTTTTTATGGGAGCCCATACAGCACGGTGCTCCGTCCAGGAAGATTTGGACGGATGAGCTAAAAGACAAAATATGTGACGTTATCATGAACCAACCTGAACCAAACTGAACCTACATGAACCAAACTGAACCAACCTGAACCAAGCTGAACCTATATGAACCAAACTGAACCTACATGAACCAAACTGAACCAACTGAACTAAGCTGAACCTATATGAACCAACCTGAACCTATATGAACCAACCTGAACCAAACCGAATTTCCTATGAAACTATCAACCTTTTTACCAGAAAAATTCTGAACCAACATGAATTTTCTATGAAAATATCTGAACCAATCTGAATTTGCCATGAACCTAGCTATTTTTTTTACCGGAAACAACCTGAACTAACATGGTTTCCTATAAAACTAGCTGAAACATCATAAACCAATATGAATTTTCCATGAAACTAGCTTATACATCCTAAACCAACCTGAATTTCTTTACTAAACTAGCTTAAACGACTTGAAACAAGATAAATTTTCCATGAAGCTATCTACTTTTTTATCAAAAAAAAGTCTGAACCCACATGAATTTCCTATGAAACTACCTGAACCAACCTGAATTTTTCATGAACATAACTGCCTTTTTACCTAGAACAACCTGAACCAATATTAATTTCCTATGAAACTAGTTGAAACATCCTAAACCAATCTGAATTTTCTATTAAACTAGTTGAAACAAACTAAACCAAGCTGAATTTTCCATGAAGTTTTCTACTTTTTTACGAGAAAAATTCTGAAACAACAAAAAATTTCTATGGAACTATATGAACCAATCAGAGTTTCACATGAACCTACCTATTTTTTTCACCTAAAACAATATGAACCAACATGAACCTATCTGAATTTCTAATGAAACTAGCTGAAACAACTTGAACCAACCTGAACCGACCTGAATTTTTCATGAAACTATATGAATTTTTATGTAAAACAATATAAACCAACATGAATTTAGCATGAAACTTGCTGAAACAAACATAAACCAACATGAATTATTCTTGAAAATACATGCAACTTTGAAACTAGATGAAGTTATTTTGTAAACCTATATAAAGCCATCCCTTCAACACGATCCCAAGCATTGGATGTAAACAATTTCCAATCGAGTCTAGCATGAACGCATCTATGATGCAAACATCATTATCTAAAAAATTTATTATGCAAACACATGGAGTAGTACTCCATTATGCAAACACCGTTTGATACTGGTAACTAGTATTATTATTGGTAGTATATATACTTTCTACACCTTGTACAAAATTAATGAAACCCAACCCAAACAAGCGCACATGCCTTGCATTAATTGAATGGCCACCCAGTCGAGACCAGGCGGCCATACACCGTATGTTGTACGTATACGTATACCGGCATATGTACACTCTCTAGTTAGCTGAGTAGGCGTGACCAGCACATTGCTCGATTCGCCTCACGCCGCCGCCACGCGCTTCAGTTCCGGCGCCGGGACCGTCTGGTACGCCGCCCACATCTGCTCCGCCAGCGGCCGGCCTTCCCACGCCGTCGGCGTCCTTGCTGGCTCCGCGGCCGTGTCGTCGTCCGCGGCGAGGCGCCACACCTTCACCGACCCGTCCAGGCTGCCGCTGTACACCACGAACCGCCGCTCGCCGCCGTCCGACTCCTCCTCGTCCATGGCCACGCACTTCACCGGGCCCGTGTGCCCGGCGAGCACGGCGACGACGACGTGCTCCCCGCCGGAGCGCCGCCGCCACACGCACAGCGTCCGGTCGGCGGAGCCGCTCACGACGAGGCCGCCGGAGGCCACCGCGAGGCACATCACCGCCATCCTGTGCCCCCTGAGCACCCCTCCGTACCTCACCTCGCCGTCGACCCAGTGCCAGTACGCGACCTCCCCGTCTGACGAGCACATGGGGTCATTGGGGACCAAATGCAGAGGGTCCTTCCGAGAGGGAGAAGGCGACGAACTAGCTTGGAATGGTGGGCTGGAGGACGACGACGAGAAAGTCCAGGGTGGAGCGAGGACAGCGACGGGAAAGTGAAATGTGAGGGAGGACGTCCGTCGCAAACCATCAGGACGGACATCCGTCCTCTAATATTTCTGTTTTTTTATCTCCTCTTCTCCAGCTCGGTATAGAACTCTACTGGACCCACCATCTCCGCGGCCTGGCGTCGTCCCACGTTGGCTCCGCCTGAGCCAACGCCATCCGAACCCAGCCATGAACCGGCCTCTGGCTCCATGCTCATGTAAAACAACTTACCTATGGAAAGAACTTTCAAAACTTGGCTTGCATGCATCATGTCCAGATTTGTGACGTGCACATACATGTACGTGCATGCCAACCCGTGGTCAAATTTGCATGCAGCTAGCTAGCCCGAATGGTCCACCAGCTGAGCATGTCCATCGACCGTCGAAAAAACCCTAAGAAAATTTCTCCACATCCAGATCCAATTTATAAGCCCTCGAGCACGCCTCCTAGCGCGCCACCGCACGCTCTCCGCGTACGGCAACATGTCGCACCCTGGCCGAACGTCCACGACACGGTAACCGCTAGCAGTGCCGTGACGTCGCTTCTTGGGCAACATTGGTCGCATTGCTCTCCGCGATGCTTCCTCCGCTCCGATCTATCCGGCCGTCTCGCCACGTTTGGTGGCCGGTCGCCGACATGCTCCACCTTACGCCGAATCTAGCGTTTTCCTTCGGCACACACATGTATGCATAATCCTCGTGCCTCCTCTAAGATCATCCATATCGCCGAACCTTTGCTCTGATATCACTTGTTAAAAAACAGGATGTCGATACTAGATATTAAACGACACCGGAGGCACGATATTTGATAACGCAGTTCACCTCTCAGGCTACATCTGTGGGGCGATGATTATGGGTGCTCCTCCCCAACAACACAGCCGACCGCCGTGGGTTGCGGCTACAAGCCGGCCATGACCTCCTGCGAGTCTAAGCCGCTACATAGTCATTCCATGGTTACACTAGGGGTGTCTCCCTTTATATAGTGGAGGCCAGGCAAGAGTCTAACTACAACTCTAAACCAACCCTGCCTATTACAACACAGAGTCCTTGTAACCTACTCGTGCACATATTCGACATCAACTTCTAACACACGTCGAGAAATTCACGGGGAGAAAATCCACGTCTCCGGGAGCGGGACGGATTTCCCGGGAAAAGAGGGGGATTGGGCCCTAATATCCCCGTTGAATAGGCTTTCAAATGGATTCAAAAATTTCCCTGGGAAAAATCCCACGTTGGGATTTCCACCCTGGGAACAGACCGGGATCCCGGCCGGGAACAGGATTTCCAAATGGGTCCTTAGAAAAAAAGAAAGGACAAACTAGTAATAAATATCTAATTTCTAGTTCACATAGGTTGCCAAGATTGCCGTAAACCGTGTACCACTCCAACGACGGGGCATGCTTGGCCGCCAGCTCGCGTAAGCGACCCAGCTCCGTTCACTGCACGAGCCGGGAGAACAAAGGTGTGTGCAATACCCGGAAAAGCAATAGATGTGGAAAATGGAGCAACCATTAGAAGAGCAACGAGCCAAGAAATAGAACACACAACGGAGGAATAACAACGTCAGGAAAGAATGTGAGAGAGAAACAAGGTGGAGTACCTGCTTGTCACCGAAGGATGAGATGCACAGAACGGCAAGGAACAATGTGCATGGCAGCATGGGAGAAGCTGCTAATTAAGGTAGGATACAACAAGGAATAGATTGAATGCCCGGCTAGGGTTTCCTTGAGACAATTTTGGATACTTTAGAGAGAAAAAAAGAATAACACCGTTATAGCATGCTAAGTGTTAAGTAATTTAGCGTCGCTATTTTCTGCTATAGCGTGCTTAGCTGTTTTAGCCAAAAAAAGACTATAGCTTAGCGTTTGGGTAAAAAAAAACACTATAGCGTGGCTATAGCTCGTTGTTAAATTAGAACCTTGGTGTCAAAGACTTTAGTCTTACTCGAACCCATTCAGATTTTTTGCTTTGCCTATGTACAGCCAGGAGTGTTGAGGTCGGGATGTCATCATGTAAAAAATGAGCAAAACGGAAGAATTGGAGACAGTGCTTGCATTCCTCCCTTGAAAAAAAAACCCTAAAGGACAAACTAATAAATATCTAATTTCTAGTTCACATAGGTCGGCCAGATTCCAGTAAGTACACCGTGCAACCACTCCAACGACGGGGCAAAGCCTGGCCGCGAGCTCGCGTAAGCGGCGCTGCTCCGTTCGCTCCACGAGCTGGAGAACAAAGATGTGTGCACTATGTTTAGCTCGAAAAAAGAAAAAGAATAAGAGAACCCCAATATTGGTAGCAACCAGCAGGGCAACGTGGAGGAGCGAGCATCCGCAGGAGCGGAAGTGATTTGACCACAGGATCCCTAAGCAGAGCTTGAGCAGGCAAGCCAAATCGAACGGTATAAAAGCCCCATGCCATGGCAAAGCAAGCACCGGGCAATCTCCCATTCTCTCTGCTGCTCACTGTACACACACGCACACACAGAGAGAGAGAGAGAGAGAGAGAGAGAGAGAGAGGAGGGAGTGAGGGAGATGGCATGCCATGCGCAGTCCATGCTCTCGGCGAGCTGCGGCGTGCTCCTGAGGAGCAGCAGCAGCAAGCCCGCCCAGCAGGCTGCTCTTCTGCGAGGAGGCATCGGCAGCAAGATGTCGTTGGTGTCGTGCAGCGCGTCCTCGTCGTCTCCCCCGACGCCGGCGCCGGCGCAGCCGCAGGAGGAGTCCGATTGCAACGAGGAGGAGTGCGCCCCGGAGAAGGAGGTGCATGCCTGCCCTGCTGTCCACTCCATCCTCGAGCTGCTTCTCTTCTCTTCTCTTCTCTTCTTCTTGCTAATCTCTTCCTCTTCTCTAGCTAATCCCTTCCTCTTGCTAATCTCATCATCTTCTCTTGCTAATCCCTTCCTCTTGCTAATCTCTTCCTCTTCCCTTGGTAATCTCTTCTTGTTGTTGCCTCGGGAGCGTGCGTGCGTGCAGGTGGGGAGCGTGAGCGCGGAGTGGCTGGCGGAGGAGAGGACCAAGGTGGTGGGCACCTTCCCCCCGAGGAAGAAAGGCTGGACCGGCTACGTCGAGAAGGACACCGCCGGCCAGACCAACATCTACTCCGTCGAGGTACTTCCGCCGCCGGCGAGCTCAGCTCAGCTCACCTCCACTGACGCTGTGCGCTTGTGTGCTGCAGCCGACGGTGTACGTGGCGGAGAGCGCCATCAGCTCCGGCGCGGCGGGCAGGTCGGCGGCGGGGTCGGAGAACACGGTGGCCGTGACGGCGGCGCTGGCGCTGGCCTGCGTCGCCGCCGCGTCGTCCGTGCTCGTCCTGGTGGGCAAGAACCAGGCGGCGCCGGAGCTGCAGGCGCAGGCCTACGCCGGCCCGCCCCTCAGCTACTACGTTACCAGGTTCCAGTCCGGCGAGGCCGTCGCGCCCCAGCCCGGCGACGGCGGCGCGCCGGCCACCGCCGACGCAGCGCCGCCCTCCTCCTGAGCTGCTCTGCCAGATACTATTCACAATAGCACTAGTGCAGCTTCAAATGTGCTGTGGTCCAAGCATAGGGTTTGTGGGTGCCAAACATGAGCTGATTGTGCAAAAGCATCACTGTATCAGTATTCACTATTCAGTTCCCCGTTCGCAAACATACTGATTCAACATATATACATAGTACGCGATATCATTTCCGAAGTGTTCGAGCTTCTTGTATATACAATGCACACACCATATGTGTAAAACATCACGGCACAAGCATCATCTGTAAATAATCAGAGTTTGTTGGAAGCGTTATCACCTCTTTACAGAGGCCGCACGTATGTATTTATATGCTGCACTAAGGCAGAGATTTGTTACAAGAGTTGTTACAACAACCTTAAGATAATCACAAGAGATATTATCCAATCTCTCTAAGCCTATCTATGATACAGATAGTTCAACATCCTCCCTCAATCACAACACACACAGGTTGAGATTGTATTTAAATTCTTCTAATTTTTGCGCTGAGATAGGCTTAGTGAAACCGTCAGCAACTTGATCTCCTGTTGATACAAAGCAGATCTCTAATAATCTCTGCGCCACCCTTTCTCTCACAAAATGATAATCAACTTCAATGTGTTTCGTGCGTGCATGAAAAACAGGGTTAGCAGAGAGATATGTTGCACCAATATTGTCACACCATAGCTTGGCCATCTTTGGACTTGCTATATTTAATTCTTTCAACAGTGTTTGTATCCACATAATTTCTGCCATCGCATTGGCCAATGCCTTATACTCAGCTTCTGTGCTGGACCTTGACACTGTTGGTTGCTTTCGTGCACTCCAGGATATAAGATTGGATCCCAAGAAAACAGCAAATCCACTAGTAGACCTCCTGTCATCTGAACATCCTGCCCAATCTGCATCTGAGAACGCACTTACTACCATTGACGCAGATTTCTTTATCCGTAGTCCAGTTTCCAGTGAATATTTAATATACCTTAGGATTCTTTTGACGGCTGCCCAATGCAGTGTAGTAGGAGAATGAAGATATTGACAGACCTTATTCACAGGAAAAGAGATGTCTAGCCGTGTTAAGGTCAAATATTGCAATCCTCCCACCACACTTCTATATCTGCTTGCATCTTCTGGCCCGAGTAATTCCCCTTTGTACATTGACAACTTTTCTGAAACAGAAAGTGGCGTCTTCACTGGTTTGCATCTGGACATGCCTACTCTTTCAAGGATATCTGATGCATATTTTGCTTGAGTCAACAGTATGCCATCATTTTCCTGCTTCACCTCAATACCCAAGAAATAATGCAATTCTCCTAAATCCTTAAGAGCAAAATCTGCCTTAAGATCACGAAGGAGTGCATCAACTGCCACTGAGGATGAGCTAGCAACAATTATGTCATCAACATATATAAGCACAAATATTTCAGTATCACCTTGCTGATAGAAGAATAAAGAGGTATCAGCCTTTGAAGCACGGAAACCAAGGTGTTGTAGCTTCAAACTGAGACGAGAGTACCATGCCCTGGGTGCCTGTTTCAAGCCATATAAAGCTTTATCCAATTTGCACACATGATGTGAGTGAGACTTCATCTCATACCCAGGTGGTTGCCTCATATACACATCTTCCTCCAGAACACCATGCAAAAACGCGTTCTGTACATCCAATTGCCTGAGACACCAGCCTCTTGAGACTGCAACTGATAAAATAGTTCTTATAGTAGCTGGTTTAACTACAGGACTAAAGGTGTCACCATAGTCAATTCCATAACTTTGCTTAAATCCCTTTGCCACCAGTCGAGCTTTATATCTGTCAATAGTACCATCAGCTTTTCGCTTAACCTTATAAACCCACTTACAATCAATAATATTCTGGCCCTTGTTCGGAGGAACTAGATGCCAAGTCTTATTTTTGATAAGAGCATTATACTCATCATCCATCGCCGATTTCCAGTTACTATCATTCATTGCTTCGTCCAGGCTCTGTGGCTCCCCTGTGACAGCAAAATATCCATACTTGCCATACCGAATTGTACCATCAGTATAAACTTTTGGTTTTTTTATCCCACCTTGAAGTCTGGTGCGAGGAACAACAGGCGGCTCAACCAGCTGCTGTGAATCTGGCTGGAGATCCGATGCACCAGAAACCTCATTGGCAGGCGCATCGTTGGAGGCAAAACCGGAGCCAGGTGACGACGCGTCACCCGGCAGTTGGTGCGGCGAAGAACCTGGATCAAACTGCGGCAACTCCGGAGCGGCAGATGGCGGCGTGTTTCCCAGGGCTGAGTCGGGCGCGGCATCAACAGCATCACCTGGGCGCCCTTGTGCAGCGTCATGTGCACCCTGCATGAAATATGGACCCCCAGCCACAGGTGTATGAAGACTAGCAGTAGGATTAGTCGGAATATTAGCCACTGGTACATCTACATGTTCACTCCCAATAGCAGAAGTATCATGGAATGGATCGAGGAGAGAAATTTCAGAACGAAGCCTCGCACCAGCATTGGGATGAAGACTGGAGAACGGAAAAACTCCCTCATCGAAAATAACATCTCTAGAGATATAAATTCTCCCGGTAGAGACATCGAGACACTTGTAGCCTTTGTGAAGATTGCTGTGGCCTAAGAACACACATTGCTTGGAACGAAATTCAAGCTTTCGAGACATGTACGGCCGCAAATTTGGCCAACATGCGCACCCAAAAATACGAAGGGATGCATAATCTGGTTTTTGTTTGAACAACCGTTCAATGGGTGTAGACCACTGGAGAATTTTGCTAGGGGTGCGATTTATGAGATAGGTGGCAGCAAGAAAAGCTTCATCCCAAAATTTAAGAGGCATTGACGCATGAGCTAAAAGAGATAAACCCACTTCTACTATATGTCGGTGTTTGCGTTCAGCAGAGCCATTTTGTTGGTGGGTGTGTGGACAAGAGACATGATGAGTGATGCTCATTTTGGTGAAAAATGAGTTTAGTTTCTCATATTCACCACCCCAATCAGTTTGCATGGTAATGATTTTGCGATTGAAAAGTCTTTCCACTAGACTTTGAAAATTGCGGAAGATTTCGAACACTTCAGACTTATGTTTCAAAAGATAAACCCATACAAACTTGCTATAATCATCAATGAAACTCACATAGTATTTCTTTCTGCCCACAGACTCGGGTGCAGGACCCCAAACATCAGAAAATATAAGGTCAAGTGGAGCAGAAGATACACTAACAGACTTTGGAAAGGGAAGCTGATGACTCTTTGCCCTTTGACAGGCATCACATACAGACGCTTTATTGGACTCACTAGAGCAAGGAAGATTATGACGACTAATGACCTGATGAACGATCAAGATGATGGGTGGCCGAGGCGACTATGCCAAATATCTGATGACGGTTTGAAAACCCCAAGGACACTCTTCTCTGGAACAGATGGGAGTGGATAGAGTCCTCCCTTACACTTGCCTCGCAGTAGAATTCTCTTCGATGCCTGGTCCTTAACCAAAAAGAAATTTGGATGAAACTCGAGAAAAGCTTGATTATCAGAAGCAAGTCTATGAACAGAGACAAGATTTTTCTTGGCATTAGGAACATGAAGAATATTTTTTAATTGAAGATTACCATTGGGAGTATGAACAGTAGTATGACCTATGTGACTTATATCCATACCTGCACCATTTGCTGTGTGAATTTGATCATCACCATTATACTTCTCCCTCATTGCGAGTTTGTCCAACTCACTGGTTATATGATCAGTGGCACCGGTATCAGTGTACCAGTTCGTGTCCACCATATACTGGTTGCCGAAGAAATTGGCAGCGTTGGCAGCAGTAGCAGCGTTCTTCTCCTCGGGAACAAAATTTTCGTCGAACCTATTCCAGCAATTCATGGCAACGTGGCCAGGTTTGTTGCACAGCTGACATATAGGGCGCTGGTTATTATTGCATGTATTGCTGCGGCCATTAGAGTATCTTCCACCAGAGGATTGTCCACGGCCGCCACCGCCACGGCCGCGTGGGACAAAAGCCCGTCCGCGTCCACCACGGCCACGCGGAGGACCACGACCACCGCGATTTGCAGCGTTTGCGAAGATTTGGCCACCATTTAACAGATCCATTCTCTGTTCAAACTCAGAAGTTGTGAGTACAATTCACTCACCGTGATGGGTTCTACCCGCGCCACAAGCGCAGAGACCAGTGGGTTGAACTCGGCGTCGAGTCCAGCAAGGATGTAGGAAACCATCTCCTCCTCATCCAGGGGCTTGCCGGACGAAGCCATCTCATCTCCGAAGCCCTTCATCTTGGTGACATATTCGGCAACACTCATGTTGCTCTTCTGTGTTGTCGCGAGCGCAATGCGAGTATTCACCGAACAAGCGCGAGTATGAGAGGCGAACATCGCTTGCAGAGACTTCCATACCTCCGATGCACTTGTCAGGGAGACAACCTGTGTGAGGATCTCTCGGGAGAGAGACGCGAGGAGGTAGCTGAGCACTTGCTGGTCAGATGCCAGCCATCGTGCGTAATCTGGATTCGGCTTCTTCATCTCTTTATCACCTTCCTTGACGTCGATCTGCTGCGGTGGCTCTACAGCAGTCCCGTCCAGATATCCCAGGAGCTGCGCACCACGCACAGCTGGGAGTACCTGTGCTTTCCAGAGAAGGAAATTGGTTTTGGTAAGTTTCTCTGTAACTGGATGCCCTAGCTGCGTAGATAAAGCTAGCTGGGTTGAGGAAGAAGATGCTCCAGCCATGGATGCGTTGGTTGGAGGAAGAGGCTCTGATACCATGTAAATAATCAGAGTTTGTTGGAAGCGTTATCACCTCTTTACAGAGGCCGCACGTATGTATTTATATGCTGCACTAAGGCAGAGATTTGTTACAAGAGTTGTTACAACAACCTTAAGATAATCACAAGAGATATTATCCAATCTCTCTAAGCCTATCTATGATACAGATAGTTCAACATCATCTACCTTGTTCCGAATTTTGTATGCTCATCGTACAATTACCACGGCATCCCTCGTGCTTTTGTGGACATGAACCCTCCCAGTTTAAGTGTTTAACCTTGCTCCAAGCAGACAAGACCCTGTTCTGAATCCATGCCCCCCGCAGCAGTAGATTGCGCACAATGTCAATATATGCCATACCTCCGTGGGGCATGAATTTCGCCGAAAGTCGTTCACATCAAATGTCTGTACCATGGACCGTGGACCTGCTCTGATATCACCGCTGCTTTGATAAGTGCTTCAGCGGCCTTCGCCACCCGACCAGTGAGTTTTGTTGCCCCGATGCGCTTCAGGGCTGCATCGCTGAGCTTCTGGCCCATTGCCGCACTGCCACACAGGGTGATTGCACGGAATGCAGAGTAAACAGATCGAAAAACCTTCTTGAAGACAGTGTCGTCGGTCTGGAGGCTCTTAAGGAAGACCCTGGCCAATATCTGCTTCCTGCTCTCAATAATTTCATCTGATGAAGAGCCAGCCAAGGTTGACGATTGGATCAACACATCAACGATCTTGTCAGTGGTAACGTCAGAAAAGCTGTCAAGTAGCTCTGTGAGTTTATTAAAGAGTTCCATGGTTGCATTTTCCAGTTCTGAAGGAGTGATCTTTAAGTTCTCACTCACCAACACTTGCCGTTGGACAAGCAAGCTGCAAGAAAACCACAATTGGGTTGTGTCATTCCATTGAAGTGTTGTATGTTACATAAAAACGATGACAATAGAAAAAATAACAACAATGCTTTACCTTGTTGCAATTACAATAACTTGTTGGAATTGATTCTGAACAGACCGTAACCGCAACCAATTGAGCTTGAAGGTTTCAGGTACTGACTGCCTTTGCATATCCTCCATGCTGCTGACAAGATGTAATAATCCAATCCTTAGTAGCTTGTCAAGCTTTTCTCCTTTGCACTCTGGTAACCCCACACTGTCTGCTTCACATTATCCAAAGTGAGCAGTAAGTTCAAGTAAATGACCAAAAGGGAGAAAAAGAGAAGGAAATAGTGAAATACCAGCTGCAGGTATTGTAAATTGTTGCTGATCTGGAACTCCATGACCAGCTCGGAGGGTGGTAACAAGTGGCTGAGCCTGTTACAAGGGGCTTGTAAGTGTAGTCGATAACATATAAAAAAAACAAGTACTTATGCCATTATTGCTAAAATAAGTGCCCGAGCACCATGCTTGTCATGGTGTCCTTGAAGCGACGTTGTGGCGGCCAGACGCGGACGCCGCGCCACCAGTTTCTATGGCATCCCTAAGGTATCCTGGCGTTGGCGTGGCGCATATGGCGTCCACAAGGTTGGAGGCAGGCACCACAGGCATGGGTGGAGGAAGAAGATAAACAGGTTACAGGAGGCTCCACACAGTAACCCTAAGTCAAATAGTTGTTTGCACAGTCTTCTCACCTAGAAGCAGCGGTGGCTGCGAACCCTAGCTCCGGCTGCACCGGCGGCGCGAATCCGGGCTCCGGCGGCAAGGATTCAAGATCCAGCAACAAGGATCTCGATTTGACGGCGAGTTATCAGAGCTGGCCAACGGGCCAAACCGGGCCGGCCCGGTTGGTTCGGTTACTATGCGAACCGGGCCAACGGGCTGCGGTCTTGGCCCAGGTTTGGTCGAATCGGGCTGGCCCGGTTTTTTCTTAGCCGGTTTATTTTATTTAAAAATATATATATAAATTAAGAAAAATCATTATATTTCACAAATATACACTATAAATTAAATAAATTAAATAAATATATTATTTATCATAAGAAAATATATATAGAAATACATATATTGAATTAAATTAATATGCTACAGTAGCGAACCGAACCGGGCCGCCACAATGCGAACCAAACAGGCCTGCCCGACGGGCCGAGGTGCCGGCCCAGGTTCGGTTAACTAAACCAGGCCGGTCTGGTTCGGTTCAGCCGAACCAGCCTATTTGTCCACCTCTACGAGCTATTCAACTCCCCTTCCCCGTCGCCCTTGGACATCACCGTTGTCGCCTTGGTCTCCATCGCGGTGGCAGCGTGCTGGCGCCTCATTCCCCTTCCTCTCCTCTCTCTCTCTAGCCCCCCTTCCCCTCCTCTCTCGCACAAACAAGCTCCTCCTCTCTCTAGCCTTCCCCTCCCCTCTCTCGCACAAACAACCTCCTCCTCTGGTCTCCCCCTTCCTCTGCTCTATTCTGTTGCTGCTTTGCTTATATTATGTGAATGTTATGCACTGCTCAGCTTATCCTGTGGTCTCGCCTTCCCCTTCATCTGCTCTGCTTTGCTTATTGTGATGCTTGCTGCCCTTGGCTGGTTAATGTAGGTGGATATGGCTAGTGGCAGCATTAGAACTTGGCAGTGAAAAGTATCTTATTATGTTGCAATTTATACGCCATACTTGTGTCTATGGCATCGCCTCACCGTGCACCTTAAGCGTTTAAAAGGTAAAAAGGTCCGAGCATGCCGCGGGACGCCATACCGCCGTAGCAACCATGCCGAGCACAGTGTTGTGACTGACCCAAGTAAATTATTAAGAACAAGAAACTAACATGATCCGTCACGGGAAGAATTGGGAAAAGGCTGACATGTTCATTCCATTCTTCTTCTGCAGTATCTTTTGAGGTCGAAATCCACTGAGAGGTTGAAGGAAGAGCAACTGATGCATTGGAAGGAGATCCATAACGATCAGCAAAAGCCTTCTGCAGGTACTCGACTCCACCTGAACCCTTTATAATTGGTTCCAATAGTTGGATGCGTGCTCTACTGACTTCCACCCTCAGGTCCTGTTCATTACAAATTTTAATGATATCATAATTTCACCATATAATCGGTGCAATTTATTATTCAAGAACTAACTTACTGTAATAACAAACCTGTAATCCTTCCATAGCAAAGCGCAAGCCCTTCATGACAACAATAACAAAAGAATTTGGACCCGTATTATTACACTCAGAGTGTTCAATCAATTCATTTAATAGTTTGTCATGACTCTTCTTCATTTCGTCTTCCTTTACAGGACAAGATAATTTTCTCAGCATATCCAGAGAGTATTGCAAAATCTGCCCCAAATACTGTCTGTCCTGGGTGCCTGACTCAAGTACCTATCCACCAAAAAACAATACAATTGATATCAAATATATTTTATAGATTCATCATGACACCACTCAAATTTTTCTTACCTGGGATAAAATTTCAAGGTCAATGTTATTGATTATTTCTTCTTTCCACCCTTTAGGAGCCATCTCATGCAATGCATCCCTGACTTCCTTTACTATGTTGACCAAATAACTGTAGTCCGGCACATCTCCTCTCATTGAATCCATAACCACATCCCAGAAAGCTTTCTCCATTGTTTCTCTGACTTTTACCTGAGAACAAAATAGTCACAGGTTGCAAAACACACATAAGGCGCCCTAAAGATACATAAGTCCACAGTAATATTCTAGTATAATACAAGGGCTTACCTTGAAATCCCCATCAACAGTAACAATGTTATCAGATCTATCAGCAAAAGAACCATGAAGAATCTCATTGACCATTTGCTCATTCTCTGTTGGCAGTTTTTCTGGCACTGTGGTGCTCATTGTACTGCTCGTGTCTTTGTCTACTGCATTACTTTCAGATGGTGAACAGGAAGCTCTGAACAAAGACCGCTCATTTTCTGCTGGCACTGCGCTGTTCATGGGACTATTCAAGGCCTTGTTTCCTGTCGTACTTTCAGATGACGAAAAGGAAGCTCTGAACAAAGATTGAATTAGTTGACCTGGCTTTTCAGCATTCATGTTGGAATTCTCCTTAACGTCAGGAAGAGGAGACTGTCCAGGACATATAACCAAAGGAGATGCTACATTTGCGACAGTTGTCGCCAAGAGGCCCCCGTTTGCCTTTGCTCCAAAGAACTTTGACCTTGTTTCTGATAAAGCAAAATCCATCCGCTCAACACCAGCTTCACCAACGAGTTGCCGAACATTCTCCCTTAGAAGTTTCTGGTCAAGCATAACCTGGATAGATACTTATTTCAGCAGGTGGCATACTCTAGATATTAACATAAAAGTCCATCAAAATAAATACTTGAAAAGCGTAAAATTCTAGAACTGAACTGCTTTGTTCAATAGATGAATCATAAGCACCCAAAAACAGCACTATCATAGCAGGGAGACGCAGAAAAAAAAAACTGTGGCTATACAAACCATACCTCTTTCTGGATGGCCTTCAAATTATCATTAAGGCTATCTGGTTGGCCTTCGGTAGTTAACTTTAATGTTTGCATCATTGATAATTCAAGCTTGCATGCAGCTCCGACAAGATCTTCCTCTAGCAACTTAACATCTTTTGCTTTCCACACCACAAAACGGTAAAGATAAGCACACCAAGCTTTGTCAAAAGAAGCCAACTGAGATCTGAATTTCTTCTGATCAGCAACAGTGGAAGAAGACTCGTGATAATTAGAAGAACCAGGAGAGAGAACATCTTGTGTTAACTGCTTCAATATGCATGCACCATCTAGACCATCAATTATTGTCTTAATGAGTAGTTCAAATTCTTTCACAAAATTTTCTGTTGACTCCACGAGCAATTTCTCTCGCTCACCTTGTACATTAAAAACAGCACTTGGATGACCTAGTATCATGTAAGCACAAAGCACTATCCTTAGTGAATATCTAGGTAACTTGCTAGTGTCAGAATTTCTGATTGCCTTATTTGGTGTTACTCTAGCTTTTCCTGCACTACTTGATAGAATCATCCTCTTTGATGATACCAGGTGCTTGAGCAGATGGTCGATATTTTCTGGTGTTGATGAACTTGATGACTGAGAAAGAATCAAACGGCTCTCCAAGCGATCAAGCAATTCCCTAGTGGTCTGGAGAACTGCAGGGGATTCAATGAGGGAAGCTAGTTTTTCAAATGGCATAGACATAGCAGATTCCAGATTTATTCCCAACTCGTCAAAGGCCTTAGCCAACGTCACTGTCGTCTTCCTAGATGTTATGAATCTTCTCCAGCATCTGAAGTGCCATAAAATGAATAAAAGTTATACAATGCAAACTATTATTTAAAGTGAAGGAGTGTGGATCACCATACCTAGCCAGCTTTATTGAAAGAAAATATCCATGCTTGATTGGACCAGTATTTATGGAGTTCTGAGAACTTCCTCGCTGCGTCAAATGCTCAGCTCTCTGTCGCTTAGCCTGTTTTACACAGATGGTTTGAGATATGAACCAAAGGGCTAAAACAACCACACCTACTCACATCATAAAAATAATAAATACCCTTTGAAGTTTGTCGTCTAGTTGTTCTTTTAACTTGATCCTCTCAGTTTCTCTCTGGCAAGATGCAGTCTTGGCAGCAAGCTGGACCTGAGAAAGCCTAGACTGAGTTCGCTTTTTCTCAGCTTCCAGCAACTCTATCCGCCTCTTTTCAGCTGCACTGCGCTTCTGTAGGATCGCAGACCGTACACGCTCCCTGTACTTGTTCTCCCACGTTACTCTATGCACAAGGAACCTTGTTGTCCTCTCCTCCAGGGCAGCCCGCCTCTGCAAACGAGCATGCAGGAGCTGCATTCGATTCTGCTCTGCCTGACGGGCCCGAGACTCAACTCTCATGCCAAGCTGCGCTCTTTCCCTTCTCAACCTCATTTCTGCATCATTCTTAGCAGTCTGTCGCAGCTCATCCAACTTAGCCAACCGTTTCTGTTCCTTTGCCAAGAGGCTCAACCTGCACTTTTAAATTTGTTTTAATGTTTCCTTCCAAAATAAAATTTAAAAACATATTCCACAGAGTCCCTCCTTTGAGCACCTCTTCTGCTTGGCAGCCACGAGCTTTTCTTCAAGGCGATGCTTGAGATCCTCCTCCTGCAATGGGCATGAGGGGCTCCTAACCGTGCGCCTTGCTTTGCAGGATAATGTTTCATGGAATTGCTGGAGGAGAACAACTCACATAAGATAACATACTCCACAGCAATCATAAAATTTAAATATGAAATAAAAATAATACAAGAAGTCAATGTCAACTATATAACTATAAAAGAGTCCATATAAATAAACTATACAGAAATAGAAATGATAAGAATTTAAAACAAAAAATAATAAGAAGAATTAATATTGACAATTAAACTAGAAAATGTTTCTTTATAAAAAATGAAACAACTAATATTTATAACATAATTAATAATAAAGATTGGTATCCGCAACAAGACAAGAAAAGAGTTCATGTCAACCATAACACTAGAAAATGTTTATATCAAATAAAATAAAAAGATATAAAACATATGAAATTTACATAAATATAATAAAAGAACTTCAAATCTATATATCTATCTACCTATCAATCTACTATGCATAAAAAAAAAGGTTCAGAGGCACCAAATTAATGAACATCATCAATTATAGTGGGACCAGAATAATGATGCAAATTTAATGAGAACGGTGAAAAAACTTATCATAGCCAATACAATATAATACAACTAAATGGCTAGAGGATAGCTATGTGTTGAGCTACCGATAACTAAGTTGTCCATGTTTAATTTAGACGAAACCATTCAAATTCGAGGGTAGCATGATAAAAAAAATAAACTATGATACATGTCTTAATTGATGTCATCTAGCCATCTGGGCCATACATATATGTACATATATCGTAGCTTGAAGTGTTTGTTATTGTTTTTTCCATCGAGTTTGAGTGTACATCTCACGTGAGATAGCCAAGATACGAGACAACCAAGATGGATTCGCACGACACATGGATGTCTGTGAAACACACCTGATTGAAGAAAGATCAGAGAGTACGGATATATTATCTCATAGATCCCAAAACTGCCACTTTAGGCAAGGCGATGGAGCAGATCAACCACCTGCATAGCTTGATGACCTCACTAGGCAATTCTCAGTTTCGATGGTTGGCGTCAAGGGGCTCAACCTACTATGCAACTTGGCAATCTCACTACCTGAGAACATCATCTGCGGTAACAACCACGGGAGCGTACAACTTAACAATTGTGCAAGGGGAACAACAACTTGGATAGTAGACTACTTAGGGACCGGTTGGGAGAGCATAGGGAGGCTCCATTTGCTGTAGATTAGAAACCGGTAGAGTATATGACCGCAAGACGATAAGGAGCACCCATCAAGAGCATAGGGAGCTAATACTTGAGATGTTAGAAGATTGGAGAGAAAAACTCAAAGGTGGAGCAAAATAGAGAGCTCACCTGACTCTCGAGGCCACATCAGGAAGCTTTCAATGGTCAGAAGATAAAAAAATAAATATATAAAAATAGTCATAAGACTCTAATAAATAAGTCGTATGAGCGTAAGGCTTTAGAGACTACAAACCTAAAAAGCTTATGACTTTGAGGAACATGAAGCACTCGACAGGAGCTTACAAAGATACCTATCACTACATATGACAGTGCTCCAAAGATTACAACCCATAAGAACAAAACTTAGAAGTGGCAACCAGCGGTCACACAAAGAAAAATGGTATAAAGCCTAAGTTCGTTCGCTATACAACAAGAAATAACATGCACGAGTTTCAAAGCATAGTACATAGAGATAATGGAAATTTCGTGTGCGACAAAACAATTCTGCTCTAATTTTGAGGCTAGAAATCATCAATTTAATTGGGGAAAAAATCCAAGATCAATATATAGTGGATCTCAAAGTATAGCCGTATAGATCTTATTTTTTAGTTGAAACTAACAGAAAAACCTACATCATCAATTACACTACTCCCTCTGGTCACAAAAAGAAGTCGCCGTTGACTATTGGACACGCCGTTGACCATTCGTCTTATTCAAAAAAGTTATATAAATATTATTTATTTTGTTATGATTTGGTTTATTATTAAATGTATTTTAAGTATGACTTATTTTTTTATATATTTGAACTAAATTTTTGAATAAGACTAATGGTCAAAGACGTGTCCAAAAGTCAACGGCGACTTCTTTTTGCGGCAAGTAGTACACAATTATATGGGAGATTGACCTCACTGACACCCAATTCGATGGCCTCGTTTCAAATGACATTAAGTTCGTTCGTCTTGACGCATATGACACCGGACACTCGAATTTGTAAGCTCAGTGACATTTTGCCTATATTTCGGATTTTACCCATGATTTACACTGTTTTTGTCTAGTGCAATGACCATTTTGCCCCCGTCTTCTTCAACTAGCATCTTTTCTCCTCCCTTCTTCTCCTACTCCGATGGCTGGCGAGCTCAACGCCGTCTCGAGCGCCGCCGTGCCTCACCGCCGCCGCCGTGCCTCGCCGGCGCCGCCTCCCTCAACCCAGCACGGCAGCCTTCTCTCACTGACTTGTGGGCCACATGAGGGCAATATGATCAAGTCACATATAGAAAATGGAAAAATCGATGATACATTGAGGGGAAAATGCAAAATGTCACTGAGATCATAAATTCGAGTGTTCGGTGTCATACGTGTCAAGACGAATGAACTTAATGTCATTTGGAACGAGGCCATCAAATTGGGTGTCAGTGAGATCAATCTCCGCAATTATATTGGTGTAGATTTTTTATGTTAGCTACGACTAAATAAATCTAGCCGCAGACGAGCGGGCGAAGATGAGCGGGTCATCTTGCTAGTTCGACCTAACGAAAGCAAGCAGGCCGCAGGGAGAGAGCTCCGATGCCAGGCGATAGAGCGCGATCGCACCTGCCTCCGGAGGTGGGCCTCCCGGAGCTTGGCCTCGATCTCCTCGGCCGTCGCCGGAGAGCCGCTGCCGGACGTGCGGGCACCCTCCTCCTGATCCGCGCCGGCACCCTGGCCGGCGGCGACCCCTCCTCCGCCGGTATCTCCAGCGCCACCGCCTCCGGCACCGCCTCCATTCCCCTCCTCCAGTCACCGGCTCCCGACCAGATTCGCCGCGCGGCTTGACGGCGGCCGCCTCTCCCCCTCGCCTGCGGTGGGACTGTGGGTGTCGGCTTCGCCTTCCGCTTCGCAGCGAGAATGTTTGAAGCGGAAGCGGATCTGAGGAGAGGCAGGGAGAGCGGGGCCCACGTGTCAGCGGGGAGCACGGGGTAAGGGTGTTTCGGTAATTTACGGTTTTTTTTGGGTCTGGGGCGTGGATGATGGGATGGAGGCAACGGCCAACGGTTGGGTCCCGCGGCGCGTAGGCGGTCGCAATCGTCCGGACCCAACTTGGCAAAAATGTCAATCGCCCACCATGTAACCTCAATTTTTCAAAAATAACCTCAGTAAAAGGTTTTTCCGGACCTGTAAAATGTTACATAGATTTTGAAAATTTTGAACTCTTTGCATTCGATCTATGTGGATTTTGTAAAAAGGTTTCGTTTCAAATGTTGATTTTGAATAAACTGTGATGATTAATATGGTAAGCAAGTCGTAAATATTGTGTTATAAGCAAAAGGTACATAATATAATTCTGAATTCAAATAACAGTTCATCAATTAGATTGATTTACTATAAACTGGAGTTTTACGACAGCAGAAACACTCAACTTATAACAAGAAAAATATGGGAGGCACTATTTGGCGGTGCTTTCAATTTCAAAGATTTGCGAAAGACATCTTTGTATACATCGCGTCTTGAGACCTCGCACAAAAAAATTCCACTACCGCAAAACATTTTTTTCAATATTGGAAATGTGGAAAAACAGTAGAAAAATAGTGAAATTTTTTGCGCCTGCACAATTTCACAAATTATACGAGCAAAAAATCACTCGACGTGAAAAACAGAAAACAAAATAAAATTTATAATATATAGAAAATAAAATAAATCTATAATAAACAGAAAACAAAATAAATCTATAATAAACATAAAACAAAATATATCTATAAAAAAATCGATCTCGCGCAAAAAATTCCACTATCGCGAAGCATTTCTTTCATAAATACAAATGTGGAAAAACAGTAAAAAGAAAGTGGAATTTTTTGCGCATGCATGTTTTGGCTAATTGCAGGCGCCTGCAAAATAGCAATTGCGGAAAAATATCATGGCAATCTACGTAGTTGAATAAACACTTACTCTTAAACAACAACATAGCTTAGTTTTGTTTTAAGAAAAAGGATTACTTTCAAATTATTGAGAGCATCTCTAGGTGGGGTGGCTCCTAAAAGCTTTTCAATAACACAATAGAAGAAATAATCATATGCTAAATGTGATCATCATATAGCTGAAATCTACAAACAAATCTCTTACTGTCCACAATTGAAATGTCTCAAATTTTATATATACCAGAGATGAATATATTGCCATTAAGATAGATTACTTCACAAGTGTTAATTCGCTAGAATCAAACATTACTAAGACAGGGAACAAAATAAGTGCCCCTGAACTAATTAAGATTTTCAACCATATGTAATTTAATCGGTCAAGTAACAACACATGTATCACACACACGTAAAACCATTTTAATGCAATTCTAACAGCGCATGAAAGAGCAATAGAATGATTTCTATAAATCTAACACATATTTGTAGGTAAATAAGTCATGATAAATGAGAAGATAGTACTGATGTGCCATTTTGGTGATATAAGTTGATTAAGTTCACTTGGTATATTCTTTCAGTTTTAATGGAATATAACTGTATCTGAAAGAAATATTTATAGTTTTCTAGCTATGGTTTTTAACTTCACCGCAAACAATAATATGCTTATCCTGCTTAATTCTCTTGTAGACCAATTGATCGTGCAAGTTACAAGACGGTGACTTTTGGTTTACATGAGTTTTTTTTAAAAAAAAAATTGGTTGATGAAAAGACACAACAACAATATTTTTATACCCTAAACTTATATGGTCCATGTACTATATCCTTGAACTATAAAACAAGGTAATCAACCAAATGACCTATGAAATGGCGTAAATAACCCCTTGAGGTGGTTTGTCACCTTGGTTCTGGCATGACATTTCTGTGACTTTGAAGTGGCGTTAGTGCAACCATGACATGGCATGACCCAGATGTAAATGACTTTGCATTCTTGTCTTCTCTTACCTCTCTCTTCCCCCTTGGTCCCTCCTCTCCTCTTTCCCACTTTACTCTAGCAAAATGGTTAATAAGCGAAGGCCAGGGAGTAGGAGACAACAACTAATTAAGAGGGGCTAGATACGATGTCACCGTGCTCACCTTGGTCATCGAGCCTTTGTTGGAACTCATCTTGGTAGGGAAGGGAGCATGCCACAAGGAGAGCGAGGATGCCTACAAAGAGGGTAGCAAGTAGGAGGAACACCTCTACTATCTTTCGACAACCATAGGTGCACAAGTGCTTGTCGTTGCTCTAGTCCGTGTGGATCTTAGAGAGACAGAGAGAGATGGATGAGATCAGCAACACCTCTGCAGCAATGACAACAAAGAGCAAAGAAACATCTACAAGGCCAACATGGGCACTGAAGTAAAGGAGTAGCATATCAATGTCAACGTTGCAGAACATTGTGCACCTCATTCGACCACTTTGCGCTCCAATGTGCTAGATCTATGTCATGGGAAGCGTGGAGGAGAGGAAGGATCAAACTAGTCAGCATGGATATGAGAGGAGTATAAGACAATTCGGTATCAATGTCAAGGGCTAATGGCAGCATAAAGAGAAAAATAGAGAGAAGAAAGGCAGAAGATGAAGGAGGCCAATACTTGGGTCTGATAGTGCTAAGGATGCAGTTCAATAGTGCGCAACAATAGGTACAAGAGCTCGACTAGCCTAACATGACGTCCTACTAGACTAGCCCCACATGATAGTTGACTAATCTAAGTTGAGCATCACACTAGATCACCACCTCCCCGTGCCATAGCCTCTCCTATCGTGATGTCCCCTCCTCCCTTCTACCCTAGGCACCTCATGAGGAAGATGAGATAGGAAAAGGAGTAGAGAGAATAGATATTGGAGTTGGGAAGAGGTAAAATAGGAGGAAGGTGAGGATAACACATGGGACATGTAATAATATATGTTTGTTTCTTTGTTCTTTGCTGACTAGATCACCATGCCACACGGCACGAGGTGAAAACTGCCTCCAAAACTGTCTTGGGCCCTATTTGCATTGGTTTTAATTTTTTGGCTATAATACCTAGTTTGATGTTCATAGACATATTAACATATTGTTTGTCGGACCGAACTATAAGACATATTTACAATAAAAAAAAGTAGAGAAAGCAAATGAGAGAGAGAATATATGGATAATATTGATCATTTATGTATATTATAACTATCGCAATTATTTATAGCAATGAAAAATATCTTGTGGTGAGTGGTAGTGGATACTTCAATAAAACTAAATTAACCGCTATATGTCAGCCCACAAAATCGCTCTACACACTTGTCAAAATCATTCAACATATGCTATCTCAAATAGACTCTTGTATTGTTTCTACTCATTGAGTTTTTAAAAATTTGCTAATGGACTTTTGATTTTTTTCATCTTAATCCTCTTAAGTTTTTCTGATCTTGCAAAGAAGCACTCTAGGTGGTAGCGGTGACACCCTTAGTTCCTCCATCTTCCCGAATAACAATATTCATGACATTCTCCTTGCTGATAACAATGTCAAATTTCAAGAGCATCATTCCAAGATTGGCCTAAAAGAGGTTAAGTAAATAGTGCAATTCTTTGGGGGGTGATTGTTCGTAAAAAGCTTGCACACTGGACTTACTTTTGCGGTACCTTTTGTTTAGGCATACACATGTATGGTGATCTAGGAGATAGCATGATGAAAAACCATGCCAACCACTTCACTCATACTTTTCTACTTCCTTTTCGGCAGTAGGATCTCGCCCTAGTAGGTCAGGCAATAGAGAAACATTTCCGAAGAAGTTGTTCCGTGTGTTCCTCTATTCTTCATCTTTTTCTTCGTCTTCTATGCTCCGTTCTTGCTATTTTTGTTGAGGTGTGTGAACGTTAAGTGTCTAATTCCAACATGCTAGACCTGGAAATTTCTTAGTGGCAAGATTACACTCAAGTACTATTACCGGAGTGGATTTTGCGACAAATAAAAAGACCGTACATGTAGTGATTTTTGGCCTTAATTTTAGATATTCAAAATTTTGAAGACACCGCAATACAACGATGTTCCAAGGCTATCCCAATAATATTGACGAAATGGCATAAAGAGTCAAATATATCTTTGAGGAAATATTGAAGATGAATAATGTCGGTGCAATAAATACCGGGGTATGAAGAGTCCAGCAGGAGGCCAAGAGGGCCCACGCGTCAGGCGGGCGACCAGACCCAGTGCGCGACCTCAGAGGCCAAAAGGGCCCCACGCGTCAAGCGGCGAGCTCCTCAGAGGCCCTGAGGCCAAAAGGGTCCCACGCGTCAAAGCGGGCGACCGTGCCCCAGCAGCTGGCGAGCCCTACGGCTGACGCCTCAGCGAGCCCAGCGTGGGCGAGCCCCTCGGCGCTCAGCGGGCCCCAGCCGAAAGCAGTTCAGCCAATGGGCGAGCCCTTAAATACTAGGCGAGGCCCCCACACGTCGGGCGGGCGACCAGCCCAGCGTGGGGCGAGCCCATCAACGCTGCGCGCGAGGCCCCACGCACGAGCGCGCGCGCGGGCGAGCCCTCGGCGGCGCGCAGGGCCCCCACCGCTGTCAGCGGGGCCAGCGTGGCGGCGTTGCGGAAGGAGTCTTCGGGCGAAGGCTCTTCCTGCTGCTGCGAAGACGGCGCATTGTCGCGACATCACGCGGGATAGACGGTGAAGAAATGATTACGCTTCTGATGACCCTGCAGTCTCGGCGGTACATCCTTTATGTGGCAGCCATGAATTGACCGGCAGAGAGAAGGTTTGCTTAAGATAGCCGCCCGCGTCAGGAGGAGCAGGATGGGCCCCGCCGCAGTCTCACTAGTGTGTCTGTGCGGGCCAAAGGCCACTTGCGAAGCACGCGAGGGCGTCGCTCGGCGTGAGCAGCAGCACGTTTTCATCTCTCCTGTCGTGTCTCGCGTGTCTTGTCGATTATCTTGAGTATCTTGTCGCTCTACCCCTCATCTCTCTCCGCCAGTTTGAGGTCTGTATAAAAGGAGAGGAGAGAGAGGGGAGGGGGTACCTTAAGTTTTTTTTGGAGACACAGTTCACAAGCATTCTGTAACCACATTCCATTTAACCACGACAAGAAAGAAGCTAAGGCTCAGTAGGAGTAGGACTATTACCCGCAAGGGGGTCCGAACCTGGGTAATCCCTGTGAGTCGCTCCTTCTTGGCCCCACGCCAAATCGAATCGAAACACACGGTTGATCGGCTAGCAAGATAGAAATCTGACTAGGGGTGTGATCCGCGGTGGTTGAGCGGAGAACACGCCGTCAGTGGCGCGCCCGTGCTGGTCGCCCCAGACCCGGGCGAGCCGCTGATCCTTTATGTCGCGGCGAACCCCCAGGTGGTCAGCGCGTGTCACAACCCTGGCTTCACCGGGATCTACTCACAATCCATTGCTAGTCCCAGAGATCAATGCTAGCAACTTGTGAGCGATAGTTTGTTGAACATCATCACACAGTCATGAATAACTAAGAGAAATTATATATTATGCAAAAGTAATTGTTACACAACTACTTATTACACTTGTTTGATTAAGGATGACATATCTTGTCCATAATATACCGTCAAAGCGGAAATTCAAATATGCAGCGGAAAAAGTATAATGATGCTCCAATCCGACCCTTGAGCGCCAGCTAATCCTCATCAAAATCCGGGACAAGATCCTCCTGATCCTGAAGATAGACCGAACCTAATCCTTCTCCTGAATACAAATTTATCCGTGGTTTTTGTATAGTGAGTACACGGCTACCCAACAAGAGTCCTTATAAATGATGCAAGGATAATAACAAGAACAGGATGGTTAATTTGCATAAACACCTATTCTAGTCAGTATTAATTAAAGTGTTGTGAAAATATTTGTTGAACAATTAATAAGATGAATAGACTCCTAAGATAACAAACAGAGCTCGGCTTCGAAAGCCCCTCTGCAAAACTGCACAAGCCTCGAATACTCAAAACCAAAACCAACCCATCAGGTTATTATTAAACACATGAGACTACCATGTACGGCCTACCTCCCCTCCCATAATCGTGGGAACGGCTATCATGATAGTTTTAACTCTGCAGAGTGTAGCACACTTTACCCATAAGCCGAGTGAAACTTTTGCATCTTAGCTCTTCCTTAGGAGCCCAGACCAAGTAACAATACAAGGCGATTCATTAGTTCCCTCTGTTAACACCGATACCCCCTCTAAGGATTCGCACTCGGGCCCCTTGAGCTAACGGACATGACCCGATCTTTTCAAAGTAAAGTGTGTTAACAGCCTTCCCTAACTACTAAGCCAGGACTAGCACATGCTGCGCAACATGTTAATGCTAGCACTTATGGTTGCGCTTGTTCGGTTTGGCTGGATTGGCACACGTCCAAAGTCCTTAGACCAAGGTGACTACCTCCAACAATCCACAGTCCACAAAACCACCCGACTATGCCACATTTAGTCAACACACGCCACGTAGGTTTTAGTTGATTAGGTTAAAGTAACTCAGCATCTCCAATCATACCAAGTCACAAGAATAATTAAATGATGAACCTAAATCAACTACCAACCCACGAGCACTAGCAGCTATGCACAAGGATAGGCTAGAAAATAACTAAGGCAGCAATAAATGGCTAATTCACAGGGTCAATGACGCAGTGTGAATATTAGGCTTCTACCCTTCCCATCAATTTATGCATGAGAAAATAAATAGAAACAATAAACGGGTGAGTTTTGTAAATTGGGAGAGCAAGATGCAACTATCTTGCCTTGGTAGTACTCCGGGTCTTGGAATCCTCCTCCGATCGGCTCCTCGAAACCTCCCGAGCAACGAGAATCTGAGACGATCTACACGTATATGCATATATGCAACAAACAGCAAAACAATCAACATAACATATAGCTAAATAAATTATATAAAATTCTAGGGATTTATGGAAAATAATGGCTCTGAATCACCTAATTTGGAGTTCGGATGCTCCGGAACAATTCTGGAAGTTTAGGATAAATCGAAATGGGTCGAAAAGATTAAACCGGTTTAATCTGAAAACCGGGCGGTACCGAACCGAACCAGCGGCGGCTCAGCTGCGGCGCAACGCAAAAGGCGACACTGCGGCGGTTTATTGGCTGGTCTTGTGGCAGCGCTGGCCGACGATGAGGGCACCTGCTGGCGCATGAAGGAAGCGCTGGCGACGCGACACGCATGGCAGCTAAGCGGCGACAATGCGGTGTGGCGACGGCGGGCGGCAGCGGCGGGCGGCGAGGCACGCGACGCCTGCGAAGGCCGCGGCGGCTGCGGTTGGGCCAAGTGGCGGGCGCTGGTTGGCGGTGGATCTTGGCGGCGGCGCGCGGGCGAGGCGCTCATGGCGACGGCGGCGGCGGCGGCAACTCCGGCGAGCTTTTTTTCCTCGATTCTGCACCGAAACCGACCATCAAGTATCCATCTGGACCGCCTCGACGAGATCTTCAACATGGCACCATCTAATCTTGAGTTTGGGCACGGCACGAGAGGTATCTGTAGAAAAGGGTTTGATGGGAGAGATTTTGACTGGCTAGGGTTTGGGACTTGAGGATTTCGTGATGAGGACTTGGGTCGGGGTCTTGGGGTGTTTATATAGTGGTTGGGTCGACCATGGGCAGGCCTCCAATAGGTAGAAGTTGAATTGGGCTCTAGTTCTACAAGAGTAGGTTTAGGACTCCCTAATTTTGGTATTTTTGCAAATAAACGAATTTGGACTTGGGCTTCGGGATCTATGCAGGTTTAGGCCTCAAATATGTCTCCACCAAGTTTGGGCTTGGGTCTAGCACGTTCGCTCGTCAATTCATTGGTAAGATTTAACTCCCGTGACAAAGGTCGCTTCATGGAAACACTGAGCTCGCCTTGGGATTTGGTCATGAAAATTGGAGGGTGGCTAATTCATGGCATTTAGGATTTTTGGGAATTTTCCCAGAATTTTTCAAAAAGGTCTTCTAGGGTTTTGGCTTAAACCTTAGTTTAAATTAATTAAAACAGGTTTTGTATATAACAATTCCTTTTAATTTATTTTTGGGCTTTAAAATACAAGTGACATACGACAAAATAGAGAATGTCACAGCCAGTGGTGCTGGTGGCGAAAGAGAAGGTGTTCATGCCCCATCTACTACGTCGAGAAAGTCCTCCACGACGCCGAGACGAGGTATTCACAAAGACCAGAAGATGCTCTCTGGCCGTCTTGTGGCGTCCCTGCTAACGTCACTACTTTCAGGCGAGAGATCACTATCTTGACCAAGTACCCCTTGCGGAGATCCTCTTCAACCGCGAGGCGACGGGTCAGACGCCAAGTGGGCCATGGAGTGGCGAGTCGACCTCAAGTTCGCTCCCGACGGCTATCAAAGGCAAGCTCTGGCGGAGTTCGTCGTGAGTGGACTCCGGCGGACACGAGAGTCAAGACGTCCGGTACCCTCGCCGTGGACTCTCTTCTTGACGGTTCGTTCGGCTTGAGGGGCAGTGTCGTTCGTGTCTCCCAGCGGCGACATTGTCCGGCACTGGTGGTCTTGGAGTTCCGCGCTACCAACAACGTCGCGGAGTATGAAGGATTGCTCGCCGGGGCTCGGGGTGGCCGACCACTGGGCATCCGTGATTGCAAGTAAAGGCGACTCTCTCTGGTCATCAACCAGCGAGAAGGAATTCACTGCGCGATCCCATCATGGCGGCCTACTGGCGGAGGTGCGCCGGTTGGGCGGCATTTCGAGAGCTTGGGCTTGTGCACGCCCTCGCCGCGACAACTATATGGCGGATGAACTGTCCCCGCATTGCCTCGTCAAAGGCACTGTTCGGTGGGGTTTTGAAGAAAGACTCACGCTGCCGTCGTCGCAGCCCCAATCTGGTGGGGACGACGCTTTCCACACGCAGCTCCCACTTCGGAGAGACGTCACCAATCCTGCCACAGCTCCCCGGTTGGAGGGAGGAGGCGGAAGAACTGCTGAGGTGGTTGAGGTGGAAATGCCAGGCCAGGCAGAGTACGTCGGCGACAATGCTAACGTCGTCACGCTCGTCCGGGAATGTCAGTGGATGGATCAGATCCTAGCCTACCTGCGGGACGGAGTGATCCCTGACGATGACGCGTCGGCTGAAAAGATAGCGCGCAAGGCCAAGCGCTACGCCCTGGTAGGTGGGGACTTGTATCGCCAGGGCGCAAACGGAGTTCTATTGAAGTGCGTCACTCGGGAAGCGGGGAGTGCAATTCTCTCTGAGATCCATGGAGGCATGTGCGGGAGCCATTCGGGGAGCCGGGCGCTGGTCGGGAAAGCTTTCCGCCACGGCTTCTATTGGCCTACTGCCCTCCAGGATGCCTTCGAGCTGGTGAGGAGATGCGAAGCGTGCCAATTTCACGCTAAGCAGATCCACCGACCGGCCCAGGCGCTGCAAACCATTCCGCTCTCCTGGCCGTTCGTGGTCTGGGGGCTGGACATCCTGGGCCCGTTCCCGCGGGCGACCGGAGGTTACACGCATCTGTTCGTCGCCGTTGATAAGTTCACCAAGTGGGTGGAGGCATTGCCGGTCCCGGCGATCACGTCCGCTGCAGCCATAAAGTTTATGAAGAGCATCTTCGTCCGGTTCGGCGTCTCCAACTGGATCATCACCGACAACGGCGCACAGTTCAAGAGCGCCGATTTCCAAGACTGGTGCGAAGAGCTGGGTACCAAGCTGTGTTTCGCCTCCGTTGCATATTCGAAGAGCAATGGGCAAGTGGAGCGGGCAAACGCGGAAGTACTCAAAGGGCTTAAGACAAGGGCGTTCGACCGTCTGGGGAAGCGTGGCAAGCGCTGGGCGGAAGAGGTTCCCACTGTGTTGTGGGCGCTGCAGGACAACTCCCAACAGAGCCACCGGCGAGACCCCTTTCTTCCTGGTGTATGGCTCAGAAGCGGTGCTCCCATCAGAGCTCGCCTTTGGGTCCCCAAGGGTGGCGGCGTTCAGCGAAGACGAGACCACGACCGCGTCGGGATGAAGTAAATCTTCCGGGAGATCGAGAGGCAGGCGGTGATCCGGGCGCCAGTATCAGCGAACCTTCGCCGTTATCAAGCAAAGCGGGTGTGTGAAGAACACCGGCGATGGGCGATCTCGTTCTGCGTAAATCAAGCGCAGGTGGGGCGCAACAAAGCTGTCTCCCCCAATGGGAGGGCCCTTCAAGGTGGTCTCGATCTCCATACCTTCGGTCGGGCTCGCCGAGGATGGTCGCAGTTTGGCGAACACTTGGAGCGTCGGCGGTGAAAAGTTCTACCGTAGGTAGCTGTTCCAAGAGCTTTTTTGGCCTTTCTTTGGAGCCGAGCGGCGAGGTCTTCCTCCTTCCCCGCTCGCCTCGGAGGCTGCATTGTACAAAGCCATCTGCAATATAAAGATAAGTTATGTCTCTCTGTGGGCATCTGTTCTTTTTTCACCTTAAAGTCTGTTAGAAAACATTCTGTTGAAAGCTGGTAGCGAAAAAGTACTTAAGGTTGATGGCCCCTTAGTTGCAAGCGTAAACGCTTAAGCTTGCGGCTGGGCGAGGCGACGCGAACGGAAGGCGGGTTCTAGCCTGGTGTGTCCGCTCGGTCTGGGCAATGCGCCAACGACGGCACCAGCGTCTAGACCACTTCCGGAAGCTGAGCGCTCGCCACGTAACGTTTAAGGTCGGTTTGCCGAGAGGCCATAAGGGTTGAAGTAACCTGGCGCCTAAGGAAAAAGCTCTCACTTCCAACGAGCGCTCGCCTAAAGCTTTTGGCGATCGATTCGTGTATTAAAAAGTATGTTAGAAAACATTCATTGAAAATTAGTAGCGAAAATGTACTTAAGGTGATGGCCCTTAGTTGTAAACAAGCGCTTAAACTTGCGGTTTGGCGAGGCGGCGCTAACGGAAGGCGGGTTCTAGCTGATGTGTCCGCTTCGGTCAGGCAATGCGCCAACGACGGCATCAGCGTCTAGACCACTTCCGGAAGCTGAGCGCTCACCACGTAACGTTTAAGGTCGGTTTGCCGAGAGGCCGTAAGGGTTGAAGTAACCTGATGCCTAAGGAAAAAGCGCTCACTTCCAACAGAACGTTCTGTCTAAAGCTTTTGGCGGTCGGCTGCCTCAGTTCCTCTTTTCGCAAGTAAAGGTTTGCGCGAAGTTTGATCGAGATTCACGGCAAAAGAGCAAAAGCTTGCATTAACAGGGTTTGTACATGACAAAAACAAATGAGGGAGTTCGTCTACTCCTCATCTTCATCTTCGTCGCCCTCTGCCGGCGCAGCGCCGCCCATCATAGAGACGCGGTTGGCGGCGGTATCAACCCGCGACTGCTCGATCCGGTCCAGCTGGCGCGAAGGTTCCCCGGTGGTGGCGTCGAGGTCAAACGCGGCGTTTTGGGCAAGACAGTTGCCCAAGACGAACAGCATTTGCTTCAAGAGTTGCCGTCTTGACCATCTTCGATCGCCCGCGCCCGCATCACCACCGGCAGATCGCGCAGGGCATCGGCGGCGCGCCCCACGGCCCCAAAGATATCTTGCGGCGGTCTCCTCCGTGAGGAGTACAAGGTGGCGCCAGCGGATAGAGGACGTCCGAAGCTGTGGTAAGCGGCGCGCGACATGTCGGCGAGACCGAAGCGCTCGAGTGCTCAGCGAAGGTCTTGATATCTTTGGTGGCCGAGGCGGCAGCGGCTTGCGCCGTCCCAGCCTCGCCCGCCGCCGTTTCCCTCGCGGCAACCTCCCGCTCAAGAGCTTGCCGCGGCTTCATGTGATCTCGCGACGCTGAAGCCAGCGCCTTCCGTCCGCCAGTGTGGGCAAGAACGCAGGCGCCTCGAAAGGCGCCCGGCGTCGGCGGCAATGGCATCCACGGCGGCCCCTGCGGCGTAACGGCGGGGTTCCTCTAGCCTCGTCTCCGACGCGATCTCATGACGGGAGGCCTCGTCTCCGTCGAAGGAGCCGCGGGCAAGCTGAAATTTGGCGAATCGTGCGGGATGGAGCTTGAGGCCCGGCGTCCGCTCTATCCCATGAAGATAAGCAGAGACAAGGTTGGTATGCGGCGTGCATCATGCTAACACTAACATAAAGTGTGCGTAAGTCAGAAAGCTACAGGCGGCGCGCCGAAAGCGAAAGCCGAAGGGGCAGCGTCAAGCCGCTTAATCGCGAAGCGGCGGCGCGCGATCATGATTAGCGCCCGTCGGAAGCGGTATTGCGCGAGTGGCGCCAGTCAGAAGAAGCGCCGCGCGACAGCGGAGGCCGGCCGTCGGCCAGCGCCGCCGAGCGTCGGCCTGAGAGAGCGAAGAAAGCTGCGCAGCGGCGCCAGTTCCAGAAATCGCCGCTCTCGCTGGTGGCGGAGCGGCGGCGGCGGCAGGCCCCCATGGAGGGGCCGGAGGAGGCGGCAAAAGCTTCGGGACTCGAGGCGAGCTCTCTTTGGGCTCGTCTCCCCCTCCTCATCGTCGTCTTCGGTGAGGATGGTAGCGCTTCCGAGAACGCGGTCGAGTCGGCCGCCATGGCGGGGCGCGCGGCGGCAGTGAAGCTTTGGCGGCCGCCGAGGGATCGCGGATCTGCGATGGTCCCGGGCCACTTGGACCGCAGACGAGACCTCCATGGGGGCGACCACGCAATCTTGGTTGCGCTCCGTGGATCCTAGTCGCAGAGGGGCGGATGGTCACCGCAAAGAGATATCGCCGATTAGGCGCGGTCGAAACCCCGCCGACCCTTCGCCGAACACGTTCTCGGCATGTTCCTCTTGGCCGGGTACAAGAGAGAGAAGAAGCCATAAGTCACAAGGAGTCAAAAGAAAAGACATTCCAAAAGACAAGAAACCCGAAGATCAAGAAACATTTACCTCCGGGGACAAAGGCGGACTCCATCGTCATCGCCATATCTTGCCAGGTAGGCGAACCCTCATCGGAGGCGGGCGAGGCGAGGCGCCGCAAAAAATCCGCCGCAGCGTGGGTTCGGTGAGCTGTTGCGGCGGAGCTCGGCGATGCGCCCAACATCACCTCGGCTCGGCCGAGTCGTCGAGCGAAACCCGGTGGCAAGGGATTCCGCAGGACCCTCGGGAAGGTCAAGGTCGTCGCAGCCGCTGGAGTCCTCCACATATAGCCATTGGCGGTGCCAGTCCTTCCAGTTGGACTTGACCGTGACCGGGAGGAAGGCGGTGGCGTCGCGGAGCGTAAAGTAGCAGCTTCCAACAGCCCCGCTCGGGCGCAACCTCGCGTGCAACGTGAAGTGCCGGCGCCAAAGCGGAAGGTTTGGCATCGTCCCTACGAACATCTCGCATAGGTGGACGAAGATGGTCAGTGCCACGACGGAATTGGGGGGAAGGTGCGTCGCCTGGATCTCGTAGAAGGCAAGCACCCCCAAGAAGAACTCCGAGTATGGCTGGACGAGCCCCGCCAACATCGCCCAGGTGAAGGTCACGATCTCCCCGTCGCGGGGGCTTGGTACTATGGTGCCGGCTCGGAACCGGACGGAGGTGAGCGGCACGAACCCTTGGAGCCGCGTCGCCACATCCTCGTCGGCAGCAAAGGCAGGCAAAGCTGGCCCAGACGATGGCGCGTCCCCGCGGCGACCCTTGCTGCGTTTGGGCGCCATGGAAAACGGTGGAGGAGTTGACGAAAAAAGAAGGTGGTAGCGGCAAAGAAGGCTCTGTGGTAGCGGCGAAGAAGGTGAAGGGCAGTTTGAGGACTTAGCGTGCGGAAGGATTAGTCGCGGCGCCAAGGGAAGTATTTATAAGCTAGGCGCGCGAGTGCGACGTTTTGGATTCCGTCCCTACGCGCGTGCGCTATCATTGCCCCGCGCGTTTCGATTTCCCGCGAAAAGCGGCGCGGTTCCCCAAGGAAGATCTTGCGTAGGTGGAAAATCGAGCGTCGGTCGCCGCGAAGAGTGGGCCCCCACGATTAAATCTCCGCCGCACGAGAAAGCGGAAAAAAGTGTCTATCTGACGGTTCGCGTATCATGGTGCACCGGGGCTCTTGTCGGTGCAATAAATACCGGGGTATGAAGAGTCCAGCAAGAGGCCAAAAGGGCCCACACGTCGGCGGGCGACGAGGCCCAGTGGCGTGGGCGAAGCTCCTCGAGAGGCCAAGAGGGCCCCACGTGTCGAGCGGGCGACGAGCCGCGGCGTGCGTGGCGCGGGCCCACGCGTCGGTAGTAGCGAGCCCCCAATGGCGTGGGCGAGCAGCGCTTCAGCGGCCCCACGCGTCGAGCGGCGATCGAGCCCAGCCAAGCGAGCCCTTAGAAGACTAAGCGAGGCCCCACACGTCGGTGGCGACGAGCCCGGCATGTGGCGAGCCCATCGGCGCGTCGGACGAGGCCCCACGCACGGCGGCGCGTGGCGAGCCCCCTTGGCGCGTAAGGCCCCCATCATCAGCGGGGCCAGCGTGGCGGGCGTTGCGGAAGGAGTCTTCGGGCGAAGGCTTTCCCTGCTGCGAAGGGCGGCGCATTGTCGACATCCGCGCGGATAGACAATGAAAAAATGATTACCACTCTGATGACCCTGCGATTCTGGCGGTACATCAGCGTGGCGCAGCCGGAATTGACCGCAGAGAGAAGGTTTACTTAAGATAGCCCATTGCGTCGGGAGGAAGCGAGATGGCCCCCGGTAATCTCACTGGGTATTATGCATGCGGGCCAGAGGCCACTTGCGAAGCACGCGAGGGCGGCGTCGCTCGGCGTGAGCAGCAGCACGTTTTTGTCTCTCCTGTCGTGTCTCGCGTGTCTTGTCGATGTACTGAGAGTACTGTACTGCCTACCCCCTCGTCTCTCTCCGCCAGTTTGAGGTCTGTATAAAAGGAGAGGAGAGAGAGGGGAGGGGGTACCTTACGTTAATTACATGTATCGTCGTGCAGGAAAAATGGATCTCTGGTTGGAACCTCTCCAAAAGAAATTAAACTCCCACTGTTTCCTACTATTGCAGTTCACAGCAAGGATGAAGAGTAAGTTGTCTTTTTTGAAAGTGAATACTTTTAGTGAAAATAGCAATAGCAATGCTAAATAGAAACTGCATTTCATCCCAGGTTTTGCGACCTGAGTTGCAGAAATGGGGGTTTAAGTTCAACTATTTTCTAACATATCATTTACTGCCATTTTTATTGAATATCTATGGCAAAGCACATTTTACCCATTTATTTTTTGATTTTTTTCATTCACAAGATCAACAAATTGAAGACACTTCCCCTTTTACTAGAACACATCAAGTTCCAAATTCTGTACTTCAACAGTAACACCAGTTGACTATATGTTCATTACTTAAGACATAACTTATATTTAATTAATAATTAATCAATTTTCAGATTTGTAGGTTCATCTTATATTAGCTATGTCTATTGAACCTGCCTTCATGTGTATCAACCACCTACGTCAAGATTTTATACGATGTTGAGAATTGCATGTACTGTGTGCATTAACTTGATTTCGGTAGGCTCTGATTATTTGAATTTTTGAAATCAGGGTAACAGTAAACTTTGGAAAAGAACAGTTCTGTTTTGATGTTAAGGTGAGACAATATATTTCAGCCACGTTCAAAATTTGAAATTATACTAGTTTTCTTCTATCATTTGAAATTATTTTTTCATGGCATTGACTGTATATTAAAGATAATATGCTGCTTGTGAATTACATTTCACTCTCTTATGAATTACCCATCACAATTTACTAAATATTGCCTCATCGCATCATTAGTGCAAATCCTTATATGTGCTAACTGAAGGATTCTTAATTATATCCACCCTTAAGGCATTATTAATCACCAAGGGTGCCAGAAAAAACACTCTCTTAATTAAATGCATTTCCTACTCTTCTGATAAACACATGGTGTTAACTGGTTAGTTTTTGATGTCAATGTGGATATAGTGCTAATGTAGTTGACATATGCCATACTATAAACAGTGAGTTCTGCTATTAACCTAGTCTACACCGTACTGATTGATGCTATTCGTTCGTATTTGGCAGGGTTATATTCTTGAGGAGAAAATGAAGCAACAATCTGCGAGTGACAAATTGTACTTGCAACCAGACATCAGTCATTGGTATGTTTCTGTATGCTAAATTATAATATATATATCATGCTTGTATTTTGTCATGTACTCACGTGATGATTCTCTATCCTGTTGGCATTTAAATATTTCATTTACTCCCATAAATTAAAGTCCAAACAGACATGATTAGAGAATTTCTGTTCGAACTTATGATGTTGGCTCTGTTTGGGTTTTGTTTGTCTCAGATATATCGTTTATGAGTTCTGCTTTGTTGCGATGTTGGCTCTGTTTGGGTTTTGTTTGTCTCAGATATATCATTTGTGTGTTCTGCTGAGTACTTTGTACTCACTCTTTCTATTAAACCCTTGCTTAGATGTGAATCTGGAAGATAACGTGAGTGAAAGCCAAGACAATTCTGTCACTGAGGGGCATTACAATATGGAGCCATATTATGAGGATATGGGCCTCTTGAAAGACTATCTGTAGAACCCTTTGTGTAATAATAAGTGATAAATATCACCATAAAGGACATCATACTGTTGTTATGTATGTCCAAAGTAATTAGAGAACTTTATTGTATTTTTAGCATATTCGGCCTTGCGTGGCATCATGATGTAATAATGCTTGATACTCTCTTATTATTGTTCTGCTGCATAGCTCTGATTTGGCCTCGCATCCTAAGTGGCATTATAGTGGACATGCTATTTAGGTGTTGTCGACGGTTGAGATTGAAGGGAATATGCCCTAGATTAATCATGAGATGATTGTGTAATACGTCTTTGTTCATGTACTTTTCGATAACTAGCTTATCAGGTTCCATGAATAATGCTCATAACTTTATTCATCAAGTATGATTTGATTGCGAGATACATTGTTTGTATGATATTATTCTAAACTGATCCCTGATCCAGAATCATTATGAGGAGCATTAATGATTGATCAGCACATATATTGATTGATGGTACTGTTTCACATACCATAGATATTGTGGATATCGAATCAATAATGTGGATACGTGTTAGAGAACACGGATGGTTGGATTGACCTACTCCGAGACACTGCTGAGATTGTTATCTTAATAGTGCCATCAGATTGTTGTCTCGAGTGGTACATCTATATGGTTCTTAGACCTGAAATCATCATAGAGTCCCAGCATGCGTAGTTGTATACTTTGGGGTTATCAAACGCTACTCCGTAACTAGGTAGTTATAAAGGTAACTTACGGGTATGCCTCGAAATATGGCGTAGGGGTGTGATAGATCAAGATGGAATTTGCCCCTCCTCGATAACGGAGAGATACCTCTGGGCCCCTCGGTGTGGATGGATAAGGAAAGTCTTGGGCGTGCTAAACCGACTAATTGTTAGTCACATCTTATATCCATTACACTAACGAGTGAATGGGTCGAGCTATCACAAGGGTGGTACGTATGTTGCCTTGAGCTTGGCGGTGTCGCGTGGCAAAGGGATCGGTATGTACGTGTGTATCAAGGTTCACCGATGAGATCATTCATGTATTCGGGGTCAATATGTGTTGCTAGATACGCTATTGATCCGTGGATCGAAAGCGGGTTTTCGGTCCGCGGCGACTTGGCGCATGAACCTAACGGGTCACACACTTAACGGTTTGGAACATGCTTAACGGATTCACTTACATTAATGGGTTTGGCGCGTGGATATGGATCACGTAGGAGATAGAGTCTAACGGGCCTTCTAGTGTAAAGCCCATTAGCACGTCTATATAAGTTGGAGGCGAGCGGCGGGAGTGTTAGATGTACTCCACCCAAACCCTAGCCGCCGCGCCTCCCGCTCGAGAAACCCTAGCCGCGATGACGTGGTGCTAACACGCCAAACGCGACGTTCCACTCTGGGCGTGTGGATACCTTAAATATTGCCGCTTTCGCGGGCGTGCTTGCTGATCGGCGACCTCTCCACGAGCTTGGCGACCTCTCCCGAGCAGGCGACCTCTCCCGAGCTCCGGCGACCTCTCCTCGGCACCGCAACCCCTCGGCGGTTAGGCGCTGATCGGGCGTGTCTGACTACTTCCTCTACGTGCGTGAGTCTTCTTCCGCTGCATCCGCGCGTCGAGGGTAACGATCCATGGTCCCCTACTTACATGTTGATCCTGGGTTTGCGCGAAAATTTTGTTTTCTGGCTAGCGTAGCCTACGCGTTTCCCATCAGAGATATCGATCTCAAGTCAACTAAGGTTCTTAAGAAGGGGAGATAGAAGACACGCCAAACAGCAATCAAAGACGAACAAGGAAACAAGGGTTTTTATCCTGATTCAAACCTCTCAGAGGAGATAATAGCCCTACGTCCAGCCTTTCTTATATATCAGAGATGATTACAAGAGGATGCTCGACGAGATAGATAGATCTCGGCGAGATTATGGGTGTACAGGAAGTAATGTGCGACAATGCGAAGATCAGGTGTAAAACTCGTGCCCTCTACACGCCGTAGGGGCTCGGTTTATATAGTGTTGATGAACCGACCTACCAAGGGATAATCGGATCGGGCTAACTACGAGATCGTAACGAACTCAACGTGCCAAATACATCCCGAGGTAGATAAGGGAAACTCTATGTCTTGGAGATCACGACATCTGCTCCAATCCGGGAAACCACGTCCGGGTCTTCACGTAGCCGTGCAGAACTCTGTTCGAGTCAGACTCAAACACGAATCCTAGGCCATTACACACCGTGCCAGTCAGGAAGCTGTTCGGCAGGATGTATATAGGCCTGATAGAATCTTCTAGGGAGTTGGGCCCTAGTAGGCTGTTCGATTGGGCCGTCAGGGAATGGGCCATGGCAATGGGCCGTGATTTAACCCCCGACAGCTAGCCCTCGAGACTCAAGTGGAAGGACTCACTAGAGTGGGGTTTTCCTCTTGAGACTCTAAGTCACGAAGAGGAAAATACCGCTGTTACGAAGATGTACAACGAAAGATCGAAAGGTTTATGTTTCTTCCAAGCGGACTTGTCCGAACCGAGCAAACACCTTTCAAGATTAGAGCAACTCACAGGCGTCGAGCAAAGCAACATCCGTCCGAAAGCGAGCACTCGGCCTTGATCACGTAAATCGAAATCCGGTCCATAAGCGAGCTCGTCGTGAAACGAGGCGCGCGCTCGGACGAAGAGCCGCCCGGTCTGGTGAATCATCTCCTTAAGACTGAACGTCATTAAGGAGGGATTGAATTTGTCGGGGATTAGATCACGGCCCATTGCCATGGCCCACTCCCTGACGGCCCAATCGAATAGCCTACGGGGCCCGCCCCTTGAAGGTTCTCGAGCCCATGTGCATCCCGCCGAAACAGCCTTCATGGTCGCACGCGGTGCGTAATGGCCTAGGATTCTGCTTGAGTCCGACTCAAACAAAGTTCTCGCGACGGCCACGTGAAGACCCTGACGTGGTTTTCCTGATTGAACTAGGAGTCGTGATCCCCAAGATTAGAGCTTACCTTATCTACCGTAGGTCATATTTAGCATGTATGAGTTTATTCACGATCTCATAGTTAGCCCTACCGATATTCCCTCGGAGGGTCGGTTTGCTCAAGACTATATAAACCAAGCCCTACGGTGTTTAGGGGGCATCACGAGACGACTTAGACGATCCGCATCTAAGATTACTTTGTCGCATACTACTTGCCTCATACACCCATAATCTCGCCGAGACTTGTTCGCCTCGCCGAGCCACCTCTTGTATTCATCTCTCGATATATAAGAAAGGCCGGACGAGGGCTATTATCTCTCGAGAGGCCCGAACCAGATAAAACCCCCGCTCTGCTCGTTCTTTGTTCGTGGTTGTTCGGCGGTTCCTATCTCCTCTTTGAAGAACCTTGGTTGACTTGGGTCGATATCCCAACCGTCGACAATTGGGCGCCGTCCGTGGGACACGCAGATCGAGCATGTCGAACTCCGTCTGGCGATCTGAGATACTTCCCGAGGGCTACGACTCGGAAGACGAGATGTCTCATCCTTGTCGATTCAGATCGACTGTTCGGTCTCGAACACTTTCGCGATCCGAGGCGTATGTCTCCGCTTACATGGCGTAGATAGCCTCGAGATCGCACTCCGCCATCGACAGCGACTACGGAACCGATGATCTTTACGACGGTTTAGATTTGTCGATTCCAAGGCTATGTCGGTGGATTCCACCTATGGAGACACAAATGATGACACCGCCTAGCATACCTTCGCATGGCCCCGCGAAGATTTACATGGCCGATGTAGGAACCTCGAGGATCCCCGCGGTACGTGGCGGCCGGGCGAGGTCGGGCGGACTAACTCGCTGCATCGGCATCGGGGTCGCTGCGGCGGCATGAAAGCAAGACGCCATTCGCCGCAACCTCGACGATTCCATCAACGGTATCGTGGCACGGTTCGCGATCGGTGCAAGCGACCGCGTCGCGACCCACCTCGCGTGCCTCGCCAAGTCTCCCGCAGCTTCTCTTGTCCGGATTGGTTCCCCGCCAAACCGGACTCGGTCGGCAAAACGCGGATGCCTCAGGGGTCCCAGAACCCCTAGAGCGGTAGTCAAACGACTTCGCGGCCATGGCTTCGGTGATTAGATCTACCAACCAGCCGACCTCGCCCAAGATGAGCGATGCTTCGTTGCTTCTAACCTAGAACGACCGGTCAAGGCCTAAAGTCTCTAGGAGAAGTCAACAATTCCTCGAGCGTAGCCAAACCGCCGGAATGGTTCGGACGACTCGATCGATCGCGTGACCTTCGTCACCGTCGAAGCGATCATTGTCCATGAGCAAGCTACCGTGGTCGCCGTCGCCGCCAAGTCCTCGTAGTCATCGCGACCCGCGAGGGCAGCAGCGGCGATGATCACGCGACGGTCCCTCGTGAGGAGCGTCGTCACAACCACGAGGAAGGAGCGTGGTGGATTGTCCCGAGAGAGTTTCTCGGCCGAAGTCATCCCGTTCAGCCAGAGTTCCTCCGCCGCAGGACCAACGCCTTCTCAAGACTAGGTTCTGCGGGGAAGGTGGCGGTCATATGCTTTGGGTCTGCGGGGCTTTCTCTCGACGAGCTTCGAGTGTCCGGTGGCCCTCAAAGTTCAAGCCCGGTCACATGGAGAGGTACAATGGGACTCGTAACCCGGAGGAATTCCTTTCCATCTCGCTCTGCCATCATGGCGGCGGGGTGACGAGCTCGTTATGGCTAATTACCTCCGACCGTCCTTGAGGGTCTTTGCTTTCGGACGTGGTCGCTCAATCGGCAGGAGGGTTCCATCAGCTCATGGAACCCGGCTTTGTGACGCCTCGATCGCTAATTTCGGTGAGCATTTACGTGCGTCGGTAAGGAGGATGATCTGCACCAGATGATCCGGATGAACAGGGAGACCCTCGCAACTTCGTGAAGCGTTTCATTAAGATCCGCAACACGATCCCGAACATCTCGGATGAATCTGTTGTCCGCGCTTTCAAAAACGGAGTCCACGACGAAGCGGCTCACCTAGGATCTCGAGATCAACGAGACTGGACCGCCAACGACTGTTCAAGGCGGTGACCGCTATGCTAACGCCGGCAGAGCTGCTCAAGAAAAAAAGGCGTTCGACAAAGGCGAAGCCGCCTTGACTGGTGTGGATGAGAAGAAGAAGAAGCAAAGAAGAATGTTCCTAGTGACAAGAAGTCCCGAAGAAGAAGAACAAAGGTGATCACGAACAATACCGTCAGCGGTATGGATCGCAAGACCTCCTCCAAGGATGGGCGTAAGAAGCCCAACAATAATTACAAGGGCAAAAAGCACGCTTAGGGAGGCGGACAAGGCAAGAAAGGTCCGAAGCGACCGATTTTGCAAGTTCCACCAAAGACTATTGGCACGATATACGCCCTTCGTAGAACTTGGGCGCAAAGCTCGAAGATTTCTACAACAAGGGCCCAATGCCCACCCCGCCGAACAAGGTGATCTTAGAAGAATAAGCGCCAAACCGGCGATGGTGGTCGGAAGATGATGATGAATATCAAGAGCCCGTGAACCATATCGCCGTCATTTTCGGCGGCTCCTCGCTTATACCTCTCGCGCGAGCCTCAAGGAAGCTGCTCGGGAGGTGCACAACGTTGAAAAGGCAAAACCTCGGCTGAATCGATGAAGTGGACCGAGGTCCCCATCTCCTTCTCTCGGAGGATTGCCCCATCTGCGATGACCAAGCCTCGGCTCCCATCGGTGGTCGCCCGACCATCGACAACGCGAAGTTGGCCGTGTCTTAGTGGATTCGCGGGGCGCTTTGGATTTGCTTTACGCTAAAATCTTGGGCGAAATGCAAATTCCTCGTTCCAAGTCAAGGAAATCGCAATGCCCTTCTACGGAATTGTTCCGGAGAAGTCGCTGCCGTTAGGGTAGGTTGTCTCGCTGTCACCTTCGGCAACCCAAGCAACTTCCGGACAGAGTTGATCACTTTCGACGTGGTCGACTTCCCATCGGCGTACAACGCAATCTGGGTAGGCCATCTCTCGGTATGTTTATGGCCGTGTCCCACCACGCTTACCATTGCGTGAAGATACCGGTCCTAACGGTGTGATCACGGTCAATGGCAACTACAAAGCGCCCGATCTGCGACGAGCGATCCCTTGCCTGGTCGACCCGGCTTCCGCCGCTGTCTCGAGGTTCCGCAGACCAAATCAGACGCCCTAGGGTCTCCCTTCACCAGGGGAGAAACTAAGAAAGTTCATTGCCGCTGATGATACTTGCAAGATAGTTCACTTGGGGCCAACTGACCCCAAATAGGAAAGCGAGCTCATTGCCTTCCTCCGAGCTAATGCGTATGTATTTGCTGAGGAGCCATCCGACATGCCCGAGTCCTAAGGGAGGTAATCAAGCACAAAGCGGCAGTCCACGACAAAAAGCCCGTCGCGTAAGCTTCGCTTTTGAATTCAAACAGGGATCATCAAAGATCGACATAAACCGTTTCATTCTTTGGTTCATCCACAGGTTGATCACACCGAGTGGTTAGCCAACCTGTCATTGTAAAGAAGAAAGGCGGCAAGTGGAGGATGTGTCGATCACACGATCTGAACGCCGCTTGTCCTAAGGACAATTTCCCACGCCTCGTATTGACCACCGGTCGATGCGATCATTGACGCCCAAATTTGAGTTTTTAGATGCTTACTCGGTACCACCAAATAAGCATCTCCCGAGGATGAAGAGAAGATCGCCTTCATCACCCCTTTCGCACTTTCGCTATATGACCATGTCTTTGGTCTGCAAGAATGTTTGGTGCCACGTTCCAAATAGCAATGGAGAAGACCTTCCCGAACTGTGGGAAAAATCTGGAGCTCTATGTCGGCGACATAGTTGTAAAGAGCAAGTATGCTCCGGATCATGTAAAAGATCTGGCGAGACTTTTCATAATCTCACCAGCATCGAATAAAATTAAATCCAGAGAAGTGTACCTTTGGTGTTCGATCCGGAATGTTGCTCGGTTATGTTATTGGCTCGTAAGGTATTTACGCCAACCCGAAAAAATCGAGGCCATTGAAAATATGCGAGCTCCAACTACCATAAAGGAAGTCTGAGCCTCATTTGGGCGGATGGTTTGCTCTAAGCGAGTTTATTTCCGTCAAGGCGAACGCGGGCGCCCTTCTTTAAGGCCTGCTGCCAAGCACAATGGTTTCGAGTGGACGGAAGAAGCCGATAGATCCTTCCAGATCCGAGCGATACTGCCCAACCTCCCGTCTTGACTACCCAGCGGCATGGCGGCGGCTCTGCTTTGTACCTAGGTTACACGCCACAGCGGTGGCGCGGGTCTTGACGGTCGAAAGGGAGGCATACAATGACCAATCTATTACGTGGCGGGTACTTCACGGATCAAAGGAGCGCGTTACCACGAGGTCGAAGCTCCTCATGCCTTGCTCATGTCCTCCGTGAAGCTTCGCCACCACTTCGGTAGCATCAAATCTGGTCCCACCACGTTCCCTCTGGGAGAAATCCTACGGAACAAGGAATCTAGCGGACGTATAGCTAAGTGGGCAATGGAACTAGCGAGTTTGATCATTATTTGTTTGCCGAATCGCTATTAAGTCACGAGTCCTACTTGACTTTGTCATTGAATGGACTTGCGCGCCAAATCTAAGGAAGCTCTCGAGCAACCCGATGAACTCTCTTGGACCATGTTTTTCGATGGCTCGCAAGACTTTGGAAACTCGGGCTGGGTTTTGTTCTCATCTCCTCAAGGAGAGCAACTTCATATTCTATCCAACTACACTTTGCGGCGACTAACAACGCCTGCGAGTCTGAGGCCTCCTCGCGGGACTAAGAGCGTGCAAGTCGCTTGGTGTCCAACGGCTAGCTCGTGAAGGAGATTCACAATCGGTCATCAATCGGGTTAACAAGGAGTATCCGTCTTTGCGATGACTCAATGGCGCGATACCGGTTGAAGTGAGGAAGTTGGGCGGCATTTTCGATTCTTGAAGTGCTCTTCGTGCCAGGAAGGACAACTTCTGGCCGACCAGACTATCCAAGTTTGGATCCTCACGCGAACTCGCTTCCGGCGGGTGCTCGTCGAGCACCTTTACAAGCCCTCAATCACGTCTCGGACGAGGCAACAGAGACAGTGGTCTTGTCTCCGCTATCGAGCGGGTGCGGATCGGACAACGCCATTTATGCAGTACCTTGCGATGGGACCTGCTCGACGACGGCCGAAGCGTTCGCCATAAGGCGTCTTAGCTCCATACAAGCTTATGGATGACACCTTTACCGTCAAGGTGCTCGGGAGTTCTCTCCAAGTGCATCTCGCAAGCGAGGGGTGTGTTCCTTCTTAGGGACATACACGAGGGTGCTGTGGCAACCACGCCTCCTTGAACTACGGTCGTGGCGTTTAGCATGGGCTATTATTGGCCCATCGTTACAAGATGCCCGGACATCGTGACTAAGTGCAAGGCTTGCCAATTTCACGTCCGGAAGGCACACAAGCCCGCCAAGAGCTCCAAACAATCCTCCCATCCCGGCCTTTTCCACATGGGTGCGGATCTGCTTACCAAGCCGAAGGGTACAAGGAGCTATACACACCGCTGTCGCCATAGACACTTTTACAAAGTGGATTGAGGTGAAACTCGTGTCGTCTCTTCACGCCAAAAGCGGTCAGTATGCTTTTTCAAAACAACGTGGTCACGCGCTTTGGGATTCCCCATAAGGCGATCACGGATAACTGTACCAGTTCCAAGCGAGCTATTCGGGAATCTGCGAGCACCGGGTACCAAGGTCTGTTCGCCTCGTGGCACATCCACGAGCAATTGAGCGATCGGCGAGCTAACGGACGAGATAGTCCGGGGTATTAAGCGGCGGGTATTTGCTTGCTCTCGGCCCGCACAAGAAGGCTCGGGTTGACGGTTCCTTCCGTCCTCTGGCGATTCGCTTTTCTGACGGGCGATCGGCCAGAAACTCCTTTCCAAGCGGGTCTATGGTGCGAAGCCATCCGCCACGAAATCGTACTCGGTTCGCCTCGCCGAGCTCGGTCAACTTAGTTGACGACGAGCAAGCGCCTCCTCGATCTCGATCTCCTCGAAGCACACGCGATCAAGGCACAAGTCGAATGGCGCTACTACGGAAGATCTTCGCCAAGACGCACGCCAAGTCGGGCTCGACCAAGGGCTTTGAAGGCGGGCGACCTCGTTCGCCGTGTCGAGAACTTGTCCAATGCCAACAAGTTAACTCCTCGTTGGGAGGGCCGTTCACAGTCGTTTCTTCTCGCTTTCGCCCGGGGCTGTTACGCTGCTATGGAGGGCGGGAGAGAGCCGACCAAAGACTGAACATCGACCAGACCGTAAGTTCTTTGTGTAGGTCTTTTACATTTTCTTAGCCTGCGCTTTTTGTAAACTTCGCGCCTTTAGTTCGTCCAAGTCTCTGGGCACCATGTAAAGTTCAATCCAATAATTAAGTGAATTCTCGCGACCTCTGCGCCTTTTTCACTTCTTGTCTTTTGAAGACTACCTCTTTCTCTCTGGTAACACTTGATGGTGCCCGCCTTGCGAACTCTTGGCTCCGCAATCTTAAGGATTGTTCCCTATCCGTACTGGTTTCAATAAGTTCCTAAACTTCGGGGTTGCGTGCACGGCCTTTCCACCTTGCGGCTAAGTTCGCTCTCGTAAGCCCTCCGCAGCAGAGGCACTTATCGCTTGGCGCGACCACTTAGTAAAGCTCGCTCTCGTAATCCCCCGGCGAGGCACTTTCCTTGTTCGGTTACTCTCGGGCTTAACTTACGCCAACGAGCGTACTACGGAACAGATCGAGCAAAATACGGGTGTCGCTTTTTCTCTCTCACGCACGTGCTCGAGTTCGCAAGCTTAGGTTCTCGAGCATCGTCCGTCACGAGGCTAGGTGTCGCTCTTTCTCTTGTGCACTGTTCGGGTTCGCAAACTCGAGTTTCGGCGAGATGCACAACGGGCCGGGAGTTAGGCGAGCGCCCACTGGGTTTTCTTAAACTTCCCAAATACTGTCCGCTTTTCTCTTAGTTTCATTCGTTCTTGTCTTTTGTTTGCTCTTTTTGCGGGAATAAAGGTAAGTACTTTATTGCATTACTCAAAAGTTTCAGTACAAGGCCTTTTCGGTTACTGTGCGATGCTACTTAGGAGCAAGTCGCTGCTTCACTCCTCAACTTAACTTGAGGCGCACGACTTATACTCGAGCCTTGATTCCTTCCCGAGCTTCAGCTCGGGCGCTCGATCTCCTCCTTGTTCGCTTGCTTGCGCAACCTCTGCCCGGATGGCCTTGACCTCCTCGGTCTTGGCCTTGTTGATCGGTCGAGCCTCGCTCTGGTGACTTTTGCTTTCGGCAGTTGCCTTGAGCTGCTCGTCCGGCTCCTCGACCTTCTTCTCTGCGGTGATCGCCTTCACCGTCATCCCACAGATCTCCTCGATCTCTTCTGTGAAGCCCATGTGGTCGAGATTTTGCTTGAGACCCATGAAGTCCGCTTCTTCCTTAGCGAGCCGGGCCTTGAGTCTCTTAGCTTCCGCCATGGCTGATCCGCCATTGGGAACGTCGTGGCTGCTCTTGAGCCACTTCGAGCGTCTGGCTTCCTCCGCCGGTGCTCGCTTTAATGGCTTTGCTGGCTCTCGGCCTCTCCTAGGAGGGACTCGCAGAACGCCTCTCTCTGACGATTGGACTTTGAGCCTTTTACCTTCGCCTTCAGTAGGCTTCGACTTTGGGTGGTGCGAGAGGGCCCCGCCGACTCCCTCGTCTGAGGTGCTCCGGAGCGACGCCAAGATCTGGCGCTCAGCTCGATGGTGACGCCGTCCTCGAGGTCCTCCATGGTGTCCCCAAGACACGAGAGGGAAGAACAAGTTAACTACTTTGCGATGACGTAACTAAAATTGAACAAGATTTGGTCTTGGTGCCTACCTTCCCAAGTCGTTGCTTTAGTCCGCGACGCAGCGGTCCTCGAGACCATGCGTCCGAAGCCCGCGCCGTGGAGGAGGCGGCGCGTTCTTGCCGTCGCCGCCTTTGTTCGCTCCTTCTTCTTGCGGAGCGCATCGCGCTCGGTGCAGAACAGCAGGCGCGCGCTGCCGTCTCGCTCCTTCTCCTCTTCATTTTCCTCTTCCGCCAACGCGTCTTGGCGGGCCGGAGCTACTCACGGGTGGCGCCGTTGTTTCCGCAGGCAGACGACTTGCGCGACTCGCCGAGGCATCTTCATGTTCCTGGCGGTGGGGTTTCACCACGCCACGGAGAATCCTGTCGCCTCGGTGAGCCGCCCTGCGACGAAGTGCTGGCAGACCGTTTGCTCGGTCCCCTGCTGGCGCTTTCGAGCCATCGCCTTGGCACCGAAGTCCGTGGCGCCGCTTGCCGCTACTTTTGCCTCCAATCCCCCCATCGCGCCTTTGGCGCGTCGATCTCGCTTCATTGGAGCCGGGCGGCGAGCTCCATGCCGCCGACTTGTCCTTGAGGCACGCTTAGCCTCATCGCCGTGAAGCGCCGTGCAGATGCTTTCGGCAAAGCCTTCCGCCGAGCGCCTCCTCGACATCATCCGTGGCGATCTCTCCTTGGGCGGTGATGAAAAAGAGATCATCGTTAAGTCTAATGCGGCTTCGGTAGATGGGAGATCCGAAGTTGGGTTTCTACATACCGCCAGTAGAGGCTTGATCCCGATCTTCTTCATTGAACTTTCCGCCTCTTCCTCTTGGGCTCCTTGGCGGCTTCTCCGCCGCCCTTGGGTGTTCGTGGCGGCAGCTCGGCTCCACCGTAAGCCGCGCTCCTCTCGCAAGAAGAAGTTTTTCCTTGCGTGCGACTTCCTCTTCGAGCCTCCTCCGCTTTCGGCGACCTGTTGAGCCGCGCCAAATGGTCCCAGTGAGTCTGCGAGTAACGCCTAAGCCGAGGGTCATGTTCTTTACCTCTTCGTCGCTTTGCTCGGCGAGGAGGAAGGGCTTAGTCTCTTCCATTGGGGTGACCGCCTTGCTCGCTTGGTCTCCTTTCGATGCGCTCCGTCGCCGCACTGGTCTCTTGACGGATGGCGGCCCCGTGTCATGGCGAAGCTCGCGTCGGCTCGGCCGCCACCTTGGGCTTTATGGGCGCCTTGGCTTTGCCCTTCTTCACCTTCTCCTTCTCGGACCGGAGAGTTCCTCTGATCCCTACAAGGATCGATTGGTCCTCCTGCTGTTTGAAGTGAGCATTAGCACTAAACAACGTTGCGAGTCTAGCAACACGATCGGGAGTAAGTAATCACCTCGCTCAGCAATGCGGGCGAAACCACGTTCTTGTGAACAGTGTCGCCACCTCGCGATGACCTCCCCGTCCTTCTTCGCCGCCTTGACAGATAGCGTCGACCCGCGGTCACCCATGCGTCGGTTGGTTTCTCTGCCGTCTGCAGATGGAATCGTTAATTCTGTTGAAGGAAATAATCAATGAAGAGGTTGAGTCTTAAAGGCACTTACCCGTGCTCTCCCTTGTAATGTCTTCCCATCCTCTATCTTGTAGAAGGGATAGGACCTCCTCCGCGTGCCGGAGACCACATCATTTGTGAAGTCCCGATAATCTCCCCTGCGTGAGCCCGAGGCTCACGAGAGGCGATTTTTCTCGTCAGTACCAATCCTCGGGGACATCTCCGCCGAGGCATTGGAGTTCCTTCTTGGCGCCTTTCCGGTGAAGACGCGAGTTCTTGCCGCCCGCTTGTCAGAAAGAACCACCTCGCCACGCGCCCATCGAGTCGGCGGCGGTGGGGCGAGGGTACTGGCGCGTCATCGGCGGTGGCCGGAGCTTGAGGTAGTAGCACCCAGGCCAGCTGAGCGGCCGAGCTGCTCCTCGCCACTGTGTAGTAGTGGAGGAACAGCCCTACTGGTGGATCGATGCTCAGATAGCTTTCGCGCGCAGTGTGTGCGACACCATCTGGAGGATGGAGTTCGATTGAGGTTTGCCACCTCCAATCCGCTGATTTTCAAGAAGGCCTCGGCGAAGTCGCTCTCGGGAGACCTCAACCCAACAAAGGTAAACTGCTCAAGTCGATTTAACTCTCCTCGAGCGGCTCGGAGTATCCTCTCTCCGGCAACCTCCACTCTGGGGTGTCGATGTGGCCCTCCTCCCAGATCCTAAGATCCTCCTCGGTCAAGCTAGTGCACGAATTTGGCCATAGCGATTCCTGTATCGGACGAAAGGTGGTCGGTGATGGAGCTTGGGTGCTTGATCTTGGCGTGGTTGGAGCTATGGCTTAGAGAGGAAAGGCGTGAGAGCGAAGTGGTCGGCAGCGCGCTTGGGTGCTTTATAGTCCGTATAAGCGACTATGCAACGGTTTTGTCCCGAGCGGCTAGTTTTTACCACAACGGCTAGGTAAAACGGTCATGTTTTTCACCGCGGCAACACAGGAAGTTACTGTTGGAGTGCCGCTAACGGCTATTTTTCGATGTATGTTCCTTGACCAAGGTGAGTGCTTTCTGCTTTCGGACGAGATGTCGTTTCCTGTTCGGCGCAACGGAGTTGCTTCGGCCTCGTCGGTTTATTCGGTCCCAACAAGTCTTGTTCGGTTGAACCATAACCTGCTCGATCGCCTATTACATGCCTTTATAGCGGGAAAATGCCCTTCGTGACTTTGAGTCTCAAGAGGACGACCCACTCTAGTGAGTCCTTCCACTTGAGTCTCGGGGGCTAGGCTGTCGGGATTAGATCACGGCCCATTGCCATAGCCCACCTCGACGGCCCAATCGAGCAACCTACCGTGGCCCGGCTCCTTGGAAGGTTCTATCAGCCCATGTGCATCTGCCGAACAACTTCATGGGCGGCACGGTGCGTAATGGCCTCGATTCTGTTTGAGTCCGACTCGAGCAGAGTTCGCGACTACGTGAAGACCGGGCGTGGTTTCCTGGATTGGACTAGGAGTCGTGATCCCCAAGATTAAGAGCTTACCTTATCTACCGTAGGTCATATTTAGCATGTATGAGTTCGTTCACGATCTCATAGTTAGCCCTACCGATATTCCCTCGGTAGGTCGGTTTGCTCAAGACTATATAAACCAAGCCCCTACGGTGTTTAGGGGCATCCGAGACGACTTAGACGATCCGCATCTAAGATTACTTTGTCGCATACTACTACCAGACACCCATAATCTCGCCGAGACTTGTTCGTCTCGTGAGCCACCTCTTGTATTCATCTACGATATATAAGAAAGGCTTGGACGTGGGCTATTATCTCTCGAGAGGCCCGAACCGGATAAAACCCCTGTCTCTGCTCGTTCTTTGTTCATTGGTTGTTCGGGCGTGTCTCCTATCTCCTCTTTGAAGAACCTTGGTTGACTTGGGTCGATATCCCAACCGTCGACAGAATTCTTGGTAGTGAAGAGCGTAACACCGCATCCGGTAAGATCAGATCTTCCGAGAGAATGAACATAGCAAGTCGCGAGATGGACTCGTGCTGCTGCATCCAGATATGAAGATACCTAGAAAAGCATGAACGAAAATAGGGAACCACCTCTCGGGCCAGAGCTTGCCCGAGGAAATAGAGATTGCGCTCTCGAGTGAGTGTCGTGCTGAGTAGCGAAGGTAATGTGCCCCAAATGTAGATCGTGTGCTAGGAGCAGACAATGCATACGAGGGGAAGGTGACCCAGTCCTCGAGCGTAGAGCTCGTCAAAGGAACCAGGTAAAGAGATCCAGTCCCCGAGCACGGAGCTCGTTAACGGAACCAGAAAGTGCGACCAGGTGAAGACGTACCCGGTAGGAGATCATCCAGTCCCCGAGCACGGAGATCGTCGCGGGGACCAGACGCGGGCTCCGAGCGAAGAGCTGCCCGGTGCTAAGTGATCCAGTCCCCGAGCACGGAGCTCGTCGCGGGGACCAGACGCAAGCTCGCGCTCTGGGCGAAGAGCTGCCCGGTGCGAGGTGAATCATAACCCGATGCAGTCAGAGGCGCAAGAGAACGTGTGAAATCAACGTTTTGCCCATGACGTATTCCTTGCGACAGTGTAAGCGTTGTTTTGGCAAGTGCAGAACCGACGCTTGGAGTGCCCGTTGCGATGAGAATCGACTTACGATGGGCATGCCCGTTGCGATGAGAATCGGCTTACGGTGGGCAGGACTCCGTTGGTGGCGCACTATCTTGACTTAGCCGAACTGTGAAGGTCAGTGTCGGGCAAAGGCAGGAAATCATACGTGGGTGAAGTGACTCGGTGCTCGGGCATGCGCGGAGCGTACTCGGGAAGAGAGGGATGCAGACATCGGTTTTGGTGGGGAAGCCTGGGACCTCGCCGCGACCATCATCGGCGTCCGATGTTCCCCGTTCCTGTATTTCCTGCAAAAGACAAACAAGAAACGAGCCAGTAAGGGGAAAAAGAGAGCAAGGACAGGCTCTAAGAAGAGCGAAGCGAGTTTTGGAAAAAACGGTAGGGCCTTGACCTAACTCTCGGCCTCGGTTGTGCATACGCTTTCGAAAACACGAGTTTGCGAACTCGAACAGTGCACAAGCAAAAGAGCTACACCTAGCCCCATGCAGACGATGCATGAAGACACGAGTTTATTTAATTCAAGCTCGTGCGTAGAGAGATTGAGCGACACCCGTATCCTGATCGACTCGTTCCATGAACTGCTCGTTAACGTAAGTTAGACAATTCCGAAGGTAACCGAATAAGAAAAGTGCCTCTGCCGCGGAGGGCTTACGAGAGCAGGCTTTGCCAAGTGGTTGTGCCGTGAGCGGTAAGTGCCTCTGCCGCGGAGGGCTTACGAGAGCAGGCTTAACCGCAAGGCTAGAAGTCGTGTTACGCAACTCTGAGTTTAGGAATTTGTTGAAACCAGATACGGGCAGGGAAACCCTAAAGATCGCGGAGCCAATAGTTCGCAAGACTGGGCAGCCATCAAGTGTTACCAGAGAGAAAGTAGTCTAAGAAGACAAGTGGTGAGAAGAGCCGCAGGGGACCGCAAACATTCACCGTTTACTGGATTGAACTTTGCATGGCAGTTCGAGAGACTTGGACGAACTAATGCGCGAAATTTGACAAAAAGCGCGGAGCTAAGGAGGCAAACAAAAGACCTACACAAAGAACTTACCAAGCTGGTCAATGCTCCAAGTGCTGGTCAGCTCTCTCCCTTTCTCCATTACCAGGCGAACAACCTCCGGACGAGCAGTAGAAACAACCGTGAACTGGCCCTCCCAATGGGGAGTTGACTTGTTGGCATTGGACAGGTTCTCAACACGGCGCAGAACGAGGTCGTCCGCCTTTAAGGCCCTTGGTCGAACTGATTTGGCAGCGTGCCGGCCAAGATCTTGCTGGTAGCGCGCCATTCTGACTTGTGCCCGGTCGTGTGTGCCTTCGAGGAGATCAAGTTCGAGCAGGCGCTCTTGCTCTGAGTCAATCGTGTTGACCGAGCTCGTGCGAAGCCAGCCGAGTTCAATTTCGGCGGGCAAGATGGCTTCTGCACCGTAGACCAATTGGAAAGGAGTTTTCCCGGTTGCCCGGCTGGCTGTGGTGCGAACGACCTAGAGGACGGAAGGAAGTTCATCGACCCAGGCTTTGTTGTGCTCGCGGAGTGCCGCGAACACGCGCTGTTTGATACCCTGGACTATCTGTCCGTTAGCTTGCTCGACTGCTTCATTACTCTGTGGATGTGCCACGAGGCGGCGAACCTGTTCTCACCGTTCGCAGATTCTGGAATAGCTCGCTCAATCGGGATCGTTATCGGTGATCAAGGCAGGTTGGCTGCGTTGCCCGGAGGAAGCGTTAACTTCACCTATGGACTTAAGCCCATCAGCCAGCCGCTCTAGGTGAGAACAACAGCGTCGCCCATGAGGGCGAGGTTGGCTGGTTGGTGGATCGACCACCGTTGCGAGATTTGAAGTCGCTCCGACTCGCTCAAGGGTCCCGGGATCCTGAGGCATCGGCGTCTTGCCCGACCGGTCCGGCTGCGGGATTCTTCCCGACAAAGCTTTTGCCGAGGGATCTGGTGTAGGTACGCGAGGCGGTCGCGTTCTCGACGCTTACCGATCGCGAATCTGCGCTTTAGTTTGGTTGATAGACTCATCGGCACGCGGCGAACAACATCTTGTTCGCGGGCAGCTTATGCAGATCCATCTTGAAGCCGAGCAGAATTGATCCGCTCGATCTCTTCGACCGCCGCGACCCGTGCAGGATCCTCTGAGGTTCCTGCACCGGCCATGTTGATGCTGCGGTGGTCGTGCGTTGGTACGCTAGACAGTGTCATCACTGTGTCGCCACAGGAGGAATCGACCGACATGGCCTTGGAATCCAAAAGATTTAAACCATCGTAAAAATCATCGGTTCCGTATTCATCGTCGATGACGGGAGCTTGATCTAAGACCATCTCTGGAGCGTATCCAGAGATTTCTATCCCAGATACGGAGAGCGATCGAGATCAAACAGATCGATCCGATCTGACAGGGGACGAGTGTCGAACCCGGTCTAAATGACCGAATCCTAATGTGTTATACAGTACTAGTCCTAGAAGATCATGGCTAGTACACACATAAACAGAACTGATACATTGCCTTCGAATTACATTATTACAACATAGGGGACCACGGGTCCCAAAAGGAGTTACAATTTAATACATCAAGCACGGCACGCAGGTCGAGATACGAGTTACACGAGCAGTCACACGTGGACCTAACATAGTGCAACTTTATTCTAGCTAGTAGGCTATTCCACGAACAGCGGTGGTAGCACACAACCCTACTCTTCGTCTTCGTAGTCCTCCTCCTCGTGGTCCGAGTCCTCCTCGAAACCGTCGTCGAGGGGAGCTCTGCGGTGTTGAAATTTTGGAAAGAGGGAAGGGGAAAACAGGGGTGAAATCTGAAGATACTCCGCAAGTCGGGAATATATGCGGATGGGGTTTAGTACAAGGAGAGCTTAGGATATTTTATGAAATTGCGGTTATTAGCCTAGTTTTGGCAAAGCAATTTAGAAACAATAAATCTTAATCATTTTCTTTGGGCTCTTCTCAAATGGTTCTCGCCACTTGGCCTCAGTGCCATAGCGAGAACAAAATCCTTTCTTCTTTTCTTTTCTCAAAAACGGCTAGGTCCATTCCGCGCGACACTTTCTGATAGGCCGTTACCCATTTCGGAATATCGCCGGTGGCCCTCAGCTCAAACGAAATCCTTCTCAAAACCTTCTCAAATCCCTTACTCATCTCAAATCCTTTGTTCAAAAACCCTTTTTCTAAATTGGTTTTTAAATGAAGAATCTACCATATAATCAGTCCCTTCGCACGCTCATAACCGCGAGCACGGCTATCATGACAGTTTTAACTCTGCAGAGTGGGTATGCCTTACCCTCGAGAGGCTACGCACCCAAATTTGGCACGTTAATAATTTCATTAAAATGCATAATTGAAATATTAAACTATTTGAGTGTTGAAAAGCATCATGGCATCATCATCGCATATAATCCTTTTGAATTGGTTTGGGTTGTTAATTTCTAAAGTAAAAATCTTTGCCTTGGGTGGCAGTTACTTAAAAGTATTTAAAATAATTATTGTCAAATTTCTGGAAAGAAGAAAAGAGAAAAACAATAATTGAATTAAAGAGGAAAACCTCTTCTTCTCTCTCGGGACGAGTTTTCCCCGGCCCAACTCTCTCCTCCCGCCTCCTTCTTCCCCGCGCGTGGGCCGGCCCACCTCTCCGGTCCAGCTTGCACCGAGCCAGCCGCGTGCTCCTCCTAGGATCCGTCGCTGACAGCCGGGTCCCGCCGCCGTGGGCCAGCGCTGTCAGATGCTTCTTCCCCCTCTGTTCCTTCCCCGAGCTGCCCCTTTTTCCCTGATTCTCTCTCTCTCCCTCTTTCTCTCTCTCTGGCTCTCTTCCAGGTCCCCCTTTGTCGTCTTGCTCAGGCGCTTGACCTCTGCCAAGCTTTCGTCATTTCAAATCTCTCTGCACCTGCCGGGCGCTTGTCTCGCTAATCGCCTTCCTTCACAAGAAGCCTTGCTTGCCCGCTTAACTCCTCGTCGCGCCGTCGCCTAGCTTGTTAATCCGCCGCCTACCCTCCGCCCGCGTCGCCCGTACGCTTGGCGCCACCTATTCCCGGAGACCGTGCCCTTGACCTCTGCGGCGCGATCCCCTCAACCAGTGCATCTCTGCGGCGTCGTCGCCTCGCCACACCGCTATTGCTCAACAATGGGCGTCTTTATTGCTCAGGCTTTCATGGCGGTGGGTGAGCAAAGCCGTGCCCTCTCTTCGCTTATAAACCGCCCTGTGCCCTCCGATGTCACCTTGCCTAGCGCCGTGCAGTGCCTGATTCTTCTCCTTGGTGAGCCCGCCTCCTTGCCCTATCCTCCGTCACCCACCCACCTCTCCCTCACGTCACCCTCTCTCAGAGTCCGGGCGCCGCCGAGCCGAGGAGCGCGCCGCCGGGATCCCCGTTACGCCAAGCGTCTCACCGTCAGCGCCGCTCTGGGTGAGTCTCGATCGCCGCCGAGACCATCTGTGGCATCGCTGTCGCTCCCTCTTCCTCCCCATGAAATCGGTTCTTAGGTGGCGGTCTCTCGCCTTGCCCGTGGCCGCCTCGGCCGAGGAGGAAGACGATGGGAGGGCACGGGAGAAGACCGAGCCATGGGCCTCGCCTGCTCGGGCCGACCCAGCTTAACGGCGTCGTTTTTTTTTTTTATTTATTTTGAAAGCAAATTGAAAAGATCCTAACACAAAAGATTTTGCGGAATATATCAAATGGCATCCCAAAATTATGTAAAAATTCTCAAAAATACCTTGCAGCAAGCTGGATTTTGTAAAAATACTAAGTTGATTCTGCACCCTTGTACCACTACATTTCTAATAGTTCAATTGCTTAGGTTCCATTATTTCATGTGCATATACAAAATAAGTTAACATCATTCTTTTTAAAATAAAATGCATGAAAACAGTTTGTGCCTGATGTACTGTTATTTTCATTTGTATGTTTGGATTGTGCTCGAGTAGGAGGCCAAGGTGTTGTAGACCCGTCCGACGTCGCTAGTTGTTCCTACCTGTCGTCCGACCAAGGCAAGTCCCCCTTTGATCATATTGATAAGCCATTTTCGGTAATTTAGAAAATATTTACTAGACTTGAAAATATGCATGCTAGTTTAAAAGATAAATGCCGTATTTGCTAGAATTAGTTATTATGCCAAATAGAAAAGGTAAGAAATATGGTAGGTTAAACCTAAGGTTAAAATATGAATTACTCTTATTTAAACACCTTGTTGTGGTAGGATAAATGCTTAAAAATTATTTATGCGGAAAGATTCAATCATTTGTGTGAAATGAGAATATTGCTGAGAAATGTTTGGGAAAGGATGATTTAAAGATAGCGCGTCAAGGGTGATGCTTAATAGGAAATGATTTTCCTCTTACCCTAAAAATCTTTCCGACTAGGGAGATATTTTGTCAGTTGGTGCAGTATAGCACCGGTTTGAATATTGGGCTAAAACATAAACTCTCCCTAGTCTAAGGACTGCTCATCCTATGATCCTATGAACTGAGCCATTACAGTACGACCTCGAGCCTCGGTATGGGACGGGCCCGATCGTTGGCCCTCGTGGTTGATGGTCTTGTGGCGAAACACCGTCTGGGTGCGTAGCCTCTCGAGGGTAAGGCGTATCCACTCTGCAGAGTTAAAACTGTCATGATAGCCGTGCTCGTGGTTATGAGCGTGCGAAGGGACTGATTATATGGTAGATTCTTCATTTAAAAACCAATTTAGAAAAAGGGTTTTTGAACAAAGGATTTGAGATGAGTAAGGGATTTGAGAAGGATTTCGTTTGAGCTGGGGGCCACCGGCGATATTCCGAAATGGGTAACGGCCTATCGGAAAGTGTCGCGCGGAATGGACCTAGCCGTTTTTGAGAAAAGAAAAGAAGAAAGGATTTTGTTCTCGCTATGGCACTGAGGCCAAGTGGCGAGAACCGTTTGAGAAGAGCCCAAAGAAAATGATTGAGATTTATTGTTTCTAAATTGCTTTGCCAAAACTAGGCTAATAACCGCAATTTTCGCAAAATATCCTAAGCTCTCCTTGCACTAAATCCCATCCGCATATATTCCCGACTTGCGGAGTACCTTTGTACTCACCCCTGTTTTCCCCTTCCCCTCTTTCCAAAATTTCAACAGCCGCAGAGCTCCCCTGCGACTCTGGTTTCGAGGAGGACTCGAACTACGAGGAGGAGGAGGACTACGAAGACGAAGAGTAGGGTTGCGTGCTACCTACCGCCATTGCCTGTGGAATAGCCTACTAGCTAGAATAAAGTTGCGCTATGTTAGGTACCTGTGTGACTGTCTGTGTAACTCTGTATCTCGGCCTGCGTGCCGTGCTTGATGTATTAAATTGTGACTCCTTTTGGGACCCGTGGTCCCCTATGTTGTAATAATGTAATTCGAAGGCAATGTATCAGTTCTGTTTATGTGTGTACTAGCCATGACCTTCTGGGACTAGTACTATATAACACATTAGGATTCGGTCATTTAGACCGGGTTTGACAGTCAGGCAATAGAGAAACATGTCCGAAGAAGTTGTTCCGTGTGTTCCTCTGTTCTTCATCTTTTTCTTCTTCTTCTATGCTCCGTTCTTGCTATTTTTGTCGAAGAGTGTGCACATTAAGTGTCTAATTCCAACATGCTAGACCTGGAAATTTCTTAGTGGCAAGATTACACTCAAGTACTATTACCGGAGTGGATTTTGCGACAAATAAAAAGACCGTACATGTAGTGATTTTTAGCCTTAATTTTAGATATTTCAAAATTTTGAAGACACTGCAATACAACGATGTTCTAGGGCTATCCCAATAATATTGACGAAATGGCATAAAGAGTCAAATATATCTTTGAGGAAATATTGAAGATGAATAAATCAAAAGGAATAGAGGTCAATACTAGTGAAAACTCGAATCTGGCACACTTGAATGAACAATCTGTTCATCAGATGCAACTTTTGATCCGGCGAGTAAACAAGCTTATGGGGCAGCTATAGTGTTGTTGGATAAGTATCGAATCGATGCAATACGTGTGATTAACTTGGTTATTCTCGAGACTATTGAAGTTGTGGAAGCAACAACTTTCAAAGAAGCTTGCTAGCTTCAAATGTGGCTTTTGATCCGGCGAGTAAACAAGCTTATGGGTAGTTATGGTATTGCTGGATAAGTATCGAATCAATGCAATACGTGTGATTAACTTGGTTATTCTCGAGATTATTGAAGTCGGGGAAGCAGCGACTTTCAAATAAGCTTTCAAGCTAGCAAGCAATTTCACTTGGAAAATCAAATCACTGGTTTCTACTCGGATTGCCAAAACGTTGGTGCAAATGTTGTCTCCTTTATCCCTGCTGAGCCAGAGAAAATTCAGAAGGAAATAACCCTGGCGCCATGAGAGTTCGGGGAGAAGAGTAAGGGGCTGTTTGGTTGGTGACTAAGGTTGCCAAAACTTGACACGCCTTATGTTAGTCAGGTTTGATCAAGTTAGGCATGTGTTTGGTTCATAGCCACATTTGTAGCAAGATTTCTTCTTTTTTACATGGGTCCTATGTGTAAGTGAGACATAAAAGTGTGGCAAGATTCTCTTAGCCTTGCTAAAGTGTGGCCAAGATTTTTACCTTAGGTAAGTTAGTTTTGGCTAGTTGTGGCAATGTTAGTACTCAAACCAAACAGGCCCTAATTACCAATTTATCCCCCACACACAGCAACAATTGCACGCTACACCCCTAGACTGACCACCGAGCACCGACGTTGCCGTGGAGACGCGAACCCCGAGCGCAGCGCCACGCCTCCCCCGTTCCACCCGCAACCGCAACTTCCCGATCCACCCCCGCGCCGCCCCGCCGAGCTGATCCCGGTTCGACCCGCCTCTCGGTAATCGCGCCCCCAAGATTGTTCTCTGGATTGATTCCAGGGCTAGGTTTAGGCCGGGATCGGCGTCTGTGCCGGAGCAGTAGCTCAGGAATCCCTTGTGAGATTTTGCTTGTCAGGAGTTGTTGGGTCGGCGGATGGTGGCGAACCAGGAGGCGGCGACGACAGAACCAGCGCCGGCGGCGGCGGCGACGGCGGAGGCGGTGGATCCGATGCGGCTGGCGTCACGGTGGCGGTCCCCGTCGGAGTGGAAGGACGCGGCGGACGAGCTGGAGGCGGAGCCCGAGCCGTCCGAGCTCAACACCATCAACAGCTCGGGCCTCTTCGCCGTCGTCTCCACCGACAAGATGTCCGTCAGGTACCTGGGCACCAACCACCACGGCCACGACGTCGGGGTCGTGCAGGCCAACCAGCCCGCCCCCACGCGCCGCACCGTCTACTACTTTGAGATGGTCGTCAGGAACGCCGGGCGCAAGGGTCAGATCTCCATCGGGTGGACCACCGAGAGCTTCAAAATGCGCCGGCAACCTGGGTGAGCGCCCCCCGCGTTCCTCCTGCCTTGCTACTGTTTGGTCCCAATAGACTAAATTTAGTGTTTTGTTGGCAATTAATAGTGAAAGACTTGGATGTATAACCTCATTTTTTCAGACAATGCCATATTTTGTGGTAGATGGTAGTGTGGGATAATTGCAAAGCCTGTCTAAGATGATTTATGTAGATCTGAAATTACTCGATCCCAAAGCTAAAAATACAGGTAGTTCATGTGTTGTATTCAACTATTCGTTGATCTTTAATGCTAAAGAGAGCATAGCCTTTCAATTTGTGTGGGTGTACCAAAATTCCTAATTGTGGGTAGGGTTTCATGGCAATCTCTAAGAGTTAATGTTGCTCACTATGACCTTAACTTTTCTATAACATGCAACTACTTTTTAGCAAATACACTTGTTTTTGCGTGTTCATTTGAGCTGAGTTGCAAAGTATTTTAATTCTTTCTAGTCAACAAAAATATACTGTCAATTACCATGTCTGTTCTTTGTTCATTCCAGCTGGGAGTCCAATAGTTTGGGATACCATGGTGATGATGGCCACCTTTACCGGGGTCCTGGTAAAGGTGAACCTTTTGGACCCAAATTTACATCTGGTGACACAATTGGTGCTGGCATCAACTATTCGTCACAAGAATTTTTCTTCACGTAAGTTTGATAACTGTGGACAAATTTGACAATGTCTGCTTGTTTGATTGCCTATTCATTGATGTTCTATGAGATGATGTATTTTCTATAGAACTCTCTGAGTTGTGCCTTCATTTTTTTGACTTGTGAGATGAACTTTACATAACATGAGTAACTATATTTTGTTGGTATGTCCATTGTAAACCTTCTTAATTTGGAAAAAAACTGCGCCGCAGCTGTATGATGTTGTATTTTGAATTTGGAAAAAACATGATATTTTTGGAATTGCATCTTCCATCACAATCTTCTAGTATTGACATACCATTCGGAGCATGCTTAGCTTGAAGTGTACCATATGTCTGTCGTGTTCTATCCATCAGGCCCTTCACCTGGTTTACTAAATTTTCAGATATTATGCTCCAGTGTAATCTAATTACATGTATCGTCGTGCAGGAAAAATGGATCTCTGGTTGGAGCCGTTCCAAAAGAAATTAAACTCCCACAGTTTCCTACCATTGCAGTTCACAGCCAGGATGAAGAGTAAGTTGTTTTTTTTGAAAGTGAAATACTTTTAGTGAAAATAGCAATAGCAATGCTAAATAGAAACTGCATTTCATCCCAGGTTTTGCGACCTGAGTTGCAGAAATAGGGGTTTAAGTTCAACTATTTTCTAACATATCATTTACTGCCATTTTTATTGAAATATCTATGGCAAAGCACATTTTACCCATTTATTTTTTGATTTTTTTATTCACAAGATCAACAAATTGAAGACACTTCCCCTTTTACTAGAACACATCAAGTTCCAAATTCTATACTTCAACAGTAACACCAGTTGACTATATGTTCATTACTTAAGACATAACTTATATTTAATTAGTAATTAATCAATTTTCAGATTTGTAGGTTCATCTTATATTAGGTATGTCTATTGAACCTGCCTTCATGTGTATCAACCACCTACGTCAAGCTTTTATACGATGTTGGGAATTGCATGTACTGTGTGCATTAACTTGATTTCAGTAGGGTCTGATTATTTGAATTTTTGAAATCAGGGTAACAGTAAACTTTGGAAAAGAACAGTTCTGTTTTGATGTTAAGGTGAGACAATATATTTCAGCCACGTTCAAAATTTGAAATTATACTAGTTTTCTTCTATCATTTGAAATTATTTTTTCTTGGCATTGACTTTATTTTAACGATAATATGCTGCTTGTGTGAATTTCATTTTACTCTCTTATGAATTATCCATCACAATTTACTAAATTTTGCCTCATTGCATCATTAGTGCAAATCCTTATATGTACTAACTGAAGGATTCTTAATTATATCCACCCTTGGGCATTATTAATCACCAAGGGTGCCAGAGAAAACATACTCTTAATTAAATGCAATTCCTACTCTTCTGATAAACACATGGTGTTAACTGGTTAGTTTATGATGTCAATGTGGATATAGTGCTAATGTAGTTGACATATGCCATACTATAAACAGTGAGTTCTGCTATTAACCTAGTCTACACCGTACTGATTGATGCTATTCGTTTGTATTTGGCAGGGTTATATTCTTGAGGAGAAAATGAAGCAACAATCTGCGAGTGACAAATTGTACTTGCAACCAGACATCAGTCATTGGTATGTTTCTGTATGCTAAATTATAATATATCATGTTTTTATTTTGTCACGTACTCACGTGATGATTCTCTATCCTGTTGGCATTTAAATATTTCATTTACTCCCATAAATTAAAGTCCAAACAGACATGATTAGAGAATTTCTGTTCGAACTTATGATGTTGCCTCTGTTTGGGTTTTGTTTGTCTCAGATATATCATTTTTGAGTTCTGCTTTGTTGCGATGTTGGCTCTGTTTGGGTTTTGTTTGTCTCAGATATATCATTTGTGTGTTCTGCTTTGTTGCTTACTTGCTTACCATCTTCATTTCCATCCAACCTTATTTCGAGGCACTGCATTTTTCCTTCATTTCTTGATATTTAAACTCTTTTTAGGTTGATGACACACTTATGTGTATGTACCATGCACTTGTCACAGGATTGTTCGTTCATATCTCCTACATTATGGCTACCAAGATACACTAAATTCTTTTAATACGACAAGTCCAACTGATCCTCTAGCCAATCACCAAAATGGTTTTGGGGATCCTCCAGAAATGTATGGTCTCAGCCACAGAAAATTGTTACGTCAGGTGAGCTGAATTGCTTTGGTAGTTTATTTATCCATTTCCTGTTCGTTTGGTGAGAAGCTATAGGGTATCAGTTGGTATTACTACGTAAAAGATAATCACGATATACATGTTCACTCATGCCAGGCCTTTAATATATTACCTAAATATCTAAACATCAATTACTATTCAGGTGAATGTAGCCTTTGTGCGCACTGTTCACCCTATTGTGGCATTTGCCACAATGTCTAAATATCTAAAGTATGCAATGTTCACCTTATTGTGGCATTTGCCATTACCCTTTGGGTGCCGATTACATGGTCCAAGCCGGTGGCCTCGTAGAACGCCTTTCAGGTCCTGCACATCAAGCTATTTCGGACTGCGAAGGCCCTTTCAATCTGGGCAAAGTCCAAAATTGGCAACATTAGGCGGCTGCTTGAGGTGGTCAATGAGATGATTCAACTCTTGGACCAAGCTCAGGAGCTCCACGGTCTCTCCTCTCAAGAGCTAGAGCTAAGTCATCTTCTAAAGGACTTGAGCTAAGGCCCTGTTCTTTTGAGCTGATCTGAAAAGCTTAATGGCTTAACGGTTGAAATGACTGAACTTCTAGAGCTTCTCGAGATAGTCTCAAGATTCGGATACATTTCGTTTGACTTGTTTTTTAAAGCGTTAGGGCCCACTTTCAAAACAGCGAAAAAACGGACTCAAAAAACTCAAGCATATGTGTTTTCAAAACGTAGATAAGTCGTTAAGCTGTTAAGCCGTTAAGCTGAAAAGAACTGGGCCTAAGTCTTCTTCTAAAGGACAGGTGTTTGGGACTAAGCCCCCCCCCCTCCCCCCGAAAAAGCCCATATCTGGCAAAGGGCTCACATCCAATGGATTTAAGAAGATGATGCCAACTCCAAATTTTTTAATCTTCGGGCCAGCTTGAGGCACCACAAGAATTTCATCCATTCCTTCGAGACATCTTCCGACTTGGTAACTTCTCACCATGACAAAGAGGCAGGGTGCAGCCACTTCTTCGAGGAGCATTTGGGCACATCCTTTAACCAGGCCTTCTCCCTTTCATGGGATCAATTGGGTTATGCTCAATTTGACCTCTTCGACCTAGAGCTCCCGTTCAAAGATGATGAAATAAAGTAGGTTGTGTTCTCCTTGCCCACGAGCAAAGCACCTGGACTTCATGGTTTCACTGGTCTCTTCTACCAAACCTGCTGGGACACAATAAAGGAGGACATCTTGAGAGCCTTTCGACTCCTTTTATGACCATGATGGTACTTCTTTCAACCTTCTCCAGATAAGGTTAATTGCAAGAGAATGTCATATTATAGACCTGTCAGCCTCATTCACAATTTTAGCACTCCAGTCACCAAGCTCCTTGCTAATAGGCTGGCACCATACCTTTACCTCCTCCCTAGTATAAAGCGCGTTCATCAAGAGACGGTGCATCCAGGACAATTACCTCTATGCATAGAATGTTCTCCATGACCTCCACAAGCGCAATATTCATGCACTTCTCAAGCTTGACTTTGCCAAGGCATTCAATTCCGTGCACTGGGGCTATTTGCTTGAGCTCTTGGAGCGACTAGGTTTTGGTCAAAGGTGGAGAAACTAGATCTCCATTTTCTTGGGATCGGTCTCCTCCATCCTTAATGTGGTCCCCAGCCCAAAGTCTGGCTTGCTAGAGGGGTGACGCAAGGCGTCCCTATGTCTCCCATGCTCTCCCCGGTTCACCAGAGCCCTCACTTTGTGCACCTTCCTGTATGTTGACGTTACTGTCATCTTCATTAACACCGTTAGGGAGGATCTTACTACCATTCTCCCATTTTGGAGGCGTTTGGTTCGGCCTCTGAGCTGCAAACAAACTTCAACAAATGTGAGGTAGACCTTGACTCAGTCCTTGAAGCCTTTCTGAGTCTTAGGGACATCTTCCCTTGCAAATACCTGGGGCTGCCCCTTCATGTAAAAAAGCTACGTCAACCATAGAAGCAATTTTTCATAGGTTTGGGTTCATGCCCGGAAGGTCGACCATAGAAGCAATTTTTCTTTTAAGACAAGTTATGGAGCGGTATAGGGAGCAGAAGAAGGACCTACACTTGGTTTTCATAGACTTGGAGAAGGCTTATGATAAGATTCCAAGGAATGTTATGTGGTGGGCTTTGGAAAAGCATAAAGTCCCAACAAAGTATGTTGCCCTCATCAAGGACATGTACAACAATGTTGTGACTAGTGTTCGAACAACTGATGGTGACACAGATGACTTTCCGATTAAAATAGGACTACATCAAGGTTCAGCTTTGAGCCCTTATCTCTTTGCCTTGGTGATGGATGAGGTCACAAGGGATATTCAAGGAGATATCCCATGGTGTATGCTTTTTGCCGACGATGTAGTACTAGTGGATGAAAACCGAGCGGGAGTGAATAGAAAACTGGAGTCGTGGCGGCAGACTCTAGAGTCGAAAGGTTTTAGACTTAGCAGGACTAAAACCGAATATATGAGATGTGACTTCGGTACCACTAGACATGAGGAGGGAGATGTGAGTTTGGAAGGTCAGGTGGTGCCCAAGAAGGATACCTTCCGTTACTTGGGATCGATGCTACAGAGAGATGGGGATGTTGACGAGGATGTTAGCCATAGAATTAAAGCGGGTTGGATGAAATGGCGTCAAGCGTCTGGTGTTTTATGTGACAAGAGGGTACCACAGAAGCTAAAAGGCAAGTTCTATAGGACAGCTATTAGACCTGCGATGCTGTATGGTGTAGAATGTTGGCCTACTAAAAGACGACATGTTCAACAATTAAGTGTCGCAGAGATGCGTATGTTGCGTTGGATTTGTGGTCACACAAGGATGGATCGAGTTCGAAACGATGAGATACGTGATCGGCTAGGGGTAGCTCCAATTGAAGAAAAGCTTGTACAACACCGGCTGAGATTGTTTGGACATGTACAACGGAGACCTCCAGGGGCACCAGTGCATAGCGGCATCATAAGACGTGACAATAATGTGAAGAGAGGTAGGGGGCGGCCAAACTTGACCTGGGAGGAGGCAGTCAAGAGGGACCTAAAAGGTTGGAATATAACGAGAGTTCGCCTTGGATAGAAGTGCTTGGAAAGCAGCTATCCACGTGCCCGAACCTTGATTAGGCTGTCATGTTTTCTCTTCTATCTTTTTAGGCCTGTTCTTCTTTTTCTTATCTTTCTCCCTTTGTTGGTGGCTCGTTTTGGGTTTCAACTCTAGCCTACCCCAACTTGCTTGGGAATTACAGGCTTGGTTGTTGTTGTTGTTGTTGTTGACCGCACTTTCATCCTCTCATTGGCAAAGTTTGCGCAAGGGTTCCCTCCTAGAAAGGATCCCTACTATTTAAAGCTGTCAGGCTCACTCTAGTCAAATCGGTCCTTTTTGTGATTCCAACCTACTTCATCATGGTGTTTCTCCTTCCTAAGTGGGTCATAAAAAAATTGACAGCATCAGAAGAAGATCCTTCTTTTGGAAGGGCATGGATGAGGCCCCTGACGGTCACTCTCTAGTTAAATGGGACCATGTCTGTTGATCCAAGCGCCTTGGAGGCTTAGGTGCTCCCAATCTTCAGAAATTCGGTTGAGCTTTGTGTCTTCGTGACTTTGGCACGAATGGAAATCCACGGGAAAACCTTGGAATGGCACGGCGACGCCATGCAGTGATGAAGCGCTCTTTCGAGCTGCCACGAGGATCACTTTTGGCAATGTTACCAAGACGGACTTCTAGCATGACCGTTGGCTCTAGGGCTTAGTACCTTGTCACCTAGCTCCAAACTTCTACAAGATTGCCAGGAGCAAGAATAGATCCATCGCAAAACAATTGAAAAACAACCAATGAAACAACTCCATGAAGCACCTTAGCACCCTGACTCAATTTCAAGTGTACATCCGTCTTTGGCGTCTTATCCACCCAGTTGTACTAGATCTAGTCACAGATGACGACATCACGCAGACTAACGTCTTCAAGTGTCTACTCCTTGTCGGCCTATCATGCTCAGTTTTTTGGTAGTACGCCTCATCTTGCGTCAAGCATTTGGAAAGCAAACACCGGAAACAAATGCATGTTCTTTGCCTAGTCCCTATGCCATGGCAGAATCCAAACAGCAGATAGCTTGGCCAAGAAAGGATGGCCACATCAAATGACCTGCCCCCTCTGCGTCATAGGGGCAGAGACGGTTGAGCACCTCTGCGCCCACTACCCCTTCTCGACAGCAGTCTGGACGGAAAGCCTTCGTCTAGCAAACTTCCAAATCACTCTATGCTTTGCCCCCGCAAGCTTTTTGGTTTGGTGGGAGCAGGTGATTGCAGGCTGGCCAAATAACGCTAAAAGGAGCTTAACGGCCACATAATCTATACAGTCCGGAACATTTGGCTAGAAAGGAACCGCCGGCTCTTCAGGCAAGAAACTCTTACGCCTTAGTATGCCACGTGTAAAGTTGCGGATGACATTGTTCTCTGGGGGCAAGTTGCCATCTTTGTAGCTAACGAGTAGTTCTACCCTCTAACTACTACCCTCCCCCCTCTCTTTCTCCCTTCCTTTCTCCTTTTCAGCTCTTGTACAATGTACAATTCTTTTCGCCTTTAATGAAATGGCAGTGCTCTTGCCCTTCGCTCAAAAAAAAAAAAAGAACTTTAATACCATAATTATGTTTATAAAATTGTTCATTTTTACACTTCATTGAATTTTTTACATGGTCTGGTTGCAAACTCCATGTGCACTGACATTTAGTTGAAAGAAAACAATGATGGTTCATGGGTCGGTGTCACTGTCACCGCTATCAGCTGTTGTTTAAATTGCCTTGGAGGCTTGATGTTGTCCAAACTTATATTCTTGTTGTACGATGCCATTTAGTTGGAGTAATTATTATGTTTAGCTACATCCGTCCACTGTTGTTACAGATGTCACACATTGAAAAGAAATATCCCTTTTGTTTTTTCTTCTATCATGGTTTCTGTCTTCAGAAAACAGTTTGTTTGATTTCATGAAGCTTATTATGAGCGGGGATATTGATTCTGCATCCAAAAGACTTGGAGAGTGGTATCCGCAGGTTATAAAGGTATGCATCGTGTTATCTTGTAGTTGATTTAATTGATATCCTTCATGTCATGACCAGAGACTGATTATATCTGCGCCCTAAATTTTATATTGTGGACTTGCATGTGCAATCGCTATAGCATTGTTAGTTGCCATATTCTGTTTCACAAAAAAAGTTAATTACATTTCTTTTTCCTCAATTTTGCAGGATGAAACATCAGTTATTTGCTTCTTGCTCCATTATCAAAGATTCATTGAATACATCAGGGTAATTATCTAAATTCAATTGCTGAGTTGCTTTGTTCCACTGTTTGTTGGCTATTATTTGGTATTGTAGCTTCACTACAGTATTTTCTATTATTGCTATACACTTTCTCCTTATGGTCCTCCCGTACTGTTTTAAAAATAAAAAATATAGAAATAGAAATGCTATCAAGAATAAGCTTGTGCATTAATAATTTTTTCGTCTCTGATGGCGCTGGGCATTTGGACAATGTTGCATTACATCTTGTTTCATATTTACATCCTCTTATCCATTAGGCTGAACAACTGGAGGATGCTGTAAAATATGCGCGTGCTAACCTGGCCAACTTCTTGGCGCACAAAGCTTTTGAGGGGTTGCTGAAGGTAATGCTAGATGGATCATTCTTCCTTTTCTATATTACTCCTTACTCTAGCAAAGTGCCTTTAGTTCTATTGTCTTCACATCTTGGTAGATTTGCTACTTCAATAGGTATGCCATGAGCTAAACAGTGACTAATGTGCTGTCTTCAGGAGAGTGTGGCCCTGCTTGCATATGAGAAACCTGCAGAATCATGCATTGGATATCTGCTGGACTCTCCACAGCGTGAATTCGTAGCAGATGCAGTGAATGCCGCTGTCTTGTCGACGAACCCTAACATGAAGGACCCCGAGAGTTGCCTTTACTCATGTCTCGAAAAGTTACTTAGGCAGCTCACAGTATGCAGCTTTGAGCGACGCACATTCAACAACGATCAAGGGGAAGCATTCCTACTCCACAAAGAAGTGCATGCTTATGAAAGATCCAGGCGCTCATAGTGAACCCAGAGAGGAAATCCCCTTCAGCTCTCTTGGAGGAAATCTCCAACTCACAGTGGGCCATGGCAGGAGCACATGCATCTCCAGCCCTCCACTGGGCAAAAGGCGAATGCCGATTGTACTACTGTAGCCGAGACATCTGGCAGGTGCTCCTTGCCTGTAATCAAAAAACTTTCACATCTGGCCTTGCATAAACTTGGTTGGCTATGTTGGATAAACTCTTCTATAGGACGTGTAAATGATATCGGAATGCTCTGATCATTGCCCTCCCAGCAATTCTTTTAACAAAAGTCCTCGCAGTTTGAAGAATTACCTAATGTTCAGCGAACATTGTGGTCAAGGCTAATTGGCTAAATCATCTGGAAAGTCCACCTTATTTAACTCAGAAGCGCAAGTTCACCCGAAAACAAACATATGAAACAGAAGAGCACAATTTCAGCTCTGGAAAGGAAGGGGCACCATTTTAAATTTTAAATGGTCTCTCTCTTTTAGCCCAAAAGTGCAAATTCGCCACACAGACAGACAGACAGACAGAGAGAGAGAGAGAGAGAGAGAGAGAGAGAGAGAGAGAGAGAGAGAGAGAGAGAGAGAGAGAGGAGCACAGTTCCAGCACTGGGCGTCGACGTGTGGCACTGGTGGTGGCGCGTCTCCAACAAAAAAACATCTTGTGCAATGGGTGGAATATTCATCGCGTCGGGGATGTAGCTCAAATGGTAGAGCGCTCGCTTTGCATGCGAGAGGCACGGGGTTCGATCCCCCGCATCTCCACTTATTGCAGTTTTTTTTTATTTCCGTAACCTATTTACGATGTTTTAATGCAGGTTTTTTATTTTTGAAAAAAATTCTATTTTCTACTTGCGAAAGTTCATTTCCTATTTATGATGTGTCAAGGATTGCAGTTTTTTATTTCCATAGGTATTTGTGATGTTTCAATGCAATTTTTTTATGAAGAACCTCATCCTCTACTTGCCAAAGTATATTATATTGGAAAAATCTACTTTACTCCTCTACTATTGCCTCGGTTTGGTTTTCCTCCTCTACTTCAAAAACCGAATTACCTCCTCTACTTTTCATAGTGCAAATTACCTCCTCTACTTTTTATACGGATAAATTACCTCCTCACGCTGGTTTGAGTGATTTGGCACCTAATCAACTGGTTTTGACTAATTAAATTTTAAAAATGATAGAAAACTCAGAAAAATAAATAAAAACATTTTAAGTATATAAAATATGTAAAATCCAAAAGAGAAATAAAAATATGATATTTGTGTACAAACCTATATTCTATTTTTAGTTTTCTAGAATTTATTTTTCAACAAAAAAGAGTTTTGTTGATGTGACATCATAATCTTGAAAAATAAATTATAGAAAGTTATAGAAAACTCAGAGAAAGCAGAATAAAAGTATGAAAAATCTAAATATTTAATAAAGTGGTGCTTGCATATAAACATACATGCTAAAATTATATACATGTTTGAGATTTTTTATTAAAATACCTCCAATCATAAATATGAATTTTGGCTTATAGGTTTTACAAGAATATCATATTTTTTAATGCATGTTTGGATTTTACATTTTTATAGGTTTAAAATATTCTAATTTTATTTTTCGAGTTTCCTATAATTTTTAGAATTTAATTAGTCAAAACACCCAAAACCGGAGTGGTTTTAAGTGAGGGAGGTAATTTGCACGGTATGGAAAGTAGAGGAGGTAATTTACCCTTTTTGAAGTAGAGGAGGAAAATCAAACCGAGGCAATAGCAGAGGGAGGTAAAGTAGACTTTTTCCTATTATATTTACAATGTGTCGGTGATTGGGCAGGATGACCCAGCCCCATTTGGCTCATGGGCCGCTAGCAAGCCAAACCTGACTCTCTTGTTAGCATGGGGCGTCTTTTGGTTGGGGAGTAGACGCTTGGCACCGTTGGTGGGACTCGGCTGCTACACCACATCTTTGACTAGGGATACAGCGGTAGACAAGACAGGACATCCCTGACAAAAGGATGGCCACTGACAAGTTGTGCCATACAAAAGAAGGATGTCTCTCTTCTTCCAACAACCATTTAAGAGGGACTCCTTGCACAAGACATAAATATATTGTTCAGCCCTATATTCTCTAAATTTCAATATTTATATCTGATCTCCAAAACACTGTTCAGCCCTATATTTCTATCCATAGTCTTTATACTCAAAATCTATACAGATCATCCTGTATAGATTTTGAGTATAAAGACTATGGATAGAAATATAGGGCTGAACAGTGTTTTGGAGATCAGATATAAATATTGAAATTTAGAGAATGAGATGCTCTAACGGCAGGAGACACAACGACAGCGTCACGTCCGGCTCGGTGAAGCACGAATGGAACAAGTTGGGCCGTGAAGGCCCAGTTTCAGAATGCCACCAAACCCATTTGCCACAGTGCTCCGGCCTCTGGGGTTTTATGTAGGTTTTCTTCGGCCTCATTTCTTTTTGCCCTCTTCGATTCCCTCCACGCCTCCACCTCCACGCCTCCGCTCCGGCCGCCGCCGAGACGCCAGCCCTCCGCGTCCACCGACTCGCCGGAGCTCCGTCGGGACAGGTCTGAGGAGAGATGTGGTACCTGTGCGTCTTCTACCACAGGCTCCTCGACTACCGGCGGCCGGAGGTGGAGTCCCTCGCCGAGCTCTTCGGCGGCCCCGGCGCCGGGGACGCCGTCGAGTGGCGCATGCCGGAGAACCACCACGTTGACTCCCCCTTCCACCTCGTGCGCCTCCCCGGCGACGAGCGCCTCGCCACCCAGATCGCCAACCGCAGTGAGCCGCCCGCCCCCCTCCCCCGCCAAGATACGACTCGCTGTTCGGTTTCTTCGCTCATGGCTCGCGCCGCATGCGTAGGCTTGCTCGTGAAGGGGATCTACGAGCTCTGGGGGCAAGGCACCACCTACGAAGAGCTGGAGAAAGCGGTCAGGGAGTACCCCGACGAGAGGAAGCTTCCGTACCTGACGCCGGGGAGCACCTTCAAGATCGTCGTCGACGGCTTCGGCAAGGTCATCAGCTCCCAAGAACAGAACGAGATCATGAAGGGCCTCACTTACATTCCATTCAAGGTTCTTTATGAGCTTGCACTTTTAGTCCTGTGGAATTTGTTGGTGCCGAATGCTTTTCTGCTTGTGTAACCAATGCTGTTTCTCTTCTTTGCAGGGCCGTGTTAATTTGAAGAAGCCCGATCACAAGTTCTTTGTCATGGAGACTGATGATTATGGGTCGAATAATGGCCTCCCGCCGGTTGTTCAGAGGACGGTATTCTTTGGCCGTGAGGTTGGAGCAGCAGATAGGCATCTCTTGCCGACATATCAGCTGAAGAGCAGGAAGTACATCGGTCCGACTGCAATGGATGCTGAAATGGCTTTCCTCATGGCCAATCAGGGGCTGGCGTGTCCTGGAAAGCTTGTATATGATCCCTTTGTTGGGACAGGGAGTATTTTGGTTGCAGCTGCACATTTTGGAGCCATGACAATGGTCCGTGCATGTAGTGTGTAAATAAATATGTTTATTATCCTTTTGTTTGTCTGTATAGCTCGCTTATAAAGTTTCTTCAGGGTGCAGATATTGATATAAGGGTTGTGCGGGATGGCCGTGGCCCTGATTGCAATATTTGGAGCAACTTTGAGCAGGTAATTTGGCAGAGTTAACCTCATTTTTAACTTCGAGCATTCTTGTATGATGTGTTGTCAGTAAAATGCCATGCTAGCCATCTACAATTCATTTGTACTTAGTTTCTTGACTTAGTAACATCTTGTCTACTGTTTGAGTTAGAACTGCAATGCTCATGTTGATTAACCATTCACATGTTAGTTTCATACCTATTTTTTTATGCAGAGTACTGACCTTAATGTTTTCTTCAGTACAAGTTGCCAGAGCCGTTGTGTGTGCTAAGAGCAGACAACAATCTCCCACCATGGCGTCCAGGATTGAAGGAGGTGATCACTCTACAATTTGTGCTATTATGTAATGTTTCCTTTAATGAAAGTTACAATTTTCAGTACAGTAGTGACAGATGACAGAACCAAAAATAAGTGTATGCAACTAGGTTCCTTTTGCAGAGAGTATATTAATTGCTCTCGAGTGCCCTACATTGTTACATACTTGCTCAAATAGACGGGTGGCCTTTGTTTGGTTAGGACATCTTCAAGACATCGAAATAAGTACATCTTGAAATATTGTTTTTTGCAATCTAGTTGAAATGATTGATAACTATTTGCTTGATAATCTCATAGCTTTGTCTTGATGCCTTGGCTTTTTTTACTGCCTACCAAAACAAGTGAATGACTGGGTTTTGTATCATAGCCTGTAAGTGCCTGAGCCTTTTTCAATTCTTAGCTGTTGGTAGTATTTGGAAATTTTCTGTATGTGCACTTATAAGTTATTCTTCGGAGCCACCTTTTTACTTGTGACATCCTCATATTCACAAGGAATGATGAACTATTGCTGCCTGTGATCAATCAGATATTTGATGCTATCATCTGTGATCCCCCATATGGAGTACATCAAAATAAGTACATCATGAAATATTTTGTTTTTTGCAATCTAGCTGATGAAATGATTGATGATGACTATTTGCTTGATGCTTTAACATTTTTAAGGCCTGCCAAAACAAGTGAATGACTGGATTTTGTATCATAGCCTATAAGTGCCTGAGCCTTTTTCAATTATTAGCTGTTGTTAGTATTTGGAAATTTTCTGCATGTGCACTCGTAAGTTATTCTTCGAAGCCACCATTTTACTTGCGCCATCCTCATATTCACAAGGAATGATGAACTATTGCTGCCTGTGATCAATCAGATATTTGATGCTATCATCTGTGATCCCCCATATGGAGTACGGGCTGGTGGTCGCAAGTCCGGTGGCCGCAAGCTTCTGAAAGGCACCATCAGTCCTTACACAGTTCCAGAGGAGAAGAGGAGCAACCACATCCCATCAACTGCACCATACAGCCTCGCCGAATGTGTTCATGATCTCCTCTACCTCGCTGCAAGAATGCTGGTTATGGGTGGCAGGCTGGTCTTCTTCTACCCGGTTGTCCGTGACGACGATTTTGCAGACGCAGCCAAGTTCCCCGAGCACCCTTGCTTCAAGCTGATTGCCTCCTGTGAGCAGATCCTGAGCCTGCGGTACAGCCGGGTTCTGCTGACCATGGTGAAGGTGGCACCCTACACGACGGAGATTGAGAGGACCGCTGAGGAGCGGCACCGAGAGTTCAGGGAGAACCACCAGAAATGGCTGGACGAGGGCAACCTCCACTCTGCCGTGTTCAGCCCGGCGGAGCAGGCGGCTGACGGCAAGCCCAAGTTTGACAGGGATTCCAAGCCCAAGTATAGAGGCAAATATGTCTAGAGGCAAATTGTACTCTCAACTCTGAAGAACAATGAACAACTCAGTTTTGTTGATGTATTGTATCCCCAAAACACATTAGAGCGCAAGCAGTGTTGTGCTAATTCCTTTTACAAACTAGCTAGATAATTATTTCCGAGATCTATACAATGCAAGTACTAATTCTGTTTTTTAATCAAAGGAACACGTTCGCAAGCAGTGTTGTGCTAATTCCTTTTACAAACTAGCTAGATAATTATTTCTGTGATCTGTACAATGCAAGTACTAATTCTGTTTTTTAATCAAAGTACTAATTCAGTTGGTGTACTGGGATTTCTACCTTCGGTTTTTACCTGCGGAAAAACTAGTTTTTTTAAATCTTGTCAGAAATACAGGACGTGTGCAAGTAAAGGTTTGTAAACTTTATCTATAAAAATATTACAAATGGACACATTACAAAAACATCATAAATCATAAACTTCTATAATATGTTGATTCAAAATAATATGATAGATTTGTACAGGAAACTTTAACATAACGAATTTTATTGAATTTTATAAACGAAGTTTGACAATCCGTGGTCAAAAGTTGTCAACTTTCTCATGCAAAGGGGAGTAATGTTCTGAGGTTTCCCTAATAAAATTCTCATTGATTTACGCGAGCCCGGCTTAGTTTTAGATGCATTATCATTTAGAAATTTCTCTTAATTTTTGTGTGAATTTTCCTAATAAAATTAACAAAATTCTCTTATCGATTCACGTTCACGAGAGCCGGCCTCCCTGTTTTTAATTTTTTGAATTTTCGATAATTCTCCTTGGTGCTTCCATGTTCGTTCCTACCAACGCCACCGTCACCGCAACGCTTAGCTGGATAGTAGCAAACGGTCATGTGTAACTCGAACTGGATGGTCAGGTCGCGGCAATGTGAATTTGCTAATTCTTCAGTGTTCAGATGTTTCTGCGCCAATCGTCACTGTCCACGCAAAAAAAATATTGCGGGCGTTTTTCCAGATAAATTGCGTCAGAGTTGCAGTCGTTTACACGAATTCATGAACCGCAGCGACGCGCAAAAAAGAAAATGAAAATGAAAACAGCAGCTACAACGCCGATTATATTTCAATCACGAAAAAAAAACATTTTTTTTTCTGATCGGGAGGCATGGAAACAAGAACCATCAGCGGCAAGTAGATTTGACCTCAACGAGATTTCAGTCCGCATCATGGTTGGATCGCCGGAACGGCGAGTCCACATCATCTGGCTCGTCCTTCCTCCCACGTCAAATCTTTTCCCTTTTCCCACCGTCCCAATAGCGAAAAAATCGAGCGTAACACAGAGCGAGATAACCAAAAAGACGCAAGATCGAAGAGCAGGAGGCTCAGATTTACAATGGGTAGTAAGTTTGTTCGTCAGCACAGAAGAAATCAGAGTGGTGCATGACTAAATACTTTGTATCATCATGGCCATTTCCTTCGCTTTCCAGCCCAAACAAAGATCGGCAGCAGCAGCAGCCGCCGCAGTGGTAAGATAACAACACAATAACCTGGTTTTTTTTAAAAAGAAAGCAGATCAAATCCACGAACCAACACCAAGGGAGAAAACTAAACAGATCAAATCAGCCAAAGCAACCACTGTACCAAAGCAACCACTGGAAAAGCAGAATAGAAGCGATGAGAGGGCGAACAGGAGCGAGGAGGACGCCATGATCAGACTCATGGCGGCGGCGGCGGCGGCGGCCACAGATGAGGAGAGAATGGAGCCCTTCCTCTATTTAACAGCAAGGCGCTGTCATCTAGGGTTTCTCCATGGCCCGATCGGCTGGGCTGCTCTGGGATGGGCCGGCCTGGATGGTCTAATATGGGCTGGGCCGAGCAGCTTTGATGGCCTTCCAGAAATAACATAGGCCGGAATAGACCGTGCCTAGCGAGTTTTATTTTTATATTTATTTTTAGGGGACGATTCTGGGACGGACGTCCGTTCGATCGGACGCCCACCCAAGGCTCAGCTCAGCTCCGCGCAAAGCGCACACGCACGCTCTGTTGCATGCCTCCCCGCATATGTATTAACCAAGCTTCAATGACCAGCACAGCTTCAATGCTTCCAGCCATGCAAGCATTTGTTCTCTCCCCATGTTGCATGCGATGATGTCATCACTGACGTCAGCGAAGATTTATTTCCTCGTTTTTCTTCAAACGGACATAACTTTCTACTGGGAGCTCCAATTGACAAACCATTTTCACCAACGTGTTCCTTATATTTTTACGAACAAAACAAGATCCATGTTGCTATATAAATTTTACTGAAACAATTTGGCTACGCTAATGAAACAATTAATTTGGTCTATTGAAACAATACATTACTCTGATGGAACAACTTAGAATTTGCTATGCTAGAATAATAGGCTAAAACCAATTGGAACAATATGTCTAGTCTGATGGAACAACTTGTATACGTATTGAAACAATGTATTTGATCTGCTGGAACAGTGAAAAGAAATGACTACTAGAACAACATGGTTTGTCTACTGAAACAATAATTTTTGCCTGCTGGAACAACAAGGTTTGCCTACTGTAATAATAAAAAGTTGCCTAATGGAACAATAAGATTTGTCCTACTGAAACAGTTGAATTTTGCCTACTGGAACAATAACTTTTACCTTCTGAAACAATAACTTTTGCCTTCTGAAACAAATAAAGGTTTTGTCTACTAGAACAATAAAATTTGCCTACTGAAACAATAAAGTTTGCCTACTAGAACAATAAAGTTTACTCTAATGGAACAGTTGAGCTTGCCTACAGGAACAATAACGTTTGCCTTCTGAAACAATAACGTTTGTCTTCTGGAACAAATAATGTTTTGACTACTGAAACAATAAAGTTTGCCCTACTGGAATAGTTGAGTTTTGCCTACTAAAACAATAACTTTTGCCTTCTGGAACAATAACTTTTGCCTTCTGAAACAAATAAGGTTTTGCCTACTGGAACAATAAAGTTTACCTACTGAAACAATAAAGTTTGCCTACTCGAACAATAAAATTTATCTGTTGAAACAATGAGTCTAGCCTTCCGGCACAATCTATTTTGACTGATGAAACAATGAGTTTAGCCTCCCGGAACAATGAGTCTTGCTTGCTGGAACAACTTGTATACCTGTTGGAACAATATATTTGATCTGCTAGAACAATAGGCTAAACCCAATTGGAACAATGTATTGGAACAACTTGCATATGTACTAAAACAATGTATTTGATCTGCTGGAACAATAAGTATAGCCTTTCGGAACAATCTATCTTGTCTGCTGGAACAATGAGTCTAACCTCCCGAAACAATGAGTCTTGCCTGCTGTAACAACTTGTATATCTATTGGAACAATGTATTTGATCTGCTGAAATAATAGGCTAAACCCAATTGGAACAATGTATTTGGTTTGATGTAACAATAATTTTTGTCTACTGGAACAACAAGATTTGCTTACTGGAACAATAATTTTTGCTTACCGGAAAACAATAAGGTTTGCCTATTGGAACAATAATTTTACCTACTGAAACAACAAGGTCTGCCTGCTGGAACAATAATTTTTTACGAGCAGTGCTTCACGGACATGAAGAAAAAAATAGAAGCCTTGTGTTGCGTCCGCAGCCTCCCAGCCAAGCGCGTGAGTGGTGGGGCCGTCACAGCCAAGCACGGACGCGCGTCCGAGTAACGTGTCCCGTCCGGACGGATAATCGATCAGAAGCATTTTCGAAAAACATAATAAACTGCACAATCCTATAGTGTGCGAGCAAGCTAGCTAGCTAGCTCGGCTAGCTGTTGCGCGCCGCGGGCTAGGCCGGGCGTTCGACGAATCAGACGTCCGGCGTCGAGCATTTTCTCTAATTTGTCTGTTGAAATAATTTGTTTGGCTTGTTGAAATAATTACTTTATTCTATTGGAACAATATGTCTAACCTACTGAAACAATTAGTTTGGCCTATTGAAACAATCTGCATAGACCGTTGAAACAATTTGGTCACTGAAAAAATAAAAAATTCAAAAAAATAGAAAAGTATTTAAAATGAGTTTACTATGATTTTAGATAAATTATGAAATTTTTTCTATGCATTTTGGACTCTAGTTGAAATGAATACAAAAAATGAGAAAATTAAAATATAAAAAATGAACTGCTTATTTTCCTTGTTAGTAGGGAACAGGCACTGTGCATTGGTTAGCTCGGCTGTACGCTTGAATTAGCTTGCTGCGTGGGATGCTGGACGTCGTGGGCTGGGCGACGCGTCGGACGCAGCTGCGTGGGAGGTTGGACGTCGTGGGCTGGGCCACGCGCGCGGTGCGTCTGACTCATCGGACGCCCGCTTATGAGCATTTCCGTTATTTTTATTCTTCTATGCAAAATTGTATGTCGGATTGAACTTTAGACATAAATAGGCGCCGGTGGAGCGTTTGATTAACGATCAGGTACCTATCGCCGTTTGAAAGCACGACAGAATCCCTACCGTCACTACTGTGAGGCTGGGGCACCTGTCGCGCTTTCAAAGCACGACAGGGACGCCGGCGCCGTCTTGCCAAGGCCAGCCAGCCATGAAGGCCACCAGCACCACGCCTCGCCCGCGCCTTGGCGGCGTCTAGGGAAACCCTAGCCGCCCCAGGTGCTCCCCCCCTCAATGGGCTGCGGTTGGACCGCCCTAAATGGGCCCCCCTGAGAAAATAGATAAAAAAATATTTTATGGGATTTTAGTCCCTGAAAAATAGATAAAAAAATTGAAAATATATTAAAATGTTTTTAAAAAGTTTGATAGTTAAACTCTCCTCAATTTTATAAATTTTTGGATATTTTAAAAATATTTTTCGGAGCTTCCTACTATTTGCTAAACCTTATTTTTTCATTTGCAGAATATTATAAACCGCGAAATGGGCCTTTTCTCACACCGCTGCCCAACCGCGACCCATTCGAGGGCGCACTGGGGTGGCTAGGGTTTCCCTAGCCACCGCCAGGCCAATGGGCGGGGCGCTGGCAATGGAGCGGCGGCCCAAGAAGAACGCGGGCGGCGGCCTTCGAGGGCGCAATTGTCGGGCGGCCTTGCAGGCGCGGCCGGCGGCCGTGGCGTGGCGGCGTCCCTGTCATGCGTTGAAATTGCAACCGGTACCGTCGTGCGTTCAAAGTGTGACCGGTACCAGAAAACGTCCCTAGCCCGACGGCCCGTGATGGTAGGGGTCCTGTCGTGCTTTAAAAGTGCAACTGCGACCCGATCATTAATTGAACGGTCGACCGGCGCCTATTTGTGTCTAAAGTTCAATCCGACATACAATTTTGCATAAAAGAATAAAAATAAATATAAAAAATAAAGTTTCGTGCGTAGCCCGTTTGATTTTGATTTTTTCCCCCAATGTTTGCTATTATGAGCGTGAAGTACCTCTGAGTCTCTAACCGCGCTAGGGAGCGATCGCTCGACGTCGCTGCGCCCACACCAGAGAGCAGGCGAAGTGCCGAGCGAGGAGAAAGGGCGCGCTAAAACAAGCCGAGCTCGAGCGAGCATGTTCTGTCGAGGTTAAGCTCGGGTTGACGATTGAGTGCCTATTTAGTTCGTTGTTAAATTTGGATAAGTTTGCAACATCTAAGGTGCTAAACCCGTTTAAGATTAGTTCTTCAATTTATCCGCCACACTTTATCACACCTAAGGGAATCTTGCCACACTTTGTCATGCCACTTACCTACAAGTGTGGCAGTGAACCGAAGGCACACCTAACTCGATCAAACTTACCTAATGGCCTTGTTTGTTTCAGATTAAATTAAATTAAATGAAAATTTGTTATTTTTGTATAAGCCAAATGATGTAATGTTTTGTAGTCATTTTTGTGGGGTTTTAAATAATACTTCTTAAAGTTAGTAAAATATTTTTTTTATAATTTTTCGAACTCGTTAAAACGTATTTTGAGGGGGTCACAAATTTGCTACAGTCAAATACAACTCTACATTAATCTGAAACAAACAAGGCCAATATTAGGCGTGGCATGTTGTGGCAATGTTTGGTGTGAACCAGACAGGCCATTAATCTTGGGGTAGACTTAAACTCGGTTCGAACGAAGCTCAAGTTCGAATTATCTAGACTTGGTACCACACAACTTTTATAAAAGAGATAACAAACCTTGAGAGGGGGTTGAAAAACTCGAACTCGAGGTTGAAAAACTCGAACTCGAATAGATTTGATATAATATTACTTAGGGCCAGTTCTTTAGGACTAATTAACAACTTAATGCGTTATCTTCATGCAAAAAGATCATACACTTTTGCGTCTATTTTTTCGCCGCCTCGAAGGTATGTCCTAACACTTTAAAAAGCAAGTCAAACGAGATGGATCCAGATCTCGAGTCTATCTCGAAAAGCTCTCAAAGTTGAGTCATTTCAACTGTTCAGATGTTCAGCCATTCAGATCAACAAAAAAGAACGGTCACATTAATCAAGAAAATTCAATTTTGAAGGAAGCCAAAGTAGTTCGTGCTAAGGATACTGAATAAAATAAAGTTTTATATAGGGAAAACATTGTATCGATAAGTTTTACGAAGCTCAATCGAACCCGAACTCGGTTTCACCAAGCACGCAAGCCTGAGGCCAGGCTCGGTTCGAGCTCGAGCAGTTGCAACTTTCAAGCCCCAAGTTTTTTTTGCAGCCCTAGATGGCGGCCAACAGCAATCAGGTGGCAAACAGTTGATGATTCGTGGAGAAAAAGGATGAGAATTGGGAGAGTGATGGTCATAAGTAACAACATATGGGAAGAGGGTTGGGATGGTTCTATAGTTTTTTTTTTTTTTTTTGAGGGGGATGGTTCTATAGTTTGATGGATTGATATGTCTCGAGATCCAATGGGTTAAATTTTGGATGACTTGGGTTGAAGGTTTTTTCTAATTCATTTTGGGATACATGGGTCTAAAATTGGACCTAGACCTAGATGTGGACACAGACCTGAAATTTAATATCCATGGTTCTAAAAATCTAGACTTGTCTTTGGTAAGAAAAAGACATGTCTCTAGAAAATGTATAAAATATCTAATTTGTGTTCACTAGCACAAGCACTCAACCACACTCACAACAATTTTCTGGTTCTAATAAGAGGAAGGAAGGTTGCTTCTACTATAAGAGACCGGAGTTTCATAGTTTCTCAAAATAGAAATTTGATGCGATTTGTTCGTAAAGTTAATGGTTGATCCAACTCTCGGGGTGAAGCGTAAGGGTTGGGATGGTTTGTATCAACGAGTAATTAAAAACGGTGCCTAGCTGGATGGCTAGAAAACGGAAGGGAGTGAGTTGTTCCAGAGTTGGGAGTGGCTAGCTGGACGGCTGATTGAGGAAATAAATGAGGTGCATTTACAACTTACAAGGAAGAGACTAATGGACAACAGGAATGCACCACTGGATCACATTATTTGGACATGATTCAGATCAATTAAAAAAATCTATCTATCTATACAACGCGCTAGCAGCTGGAACGTCCTTGCGACACCTGTCTTTCCTGCCATGTCGCTTTGTGGCGCACGCAGGTCGTTCGGCCGAACCACAGCCGTCTGATCGTCGTTCACGTGCACATCCGACCGTCCGATTATGTTTTATATATAAAGCAATTTTTCCCGTGCAAGGCTGAACAACTCGGTATGGTTGTTGTGTTGGCTTGCAGCGCTAGCTTCCAGGGCGCATCGTAGGGTTCGAAGCCCACCCCACTACTCCAGCCACCTTTTTCCAAAGTTTTCCTTCCGTCTCCTCTTCTCCATTAGTTTGTTCCGCATGACGATACCATCGAAGTGTTCCTCACTTGCTTCCCCATGTCATGGCTAAGCATCAGGAACTCCGTGAAAAACCTACACCCGCGTTTGCTGCTCTTCTTTCCTCAGTTTTTTAAAACATGCTACAAAATAATTTTTAATCTTTAGATAACAATACCACACCAATAATTTCGTATCATCTAACTACAGCGCGCCGGGGAGCGCCTACCGCCCTAGTACATAACATAGGTGGGAACCTACTAGTTTGGATCCATGTCTAGCCGAAAAAATATTATTTTTTGTTCGTTTCGGATTTCCCTCGCGTTGTGTTGCGTTTGCCGCGCAGCTGCGGGTTCAAACTTACGCGGACGGGGGCCGCGGCAAACGCAACGCAACGCCACACGACACGGTAACGAACAACGCCTTAGTCTCTAAACTATGGTTCTCATTTTCATTTGGTCTCTAAGCTCCACAACGGTTCAACTCGATCATCGCAATATCAATCACAAATGGTTCCCCGATCAGTAAAATGCACAAAGGTATTTGAATTCGGCAACATATCTAGTGCTAAAGGTGGTTTCAGTGCTAATGTGCTAAACTCTAATCTAGGCCATTGGATCAAGTTTTGAAGGTTGAGATCTAACTAACCAGCTAGGTGTGAAAACATTTATGACAATGAGTTGTCTCCCATATCAAATGTGTAAGCATTTAAGTGAGTGAGTTGGCCTTCATCTCACTAGATCTTAACCTTCAAAACTTGATCCAATGGTCTAGATTAGAGTTTAGCACATTAGCACTGAAACTACCTTTAGCACTAGATATGTTACCTTTGAATTCTTAGTCATTTCACACCATAAAAAAAAACTATCCTGTATTTGCTATGCGGTATCATTTTTTTCAATATTATGGCATTTTATAGTAGTCTTAAAAATAATACAAAATGATAAATGATACTGCAAAATTTTATATGGAAAAATTCTATGAGATATATACTAAAAAAATTCAAACATATTGTTTATTTTAGATTTTATGAATTTTTTATATAAAATACACATACATTTTGGTTTGGTCAAAACAACCATTGGCTCAGCCATGGGGCGATGTGCATCGGGTTTTTAACATTCCAAGAACCCAATTAACTTTATTTTATTGTTCAGAAATATAAATGGGCGAGGGCATAGTTGAGGAGGAAAACTTTATTTTTCAACTCTATTCCAACTTTTTCTTATGGAAAGGTCATAAACGGTTAACATCTACTACAATCACTCGCTAGCCAGCCAGCCGGGTCATAATAACTTCCCAAAAATACTACTCCCTCCGTTTTTTTTAGGATTTTTTACATGAGTGCCACTATAAAGTTTCAATAATTCAGAAATGCCATTACAAAACGCGTATTCTTATTCATGCCATTTTTTTTTGCAAATATCTATCAGGGATGCCATTCTCGTGCATTTCGGAGGATTTACAATGTACACAAAATCAAAATACGGTCAAAATACGTCTCTGACAGGAAGGGCCCGCATGTCATCCTCCCATCATCTTCTTCTTCCTCTTCCTCCACCTCTCCCCTTCTCTTCTCTTTCTTCTCCATGGCCGCCGAGCAGCGAAGTGGTGGGGCCATGGCAGCGGCGAGCGGGCGCGAGCTTGTGGGTGGAGGGCGCCGCATCCTCCTCCGACACCCAAGACAAAGGGCGGCGAAGCTCCCGAGTCCTCCTCCGGCGTGTCGACGGTGAGCTCGGCGCGGCGTTCTGGCGAGGCTAGGTGGGAAAAAAAGGAGAGGAGCCAAGAGGAGCTCGGGAAGGCTTGGCCGAGAGGAGGACGGCGGTGGTGAGTGGCGGCGCGAGGCGGAAGACGGCGGCGCTAATGGCAGCAGAGGCTGAGACAGTTTCGGCGGCATAACGCATGGGGAGATGCGGTTGACCTCAAGGTAACTTGAAGACCCAAACTTTGAACCAATTCAAACCGTGCAAGCTCAATTTTTGGTTTTGGCTAGGCGGCGAAATTGGGGAAAAACAAGAGATGGAGCTCACGGGTGGCTTTCTGGCGATGGTGATGGCTCAACGAGGTCCAGTGAGCTGCGGCGGACCTCGAGAAGTGGAATTTTGCAGAAGCACGCCGCCCCCTTGCAGCTCGCCGCCGTCCATGGAGAAGAGAGAGAAAGAGAGAAGGAGGGAAGAAGAAGGAGGAGGGTTGGCCACCGCCACTCCGCCGCCGTCTTGGCGAAGCTCAGCGCCGCCGTGGCGAAGCTCCGCCGCCTCCCGCCGGCGGCGAGCTCCGCCGCCGTGCGTGAGCTCCGCCGCCTTGCGCGTGAGCTCCACCGCCGCCGAGCCGCCATCTCCTCCGGCGTCGGCGGGCGGCGGGCGGTGTCCTCGCTGGAGATTCACGGCGAGAGAAGGGAAGGCCATCGAATTTGGGGAGATAGGCAGGGGAGGGAAGGGGAGGGGAGAGGAGGAAGAAGATGGGGATGAAGAAGAGGTAGACGATGACACGTGGGACCCAGCCGTCAGGTCCGTATTTCTACCTTATTTTCATCTCGTATAGGCTAGAAATACCAAAAAACCTTCGAGAATGGCACAGGTGATACATTGTTGCAAAAAGAATGACATTGTTGGTGATTGACAAATGGCCCACCTTGAAGCAGGCCTTAGGTCGATCCCGTATCGACCCAAGGCGCGAACAGAGGACCAGGTAGGCCGCTCCCGGCCGTACCAACAAAGCCGCCTGACTCGTTTGAAGCGCCTCCGGGCTTGACTAGGTCAAACCCGTGCGACACCGTGTTCCTCCCGGGCTATCCCGTAGCCCGGGAGAAGGTCCCTCGGGTGATCCGCTCGCTCGTGGGCAGGTGGCGACAGCTGTCATGGCCCGCCATGATTTCTCCGGCTTGACTCGAACGCCTCAGATCTTCGGGGACCCCACCGGGAGAGTACGCGCGAAACGATCCGTCTTGTCATTCGCCTCTTTGGCGGCGGACAGATGGTTGTTGCGCTTCGCGCGCCCTAACGGTGGCGCAGAGTCGCTCGGTCCATTAAGGCCATATTGGGGATAAAGGGAAAGTGCTTTCCCCCTAAAGAAGTTCTCCCCCTTGAACAGGCATGTCAAGACAAACACGTGTTCAGTACTAACCCGACCGGCTTCTCCCTGCAGGCTCGATACTCGACAGGACCCTAGAACGAGACAAGAACCTCGTCACTAAAGCAAAGACCAGCGCGGGGCCCGCCGTATCAGCCTCGGGCGGCCCACGGTGTCTATAAAAGGAGGATTCCTGGACATTGCGAGGGGACGGCTAACTGAACACCCGGAATTCCTGATCCGATTCCACCTGGTCCAAGCACAAGCAACATTGGCATCCGAAGTTTCCTCCACGAGTAGCCTTAGCCTTTAGCTGTCGCCACTGTAAGCTCGGGATCGGCGCCTCCAGGTCCGATCCCGGCACCTCTGTACTGTTTTCCACCATATAGTCAACAAGACTGGAGTAGAGCCATTACCCGGCAGTGGGGGCTCGAACCAGGGTAAATCACTCGTGTCTCCACGATTTGCATCGTTCCTCCCTGCCTTCCCACCGTACGAAGGATCTGTACCCGGATCACCTAGTCGCACCAGGCCCTTGTCCGGGAAGACCGCGCGGCCCTAGCCTTCCGCAGGCTTGGCCGCCACCCGGGCTGCTGAGAAGGGTTGTCGTTGGGCCTCACACCAACTACAAATTCGTCTGCCGGTCCGTGGACCCGCTGCTCTTCAGGAGCGCGATTCCCCGACACCGACAGCTGGCGCCCACCGTGGGGCTTGAACCCACGACCACAAGGTTAAGAGCCTTGCCGGGGACAGCTGGCGCCCACCGTGGGGCCCATGGCTAGCCTCAAGCCTCCGTTCCCTCGGACATGCACGAGGTTCGAGCGGCGACGAGTCCCGGACCTCGAGTTCAATGAGTGCGACGATCACGGGCGATTGGGTCCCGTCGTGACGATGGTCAAGCGGAGGAGTACCTCGCCGGCCGGCGGCGAGATGGAGGTTGACACCTCTCTCGCCCGAGGTAGAGTTTCGCCAGGAGTCGCTCCGAGTGGACCCTCCGTCGCCCATGTCGTGAGACTCCCATGGAGTTCGAAGCGCTTGGTGACACCACAGACCTCCGCCGGCGACACGGGACGTTTCCCGGCCTCGCGCCGTCTCGGCTGGCGTCTTGTCGGCCTCGACGGCAACGCCGAGGACGAGGAAGACCAGCGCAATGCGCCGCCGCATGCAGGCGCAGAAAGTTCTTCGATGATGCCGTCCCGCCACGTCATGGATGGGATCTGTGAAGAGGACCGTCGCCACCCGCACCCGGGGCTGCCAAATGGTCGACCCCTCATCGAGACAATGACCAACCCGCTCTTGCGCACCCAATGAAGCGCGTGCCATCGCCATGATGCGTTCGCGATTTGAGAAGGACCCGTGGTTTCACCATGACGGATTGGGTCCGCCATCGCCAAGGCTGGTACCATTACTCATGGCATCGGCCGACATCGAGCGCGAACGGCGGTGATCGTCCGGACACTGGCGCGAAACCAATCCGACCACAGCGGTACTCAAAGCGCTCGCCGCCACCACATCGTTCGCGCACGGACAGACGGCCTCCTCCATGGCGGCTCGTCACAAGACCCGGCAGGGAGTGTTTTCCCGCCTAGGCCCACGCCGATACCTCTCCCGAAGGCCGCGCCAGATGCTCTGCCTTCTCTCGCGCTCTCCATGCGCCGTAGCCCCGAGGTTCAAACCGGGCCCATTGAGAAGTTCGACGGAGCAAGAATCCGAGGAGTTTCTACCGTCTACACCACCGCCATCCGAGCTATGGGGAGATGAGGCCATGGTCAACTACTTCCCCACGAAGCTCGAGGGCATAACCCAACTGGCTGTTCAACCAGCGGCCGGTTCTATCATGACTGATCACAATTGCGGGATGCCCTCCGCATGAGCTTCGGGGATGCTACGCTCGCTCTGGGCGCCCTTAGGACCTCAAGCTCGTGGTACTGTGAGGCGATGAGAGTCTCGGGACTTTGTGTGCGGTTCGTCGAGCCCGCAACACAATCCTCGCATCTCATATGAGGCCATCATCGAGGCCTTCAAGGATGGTGTGAGGGACCGGCGCTACACCGAGGACCTCGAGCTCCACCCGTCAACACATGAGTGAGCTCTTCCCACACCGCCGCCTCTACGTCAACGCCTCCGGCGGTGGAGCGCAAGAGGGGCGTCTGAAAGAAGGCCAAGGTCGGCGATGGCTCGGGTAAAACCGACGCAGACAACAAGAAGAAGAAGCGGCGGGAGCGCCCCGCTAAGTTCATCGCCGCCGTCGAGCCCGACCAGACCAGTGCCCGCCCCGGCGCCCTCATAACACGCCCGCCGCCTCGGCGTCGCGCAGCGACCACTACAGCGGCGGTGCAGCGGACCCCAAATGGGGTAGGCCATGTGGCGGCAGGGCACCAAGGTCGGCCTCCCGTCCACAAAGCAGCGAAGCGAAGGTGAGGACCAGTTCCACCACCCCACCTTTTACGCCGCCTTCATCAACGCCTCGCCATGAGCTACGCAGCTGTCGCCGCGTGGGCCCGCCACCGAGGACTTCTCGCCGTCACGGTCCCATGCCCGAAGCGTTCGAGGCGCGCTGCCGCGCTGCACCAGGCGGCGGGATCGAGGCTTTCACGAAGCCCGTACACGCCGCCGTCATCTTTGGCGAACGTCACCTACACCTCTCGCCATGAGCTCAAGGCGCGTCGGAGGTCCTCCACATCTCCGCGGCGAACCAGCGGCGTCATCTTGTGCCTTGGTCAGCCAGGCCATCACCTTTCGGTGACAGATGTCGTAAGACTCTCAAACCCAGCGTCTCCAGCTGGTCCTCGTCGGCAATGAGGCTCATTGGACATCATCACGCGCGCGTCTTAGGTCTCATCACGGTCCCAGCTCCAAGATCAAGGACATCACCGTCCCTTTCCATGGGATTGTCCCAGATCGTCGCTTCGTCCGTGGGACAGGTCGTGCTACCGTCACGTTCGGCTCCGCCAACTTCGGACGGAGTACATCACCTTTGAGGTGGTGAAGCAGAGCTCCTAGCGCCATCTTGGGCGCCCCTTCTCTCCAAGTTCATGGCGGTCTCCCACGCCTATCACTTGCTGAAGATGCCGGCACCCAAGGGAGTCATCACCGTCCGGGGTAACCACAAGGCGGCCCTCGATTGCATGACGAGACCATGGCGGCTATGGTAGGACAGCTCCTACCCGTGGTCCCAGCTGCAAGGCGCTCCCAGTAGCGCCCTAAGGTGGCACTGCAGCCGCGAGGAGCCCACCAAGACCGTCGTCCTCACGCAGTCGAGACCCCAAGGTGGTCCACGGGGGGACAACCCTCGAGCCTCAATAGGAACTCGAGCTCATCACCTTCCTCCGGCTAACAAGGATCGCGTTTGCATGGGAACCGTCTGATATGCCCGTGTCCCAAGGAAGGTGATCGAGCACTGAACTAGCTGTCGACGACAAGAAACCGTAAGGCGATGGTCGAGGCGTGTCCCCGATTTGGAAGGCCAAGATCATCCAAGACCAGCTCGGAAAGGCTGCTTCAGCGGGTTTCATCCGCGAAGTTCAAGACTCCGATTGGCTTGCGAACCGGTCGTCGTCCGAAGAAAGGTGGCAAGTGGCGCGTGTGTGTCGACCACCGCGACCTTAATTCTACCCGCCCAAGGATAACTTTCCCTTCCGCGCATAGATCGGCTAGTTGGCCTTCGGCAGATTCACTTTGATGAGTTTCACGGATGCTTATTCCGGTTACCATCGGATCGCGTTGTGTAAAGAGGAAGAAAAAAACGCCTTTATAACGCCTTCGGCACATTTTGCTATCGACCATGTCCTTTGGTCTCGAAATGCTGGCGCCACGTTCGGCGTCTCATGCAAAAAACTCTCCCCGATCAAATAGGGCGCCAGCGTAGAAGTCTCGTCGGCGATATCGTAGTCAAGAGCAAAGACGCCTGTGACCATGTGTCCGACCTAGCCGAGACCTTCGACACCGAGGCGGCACCGGTCAAGTTAAATCCCGAGAAATGTGTCTTTGGTGTCAAGTCCGGCATGCTCCTAGGTCACGTAATCGGTAGGGCGAACATCGGTCGCGAACCCGAAAAAATCGAGGCCGTCGAAAAGATGAGGTCGCCGACACGTGTAAGGACATCCAGTCCCTCACGGGCAAAATGGCGGCCTTAAGCCGCTTTCATCTCCCGCCTTGAGACCGGCGCGCCTTTACGCAAACTCTGCGCAAGCACGATAGTTTCAGTGGACCGAGAAGCGAGGCGGCGTTTTTGTAACTCAAGCGAGATCTCGCCTCGCCACCCATCCTCACTACTCCTAAGCTCGGGAAGCCCTCTGCTATACCTCTCGGTGACACCAAGCGCCGTAAGTCGCGATCTTTGGCGATGAAGCGAGAAGGAAGCGGCGGCTGCCTACTATGTGGCGAAGTACTCACCGGGCCAAAGGCGCTACCCGACCTTCAAACCGTACTACGCTTTGTCGATGGTCTCGCGCAAGTTCGTCACTATTCCAAGCCCACCAAGTCGTTGTCCCGACTACTTACCCGATCAAGGACATTCTCCGAAAACCGGAGGCCATCGTCGGTCGCGAAGTGGGAGTCGGTTTGGTGAGTTCGACATCGGTTCATTATCTCGAATCGCGATCAAGGCCGAGCCCCGCTGATTTCGTCGCGAGTTGACGGACCGGATGAGCAAAGGTCAAGCTCTCCCGGTCAAGGCGGGGAAGAAGCTCGGTGGACTCAGACTTTGATGGTTCATACCGATCCGAGGCGATCGGGATGCGGGCTCGTTCTCATTTCCCCAATGGAAGCGACTCGGCCGCCATACAAATACACTTTGCGGCTACGAACAACGCCAGCGGTATGAACCCTAATTGCGGGCCTAAGAGCATGCGCCTGCGCTTTCGACATTAAGCGGCTTATTGCGAAAGGATTCGCGGCTCGTCGTCCTTGGTCGTGGAGGAGTTCGAACAGCGGCGACTTCGATGGCGCGATACTGGCGGAAGTGAGAAGCGGAAAGCGTTCCACGAGTTTGAAGTTAGCTTCATTCGGAGAAAGAGAATGGCGAGGCCGATAAGCTCGCCAAGCTCGAATCTCGCAAGAACTGCCCAGCCGGGTGCTAATCTGACACCTTTTGAAGCCCTCCATTCCCTCCGGAGAGGAGGCAAAGGGACGTCTGTTACCCCCAAATCGAGACATCCGTCTTGTCTCATTCCTCGACAAAGCACCTCACGGATAACGCCATTCATCCAGTTCTTGAAGCGAGGACATTGCCCGAGGGCGTTCTTGGCGTTCGGCTAAAAAGGCGAGCTCAAGCTTACCGCCGCCGCGGGGGCTTCTTGCATCGAAGGGGTGCTAACGGCGTGCTTTGTAAGTCGTTACCCAAGAAGAAGGTAAGTACCTTCGACCGACATTCACGAGGGCATCGTAGGCGCGCCGCCTCACACGAACTCTCGTCGATAAGCGTTCGCGCATGGGCTACTCTTGGCCCATGCGATGGCGGCAAAGTCTTAGTTAAGCGGCCGAAGCTTGCGATATCATCGCGGATGGCGACCGCCAGCGTATGAGCTGCAAACCATTCCACTAGCATGGCCGTTCGCGGTTTGGGGCATGGACCTCTTAGGACCGTTCCCAAGGGTCTTGGTGGCAAAAGCGTGCTTGTTAAGTAGCCATCGACACCTTCACCAAGTGGATTGAGGCCGGCGGTCTCCAACATCCTTTGCAATAGCCGCGATGCGTTTCTTAGAGGCATCATCGCAAGGTTTGGCGTGCCCAGAATCATCGTGACAATGGCACCCAATTCACAAGCCGGAGTTCAACGATTCTGCGAGAAATCGGCATGAAGCTTCGCCTTGGCCTCTGTGGCCCCCACGAGCAGCAGGCGCAATGAACGAGCTAACAGACGATTAGTCCAAGGCATCAAAAAGCGAGTCTCACGACGCTCTCAAGGCCAAACAGCAAGGTTGGGTCAACGAGCTACCGTCGATCCTCAAGGCGGTCCGGACAACGGCCGGTAAGACTCAGGAGAAACTCCTTTCCGACTAGTCTATGGCTCGGGCAGTCCTCCCAGCGAGATGAGACTAGGATCCGATCGCGTTGACCCGCCCGGCCGTGGTCAGCGGCGAGGCGGCGGCTTGACCTCGACCTACTTGAAGCGCGCGCCATGAAATCCCTATTTCGAAGCACGGCCTACCGGCCGATCCTGCGTCGCTCTGCACGAAAGCGTATACGAGGACCACGCAAGTAGGAGACACGGTTCTCGACGCATTGAACCTTGCGAGGCTCCAACAAGCTCGGCCCCAAGTGGGAGGGACCAGACAAAGTAGTCGGTAGCGACCTTGACAGACTCGATCGCCTTCTCGACAAGGGCGGGAGCGAGCTCCTAGCTCATGGAACATCTCCCTCCTGCGGCGCTTCTACGCTTAATCGGTCGTAAGTTTCCTTCATTTCAATTCTTTTCAACTCGAAAAAAAATTCCTTTCCCCATTCGCGAGTCACGTTGCTCCAAGTCTTAACCATTTCAAACAAGCCCGTGGCCAAAAGCACGAAGGCTAAGGATAAAGCATTAGGAGCATTTCCACGACGGGATAAGCCGAACTCGCACCCTAGTGAATCTCCGCGCAAATGTGGAATTCCCGCGCCCAAAAGTCTGATAAGCCCACGTCGGGATTTTTGGATGGCTAACTTGGGCATGGCGCTTCGGGGTGAAGGCTTTCTTCGCCAGTTTTCTCTTCCTAAGTCCTCGGCGTCACGGGACCGCATCGTCGTGCTGACCCCAGCTTCGAAATTTTGGGGTTATGCGATTTTTCTAAATCACTCTAGTCTCTAGACCGCCCAACTCAAGTTTGCATTAGACTTGTACGGCGGCCGGGGCCGGATGATTAAGCGCACCAAAACAACCTTTCTAAAGCAATCCGTTTGCCTAAACTTCTTAAGTTAGTCTCGGGACTTCGTTCTTGTTCATCTAGTTTCCTGTTTTCGCATTTCGAGGATTAGCCAATCTGAGCAGGAAAAAAGCGAACAAGCAAGCGAGAACGACATGATGGGATTTTCCCAAAAGAAATTGCATTTAAACAAAGCGGAAGATCTTACAAGAACAAAAGAAGGGCGGGCTCCTGGGCGCCACAAAAGAGGCGCCACGTCACTCGCCTATGGCGGCGCCCAAATCTCTGATCCCTCGCCACGCCTACTAGCGGCGCGGCGGCGAGCAGCGAACCTTGGACCTACCCGACGGCAGCGGCGACTCCACCAAGCCCGTCTTTGGCGCAGAAGGTCCGGCCTTCGGGTGGCGCCGCCAGCCCGGCGGCAGCAGAGATCGCCCTGCACCCCACCGTCTGCTCGAGCGACTACGCCATCGCCTCGGCCCCTCTCGGCACGGGCATTGATAGCCCCGGCGCGTCTAAGCGCTGCCTCCTCCGCCGTGATAGTTCGGGAATCCGTGGCGGCGGAGGCGGCGCCGCGATGATGGCCTCCGCAATCGCCCAATCCCTTTCTGCCATGACCAGCGGTGGAACTTCCTCTCGCTCCACCACGGGCTCTGGAAACCTCTTCTTCCGCCGCGGACCGTGGCGCTTTCTCCGGCCGCGGCTAGCAGCGGCATCCTCCTCCGCCGCCCGATCTGCGGCGTCTGTATTATCGGCGGCAATCTGCGCCGCCGCGCGTCTCTCATCCTCCTCCGCCGCTGACGGCGTGCGCCTTAGCCATCTCCTCGTCGGCGCGAGTTGGGCATATGCGCCAATCGGCAACTTATATGGGCGAAACCGCAGCGGCGAACCCGCAATGGCGGGACCCATAACCTCCTCCTCCTCCCCATGGCTGGATCGGCGGTGACGGAGAAGCGGCGGATTTGGCTCATGAACAAAGCTTCCATGAATGCAGCAGCGTGGCGGGTTATGGTTGGAAGACATGGTTTCAAAGCTATCCTTCCTTTTTCGCTCCTTTTGCTCTGCCTCGCTCGGGCTGGCGATTTTTAGTTCGCTACTCTAAGACAAGCGCGGCGGCGTAGAGATCACCTGTGTATTGCGTTTCTTGCTTTATAGGCGAGGCGTTGCCCGTGCCTGTCTGCCTGCAAGTTACCCAAAGCGTCGTCGCGCGAAGGGCAAGCAATTAAAACCCACTACCGAGGGGAGGCGCGGCGCATCGCACGTCTCGCGGAATACCAACAGCATGTCGCCGCGCGACATCGCAGCACCCCCCGCCGTCGATGGCGGGAGAGAAATCATTATGGGTCGAGCCTACCCGTATAGGTGTGGTCCACCGCGCGAGCAAGGCTCGGTGATGCTCTCACGGCCCGCCACGTGGTTTAAGCCGGCGTGAACCGGCGCGGCGGTTTCGCCTCCGTCTCATGCACAGCAAGCGTGCCCTCGGCGACAATGGAACAACATGCGCGCCAGAGCCCACGTGTGCGATTTGACACAATAAATTAAGGGAAAATGGCTAAGCATTTACGGCCACCGCTGCGTTCGCGATATTAATCAGCGGGCGTTCAAAAGAAAATATACAAAAGTATATGGCGCGAAGAACCATGGACGGGTCAAACTACGGTCCGTCTTTGCGACAAAGCTTTCTAGCTCGATTTCTAGAGTCCGCATTCGCGTCTGCGCTGAAGTAACTCTATGGCCAGCGGCCATATCATTTTGATCTGGAAGCGGCTTAACTCGGGCTTCGCGAGCTCTTCTCTCTGTTTTTCAAGGCCTCCGACTTCGCCAGCAGACTTCGCCCGATTTAGAACGAGGCACTTTCGCCTGAGCTTCTTGCAAGTTTCCTCGAGCCCGTGAGCGATGGAGTTGTGCTTTCGAGACTTGGTAGCCGCTAGCTCTTTGTGCCGCCTCTGCGTCTGTACTCATCGTCAAAAGAACCCGAAGCCCTTCGCCTCTTGGCGGGCCGCTTGGGCTTCAATCTTCTGACTTTCTCCACTTCCGGGCTTGGCGAGTCTCGTCATGGCCTCCTGCTCTTTCTCTGCTTTGTCTTGGTAGCATTCTTCTTCGGTGATGCGGCGTAGCCTGGCGTCGACCTCGGCGTGAGCCGTCCCACGCATGCTTTACGGGCCGGGCTTGCGCTAGCTTCGGCGGAGAGATGCTCAATCTCGCCGCATCATCATCTGCTGCCGCCCGCCGCTTCCATCGGCGGGCGAGCGGCGATAAGCGTGTAAAATTGGAGCAGGAAAAAACTAAGTCAAGGCGCCAAAAATCCGATGCCTAAGCATAGCGGCGAATCAAAGATGTCACCTTCACGGTATGGCGAGCATGCTCCACGTCCTCGCCGCGATGATCTGCGTGCGCTCCCCGCCAAGCCGGGCGCGGATCCCATCTGGCGCCAAGGGTTGGCGGCGGCGGTTCTCGCTACCTCCTCGGCGGCGGCCGCTTCGCAAACAGCGTGATTGGAAGCAAAGTGGCGCCCGGCCCGCGCGCCCTTCTCGGCATCCTCTAACAGCGCCGGGTCGACCTTTGTGCGATGGCTCGCCTCTCGGCAGCCGCGGCCTCGCCAAGCCGAGCCGGGCCCTTTTCAACGCGTCCTTTAGCTGATCCACGTCCGCTAAGCGCCTGGCTTCGTGTGGATCCTCTGCCCGAATTGGGCGGGGTTTGACGTGGTAGTCTGTTCGACCGACCTCCGCCCGACTGGCGGCATCACGCTCCTCCACCCACTGCGGGGTGGCGAAATCAAGCCCGCGAGATGCTAAGCGGGGCCCAGCTGAGCATAACTACCCTTGCCCGTCCGTCCGGCGTCGATGCAGCGGACAGGCGAGTCGATTGACTAACGACATTCGACGATCGGTGTTGGGCGCTTACCACCGGGGTCTTGAAATGGTCGGCAACCCCCTGCGATCAATTGGCCACCACCGCCATGTGCGCCTTCCACGCGCAAGGCGTAATCCACAGGATCATCGGCTGATGACGACTTGCACTCTCCGCCATCTCGCGAGCGTCCAAGACCGCCACCGGTAGCGATAACGGTCCTCCGCTGGTCACCGCTTGCTCCTTGCCGACGACTCGCTAATCCGTGACCTCTAGCCTGCGCTATCTGGAGCGCGATTCCACGGTCCGGCCGTTTAGTCGCCGTAAGCCCAATTTGCCTCCATTCTGCGGCAAAACGCACTTCTCCGTGGGGTTCGACCGGCTCGTCTTGACCACCGCGGACTCGGCGAAGGAGCGACACCTCGGTGGCCACTTCGCTGCGCCTTTGCGACAAAAACCAGCGGTCGGAACCACGAAAGCAGTGATAGCATGAAGCGCGAAACTTCGCGCGGTTCGAGCTCGGTGTCTTCGTACACCTGGCGTGGGATGAAGAAAGAGCTCATCTCCGGCCAGTAAGCCAGCGGCTCGAGGTGAACAAGGCCGCTCCCTTGCGCCTCGCAGAACCTTCCTCGTAGGTCCTCGCCCGCGGGGCCATCGCGGCGCGGGCTCGACACTAACCACGACCTCCTCATCGTCGCCGTCTGGGTTGGCTGGTACGTCCTCCTCTTCTTCGTAGGCGCTGCGCCCTGAGCACACACAGCACGAAGACTTAAGGGCCGCTGGTGCCTAGCACTCAGCCCGTATTGGAGGATGGAGGCTTACTGCTTGGCGGCGTGTTTTCCGTGTGCATCGCAGTACCGCTGTCTTGAGCCCGCCATGGTCTTTCGAGTGCCGTCTTCCCCTTACTGCGCCGTCGGCGATGGGACCGCGCCCGTTGAATACCGCCGGCGTTCCATTGACAAAGGGCCCCTCGTTCGAGCCAGCGGCTGGCGGTTTGCCCAACCACCTTCCACGTCATTGAAGAACAAAAGTCGCCTTACCAAAACCTCAAGAAGCGCGACGGTGAAAATTCAATCGAACACCTGCTGGCACTTACCTCGGACGGTTTGTCCTTCACAAGCCGTATCGGCGAGGCCTTGTCCAAGGGTAGCGGCATTCTGCGATCCGCGCAACCTCGCGGTTTGAGAGACCTGCGAGGTCTCACTAACGATTCTGCATATCCCAACTTCGAGATCGAGCGCAAGGAAAGCAACTCACGCTTACCTTCATGGAAATCGGTCGGGATCCTCCCAACCATCCATGTCGCCCGACGCGCCATGCTGGCGCCCAGTGGCCGATCGGTGCGGACAAAGCCAACAACGACCTCGTAGCCCGTCAAGCCGTCCTTAACAAGATCCTTAATGTCGACCTCGATGGTTTGATCCTCCGGTGGGGCTCGCTCATTGGAAGATTGGCGTGTCCGCCTGGGCGGAGTATTCGAGCCGAGCTCCGCGGTTCGAGTAGAACCACCGCCGGGCCCAACCATCAACTTTCGTCTTCACCTCATACTCGGTATGATTGGCTGCCCGGGCCCGGCGTGTTCGGGTAGAAAACCCGCCGTTGCCCGCTCGTTTACCGACCGGCTTCAACTCAAAGAAGTCTTTGGAAGCGGGCTCGCCGTCGGCTGACCCAGTCGCCTCGCATAAGGAGCAAAGATCGACAAATGGCGTGGGATTGCGGGGATAAGTTCTCTGGCTTCAGCTCCGTAAAGGCAAAGAAGTCGGTAATAAACTGGGATTCCGACACGCGAAATCCGCAAATGGCCGAACTCTCAAAACACACCAATTCGTCGGGCTCCGGCCTTGGCTCCTGCTCCGCGCCTGGAAGCCTCCACGAGCCCGGCTTCACAAAGCCATCCCTCTCCAGCTCCATCATCCTCTCTCTCGTCAAAGTACTCCCTCCTATGAGAACCATGGCGGTAGGAAGTAGAGGCGAGAGTCGAGCAATTTGGGAAGATGAGGTGGGGCAAAGGGGATGTTCAGTGGCGGGAAGTTCCCCTGGCCTTATGAGAGAAAAACAACAATGAGGCGAAGATCGTGGGGTCGAGAAGGTGTAAGCGCCTCACCTTTACGTCAAGTCGGTTTCAATGCTCAAACTTTGGTTCGAGCCAAAACTTCCAGTGGTAGCGTGGTAGGGATCTTTTTCTAAACCTCGGGCCGGCTCGTTCTGCGACCCTTTCGAGGCTCGAAATTGGTTGTTGGTGATTGACAAACGGCCCACCTTGAAGCAGGCCTTAGGCCGATCCCGTATCGACCCAAGGCGCGAACAGAGGACCAGGCAGGCCGCTCCCGGCCGTACCAACAAAGCCGCCTGACTCGTTTGAAGCGCCTCCGGGCTTGACTAGGTCAAACCCGTGCGACACCGTGTTCCTCCCGGGCTATCCCGTAGCCCGGGAGAAGGTCCCTCGGGTGATCCGCTCGCTCGTGGGCAGGTGGCGACAGCTGTCATGGCCCGCCATGCTTTCTCCGGCTTGATCGAACGCATCAGATCTTCGGGGAACCCCAGCCGGGGAAATCTACGCGACAGTCCGTCTTGTCGTTAAGCCCTCTTTGGCGGCGGCGGATGGTTGTTGCGCTTCGCGACGCCTCTAACGGGTGGCGTAGAGTCGGCTCGGTCGATCAAAGGCCATATTGGGGATAAAGGGAAAGTGCTTTCCCCCTAAAGAAGTTCTCCCCCTTGAACAGGCATGTCAAGACAAACACGTGTTCAGTACTAACCCGACCGGCTTCTCCCTGCAGGCTCGATACTCGACAGGACCCTAGAACGAGACAAGAACCTCGTCACTAAAGCAAAGACCAGCGCAGGGCCCGCCGTATCAGCCTCGGGCGGCCCACGGCGTCTATAAAAGGAGGATTCCTGGACATTGCGAGGGACGGCTAACTGAACACCCGGAATTCCTGATCCGATTCCACCTGGTCCAAGCACAAGCAACATTGGCATCCGAAGTTTCCTCCACGAGTAGCCTTAGCCTTTAGCTGTCGCCACTGTAAGCTCGGGATCGGCGCCTCCAGGTCCGATCCCGGCACCTCTGTACTGTTTTCCACCATATAGTCAACAAGACTGGAGTAGAGCCATTACCCGGCAGTGGGGGCTCGAACCAGGGTAAATCACTCGTGTCTCCACGATTTGCATCGTTCCTCCCTGCCTTCCCACCGTACGAAGGATCTGTACCCGGATCACCTAGTCGCACCAGGCCCTTGTCCGGGAAGACCGCGCGGCCCCTAGCCTTCCATGAGCTTAGCATACCCGCTTCTTGAGAGGGGTTGCCGTTGGGCCTCACACCAACTACAAATTCGTCTGCCGGTCCGTGGACCCGCTGCTCTTCAGGAGCGCGATTCCCCGACACCGACAGGCATCTATAATATTATGCGTTTTGTAATAGCAAATCTTAGATAAACCAACTTCATAATGGCATGTATGTAAAAAATCCTTTTTTTATAGGACGTATTTTGTTTCGTTAGGACAAAGGTTTGATCAACAATTACTCCATTAATACATAACTTTTATGACACAGATTGATATTGGTAGATTTGTATTCAAAAGTACTTACATATGAGTATGATTTTGTGTCATATAAATGACATATTAATGGAGTAATTGTTGGTCAAACCTTGTCCTAACGAAACAAAATACGCCCTATAAAAAAACGGAGGGAGTATTAAATAATTATTGCTGAAAGTAGATCCCTAGTATGCCAAAGCTATTTATACAAGGGATGTATATCTTCCATGTTTTAAAAAAATTATATATAGGAGAGCCCTACAAATATGTACATACACCCACATCTCGGCAGCAAAAGCGAAGGAGATACAAAACGCAAGAAGGTACGAGATCTCATTGTTTTAGCGGTGTGCTTGTTTGGAGCAGATACTTTTCTCTTTTCCCCTTTTGAATTTCTGGTCTAGAGTTTTGGGATTCGCTAAGGTTTTGTTTGGCTACCGTGGAAATAATTTTGCTGGAAATTTTTTCTATCAAAATAGGTTTTTTTTTGTCATCTCAGATCCCAGAGAATCATATCCATGGGAAAATCCCTATTCCCCTCCCCTCAAAACAATCGTCGTTCTTTGCCCGATCCCTTCTCTTCTTCTCCCTCTCCTAAAAGCAAGGAGCGGTGATGACATCTGTTATAGGATGACAACCAAGACAACACTGAAAACTGATAACAACCTAGCTCTGGCCGTGGCAAGGCCAAATCAATGATGAGCGATAGATAGCTAGGATGGCAATGAATGAAGACCAGTGCCACTTAGGGGGTGTTTGGTTTGGGAGACCACCTCATCCCAAGTGGAATGGATTCATTCTATGAATTTGGTCGGATGACACCATTCCTCATTTTGAACTAATTGTTAGATGAGATGGTGATGGATGGAATCATTATACTCCTCAAACCAAACAAAGAGGAAGTCAATTCACCATTCCACTCCTCAAACCAAACACACCATTACAGTGCGAAGAAGTGACAACGTGGAAGAAGGCTGAAGGGTGTGCAATGCAATGGTATTACAACATGGATCCAAGCGACAAATGCTGGACCAGGAGATGGCATCGCTAAAGGAGTCTGGATCCGCGCCGTAGGGTTGCAAATATGTGTAGCAGAGCTCGAGTGAAGGTGGCGCTCGGTTTTGTGCCGGCATGGACAAGCCAGTAGCAGATAATGACATAGGGAAAAGAAGAAGTTGAGACGTCTCCCTGATTCCTATCGCTCGTGTGCAACAGGTGGTGACGTTGGGACATAGTGCTGGGACTTGGGCCGTGCCGGGTCGGCACGGCACGGGCCCGTCATGCCTCGGGCCACCATGAATTGGGTCGGCACGTCACGGCCACCCTCGTCGTGCCGGGCTGGGCTGGCACGAGGAGCCAAATGCAAGGCCCGGCTGGCCCAAAAGCACGTCGTGCCTTCGTCGGGCCGTGCTGGCACGAGCCCGGCCCAGCTCTCCTGCGCTTCCACAATTTTTGGCCAGCAGCCGACCAGCGCCTCGTGCCAGCAGCCTCGTGCTGTATGTATGCGTAGCTTAAGTGCTAGCTAGCAAGCCCAAGTCATGGCCTTGTTTCTTGCACGCATACACTGCTGGAAGTTGGAGGCTTGGGGCAGCACTATGGCGATGCTTGATCAGCCACTTCGGGCTTCTCTCAGCCACCTCGGGCTTCTCTCGGGCCATGCCGGCCCAAGCACAACCCATGCCGTTGGCCGGGCGGCACGGCCCATTGCAATGTCGTGCTGGACCGGGCTTTGTGCCTTGTTTTTTGGGCCGTGCTCGGGCCAGCCCGACTGGCCCGGCCCATTCTCCCAGCACTATTGGGACATGGGTGCAGGCTAGGGATAGTAACAGGTGCTTGTAGGGCGGGCAGCCGACGGTGACGACGCCGTCGGGAGGACTACGACAACGACGACGAGCGGGCAACAGGGACGGCGGTGGATGGGCGCGAGAAGAGGACGAGGAGGAGAGCTCACGCGCACGCATTGTGGGATTTGTAGTGAGGCTCACGAGCTTCACAAAAGTTAAAAACACATGGGAAAAAAGTATTCGAGGCAGTTACAAAAATGAACTGTCTCTTATAAGCGTCATTCATTAATGATCACATGGTAGCACCCTCTCAGATACTATTTGAGACGGTTCATTTATAAAACCGTCTAAGATAGCACCCTTTTTTGGGACTATTTATTGTAGGGCTTGTCTCTGATAGTATTTGAGATAGTTTAATGCAAAACCGTCTCGGATGTTGAAAAAATGGAGATGGTTCTTGCACGCGTCTAGTATAAGATGGTTTTTTAATCAAACCATCTCAAATAAGTGACGCCACCAGTTTTGCAGCTTATCAGCAACGGTTTTGGGGGCCAAATCTTAGAACCGTTTCCAATGAGGTGTCTCCTACGAGATTTTCTATAGTAATGATAGGAGGTGGCTCTACATGGGGCCTGCTAGGATTTTAATTGCTACACAAGATCCAGACGACAAAGGAGGTATAATATTTGGTAACGTAACTTGACATTGCTGCCTACGTCCGAGGGGCTATGACTATGGACACTCCTACCCAATCAGCACAAGTACACTAGGTTACTTAGGTCATGGCCATAGACTGGTCGCTAACCTTGTCCTCCCTATGCTACAGCTATGCCATCATAATAGGTTACACCAAGGGTGCCCATCTTTATAAAGAGACCATGGATATGAGTTCGACCGTAACACGATCCTTCCTTGCCTATTACAACATATTCATACATGGATACGAGTCCACACAACCTATTCATACACCTATTCGACAACTCTAATGAAACCCGTGTTATCAGGGCTTATTCCAATATTTGTATATATAACCTGTTCCTACAAGATCAAGTGGAAATTCTATTATTATTCTAAAAGATGGAGAGAAGGATATATATAGACATCATCTTCTTGTACTTATACTAGCATGACAGTACGCCTAGCCTTGAAACCTCGCGATGCTGGAGCCGCGAGCCATGAGCACAAGAAAAAAAAGACGCTGGGAACCTCGTGATGCTGGAGTGCCCGCCAGGACGCCTGGTGTGCGCCCACCCCGGAAAAAAAAGCATGAAAACGAAGCGGAGCCGGGAATCGAACATGGTGGTGGTGAGTGGCTCGGCTAGCTAGCCGCCAAGCCGCCATATTGCCGAGAAGGATGAAAAAAATCGTTTTATAGATAAACAAACGAATAGACGGCTGGATCTCCTGGCGCACGCGATCGGACGGCTGCGGTGACAGGGCGACGTGGGCTTCGCGAGGCAGGGAGGCGTCACGTGGCGAGGTGGAGAGGGGTAGCGGGCTCAACCCAGACTTGTACTATTTATTGATATGTTCCCTCGCTTTGGGGCCATGGAGTTCGGTCTCCTTCGACGTCGAGAAGTGCACCTACGTGTTAATTAATTGCAGGCCAAATTAAGGACATAAGGACATGTACAATGGTGCATACGACTACGGCAACTGTCTGCAAGTGCTTTGAAGATTGCACACAGACAGCAGAAGAGACAGCTCATACAATGGATTGTCTATTAGGATGTCTATGTAGTTCTTAATTCATGCAAGGCCTTTATTGCTCCATATTGATCAAGCATACATTGGATCTTTGTACCCATTTTGTTGCATGTTTAAGAATACACTGTGGATACTCAAATAAGACACATGAATTTCATATAGAAGCATAAATATAATTTGTTACTCGGAAGACATGACATGACATTGCATAATAGGATATAATTAGTACAAACACGATAACTTCATGTAGATCTAATTTTGGTGGTTTCCAAACCGTTGCCATATATGCTCAACCAAATCCGTCCTGAGTTTAGTATGAGTTGAGCGAGCACGGATAGCGGAGTTTCTTTGTAGCACCTCCACAAAGCAGGGGTCAGGATTGTCACTAGTACGCACTTCCGGTGGTAGCACGATCGTTGCACCCGGATTCTCATTCAAGTCCAATGGACTTCTAACCAATTCTTTTTCATCTTCGACTATCATATTGTGAATGATAACACAGGCTTGTATTATGTTCACAACATCCCTCCGCTTGCATAAACGTGCTGGTCGGCAAACAATATCAAAACGAGATTGTAGCACATCAAATGCACACTCAACATCCTTCCTTGCCGATTCTTGATGTTTTGCAAATAATTTGTCTTTTTCTAATTGAGGAAGATGTATTGTCTTCACGAATTCTGCCCACTCAGGATATATTCTATCTGCAAGATAATATGGAGTGTCGTATTGATTCCCATTGACAGTGAAGTGTACCCGTGGAGCTTCCCCTCTTAGCACATCAATGAACATTGGCGACTTATTCAACACATTGATGTCGTTTTGAGATCCGGCAGTACCAAAAAAAGCATGCCATATACGAAGATCTCGTGATGCCACTGCTTCAAGAATCATAGTAGGAACGACTTTGTCGCCCTGTGTAAACATGCCGGCCCAACCTTTTGGGCAATTCTTCCAAGCCCGATGCATACAGCCGATGCTTCCTATCATTCCTGGAAAACCACGAGACTCATTTTGTTGAAGTATTTTTTCTAGTTCGTCACTTCTTGGAGGACGCAATTACTCCGGACCAAAACATTCAATCACCCCTTGGGCGAATTTTCCCAAACACTCCAAAGCCGTGCTCTCGCCAATCTTCAAAACCTCATCAAGTTGGTCGGCTGAGGAGCCATATGCAAGCATTCGAATTGCCGCGGTACATTTTTGGAGGGGTGAGTGGCCATCTTCCCCAGTAACATCTGCTCGTTGTGTAAAATAAGCGGACCACTCACCAAGTTTTTCCACTATACGAAGAAATACGAAACCTCCTACGGAACATCTCATCGATGTAGATAGGATTTGCAGAGAAATAATTTGCTACAAGATCATCTTGTGCAGCTTGTCGATTCCTTGGAATTAATCTCCTGATTCCACATAGGCGTCGGCGGCGAGGTGGATTTGATGCTTCTCCATCGATAGTGACCTTCAACTTCTCTCCGATCTTCCTTCCAAAGAATGCTTGAACTATTTCAGATATCACAAATGGTTGGTTATATGCTGCCATTGAACAATTGATAACTCAGTAGCAAAACTATCAGTCTAACTATCAGATACCTAATTAAGCTGCCATATACTAAATTCACAATTTCATCCATGGATTGAAGCTAGCACTGCTGCTACTGCCATCAAACACCAGAATGTATGATTAATTTGAAATGGATTGATTGGCAGGTGTGGATGCTCAATCTGGACAAAAGCAGTATACATTTGAAGGTCATGAAGCTCTAGTGAAGGTCATGAAGCTCCAGGCTTCTCTATTCGCATTTATTCAACGCACTGAATTAATAAAATGTGTACTGAATAATCAAATGCTGACAGCCTAAATCACCAGCTTATACACACCAGGTCAATCAATTCATCGGCACCAACTAATCTGCAAGCCAATCGTCTTTCCAATTGTAACAACCATATAACCAATTTTATCTAATAAGTAGTAATCTGACAATAAAAGGTGAGAAAAAGAAGGCTTGAGTGGTGCAAGCCTTGACAGATTCTAACTCTACAAAAGAGATAAGACTGAGACTGGATCAGGAATAATTCAACCATGTACAGAAAAATTTACAGCGCAAGTGAACCACATGAACATTCAGTTCCTGACCGCTGCAAATTGATTCTCTTATATAGGAAGGCCCATGAGCTGTGATTAATCAATCCAATCTTAGATTAATCAATCCAGCAATGAACCACTTACCACGCTGCCGGATCCGATGCCTGACTCCGCATCCATGGAGGAGTTGTCGGTGAAGACACTGCATGTCCACCCGTGAAGCTCGGAACGCAGGTGAAGCCGTGGCTCCTGTAGGTGGATGAAGCAGCGCTGGAGGACGCGACGTCGTGAACGGGGGCGACCTCGGAGGGAGCCACTGCCGTGGAGGCGGCCTTTCGCTTCAATCCCAACGCCGTGCCCGTCCGATGGCGGCCCTCCCCTGTGCCCGCTCGTTGGCGTGCCACCGCTGCCGCCTTCCCCATAGCCCCCACACCGATGGTCTTGGTCGCCGCTGGCACCGCCTGGCCCTCCTGCTTCCGCGCCGCCGCCGCATCTAGGAGCTCTTGCGCCGCCGCTGCATCCAGCACAAATGGCGCTGTCGCCGATGCTTTCCTTCCCTGCGCAGCCGATGGATCCATAGGAGTTTGGTTTGGAGAAGGCACTGGACGAGAGGGGATTTGTAAAACCAGGGATTGGAGAAAATGGCGCGAAATTGCCGTGCGGTGGGGAAACAATCGCGCCAAAATCACCCCGCGCCACACCAAATCGCCTTGGGTCGTCGACGACTCGCAGCCGTGTCGTACAATGGGAGTTTCGCTGGCGACGAATCCTGGAACACGAGCCATCGTCGTCGCCTCGCGAGATGACGGGGGCAGTCTCTCCCTTCATTTAATCGAAAATTTTTACTGTTTACCCATAAAAAATCACGCAAACGAAAAAATGCCCAAGGTTTACGTCCAATTGCAAAAATACCCCAGCGCGCTCTCGGTAGGCGGCATCGGGGCATGGCGCTCCGGCGGAGCGCGCCAAAACTCGGCGCCTCGCCCGAAGCGGTAGCGCGCTTCGCTAAAGCGCTTAGCTGAAGCCGGGTGGCATGGCGCGCTGGCGGCGGTGAGCGGCGGCGGCGGCGGCGTGCGCTGCGTGGCGCCGCCGCTATCTCCTCCGTCGTCCGGCCGAGCCGCGCGTCGTCACCGTTTCACGCCACGGCCGGCGATGACGACTCCGCGCGCCGCCTCTTCTCCGGCCATTGCGCCATGCGCGACGCCGCCTCATCTGCGCCCGCGTGACGCGATCGCGGCGCCGCCACCACGGCTCGCCGTGGCCATGCCACCCGCCCGACTAAGCGCCTGGCGGCGCCCTGCCTTGGCGTCTGGCGGGCGCCGAGCCTCTGGCGCTCTCGCCGCGCCATGCCCGATGCCGCCTGCCGAGCGCCTAAGGCATTTTTGCAATGGCGTAAACCTTAGGCATTTTTTCGTTTGTGTGATTTTTTATGGGTAAACGGTAAAATTTTTCTATTTAATCGCTTCCACGTCGGATGATTTTGGTGATGTGGCAGTATACAGACGGCAAAATAAATGCCACTGTACATGCCCTAAAGGGCAGGAGGAGGCAAAGGGCAGGTAAAAGGAGCAGGTAGATGGGGCGACCTTCCCCTGCTGCATCGTGAGGCAAGCAAACGATCCAGATTCGAGCCCCCCGTCTCCCTCCATTTGGAAGCAAAGTAAGACCTGTTCCGTTATATACCACCAGCAACTATATATTCTACTCTACGGTCACACACATACACAGCACATCCTCCTCCTCAGCCCCTGCAAAAACGTAATGCTATGCTACTAGTACACTTGACAACAACAGCTAGCTAGCTCATACTTTCGTTTACCTAAAAAAAAAAAAGCTCATACTTTCGTTACTAATTAAGCAAGAAGTGGTTAAGCGTTCAAACATTCCCAGGGCGAGATATTCTAGACGCTTCACCTAAGCAGGAGAACAGCCTTACTTTGACGGCAGGCAACCTTCAACATTAGACCTAATGGTTGAATCATAGTCAAATCAAGGAACTTCTTTTTTTTTTTTTTTTTTTTGCCTCTGATTCCTCCAATCTCTCTCCCACCTTCACCTTCATGTATCCTTCTTTGCAAATTGCAAGGTTTGGTTTAATGGTTCTAGCACTCCTATGGTATATATGCGCTACGCCAGGAGATAAGAGTTTTATGCACGGTTAAATTAAACGTGCAAGGTTTAGATGTATTTGTCGTCTAACCCAAAGGGTAAGTTGTTCAGGTGAAAGAAGAAAAATTTGGCACTCAATAGTATGCTTAACAATTTAACTCTCAGTCAATTTGCTAGACCGTAAATGCAAGGTTTGGTTTAATGGTTCTAGCACTCCTATGGTATGCGCTACGCCAGGAGATAAGAGTTTTATGCGTGATACCTTAATTTTTTGTTCGCCTTCTTAGGGGGAGAGCTTTGTAGCCCCCCCCCCCCAAAAAAAAAAACAACAAAATTTTGTAACTCCTCACTTTCAATGAATGGCAACTCTCCTGCCCTTTCAAAAAATTTGCTAGACCGTAAATCAGACACCTCCATAAATGATATAAAAGATCCAATGAAAATATTTAGGTATGTGAGAAAATTGACTGAGACTTATCTATCTTAAAAAACAGTCGCCTGATGATTAGCAAAAACGATAGTTTAGACATGTCTTTTTTTTGAAAAAAAAACCCTAGTGGTTTACCTAAAGCAACGACATACATAGGAGAAAGATCAGAACAACAGGACTAGCAATCCCTTGCCCACAAAGGCACTGCAGAATTTTTGCTTGAGGTCGAACCAAACGCTTTGCGATCGATCGGTTGGGTTTGGTGAGCGTCAGAGCGAGTCTACGCGTGTGTGTATATGGTAGCCGATCCACATTCCAACCACACCAGAAAGACTCCTCCTCTCTCTCTCTCTCTCTCTCTCTCTCTCTCTCTCTCTCTCTCTCTTCTTCCTTTCGTTTTCAAGATGTCTTTCAAGAAATATTCCTACTTGATTAGTTATATTCCTATCAAGAGTTTTGGATCTTTCAAGAAATATTCCTACTTGATTAGTTATATTCCTATCAAGGGTTCCCATCCAAAAGAGACTGAAGACTGAAGAGCAGCAGCTAGCTGCATAGGTTTTGCTTTGGCTCTTGATGGGTTGCACCAACTCTGTCTTTGCACATAACATAAGTAAGGTCACACCTGAAGCAAGATTATATGATGGAGTAGAAGGGGTGAGTGAAATGAACACACACACGCACACACATGTAACCAAAGGAAGGCAGTGCTGGAACCTCTGAACAACCATGGTGCAGGTATATGTGGTGCTTTAGGTTTGCTTCCATGCATGTACCTTGGTTTGCAGTGCAGGCCAGGGGGGTGTACGTTATCCTCCTGTGCGTCAATGTGGATGTGTTCCAACTTCCAAACACTTGTACGTGAAAGGGACTAGGTCTTGAGCCCCTGCAGGAACTTGTCAAACAAGTGTCTTAACATGTGTTCCAACGCTATATAAGTCTCCCTTTCACGCATAGCCACAGGTCGTTGCTGCTCTCACTTTGCCGTCTGGAATTTCCTTCCACATATATATCATTTGCCTCTAGACTCTAGCTCCTTGATCAAAACCCAATCCATGCCTGCATTTTGCTTCATATGCATATATTGTTGATGGTATCATATCATGCTATGTGTTATTCTCCATCTCTGACTCTGAGCAGTTGAGCTTTCGACTCGACACATCGATCTACCGGAGTTGATATAGATCGATCGAATCTTGATATGAATAAATAGGCCACGGAGCTGGAGATACACATATAGCGAGGATTTCATTGGAGCAGCTGCTGGCTTCAAGATGAGAGGTTTTGCTTGTGCTCATGCAGAGAAGAGGCATCGGCTGGACAGGACTCTGTGAGTTGCTCTCGCTCCCTCATTTCATTTGCAAGGTGTGATACTGTTCATTGTGTAGCCTTCTATGCATCTCTACTGTTCATTGTGTGATTTTATAATTTTTATCTGTTCTTGTGAGGAGATGACAATTTTTGCAATGGCTTTGTGAGCCACCGTTTGGTGTAAGAGATGCATCCGAAACATACCATATACTTTTAACTTGATCCTACCACAAATCCGTCCGCAAGGCACATGTATTGCGATTTGCAGTTCCGTTTAATTTGGTTCTGTAATGTATATGCTCAAGTGCATTTTCCATGCATGTTGTCTAGATAATATACATCGATTATTTAATCACCAACAAAATGAATTTCACCGTGGGTTAGAGAAGTATCGCATCCGGTGACTTCCACAGCACAAGTCACCATCGGAGATAGGCAGGTTTTTTTTTTCCACAGTTAGTGACGTAATACTCTTTACTTAGCACTCCTAATTTACGTGCACGTTTAAGGAAAAAAAACCAGTATCCAAAGCTAGTCTCTCCACAACCAGATTTCTTCCTCATTAGGTGAACTAACCTACGTTGATTAATAAGTCGCAAATCACATAGGTAATGACATTTACAACACGGTTTGCTCACCTGTTCTGACCAGGCTGCAGTTTGGTGAAGGAAAAAGTCACAACGCTATTTCTTCTCTGAACAAGTCTCACTTGCTTCCTCCATGCCTAAGTGAAAGGAAAAAAAGAACGGTCTCTCAATTTTTTAAAACAAAGTCCGACCTTTGTGTGCCAATCCTAAGACTCTATTTGATTGAGCTGCAGTTTCTATATAATTTGCTTCTGACTTTTGACCATGAGAAGCTAACTTTTACAATCTGCAAAAGTTAGAAAAACCATCCAGAAATTGCTTCTCAGATCATAGACATCGTACAATTTGGGCTTTTGAGAATTTTTGCAAAATCTGACTATTTGTTTGCGCTTATGCCTTCTAAGAGCTAAAAGGCAGATAGAGGCTCAAACAAACCGGGCCTAAGAATTAATTGAACATGGGACAACCTCACTCTCGCCACGCGGCTACATGGCCACATGCAGGACCCAGGCAAGCAAGAGCTAAAGTATTAGTTGTGTGTGGGACTGAATGGTTGAGTTGTCTGAATAAATAAGTTTAAATCATTCTGAGCATGCTGTGAACTCAGAGTCGAAGGTAAACTTAAGGATGAAGGAAGCAAGTGTCGACACAACGAATTAAGGATCCATCAGCGATGACGAGTGGTGGATGTAAGCCTGGACCGTTAAGAGGAGTATGGTGCTAACTGTCCCAGATGGCTGCTTCCCGGAGTAGGTGAAGAAAAAAACCGGAGAATGCATGACTGACTGTGCCTTTCAGGTCTTGAGCTGAAAACAACAGGGAGATCGATGTGTGGTGTACAATTGGGTCTCTGGAAGGCGTGGGGAATTAGTTGCTAAAGTCACATCGATGAAAGTAAAATGGGGATTTAACGTATCCTGATGAAAAACCGGTTACTAATTTAAAATTCTAAATACCATGAGGGTAAAATGGGACTGGCTTCTCGTCAGACTTATTTAGCTCTTAGTCGATTTTTTGAGCCGTTGATCAAACACCTCCATAGGGTACATAAAAGATCCAACGGATATCCATGTATGTGGAAAAATTGACTGAGAGAGAAATAAGTCTCAGTCGCCTGATAACTAGCAAAGGTGGGGTAAAATATATGGGAGCGCCTGGAATCTAGGCGAATGTCCACGCGCACGCTCTTTGGGTCCACTAGTCGGTTAGCGCGTGGGCAAGCGCAGTCATCTGGGTTGTAGCAAACCTATAAAAATATTCTTGTGAATTAGTGCTACAAACAATAATCGGCAGTTATGGTCAGTTTTATTTTTTGATGTGAGGCGATTTTTTTTAAATCAAATTTAAATTTGCATCGTCCAAAATTTCTGGAGCACTAAAAATTTGCCTATTTTGACCTGCATACAAAATTGGCCTTTTCTAAAAAATAGTAAGATACATTGACTTTTTAGACCGACATTTTTTCCCAGAACTGCACAATTTCAGAAAAAATGTTTCCTTGCTTACCATCAACTTTTATCCTATTACAAAACTGTGGCCTTCCTTTTTTTCAAAAAAGAAAAAGTTAAAACACTGGATTTTTTTATCGATATTTTTTTTCTAAAAAAGAACATACTCTACTCCAAAATTTCGGCGAAAATGTTTCCTCGATTACCATGAACTTTAGGTCCTAAGAATCAATAAACGTACCGTATCGTACGTTGTTCATCATAGCTTGATGAAGCTTGTTGATTCAGTCTTGGATGAAACTGCAGTGCCACTGCTTAATTAATTAATTAATTAATTACCCTGCGCTTTTGATGTGCTAAAATTTCAGCACAAACTTGAGCAAGAAGGGTTACATCGGAGGCAGCTACGCCAAGGACGCCAAGTACCGGCCCTTCGGCGCCTTCCTACCCGAGGGCTCCAGCGGCAAGATGCTCTACCTCAAGCTCGTCCTCCTCGTCCTCATGTGCGGCTCCTTCATGGGCCTCCTCCACTCGCCGTCGATCCACCACGCCGCCGCCGACGACCACCTCCTCCCACCACCGTGAGCAAAATACTGATAACGATCGATCAAGATTCATTGCTGACCTCGTGATGATCAATGGCAATGGCGAATAAGGATTAGCTTTTAGCTCTCATGATCACTCTGGAACGTGCATGCATGCAGGTCGTCGGAAGAGTCGCCGAGGCTCGCCGGTGCCGGCGAGCCGGGCTCCGGGTACACGTCGAGCTTGGAGGTGGACTGGTCGAAGGTCTCCATGGCGGTGCAGCGGGTTGCGGCGGCGGAGGGTGGAGCCTTGCGAGTTGGGCTGCTCAACTTCGACGACGGCGAGGTGGAGCAATGGAGGGCCCTGCTGCCGGAGACGGCGGCGGCGGCGGTGGAGCTGGGCCACGTCGGGAGCAACGTCACGTGGGAGCACCTCTACCCGGAGTGGATCGACGAGGAGGAGCTGTACCACGCGCCGACATGCCCTGACCTCCCGTCGCCGGAGGGGCACGGCCACAGGTACGACGTCGTCGCCGTGAAGCTGCCGTGCAGCCGGGCGGGGAGCTGGTCCAAGGACGTGCCGCGGCTGCACCTGCAGCTGGCGGCGGCGCGGCTCGCCGCGCACGGGCGGCACACCTCCTCGCCGGAGCCGGACCAGGGCGGCCGGCCGGCGGCGGCGCACGTGCTGGTGGTGAGCCCGAGCCGGTGCTTCCCGGCGCCGAACCTGTTCCGGTGCAGGGACGAGGTCGTCCGCGACGGCGACGTGTGGCTTTACCGGCCGGACATGGCCGACCTCCGGCGGAAGCTCGCGCTCCCCGTGGGATCCTGCGAGCTCGCCATGCCGTTCAAAGCACTGGGTACGTACGTACGTTTGCCATTATTGCACACGTCATCCGGTCGTCTTCTTCCTCTCGCCCGTCGGCCATTGCACGAAGGAAATGGAAACATAACCGTGACGCTTACCGGCTGCATGGCGTGTGGTTTGGTGGTTGCAGGGGAGGCGTACGTGGACGCGGCGGGGCGGCGGGAGGCGTACGCGACGATACTCCACTCGGAGGAGCTGTACGCGTGCGGTGCGCTGGTGGCGGCGCAGAGCATCCGGATGGCAGCGGCGGGGTCGTCGCCGGAGATGGAGCGGGACATGGTGGCGCTGGTGGACGAGACGATCGGCGCGCGGCACCGCGGCGCGCTGGAGGCGGCGGGGTGGAAGGTGCGGGCGATCCGGCGGGTGCGGAACCCGCGGGCGGCGGCGGGCGCGTACAACGAGTGGAACTACAGCAAGTTCTGGCTGTGGTCGCTGACGGAGTACGAGCGCGTCGTCTTCCTCGACGCCGACCTGCTGGTGCAGCGGCCGCTGGCGCCGCTCTTCGCGCTGCCGGAGGTGAGCGCGACGGGGAACCACGGCACGCTGTTCAACTCCGGCGTGATGGTGGTGGAGCCCTGCAACCGCACGCTCCGGCTGCTCATGGACCACGTCGGCGACATCGACTCCTACAACGGCGGCGACCAGGGGTACCTGAACGAGGTCTTCTCCTGGTGGCACCGGCTGCCGTCGCACGCCAGCTACATGAAGCACTTCTGGGAGGGGGACTCCGGGGAGCGCGCCGCCGCGAGGCGCCGCGTGCTCGCCGCCGACCCGCCGGTGGTCCTCGCCGTGCACTTCGTCGGGATGAAGCCGTGGTTCTGCTTCCGGGACTACGACTGCAACTGGAACTCGCCGGAGCTCCGGCAGTTCGCCAGCGACGAGGCGCACGCGCGGTGGTGGGAGGCGCACGACGCCATGCCGCCGCCGCTGCGGGCGTTCTGCCTGCTCAACGAGCGGCAGAAGGCGCTGCTCCGGTGGGACGCCGCGGCGGCGAGGGCGGCCAACTTCTCCGACGGCCACTGGAGGGTCCGGATCGCCGACCCTCGCCGGAGCATCTGCGCCGACGACCAGGGGTGCGGCGAGAGGGAGATCAAGAACAGGCGGGTGGAAGGGAACCGGGTCACCACGTCGTACGCCAAGCTCATCGATGCCTTCTCATGAGAGCTATAGCTGCCGCCTGCCGGCCGGTGATCCCTCTCCCGTCTCGTCGCCGGCGAGCGGGACGTCCAGCGAGACAGTACATGCATGGGCGTCTTGGAGTGACGGCTGAGATGTATGTACCATTGTCAGGGTCTCTCTAGCTAGGTAGCTGCACATATGTGTGTGTTCAGTTGCTCACCATTTTTGCCGTGCGTGTGCTTGCTGCAAACGGACATAAACAGAGTATAATATAGAGAGCCAAGACAACATGATATAGTTATGCTTCGAAGTAAATTCTAGTAAAAATTAAATTACTTGTTTTTCATCATAAAGACACTTCAGAAGAAGATAGGGTGGTTTGGTACGTCGTAGAGGAGAAATGGAGGAGGTGGAGCGCCAGCGAAACAGGGACAGTAGATTGGAGGCGATGATGACGCGAGCGGCGGTGCACGCGAGTTCAAAGGATTATCGATCATCTCTAACCATTTTCTCTTTATTTCATTCCCTTCTCCATTTTCTTTCCTACATTCTTTCCCTTCATTACTTATCATCTTCAACTGCATGCTTTCGAAGAAATTCGCGAAAAAAATTGAGAGAGAATTCCCGTTTAAAAGAAATGCATGCACAAAGAAATTTCTTTTGAAAAGAACCACGAAAAAAACTGTTGGAACATATGAAGAGACTAAATCTCTTCGGATGAAAAAATGACCTCCATGAGATACCATTGGAGATGGTCATAGGCTGGTGTGGGGCCAGGGGCATACATGTCGGAGATTGAAGTACATGCAGAATGAATTTTATGGATCTTAGCCATATGATTTTGATCCAATAACAAAATAGAAAAGAGAGGAGGCGAGATTGGTGGGTTCTACGAGCGTGTTTGGTTGGTGTCCCGCGTCCGCCGTGCCTTCCCAAGGCACGCCAGCAACCACGGCTCGCCCTCGTGTCTGTTGGCGAAGATTGGCGAACAAAACGAGCACCCACGCCAACGTCTCCTTTTCTGTTTACTGTGCGACGACGAGCCCTCGGACCCGCGCCCGCGCCATTCATCGGTAGCGATCCAAACGGAAGCCAAAAAACGACGGCACGCCAATAGATGGCACGGCGCACGGCGCACGGCGGTTACCATCCAAACACGCCCTACTTGTCTAAACCAGTGAGACCGTGGATTGTTGCCTGGCATCATGGCATCGCTGTAAATTCCAACGTTTTCCCAAACAATACACGCATAATAGAGCAGTAATAGTAGCTAACATGCTTATTTCCCCGGATATATGTAGACAAACTTGCCAACAAAAGAAAATACATTTACATAGAGGAACACAGCTTCTCTAGACACTGGTTCTCCAGCTCAAAACCTGCATCGCCCCCACCCAACCATTATAAATCTGCCAAATGGCAAGGATGTAAACACCAATATTATAAAACTAGTAAAAAAATAAACTATAAACTATCAAGAGATTTGCAACATAAAGCTCGCACATGCCCTGAAGCAGTCAAAGCAAAAAACAATACATTCTGTACAGTGTCATAAAGAAAATAAATATGCTTAATGCTGCACAGGTGCAGCAGCAGCTACAAAATTGGTGTGGTGAATTAAGTTAGCCCTATGTGTTTAAACCTCAACGGAAACATTACTACCGTGTCCATTGGAAGCAACCTTCACCTTCTTACTGCCTTGTTTAGTTGATTTGCTAGATTTTCTTTTCTTGCCTGCCTTTTCCAGATCCTCATGTGTTACCCCTAAAGGCTGCACAATTTCAGCATTCTCTGGTGATGAGCCATTTGTATTGTCTCTGGTAGCAACCACATCTATATCTGGATCTACAACGGACATCCGAGTCAAGGTGTAGTCCAACAAAAATGTGCTTCGTACTAGCCTATCAACTCTGCTGAAATGCCTCTGTGAATATGGAATAAGTCCCTCAAGGAGCTCACTGATGCCTTTTATCTGCACACAGGAAATGCCAAATATCCTATGGAAAGAGTAGCAATTTTTAAGGTGATAGAGCAAAAGGAAGACAAATACCTCCAGAATATCTGTGGGGGGCAAGCACCTCAATACCCGGAAAAGCACAAACTGTGCAACATGACAAAACTTGGGCTTTGTATTCCATTCACGGATATATTCAAGAAGCACACGGAGCCCTTCCTTTGGGAGATCAAGAAGAGCTTTTTCTATTGGGTCCTCTGGATCAGCTCTCCTGCACACTCAACAATATATATCAAATTTTATTAAAGGAAAGCAAGATGACTCCTAATCAAAGATGAATACCTGCAAAGCTGTGAGAACAAGTCAAGAAGCCTGTGTGGTCTTCTAAGCTCGAATGCAAGTTGTATTGCTCTTGTATAGTCAGAATCTGACACTGCATTTTCCAATTCCTGGCCTCTCAAAACCTCCTCCTCCTGCAACATCAGTAAATGCAGGTAAGTGCAGTAGATGATTCCAAGAGTCAGCTGCCTTACAGAAGGAAGAATGTAAAGAATTGAACATCACATAGCAATTCCTTTATGGGCTGTTTGGTTCGAAAGACGTATAATGAATGGATAACCTGATCCTAACTCCGAACCTAACTCATTTATTTGGTTTTAGGAATGGAATGGGTTGGTCCATCACCACCTTATCTATCACAAGCATAAGATTAGTATAAATAGAAAGATGATGTCAACCGACCAAATTTGCAAACTAATTACTGCAACCTAATTAAAAGCCTGCAAATTTCTTAGGTCTGCATCACAAAGCTGATTTGGAAGTGACAAACCAATCAATAATATGGTAAGCATAAGAAATCTAACTACTAAGTGCTCAAAACAACCAAAGGCACATTCTTTACGCCTAAAGATCATGAATTCCATGTTTGCCCCACAAATTGTATGACAATAATTACATAAATCTATGCTTAAAATAGGGGACTGAACTTGCCCTTTTACGAAGATCTTCCTGCTTATCTTCCATGGTGCAATCATGCCAAAGGTTAAGAACAGCATCAGTTCCACCAGTAGCAAGCATTTCAGTTTCCCTGCCAACAGTCAATGCCCAGACCTGTTGAATAATTGACAGTCAGTTAATGAGCCCTTTTGAAGCATTCACCCCCCAAAAAAACCTCCCTTCCATATTTGTCTACCAGTGATATTCTAAATCAAACTAAATATGCCAAATTTTCTGTTAGATACTGAAGCAGATATTAGACAAGTTAAACAAGTTCCAAATGAACAGGAAAGTGTAGTGGTGGCCCCGTTCTTTTCAGCTTAACGACTTATTTACGTTTTGAAAAGACATGTTTTGAGTTTTTTGAGTCCGTTTTTCGCTGTTTTGAAGGTGGGTCCTAACGCTTTAAAAAGCAAGTCAAACGAAATTGATCCAAATATCAAGACTACCTCGAGAAGCTCTCAACATTTAGTCATTTCAGCCATTTAGCTGGTCAGATCAGCTCAAAAGAACAGGCCCTAAATTACACGATATCACACTGCATTAGCATGAACCAGAACACTAGCAGTTTCTGTTTGATGAAACAATGCAAGTAAAATTCATTAAAAAAATTCCCTTAAACACAGATAACCCGTAACAGCAGATCAATATAACATGGTGTTGTAAATGTCCCATTAATATTGCATAGAGAAGAAACCATGCAACTACAATGTGGTTAACAGAGGTTTGATCAACTCAGCTTGGATTACAAAGAACAAATACAGCAGAGCTAGGTATCATACCTTCCCATCATGCTTATCATAAGTAGCAATGCATTCATTAGTTTTAATTGTCCATAGCTTCACAAGGCCATCACTTCCTACATTGAGGGGTATTGCAAGAAAATAGCAAGTCAATGGTCTTTGCCCACAAAAAAATATTTTAAAATGCACAATTCTTATTACCACAAGAAACAAATTGGGTCCCATGTGAAAGGAAAGATGCTCGCAGAACACTTGATGTGTGACCCTCAAATGTCTTCAAGCATGAGCCATCAGCAACAGACCATATTTTGACTGTCCTGTCACCAGATGATGTTATGACACATTGCTCAACAGGAGAAAACTCAACTGACCAAACACCCCTCTTATGCCCCTTGAGGACCACAGAGGACAATAGGTTAGGCAGTTTCCATATCCGTGCAGTGCGGTCCTACAGAGTTAAGGTAATGAGGTCTAAGGACAGTCCATCGAGGAAAGGGAAAAGAATATTTGAGAACAAACAGCACACTACAAGCTCACCTCAGAACCACTACAAACAAGACCATCATTAGGTGACACAGACAGAGAATTAATATCTTTATCATGAGCAGCTACAACAGCCTTTGCTTTCAGAGAAACTTCATCAGAATCACTAAGAGAATCATCCCAGCTCCATACCTTGATGGTCCGGTCGCTAATGATAAGACAAAAAATATTTTAGAAGAATATAGCAGCAAAATTGTTAAATAGTAGAATAAACAGACAAGAAAGGGAGGTATCATTTTAGTCAAAACTTATGCTTTTAAATAGTCTGCTCTCAAGTGTTCATTCCAGTATTTGGTTTCAACTGATGAGTGCTTCAAATTGTTTTAAGACTTACAAATAAAATAAGTAAAGATGGACCTGTCTACTAAACATATTCATATGTGCAAAGAAAAACCCTTCCTCTCTAATACCAACAAGGGAATGACCAAGAAAATCTCAAGTTACCTACATACATTCACACGACAATTTGATCAATTCAGGGGATATAGTGGTGCATATAATATCTCAAATTCAGAAGGCAAAGGCAGATATCCATGTTCCAACCAACCCACAGATTCATATGCAAAACAGAACCAAAACATGTAAAGTAAATATTCTCAAGGATGGTAACTATGTTTTATTAATACATCACAGCAACATTGTTCCAACAAGAATAGTCAAGATTTAAACATCACTGTAGATATACAAAAATCAAACAATCGATAATGACTATAGCTGAAATGGAACAGCTATCACTTTCAAACTAACCTGCTGCCACTAACAAAAAAGTCCTTTGATTTCTTTGAGAAAGTAACAGAACCAACAGGTCCCAGATGGCCTTTACCGATACCAATACAGCTTTTTTTCCCCATATCCCACAACCTCACCTGTAAAATAGATGAAATTCAAAATGGGAATAAGGGAAAAAGCAAAGCACTCATCAGTAATAAGAGCTGTCCCAGGAAATATATGATAATTCAACAGTCATATCATCAGGGCAAGACACCACAACTTACAGTGTTGTCTTTGCTCCCAGTCACAACAAGTGTTTTCCCAGAAGCAGAGACACAAGTGTCAAGGCAGACTACGATTTCAGTGTGGCCAGACAGCACATATGAACATGACATTGACGCAACATCATAAACACGGACCTGCATATCAATGAAATGGTTTGAGAACGTTGAAATGCAGAAGTCCACAAGAACAGTACTAAAGTTATTTACAGGTATCTCACCTGCTCCAAGTTAGTAGCTACAGCAAGATACTGTTCCTCATTTCCTACAAACTTCAAATCAAGAATCTCATCATTATAGCCTATTAGACGTTTATATAGGTTTAATTCAAAGGTCTCTTTATCTGTTCTCGTGGAACTATAGAATAAAAATTGCTGATCAGCAGTGACACATAACACTTGATCATTTGGCAACATAACACTAGATGTGAAGCCCCTTCTAGATTCCTCATTGTCTGAGTTAATAGTTACATCAGATGATTGTTGCTCAAATATACAAAGAGCGCTGATGAATAACCAGAAAAAAAAAATCAGTTTCATTTAGTCCAAATGTATGAAAAAATATTGTAGAACTGTAGAGACGAGACTAATGTACCTTTCCAAGCACCATATGCGCAAAACCCCACGTTCACCAACTGTCAGAAAATACCCCTCTGCTTTCCCCTTGAAATTTGATGGTTCAACACCTAAACAAGCCAAGAAGTCACTTTGTGGTTCAATGAAGGAAATAGACTCAATCATTTCGTATGTTGGTATTGTCTTCTTCGAGCTGAACTTGCGAAGATCCCATACACTCAAAACCTGCAGGTGTTCCATACACTCAAAATTGCTGGTAACTCCAGACAGAAAAATGCATGAGAACAATGGCAGAGTAATGGAATACTAGCGAAGGAGTATTATCTTGACAATAAAAACCATGATAGTAATTATTCCTCATGTTTTCTTGATTAAATTTTACGTGATGATCAACAATTGAAACCTAGCAAGATGACATAGGCTATAGCACCCAGCCACCCACACTACAGGAAGTGAGGAAACATTACTTGCAGAGCAATCTACATTTTTTCTAGTGTGTATTTTTATGCATATAGATGCATTAACATATGAAAAGAGCTATTTAATGACAGTTCCAGTGAATGCCAACTGCTTTCAGACACCCACAAAAAAATGGAACTCAAGATAGATTGAAAGCATGTGCTAGTAGAAATAGAGCAAAACAAGCTACTTAAAAACATGGATAAACATAGGCAGCATCTATGCCATAGATCCAAACATTTCAACCATACCTTATCCCTCCCAGCACTGAGCAACATTTGCCCATCTTTGGATAATGCCAATGAAGTCACTGCTGAAAAATGCTCTTTCAGCACAGCAACACACTTTTTGCTTTCAAGGTTCCAAACTCGCACCGTGCCATCATCACTTCCTGAAAATAACTAGAGGTCCAGCAAATAAGGGACATACGATAAATATAAAGAATGAAAAATACCTTGAAGACGTGGACAAATAAAATAGAAGGAACATTTCATTAAAATCAAATACAATAGCGCAAGTAATGCTTTGGCTTAAACCAACAAGCTAGAAAACAATTTTCAGTTGATCATGTTCACATAAAAAAATAGTTGTTTCATCTCTAGCACTCACCAGAAGGCGCTTTGGATCTTTGTGGAACATAATGGTCGTCACAACACCTGTGTGACCTCTAAAAAAATGCGTGCAAAATCCACCATCTACATCCCACACGCACACCTTCTTATCTGCTCCAGCAGTTGCGAGCAACCCACCAGAAGCATGACATGCCATGGCCATAACAGGACCATCATGTCCCTGTAAAGCACAAAAAAAAAATGAGCCTACTTTGCTTGACTGAGGAAAAACAGTACTGATAAACTGGGATGAACAATTTCATTTGTGGAAGGTGTTGACATTTTGTTTTGTAAAACCACCACTGCCAATGACTTGACTGTTACAGAACATGAACTGGCGGACAACTCTTGATACAAGATCTTCTAACATCCTAAGAAAAAGTTACCATATAACACAGAGAGCACAGAGAACAGACGATTAGGTATAATGATGTAAAAAACCAACTATGAATTTACAGATTCAGCTATGGATGCAAGCTTCCTCAGTTTGTTTGCTCTTTTTACAATAGGAAAACTCCTCTATTTTCCACTCACTCTTGCTGAGATGTAGGCCCTGGACCCGACACATGAGTGGCAATTGGCAAATAGAGGAATCACCCTTTTCAAAATACTTCCAAAAACATGAGTTTTGTAACAATTCCTAGCACAGACCATTCTGTATTATCATGGATGTGCAAATTTTAGCAATTTCCGGCACAAGATGGTAAATGAATAGATATCAAATTACCTTCCAAAAATGAATAAATATCTTCCGAATCAATTTCGTGAGATAGCAATACATCATGTGTAATAAGCAAAACAATGCATTCCCCTACCTATGCTCTCTACACGAGGCATTGACATAAAATTGCTACCTACACAAATTCGAATATTCACGTGAATTTGACATCCCACGCTTGAATTCATGTGTGCATAGAGCAGCCACATGAGTTGCAGCCAGATGGAATTAACCACACAACCGCTTGTGATTCCCATCAAGGTGCCACATTTCTGATAGGAAGCGCCTAAAACACACAGAGTTTAGGACTCACCTTCCAGCTGCGAATGCAAGTGCGAGACGCGAGGTCCCAGACCCTGATAAGCCTACTGTGCCCAGCGGCGAATAGGATGCGGGAGTCCGGGGACAGCGCGAGCGCTGTGATGGCCTCGGAGTCACCATCGATTGGTTCTCCAATGGCGGAGCCATCAGCGGCGGACACCACGCGCACCTCGCCGCCGCAGGCGCAGGCGAGGAACACCTCGGCGCCGCTCTCGCCGCCTGGAGCGCTCCCGACGGCGAACGGCCCGCCCGTGTAGAACTGCTGCAGCGAGCGATCGCAGCGGTAGTTCTTCTTAACCCGCTGCGACGACGCCATGTGCCGTTGAGGGGAAGGGTGAAGAGCTCGAAAGGCGGCGGCGGGGCGTGGGGGTAGGGCTGGACTAGAGCCAGCTAGCTCGAAAGTCGAAACTAGCTTTCGAGCTCAGCTGAGCCTTGTACGGCAACGAAGGCGAGGCGGCGGGCCAGCAGCGGTCGGGGTCGTCGAGCGCGACAGCGAAGCGGCGGCGGCGCTCGATGGGGAGGTGAGGTGGCCGGTGCAGGAGGATATGCGGCGAGGCGACAACGCGGCGGCGAGGATGGCCGTGGCGGCGCAGGCGGGATGAAGGAAGCAGTAGCGCCTTAGCGAGCTCGTGAGTGGCGGCCGGCGGCCGGCGAAGCTCGGGAGAGGGGAGGGGGCGAGTAGCACAGCGGGTGGGGGACGGGAGGAGAGAACCAGAAAGGAGATGGCGGGTTAGGGTTATGAAGTGTGGGCCTTTGAAGGTTGGCCGATTGGGCTGGATGTGTGGGCCGTGGTCTGTGGGGGTGACCACGAGAGGAAGTGGAAGGTGAAGAAGTTTATAGGTTTTGCCAGTAGCCCAGTACACATGCTCCTGCATTTCGGTCGAGTGCGGTGGCGATTTTGCTCCGGCCGCATGCCCGCATCCTCTTCTTGCATTTGCATCTGACCATCTCCCATATTTTCCTTTTTATTTTTCTCTTTCTTATTTTTTCTATATTTTTTTCCATATTTTGCACCATGTTCAGCAGCATCTCTTCAAAAGAATTTACGAAGAGAATGGAAAGAGAATTTTCTTTAGTAGGAAGTGCACGACGAAATTTTGGTTCTTTGAGATACGTCAACAGATTCTCTTTGTGGTTCTATTCAGAAAAAATTTCTTCGTGCATTCCCTTAAAAAAAATCATCTTCCGTTCTCTTCACAAATTTCTTTCGAGAGATGCTGTTGGAGATGGTGAGGAATGAAGAGAAAGAATGTGGGGAATAGGATGGGGAAGGAAATGGAATGAAGAGAAAATGGTTGGTGGTGGTCTAAAGAAAATCTTTTGTAACATCGGAAGGGAACCAAAATCTCTTCGCAAAGGGAAATGGCCCCCGAAGAAATACCATTGGAGATGGTCACCAATTGTATCTCTTCCCTCTCATTTATCTTCATGAACTGGTTATGGTTCTCTTCAGGGCTCCGACATATTCTTTTTGCCATTATTTTCAGGAAGAAATTCACCCCTTCATTACCTCCGGAAGAAAATTTTCTCTCCATTCTAATTCCTTCAAAGAATTGTTGTTGGAGATGGTGAAAAATAAAGGGAAAGAATGTGTGAAAGAAAATAAGGAAGATAATAGAATGAAAAAAATGATTGGAGATGGTTTTACCTTTGTTTCCTCCTCTTTTCTCCTCATTTAAGGTTTTGTTTGTTTCAGCTTAAATTAAATTAAATTAAATGAAAATTTTTATTTTTATATAAGCCAAATAATGTAATATTTTCTAGTCATTCTTGTGGGGTTTTAAATAGCTCCTCTTAGAGTTTGTGAAATAATTTTTTCGTAATTTTTTGAATTCTTTAAAACGTATTTCGAGGGGGTCACAAATTTGATACAGAAAACTAAACTCAACTTTAACTGAAAAAACAAGGCCTCTAAGTCACAATTTATATGTGGATTCAAGTTCACCCTCCTCTAGGTTTACAAGGAGGCAGAGGCTCGAGTGCTCGCCGGTGGGAGGCGGTGTAGCGGTGCCTCACATGAACTACAGTTGATCAAAAGGCAGTCAACAAAGAAGCGGGGGAAGATGACCTAAAAATAGGGTGGGGGGTTGATATGTCTTAGAGCCGCTGCAGTAGATATTTTAAAATATGTAACTTTTGTTAAAAAAAACTAATTTAGGAAAGGAATCATTTTGAGTATAGTGCAAACGTGAAAGAATTTTTGGAAATCATGATAGTGGGAGTAAGGAATAGTGAAATGGAGTGGAAGGATGAAGTAGGTGGTGTGGATGCTCTTGCTTATAGATAGCACTAGAGACAACTTATATAATGGTAAATATAGCTACATGTTTTTATAAACAACTTACTCACATACAAAGTTTATTAATCCTCGTATAGAATTGACTCTTACAATGGAGACGACTCAAATATATATACATGTTCTCACTTCTACCATCATCGCACATTTTACATGACGTAACTTATAGACAACTTATTGACAGCTAATATGGACCATTCTATATGCTCTTATCTTTCTTAGCTATCAGTTGGGACTTCGTGATATAATAATAAACAAAAGCTGTAGCGCACACCATCTCGTGTGACCATAAGAATGTGCAAATTTTGCAGTGGTCGTTGTAGGCTGCGAAATGAAATGGACATCGAATATTCTTCTTCAGACAAAGGAACTTCTAACTAATATATCATGTGGAATTAACAAAACACGGCGCGCAACACTAAGGCTTAATTTTTAAGTGTTAAGTAAAGTTGAGTTTCACTGTAGCAAAAGTCAAGAGTTATCGAAAAGGGGTTTAAAGAGGTTAAAAAATTAATTTTAAAATAGTTTTAAGATTTTCGATATGAACATTAAAAGTTTTGAATTTTTTTTTACAAATTATTACAACATATGGGCAGCGGCAGAGCCAGGGCCCGGCCACCCTGGGCCCAGGCCCGGGCACCGGTCCAATAGCAAGGCATATATTCCTTCCGACCAAATTCATTTTTCAAAGATATTTGTGGCAAGTGGCCGGGCTAACCCCATGAGGCGGAGCCAAGGCCCACCACTGGCAGGAGCTCTCAATTGGTGGCTCCGCCACTGTATATAGGGTATATAAAAGTATTAAATTTTGTTACAGTAAACCTCAACTTAGCTTTACACTGGAAAAAAAAAGGCCTAATTAACGTGAGCATGGGTGAGATCAGCGATGACCTAATCGCTGATTGCGATGCGATTACTCCTTGAGGTATGAGCTGCTTGCTTCAGAAGCTACCGTGACGTGAGTCTGTTGCTTGCAGTCCAAGCACGGGAATGGTTGACTCGTCTATCTTTAATTTGGACGCCGGATAACGTTATTCATATGTTAGGTTTCTAGTTATTCCATTTGTTATGGCTTCTTTTTTAACTTTCCTTTCGAAAATGAAGTTAATGTAGCTAACAAGAGAGATTGACGAGTTAAAGAAACACCCTTTAAGAAACAGGAATTCCTAGGAACCGGACGGGATCCCTCCCCCATGCGATACGTGTCCCCACGCCCAGCTCACCCCGCGCCCCCGCACGAGCTGTGTAGAGGAGGAGGAGGGAGTAGGGAGGAAGGAGGAAGGAGAGCCTACCTCGACGTCGTCGACCTCGCCGTCGCCGCCGTCGAGCTCGCCGTCGCCGGGTTAGGGTTCGGGTTAGGGAACATTTGGGTTCCCTCCGGGTCTAGAGGGAGATCGGGGAGGCGGCGCGAGGCGGTGGGTGGGGTTCGCTTGGGCGCTTGGGGGGCGGCGGTGGCGCCACGGAGCCGAGGTGGCGGGTGGGCGGCGTCGGTGGGGATCACGTCGTCCCCGTCCGTTAGAGTGGGCGGGGTGGCATGGCGGCGAGGCGGAGGCGGCGGCGCCGGCGCCACGCCAGGTGGTGGCGGTGGGGGAGGTGGCGAGGCGCGGGAGGCGACGGGTTGAGGAGGCGAGGGTGAGGGAGCGCCGAGGCGGACGCGGGTGGAGGTGGAGGCCGAGTCGGGGGACACGTGGCGGCGGGGGAGTGATCTCGTCGGGGCGATGAGATCCCGTCCCCTAGTAGCCCCCTTAAGAAAAGGTGCGGATGTTTGAAGTTGATAGGCAAAAATGTCAGATATAGATGAGTGTCAAATTTAAATTGCATTACACACGTTGCGAGTCTCGCATCTTTCCTAAATTGCATCAAATTAAATCCTAATGCCAAGCATGTCAATGCGGTAGAAAATAATCAGGTTAATTATAGATATATACCACGAATTGAACATTTTTGCCTTGGTCTTCTCGGTCCTATCACACCGTCTTCCTGATTGAAAGGCTAAATGCATGCATTATTACAATTTCCAACCGATTGATGCCAACTATCGAATTAAAAGTGGCAGGTTCTTTCCGAAAACTAATTCGGTGTTTGACAGTGCACGTTTGCGTAGTTAGATCACCTCTCTTTCCTCCCGGACGGTCTAGAACGGAACAAGAATACTCAAGGACGTGCAAGGTTTAGCAAGGCTCAAAACCCCCAGAGTGGGTAACAGCCAAAATCCTGCTCGAGCTCTTACTACTTGTGTCTACTGTGGTTCGACTGAGGGATCTCCCCCTTACGGACGCACCCCCAGCCTTATACACACAGAGGCTGGCTTCAATAAAGGGAAATGGAAAATACATTTATCGGTCCGCCACCCCCCTACCCTCGCTCTAACAGAGGGAGAAGTTGGATGGGACAGAGCAGACCACCTATCCTGAGCGCCTCACTGTCGCATCCTAGCCTGTGCAAATAGAACGACCACGGTGTAGCTGGCGTCACTAGTGAGGCGGGGGCAATCATGCCATCAGACGTCCCACACACCCCGCCAGACCTGTTCCTTCGCATTAAATAAACTAGAGCTAGTGTGCCCCGGAGAAATCCTTAGCAAAGAAGCTTCCTCCCACCTTCGTCCTATATCCCTGACAACGGGGCCATGCGCCCTCTGTTCCGCCTACATAAGTGTTCATCTGCCTGCACGCCAGGTCGCCACGTGTCCTGGTCGTCCGACTCTTGGGGCCTGATCGCCCACCTACTCGCCGGGTCGCCACGCGTCCTGGTCACTCAGTGCCTAGGGCCTGATCGCCCACCTACTCGTCGGGCCGCCACGTGTCCTGGTCAACACATGGTAGCGGGGTCTGTATACCATCCTGCTCAGGTTGGATAACTTTAATCTTCGCGCGCTTTCTTTCTAACCTTGCCATAGGTCCCACCAGACAGCAGTGGAGAGGGCATCCTAGTATCGTACACACCGACAGAAAGATAACAATATGTTAATATTGAATCAAACATGAGCTACATAAAAGTTGTAATCAATATTTAAACTAGCCTTATCCTTCAACAAAAAGCTTCAAGTTCAACACAGTAGAGGCATACCTCAAGTTGAAATAGTTACTCATGTCATATATTACTCGACAACTATAAAGCATACAAAATTTAAATGTTTATCGGATATCTATTTTGCTAATTTACATTGATATCTTTTAGAAATCTTGGAAATACAGGTATGAATCGAATATTGTTTTTTCCTTGTCATAACCCATATATTTTGTGGATAGATGGTTTTGAATCCAAATATAACCGGATTTTTTTTTAGGTTCAAATAGGGTTGTAAACGAATGCAGGCTCAGAATGAGAGTGAATTATCTATCCCGTTTGCACCCTTACCAGCCACAACCTCCTACTTGTTTACACCTATTTTTGACATTATGGATAATCACGATGGTGCATATTTTAACTTAGACTCTAACCTACCCTGACAATTATAACTTAGAGTCCAAATGTTTAACACTACTTGCACACATATTCAACATCAACCCTAACAAACTTCATCTTGACGAATATGTGTGAACCTATGTACGTACCTGGACTTCATCTTGACGCATATTAGTTCACAGGTCGTGAGCTTAAGTCTCAACGCTTCCCTTTTCCGGCTTTTTTGTTGCTCCCCCGCCTTTTTTCTTCTATCTACCTATTATACCGCATACACATGTCTCAACAACAAACAATGCTCGGCTCAGTTCGCCTTTTAGCCTTAGTGTTGCGCAAGGTTGCCGATTCGATCCCCAGCTTTGTCCCCCTTTTTAAACTTTTTATTACACTTTGTGGCCCTCTAGAAAAATTGGATCATAGTTTTATAGTATGAGTTGCTAAAAAGGTATATTCAGTTTCAAAATTTGAAACAACCATAGAAAAATCGAAGAAAAATTTATTCCTTTCTTTCATTCATTTTTTACTAGCAAGCTAAAAAATCCAAAAAATTAAAACTTTCAAAAATGCGGCCAAAATTTTACGGTAAGTGTCCATAAATGAACTTAACATTACAAATGTTAAATGCTATGATATTAATTAGTAAATAAAATAAAATAAAAAGTCTTTTTAATGTGTAGCTATTGTTTAAAATCATGTATTTATGAAGATGTCCACAAAAAAGATTTAGCTTTTTTTAAAACATTTGTGATTTACAAATAGTTGTATTACAGAATAATTTATTTTTTTTATTCTAACTTTTGTGGCCACTTAAAAAATTCTAGAAAAAAACCTTACAAATGGCACCGCGATGTCATGATAATGACCTGCAAAAAGATTTAGGCATTAAAAATTAAATTCAAAAAATTTAAAAAATGGGAAGAATATACGAAAGTTGTAATGCTTTCTTATTCGTTTGGTTTATGATACATCTTTATTTCCTCAGATATAAGACGGCATGCAGTGGCGCGCTAACCCTGCTAGTAATTTAGTACAGAACAAAGCATGAAACACTATCGAGAAAGCACAATATAGCATATACCAGAGAGTGCAATTTGGGCGACATATATTTTAGGAAAAAAATCGATTTTACACTCCGAACTAAGGTGTTTCGTCTGCCTAACCCACTAAACTATGAAATAAGGTATTCTTACCCCCCACGCAATTAAGGAAAAAGTGCGAATAACACCGCACGGTGATTTCAGGGATGGTTTTGCACACGTGACGGGTGAGATGGCTGCCTAGTCAGCAAAACAAGGAATAGCTAAAGATAAAAGATGTGAGACCCCCTTGGAAGCCTCTCTAATCTATCTTCCTCCTTTTCTCTCTCCCCTGTTTGACTCTCTTAACTCTCCATCACGGGCGCATCTCTCCTCCTCCATCCTGTGTCTGAAACGGCACTGCGGAGTGCGAGGCCCACACATGGCAAGGCGGCCACCATGCGTCAAGGCAGCGAATAGCGCAAGGCACATGGGTGGCGAGGCGATGGTCCATGCTTGTCATAACGCCTGCCAACTTTTCATGAACGGGAAGGCAAATCGTAAAACTCTATGCATCACTTCACTAAACAAGAAGAGTGTCTCGTGCAACTGTGTAGCTAGGTTTCGTATTTGATATGAACTATTTTTCTAATCTCGTATGTGATTAATTAATTACTTCTTGGATGTGAACTTTTTTAAAATTTAAGCTGTTATAATTTGGGCCACGATAATCAATGATGTGGATCATTCTTTTTTCTATCTGATTAATGTGGTATTTTTTTGTTAATTTAAAACTAATGCTTTGGTTCCGTTGAACTATATTTTAATTATATAATAAATAAATAGATTAAATCAAAGTTTTCTCTGAACCTTGATGCTTGCATACATTATCTAAAATCGCGGTCCACATGCACTCACGGCCTTTGCCGCCCGAGGCGCAAGAACAGCGTGACGTCATCACGATGATGCCACGTGGGATTACTCGCACGGGTGACGGTCGCCGTTTCCGTTCTGTTCATCCCCCTTTCTCTCTCCCCAGAAGGGCCCACCCCTCATTAAAAAAACAGAAATGTTAGAGAACGGATGTCCGTTCCCAGGCTTCCGACGGACGAGCTCCTTCCTCCTCCTCCTCTCCACCCAACCGCGATGGGTGTTCGCTGCAGGCGTGGGCGAGCCCACGGCCTCGCCATCTCTCGGGCTGGCTCAAGTGAGCGCCGCCGTCACCTCTTGCCGTGTCGCCTCCACTATCATTGCTTCAGCGCCACTTGCATGCCACAGCAGCCATGCGGCCGTATTGTGTTGTTGTTGCCGGTCGTCGTCTTCTTGCCGCCGCCTAATGTTCGCGCCGATGCAAGACCTCTCGGCCGAGCCGCTCCGCTTTGCTCTGCAGCCTCTGGGTCAAGCTCGTCGGAGTTACTGTCAATGCACCGCTGCCTTGCCGTTGCTCTGCTGTGAGAAGGAAGCCGATCCCCTTTTCAACTAGTCATTGCAGGTGTGTGGCCAGGAGCCTAGGACGAAGAAAGCTAGCCAAGCCGTTGTCTTCTCATCCCATTAGATCGTCAAGCTTTGTCAGTGTCCATTGATGAACAATGCCCTTTCATCTTTTTTACACCTAAAACCATAAGTCGGTTTTCCTCCGAACCAATTTTTGTGTTTTTATACTAATATATTGTACCTACTATATTTAGTTGGTATTTTTAGGATTTTTTAACGCAGCGGACTTTTTCGTGCGCGCCTCGTTTTGCGTGTGATCATCGCCAACTTCGTCGAGCGAGCATTCAGCGACGTTGTGGAAGGAAAAAATATTCCTGCCCGAGTTTGCATATATCTGAGGCGAGTTTTGAAGACCGAGGCATCGCCGCTTGGAACACATCATGCATACCTGCCAGGTACTCAGGGAGTCCCAACTGGTAGGCCACTTCACCTTTTTAGGAAAAATTCATGTAGTTTTAGAAAAAAAAACATGTAGTTTCAGAAAATTCATGTAGTTTCATGTAGGTTCAAATTGTTTCATGTAGGGTAGTTTTATGTAGGTTCAGATTGTTTCATATAGGCTCAGGTTATATTGTTTTCTACTAAAATTCATCTTGGTTCAGGTTGTTTCAGATAGTTTTAGGCTATATTGTTTAAACTAAAATTCATATTGGTTCAGATTGTTTCAGATAATTTCAGGCTATACAGTTTCATGTAGGTTCGAATTGTGTCATATAGTTTCAGCTTGTATCATGTAGTTTCAGATTGATTCATATAGGTTCATATTGGTTCATGTCGGTTCAGCTTGTTTCATAATGATATCATCTATTTTGTCTTCATGGGAAATTCAACTTGGTTCAAGTTGTTTCAGCTAAATTCATAGAAAATTCAGATTGGTTCAGTGTTTCAACTAGTTTTATATGAAATTCATATTGGTTCGAGTTGTTTCGTAAAAATGCAAATAGGTTCATGTGAAATTCAGTAGGTTCGGATAGGTTCATGTTTATTCAATATTTTTCGTAGGTTCGAGATAGGTTCATGTGAAAATTCATGTGAAATTCGTAGGTTCAGATAGGTTCATGTGAAAATTCATGTTGATTCAATATTTTTCGTTAAAAAAAGATAGCTTCATAGGAAATTCAATTTGGTTTGGGTTGTTTCAACTAGTTTCATAGGAAATTCAGATAGGTTCATGTTGGTGTAGGTAAAAAACAACTAGGTTCATATGAAATTCAAAGTTGATTCAGATAGTTCCGTAGAAAATTCATATTGGTTCGTGATTTTTCGGTAAAAAGATAGCTTCATGGAAAATTCAGCTTGGTTTAGGTTGTTTCAGTTAGTTTAAAGAAAATCATGTAGGTTCAGGTTGGTTCATACAGGTTCAGGTTGGTTCAGGCAATTTTAGGTTGGTTCATGTTGGTCCAGATTGGTTCATGCAGATAGCTTCATGGGGAAATTCAACTTGGTTCAGATTGTTTCAACTTAGTTCAGGTAGGTTCAGCTTGGTTCATGTAGGTTCAGGTAGGTTCAGCTTGGTTCATATAGGTTCAGGTAGGTTCAGCTTTGGTTCATGTGGGTTCAGATTGGTTCTTGTAGTGTCAGGTTGGTTCATGATGATGTCATCTATTTTGTCCTTTTGCTCATCCGTTGGTTTTGAATAGAACGGACCACCGTACTGTATAGGCTTCCCAAAAAAAAAAGAGAGGGGACCCACCTTGCACCAACCCCCACGGCCCACGCCACGGGAAAAATTGGTGAAATAATCTACTTTAAATTTGAAATTTATAAAATAACACACAGTATATAAAAATACCCCGACTGGCACCTGGGCCCGCCGCCCCGAGTGGCGGCCGCCACGCCGCACGGCGGAGCTCTGCTCCCGCCACACCGCACGGCGGAGCTCGCTCCCGCCATCTGGCACGGCGAGGATAGCGCTGCAGCGACGACGCGCGCGGCGGCGCTGCGGCGGCCGGGCGACGTGGCGGTCCCAATGAGCTCCGCCACGCCCGACGGCGAGCGGCGAACGCAATCACGCTGAAATCGCGGTCTGCCGGCGACGATGGCGGCGCCAATGAAGCTCCGCCACGCCGACGGCGGAGGAGCCGGCCGGCGGCGGCAGCGAGGAATCCGGCGGCGGCGGGCTCATGTCATTTCATGTCACTTGCTATCACATGCATTTGTTCAACGATAAACCACCCAATCGACCCACCAACCCATTAGCAAAAGGTAATTACCATTTAGCACTAATTAATCGCAATTACCAAACACAAGAATGAGATTTCTCACTTATATAAACCGATGCTCTGCTGACGGCGACCTCACTCCATCGCTTGCTTTCATTCGCGGTTCACCGGTGGTCAAGTTGAGAAGCGTGCACGGGCATTTGTTCTGCTTGCTTCAGCTTGTTGCTCGTGTCGATTTCATTTGTTCTCGCACTTCTTACGTATTGAGGTAATATTTCATGTATAAAAATTGCTGACCGTGCTTAGTATTTTATGTATAAAAATTGCTGGTACGTTCAGTGGTACAGGAAATAATCTACAGGAAGAGTGTTCGCTGCAGAAGTTTTAACAAGGTATGCATGTTATTAAACTACCATGAGCATGCGTGATGATTTTGCAGAGATTAGTTGTTTTGTTGAGAATAATTTAGAGTAGTTATAACAAAATATTTATGGTTGTGCTAATTGTATGTGTTGACCTGAATATTTAATGTTTGGTATTAAAAGTTGTTATAAGGATATTATGTATTATGAGAATTACGGATACTAATTGCATTTTCCATCATAGTACAATGGCCGAACAACGCTCCAAAGAATGCATGGATTAGGCCAAGTTGGTGGGAATCGTCCGGTCCGGAGGCCGTGCCCATTACCCTTCGGAGGACCTTCCGATCAAAATGAAACATGACTACCGCATGCAAATCAACCATGTCATGCGGCCGCCCTCACATCCATCGGATCGCCCAAGTGTTCATGTGGAATTGATGCGGTCGTCAGACATTCGATAGACCAAGATCTGGTTGGACCGGACGAAAATTCTACCGATGTCCTCTATACGCAGTGAGTTTACTTACATTCATATATAACGAATTGATTTTCGTAGGTAACCTAACCTTGTATCATTTGCAAAACAGATAAACGATTGTCGTATGACATCATGGATGGATGATCCTTTTCCGATGGCGCAGATGCATACATCACGGTTCTCGCACGCAAGGATCGCAGATCTCGAACAACGCCTCGAAATGACAAACCGTACACTAGAGATGCAAGTCCGCATGGAACGCTTGTGCCCTGCATGTCGGGCGTCGTGTGTAAACCGCCGCACCCGAAAGCGCGAGAGGCTGCTAGAGCGTGGATGTAGGACCTAGCGCGTTTGCGAAGGAAAATACCCCGCGCACGCAGAGTATGGTTATCGTTAATGACAACTATGTTTTAAATCTCCTAAGGTATGTAGGTTTAGATATGATGCACTACTACGGTGGATTGTCTTATGCATCACGCGTGCCATTGTTTGTATGTTGTAATCTAAATTTTATTATTTAATCTCCTGGTTCTCTAATACCATAAGCCGTTTACTTGCTTCGACAAAAAAATTAATTACCGCTTTCAAATTTTTCATTTGTTTACTTTTTTATTTTTCTTACTTAATTGAACGGAGTGAACAAATTAGTTAAACAATGATAATGTCATAACGCTATCGTATTTGATAATGTCTTAAAAAATGAGAGAATCGGATAACACTATGGTGCGTAACTTGTTCTAATTTTAAAAATATTTTTTCATCACTTTCAATTTTACAAAAAATTTCATCCGATCAATACATTTTCGTAAATAATTAAAATACATACAATGCTCTTATGTCCTCCTATTAAAATTGACATGAAATAATAGGAATTATGAGGTGATCAAGCACTAACAAAAAATACTGCTTGAATACTGGCGTTTTGGCGCTGAAATTCAGTGGCAGAGGCGAGAACAGAACGGCCGGCCTGCTCCATTGTCTTGGCGTGGCGGGAGCTCATTGGGACCGCGCCATCGCCGCCCACAGCCTGCCGCCCACGCTTGCCGCCTCTCTTGCTTATCCCCGTCAGTGCCCAGTGGCGGAGGCGAGCTCCGCCGTGCGGTGTGGCGAGGCAGAGCTCCATGCGTCTTGGCGTGGCGGCACGCCACTCGAGGCGGCGGGACCAGTGCCAGTCGGGGTATTTTTATATACTGTGTGTTATTTTATTAATTTCAAATTTAAAGTAGATTATTTCACCAATTCCACCCACGCCACGCCGTCGCACATTCTCATTCCCCAATAGGCTTCCCAAAAAAAAAAGAGAGGGGACCCACCTTGCACCAACCCCCACGGCCCACGCCACGCCGTCGCACATTCTCATTCCCCAATCCCCATTCCCCATTCTGCCGGGCCGGACGCCTCGCGCCTCCCCCCGAACGAGCCCGACCGACCATGCCACCCCACCCTCGCTGACGGCGCGGGCCCACCCCACTCGATTAATGTCCTCGGGCCCACATCCTGGCGAGTGGCATTAAACCCCACGCTCGCAGCAGCGGCAGCACGGCGACACCGGACACTCGTCGTCTCCGCGCGGCAAGCGGCAAGCTGTCGCGCACTCGCCGCGAGCTACAGCCTCCGGCTACTACTAGCAGCAGCCAAGCCTCTCTCCTCTTCGGCTCTTCTCCTTCCCCCAACCACGCGCCGCCCCTTCGCCTCCGATCACCATAGGCGATGCCCTTCTGGTGGCCGCGGAGGAAGTCCAGGTCCAAGCAGAAGCCCGGCGCCAGCGGCAGCGGCAGCGCGTGGCACACGCCGGCGGCCTCCGCCGCCTCCTCGCCGCGCAACTCCGTCGACCTCGGCCCCTCCGCCAGCGCCTCGCCGTGGTCTCCGCGGCGGGGACGGGGTGCGGGCGCAGCGCGGGCTCGGCTCGCCGGCGCCGGGGCCGGGGCCGGAGGCGTTGGCCCCAGCCCCGTATCGCGATGCTTCGCCGGCGGGGGCTGGGGGCGGCGCCGCGGCGGGGCAGGGGCTGCCGCTCCCGCGGCCCGCGTCTAAATCGGCGCCGCTGCCCCTAGCGTCCTCACGGGAGGAGGTGGACACGGCGGCGGCGGCGGCGGCGGGGTGCGTGTCCGCGGCGGCGTCGGTTTCCAGCGACAGCTCGTCGGAGTCAGACGAGGCGGTGGGCCGCCCAATTTACAGGTACTTGATTATCAGCGTAACAGCCACGTTTCAAAGCGTGAATTTTTTTAACATCGAAAATTGAGACGCCTTGCTCAAAAAAAAAAAAAAATTGAGACGCGGGCGAGGAATTCTGTAATGTAATCACGTTGGTGATGCGCCGGATAAATTTCTGCCCACCAGTGCAAATCCTGCGATTTATTAGGGTTTTTGAGCTACGGCCGTTGACCCCTTCCGTCCTCGTTCTGCTTGGACTTCATCTGATACCATTATCTTTCTTTAGTAAATGCCGTGGACTTGGGGGTATGAGAGACAAAGCGCGTGAATAGTTCAAATGTTCAACCTTTCTTTTTTATCTACAATTTCTTTGGATCATTTTATTTATAATTTGTGCATAAGAAATAGTATAATGCAATATCTTCATGTTGCAAACGACCGCACGAGGCTCTAATTCTGAGACAACCATGTTTATTCTTAGAGAAGTTATGTTCTTCAACTAGTTTTTGTCCATGTTTAGAACGTCCACGACTGAAATGTTAGGCTTTATAGAGTTTCAAGATGTTTAATTGTCTTCGAGATATTTGTGAAATGGCTTTGAGAAGCCGGAGTGTTTTGGTTCTTCAGAAGCGGCTTTTTAATGTGCCAAAGCTGGAAGCTGTTGAAATAAACTTATCGAAACGGGTGATGTTAAATTTCTGACACCCAGATGAAGTTTTTCCTTCTGTTTTTATTTGTGAAGGATGTCTCATTTTCTGTTGCCAGATATTTCAGAGTATATTTTTCTTGAACAATCTGTTGCTGCTGTCTGGCTATCTTTTCTGAATTTTATAGTTGGTTGTTTCAATCTATAGGTATACAGATCCAGTTGTCTACTCTGGAGGGAGAACTATGCCAGCTGATGGGCACAAGGACATGGCGGAAGCAAAGCGCCTTGTCTCATGTAGTCCTCTTCGGGAGCAGCAGAAGTTCTTTGAGGTGCCTATTGCTAATGTGAGAGAAGTTCATTTTCAAAGCTTTGAGCTTTCAAGAAGTGAAGCCAGTTGTTCGCGTGGCAGAATTTTACCCGAGGGTGCATTTGGTACAAGAGCAAGAAGTCCTTCCCCTGGTCGAATAGAACATGGTTTTGCTGCCACTTATGCAAGTTCAGGAGATTTTGGGTTTAGCCCGAGGTCACCAGTGAAAAGGATGGATGATCTGAAGAATCTGTCTCAACCCTTGCCCCTTCCTCCGTTTCCCATGGATAGCTCACCCCTCCCTACATCTCCCATTGATTCTACCCAATCCCAATCACAATGGAGAAAGGGGAAACTGTTAGGTAGTGGCACGTTTGGTCAGGTTTACCTCGGATTCAACAGGTATGGAGGTTTTAACATGTTTGTTCTAACTGTCTTTGAAAATTTAGGATGACATGAAACAAAATCTTGGAACCATTTCTGTGACGCTGCATTCTTGAATCCTCTATGGTTAATGGTTGCATAGCGTGATTGATCGTAACCATGTGTATGCAGTGAAAGTGGCCAGTTTTGTGCGATCAAAGAGGTACAAGTTATTTTGGATGATTCAAATTTAAAAGAACGCCTCAGACAATTGAGTCAGGTCATTTGCTTGCCCTATTTAACTGATAAGTTCCATATCTGTTAGAAGCAATTAAATTTACACCTGCAGCGTGCATTTTTCTGAGAAGTTGTGCGACTATCTTTTTGATTTTTTCTTTTTTGAGAAGGCTGTTGATTTGTTTTCGTAACTTGTTTATTGTTCTTGTATTAACAGGAAATAGATGTTCTTAGACAACTCTCGCACCAAAACATTGTGCAATACTATGGAAGTGAACAGGTGAGTTCCATGTGATAACTGACAAGCTACACCCTTTTGAGTGCCATGCAGCCACAGAATTTGAACATGTCTTCAATCATCATAACGTAGTGGCAATGACATAGTATAGGTTAATATCTTGTTAGCTTTGCCTTAGTTTTTTTCTCCCTCTCTTTTTTTTCCTTCTAATTTTCCACTCATCTCATATTGTGTTAAAACAACACTGTTATCTTCTTTGCATCTGTCTGTTATCTTCTCTATAATTCACTTGTTATTTTTGTCCAATGGAGGATATTTTCATCCCAAGAAGAAACTATTTGTATTTAGTAGTGATTATACTTGGACTTACCGAATTTGGTATCTTCTTGGGCAGATTGATGCATCACTCTCCATCTATCTTGAATATGTTTCTGGAGGTTCGATTTATAAATTACTGAGAGAGTATGGTCCTTTTAAGGAACCTGTGATCCGTAAATATACTCAGCAAATTCTTTCTGGACTTGCTTATTTGCATAGTAGGGATACCGTGCACAGGTAGTGTAAATCATCTTATGCTGTTTGTCATTTCTATTATAAAAATTTTAATAGAAAGGCCACTTCATAATGATTTTCTTGGCAGAGACATTAAAGGAGCAAACATACTTGTTGGTCCTAATGGTGATGTCAAACTTGCTGACTTTGGCACGGCTAAACATGTATGCAGTTTCTCTTTACGTTCTACCATGGAGTTTTGTTTGTGTGCATATGTGCAGAAGCACCATGAGAACCTTTCATTTCCCACAGCATGTAACTCATGTAACTAATAAATTAACTTGTGTCCTTGGCGAGCCAGCCAGTTGCAACTCTGGGAATCATGCTTGTACTCGTATATTAGATCTTGAACATAAACATTTGTCTCTTTTTAAGGTTGAAGTGGCTTAAATAGATTCTTTCGTAGTTTGCGCTCCACATCCCCCTCCCCCACAGTCTAGCAGATTTTATTTGTATTGTCTCCACCAACTTACTTTATTTCTTATTTTGGAGCAGATAAAATCTTTTGCTGAAATACGATCTTTTAGAGGAAGCCCATACTGGATGGCTCCTGAGGTACTTTTTTGCATGGTGACATTTCTACAATTTTCCATGTGTGATTTGCATCCCAAAGAAAGCTGTCCAAATAACTGCAAAACCTTCAGGTCATAATGAATAGCAAAGGGTACAGTTTTGCGGTTGATATCTGGAGCCTTGGATGCACCATTATTGAAATGGCAACTGCGAGGCATCCTTGGCATCAATATGAAGATGTATGTTTCCTCTTTGTATTTCACATTCCTGAAATATTTTGCTCCTCTTTGATCTGTCATTTCACTTCTTGTAGTTGATTTAACTATCATTCATTTCATAATATATTGTTAATGGGGGCTAACAACCATCTTGACCAACTCTTGGTGCTGTAGGTAGCTGCAATATTCAAGATTGCAAATAGTAAAGAGACACCAGAAATTCCAGAATTTTTTTCTAAGGAAGGGAAAGATTTCCTCAGTTTGTGCTTAAAACGTGATCCAGTGCAGCGCCCCTCTGCAATTCAATTGCTGGGTCATCCTTTTTTTCATGACAATCAAGCAGTGAGAGTGGCACAGTGCAGTTCAACTCAGCTGAGGAATGGACTATCCTCTCATGCAGAGGCAAGCCATAAAAATGTGAGTAGGTGACTTTTCTTGTTCTTTCTGTAGAAACACATCTGTCCTCATTCTTATGATTATTTTGCATAATATTTCTAGTTATTGTGTTTTTCTCTATTCAAGCGCCAGTTGAATGTAGAACCTAGAAGCATATACCTTCATATGCTCTTCTTGTAAACTGAATTACACAAATCTTGAACTACATTCGTAGTAATGGAGTAGTGGGTCGTTGCAATCATACTGTCATTGTGCTTTTCATTTTGGGGAGAACAGTATTACAATTACTTTCTAGATTCATATCACTAGATGTTAAATTTGTGTTTTGTCTTGTAATACTAGTCAACTAACTTGTGCCTGTCCATTTTTTGTTCCATGCCATCAGATGAGTGGTGGTCAGCACTAAAATCTTTTCTATCCCTTAAATTTGGTTGCAGTTCAACAGAGGATCTTTATCAAGAATAAGCATAGCTCCTTTGCAGGATATTGGAGGATTAAGTGCGAGAGATTTCACTGGGTTTTCCACTGCTTATCCTTCACCTCACAATACCTCCAGGTATAGTAATCTATGTTTATCGGTCAGCCCTTCTTCCAATTTCAGCCACACATCCTAGCCCTTACTGACAACAACCATCTTCCTCGTAGCAGCCATATTGCAGCAAGAACAAACATGTCTCTGCCAGTGTCCCCTTGTTCAAGCCCATTGCGTCAGTTCAAGCAGTCAAACTGGAGTTGTCTGCCTTCCCCACAGCATCCGATTGCTTCCTCTGGATCTGCAGCCTATAACCCAATAAATCACATGCATAACCGAACGATACGAAGCACAGTGATTGCAGATCCTTGGCATGATGTAGGCCAGATGAGACCTCCAAGTCCATATGGCTCCCCAAAGAGATTCTGAATCTGATACGTAGAGTTTTAGGAGGATGTGTTGATAGTTTTACTGGGGATAATTTTTTGTCGACAAAATCTCTTGTAACTAGTCCTAGTCTGATCTGATTCATTGTATAGAAGAAAAAGAGGGTGTGACCTGAGATAGGATGATCTGTAGGCTGTTGATGCTTTGGTTCTATATGCGCACGTGTTGTGAATGGTCCTAATTTATCCTATAAATTAGAAATACAAATAACCTCCAATGCTGTAATTTGATTCACTGGAGTATTTTCCATAAGGCTGTCTATTTTTTAATACATTAAGACACAGCATGCGAGCAACAGCTAGCGGAGCCATTTTTGTTCATTGGGCTTATATCTAACTACATCTGCTAAATAATATCTTGCGTTAAGAGTTATTTTGTTGCCAACAGAAAACGTTCGCAACAAAAAATAATCTGCACGCCCTAGGCACTAGGCTGTTGTACACCGAATCCAATCATACAAACGAACACAGGTTCTGTGGAGGATTCCCCCGGAACATTGGGATTTGCTTAGAGCATCTCTAACCGGTTCTCTAAACCATTCCCTAAAATACTATTGTAGATAAACCGTTCCCTAAAATACTAAGGAGCGCATTTTTGCCTTTTTCAGGGCTGGTGTCAAGGCTTTCAACTAAAAGTATAAATGCACGATGTGCATTTTGACCTGAAAACAGATTATAACTTCTATAAATATGTACATTGTCCAATTTGTACCCAAAAAAAATTGTAATTCATCTAAAATTCTAAACAACTCATTTTAAAAACTTTTCAGTTTTTTGAACTTTTGAATTTTTAAGATTCAAAAAATTCAAAAAAATTATAAAAAATGAAAAAGTGAAAAAATGGGTTCTTTAGGATTTTTAGATGAATTACAAAATTTATTTCGTACAAATTAGACACCGTATGACATATTTATAGAAGTTATTATCTATTTTCAGGTCAAAATGCACCCGTGCATTTATACTTGCTACTGCAAGGGATCCCAATTGCCTTGTGCCTATATAATCCCCTGAGTAATCCGCCTAATAATTACCAGTGAAGTTGCAACTATGACCATTTAACTATTTTGTAATTTTTGTGTTGGGTGACAGGAGCTGAACATCCTAACACAACAGTAACAACTAACATAGAACTCGGTACAACACAAACTACCATTTTTCACACGATTTTCAGTGAACTTTAATTTTACCATGTAAGCCAAACGTACTAACTGGCCATAATATGACAACGTATTCAATGCAAATGTTCATTGGGTGCTAACATGCTAACAACATATCTAGGCCATCAAATCGATGAGGAGCGTCCCAGATCTGAAGAGGTGGAAGCCCCTTTTTTCACTTAACCACTTTCACAAAATAGCACCCTGACTTTCTAAGTGGGAAAGGGGCTTCCACCTCTCCAGATCTGAGCCGCTGCTCATGAATCTGATGTCCCAAATCTGTTATTAGCATATTAGCACCCAATGGACATTTGCACTAGATATATTGCCGCCATAAAACTAGAATAAATAATATTGCAGTAGAAATCAAATATTTGAACCTCATATCATTACCATCATCTAACAATCTACTTTGTTCTACTGTGTACCAACTTCTGCACAACAATATCGCTCTTAATTATTTCTATGCTGAACACACATTTACTTTTGTTTAGTTAATCAGTCAGTATAATTATTAGGTTATGTAATTATTTATATGCTATGATTTAATTGTATTTAGTTAATCAATTAAAATAATTACCGGATCTAGGTTTTTATGGTTAGCCTCTTGCCATTCCCCAAGAACGGCTAAGAGTCATGCACGTACAACCCTTTTGCCTTTCCTATGTGGGGCGGCAACCGGCATGCCGTCCTAGGTGGGGCGCCTTTCTCCCTTGCCGCTCTTCCGGGTAGCGGCTATGTCCCATTTTTAAATACGACGTAGTTATAATGTCATTTTCATAATTGTTTTTCTAAAATGGCAAAAGAATTCATCTATAGTGCATGGAAGTACAGAATTCCTGGAGGGCATAGCCACATAAGCATAGCCACATAAGCACCGGACAGAAGTACTACCATCGCTCCAACAGCATGTGATGCAAATCATGCAACATTGCATCCATGATGTGGAGGAGACATGCATGATGATTTGAGCTCATCTAGCCGGTCTAAAGGCACATCACACCACATGCCCCCTCTTTATAAACGCTTGGTCCCGGCTTGCCTCTGTAGCTCAACGAACCCTCGATCCTGTGTTGTGCAAGTGTGCAACCTTGGGGTTCCATGCATCCATGCATCCATGTCTGCATATTTCCTGGAGCAGCTCCCTATAATATTTGCTCGGGAGTTGTTTACCAACATCAAGGAAGATGCTCACTATAGCCCATGCATCAAAAAGATTAAGAAGGACTATAAAGATGCTATTTTTTTCATTCACCTTTGATGCGATGCATCCATTTGAGTATATATAGTTAATATTATAGGCCCTAGTAAATAGACACATGGTTTGTTTTGACAATTTCTTCGGTAAAAAGGTTAAATATATTCTACCATAGCTTAACCGGTTAATTAAGGTCCCATTTGGAGCGGATGGATTCCGTAAAAGTAATTCTGTTTTTTTTGGAGAACAGAGCTTCTACCTTTGTACACGTAGCTTGTCAATAATGTAAATAGCATTTTCTCATGGGTGAAATTAAAGTCTAAAACTATGATGACAATGCGGCAGCCACAAGCCACAATCATGCGCACAATTCATAAACACTAGTTTTACAACCACTAAAGAAGAGAGAGAAGCACAGGCAAAAGGAAAAAATCACAACAAAGAATCCTCTTAAAAAAAAACTGAACGGAAGTACGGAACGTAGAACACCCTTTATGCGCCTATTGGAGAGGGCTTTAAAACCCATAACATTGTAAACTCTTTTTCTTTTAATCAATATATGTCGGCTCTTCTGTTCATTGTTTAAAAAAAAAAAAACTTTTTTCTAACCGCCAATAAGCCAACACTGCCCCTCGCTCCCGGCCCACAGCCCCATAAAACAAGAGAAAAAAAGGGCGTGGAACAGAGTAAACAACACCGGAAAAGAGATGGCTGGATGCCTCGATCGATCACAGGATCAAAGCTGAATCATTTGATATTACTATCATATTGATCTTGATCTAGGTCTTGGTCTAGCATTTGATGCCTTCCCCTTCCATAATCCATACCTAGAGTTTCATCTTGATTCTTGAACCACACCGCTCCCTCTGCTCCTGCGCTCCACCTCCACCTCCACCGCGCGCCGCCCGGCGCGCTCGGCGGATTTGTTTAATCGGTGACCGCCTCGCTCGCTCGCACGTCGCGCTGCGCTGCGCTGTGCACTACTGGAAAGACGGCCTCTGTGGGGACTCCTCTCTCTCTGTGCGCCATGAATGATGCGCCTTTTCTCTCCTCCTTTCCGCCAGATCGCGCCTCATTCCTCCGTCCCCTCCTCCTTGCTCGTCCGCGCTCGCGTTCGCGTTCGCGTGCTGCTGTGCTGCTGGTTTCTTGCTTCTTGTTTGGCGAGTAGGAGCAGGGGGAGAGGAGGAGAAGCCCATCCACACGGTGTTCTTGGGTAGGGAGCGGCGGCGGCGGCGATGGCGAAGGAGACGGAGTACTACGACGTGCTCGGCGTCGGCCCCGCCGCCACCGACGACGAGATCCGCAAGGCGTACTACGTCAAGGTGGCTCCTGCCATTCTCGATCGGCTTCTTTCTCTGCAGAAAAAAAAAACTGCTTCTTGGTTCCTGTCCATGTCACGGCGGCTACAATGGGGGCATGCCATCATGGCATGGCATCTCTGTTTCTTTCACTGATTCGGGTTTCCTCTCTTCAGGCAAGGCAGGTGCACCCTGACAAGAACCCGAACGATCCGCAGGCCGCCGAGAAGTTTCAGGTTCCTACTACTTCTTAGGAACGACTGAAATCGACATGAATCGTTTCGGTTTAGCAGGTGTGTAGTGAGTGCCATGATGAGCTGAGCTTCTCGTGGACTTTGTTGCGATCAGGCTCTCGGAGAGGCGTACCAGGTGCTGAGTGATCCTCTGCAGAGGAAGGCCTACGATGGCTACGGCAAAACCAGCGTATCCAGGTGCCCGGTTCATCTGAGACGCTATGATACAATTTTGCTCGTCAGCGATTCAGGCTTCACTCTTGGCAGATGAACGATTGTTTTCCAGGGAGAACATGCTGGATGGCACCGTGGTGTTCACTCTCCTTTTCGGGAGCGAGCTGTTTGAGGACTACATTGGCCACCTTGCAATGGCGACAATGGCCTCCTCAGAGCTGACAAGCGAGAGCGACAACCCCGAGAAGCTCCAGGATAGGCTCAAGGTCAGTGGGATGAATAGGCAGGGGGGCAGGCATCTACCTGTGATGGATGGATGCCCATTGCCCGACCAAAATCCAATCTCTTCTTTTCAGATGGAATATATATTGGCAGTGGTGACTGACACTGTGCTACCTTCGAGTTTCTGATATGAACTCTGTTGGCTCCACTCTCTTCTGTTGTGATGAAAGGGTGTGCAAAGGGAGAGGGAAGAGAAGCTAGCTAGATTCCTCAAGGAATTCCTCTCGCAATACGTTCGCGGCGACAAAGAAGTATTCTCCAGCCGTGCCGAATCCGAGGCTAAGAAGCTCTCCAGCACCGGTCATTCTGAATTTCTGATTCTTTTTTTGAACAAATGAATTTCTGATTCTGACAAAACCATCCTACTCATCTATCATCCTCTGTAGAATTTGTAATCTGAATCTTGTCAAATGCCACTGACAGCATCTGGGCAAGACATTCTTCGCACAATCGGGTACGTGTACTCCCGGCAAGCTGCAAAGGAGCTTGGCAAGAAGGCCATGTACCTAGGAGTACCATTCCTGGCAGAGTGGGTGAGGAACAAGGGCCACCTCTGGAAGTCGCAGATCACAGCAGCGAAAGGTGAAAGCTTTGCAAAGGCTGGTTTTTGTCATGGTCATTAAAATTGCTGACTGATTAGGGGGCGAAAGGAACAATGCAGGAGCACTGCAGCTCCTGCAGCTGCAGGAGGAGGCCTGCCGGCAGAGTGGCAAGGACGGCTGCGCTACCGAGAGGGATGTCGACCTGCAGATGAGGATGAACAAGGACCTGATGATGAGTTCACTGTGGAAGCTGAATGTCGTTGATATTGAAGTGACCCTGCTACATGTTTGTGAAATGGTATGTCTTTGGAGATATCTAGTAATTTATAGTTTAATAACTGATTACTAGTAGTCAGTAAGCATGGCATGCCATTCCAATCTTCTGAAGTGATCAGGACATGGAACCGATTAAGAAAATTATTGACCTCTTAGGTGCTTCATGAAAACAACATCAAGAAAGAGGATCTCAAGTCCCGTGCAATGGCCTTAAAAATCCTTGGAAAAATATTTCAGGTACATTACTTGACTTTTTCTTTAGGACAATTTATATGGCTTTGTGCTACATCAGGAGGTAAACCTTAAGCCATGTAATCACAATTTAGAAGTTTATATTTTCTTTTATGAAATGGAATGTGGGTAGAGGGAAAAGGAGGCACTGCCAGGGCCATCAAAACCGACCATTCTTGACGATGACAGCAGCTCAGATGAAAGTTCAGATGAGGATGTGGCCCGGACACTGCCATATCGGACTCCTGCAGTTACTCAGGTAATTGTTCAACCATCACATTCTTACACTGTACAGCAGATTCAATTTTCAGTAACATATTCTTAATTTTGTGTGATGCAGGGAATTGGCAGGCTATTTAGATGCTTATGCAACCCAGCATACGATGTTGATGATGACTTTGAACCCCAAAAATGAGTCGTAAGGAAGCAGAGATACTACCAAACATTTCAAAATCCCTTGGTTTTCAGACAGATGCTTCATAACAGCCCGGATCATGCGAAACCATCCTTTTCATCTGAAGGATATACATGTAGATGCTACTTCAGCACCAGTGATCAGACTGACGGTTCAGAGTTCCATTTCCCTTTTCTCTACATTGGACAGTAGTTCTCAGATTTTGATGTAGATCCTATCAAATTGTGGCGTGCTTCTGTAATTGTTTGGTTTTGGAGCTGTCAAAGAAAAAACACGCAAGTGCCTTTGGAAGTCACTTTTGTGGCTACAAAATGATATGCAAGATTCTGATATGAAAAAACAACTTTTGATCTTTACCATCTCCAGTCCCCCACACTGTATGATGTACCACATCTGTAAAGGGTTTTTTGACGCCGACATTTCATACTGACAATTCACTACGAGTGCCAGCTGAGAATTACAATTGACGAACGTTACAGGAAAAACACCTTTGCTAATCATTAGGCGACTGATTTTTAGATAAGTTTAAGCTGATTTTCTCACATAACCAGATGCTTTCGTTAGATCTTTTATGTGCCCGTACGGAGGTGTTTCATCTATGGTTTCGTTAGATCTTTTATGTATCCTTCAGAGATGTTTCATCTATGGCATAAAAAATCGATCCAGAGTTAAGTTGCCTGATGTCAAGTCTGTCCTTTATAAAAAAAAAAACAAATTCTATCCAATTCGACAAAGATGTTAAGCTAACTGAGGATTATGATGGGCCTGAATTTGTACAGTCACCCAAACGAAGCAGTCTGCAACTCCTCGCTGCACACAGCAGAACCACCAGTCTGGCAATATTCTTTTCTGCCCTGGTAGATAGATGCAAGAGCTCCTTATGAACTGAATATACACAACAAGAGCCTGACTGCCATATACCACATGCAGAAGAGGCTTGTCATGCCCGGAGCTTGGCGAAGAGGCTGCCGAAGGAGAAGAAGCTCGCGCGGGCCAGGCCGGCGCCGGGCTCCGGCGACTTGGCGGCGGCGGAGGCGGAGGAAGGCAGCCTCTTGACGTTGAGCATGACGGTGTGGCCGATCTGGCGGCGGAGGGCGTCGATGGTGTCCATGTCGACGGGCTGGCCCGACGGGTTGCGGACGTAGAAGACGTTGATGGCCTGCTCCCCGACCGTCGTCACGTCGGCCCTCGTCACCGTGAGGCCGTGCTCGCGGAGCACCCTCGTCACGTCCGACAGCAGCCCCACCCTGTCCCTCCCGCACAGCTCCAGCGTGAACCCCTGCAAGCCCAGGGTTGGAAAGGCGGGTGCATGATTTTCTATTATTATATTTATCACATTTGCTGGTTCTTGGATGATTGGGACTTATTTAACTCTGTGTTGTTTTTCTCACATATCTAGATGATTTCGTTTAATCTTTTGTATGTTCCATGAAGATGTCTGATCTACGGCTCAGAAAATCGACTCAGACTTAAATAAGTCTCGGTCGTCTGATGTCAAGCCAATCCCTTTCTTAAAGCAGAGTTAAACGGAACCACCACATTAATCTTAAATACTAGAAAACCCCATTAATCGGAGATAAAAAAAATCTACATGTCGATTATTATGTCGCCGAATTATAACGGCTTAGATTTAAAGAATTGTCCATGTCAGGTACAATAATAAAATAAAAGCAATTTTACAGGAATTCATATCAAGTATGAGGATAATAAAGGAGCCCATGTAAAATACAAGATTTAGCCGCACAAATGTGCGAGACACCTTACCCATTTCTTGTGATAACGGAACGAGGAGCACGCCTTTATTGAGCTAAGTTTTTTAGAGAGATGGTTTAGAAGATCTTGGATCATCGCTATGGTTGGCAAGCGAGTGTATAACGAATCAACGACCTGGGGTCCATTAGTGGTCCACCTGTCAAGTGGTATAACATCTTGGGGTTCGAACACGCTAAGTATAGCGGTCCAGCTGATGAGGAACAGTGAGCAATAGCTTGGTGCAACTGTTCAAGATGGAATGACTGCCATGAAAAGCTCTGTTTTTTATATATATATAAAAGAGTTGCCTATTTGGTTATCATCTATGTCCCCGTTACACCAACTTGATCCTTGAACCAAAGTACCAACAAAACCAAGTCTGAATTGTCATTTGACTTGACCGGTCAAACAATAGTTTTGATCCCTCTTCAGAATCATTCTTTGACCGGTCAAAAGACCATTTAAGCCCAGTTTTGCCACTATAAAGTTTGATCATTCTTAGTATTTCGGTTCAAACACCAATTTATACAACTGTGTTAGTTCACAAATCAAATTTGCCTTTTCTATTTTTTTTTGGGTTGGGCCGGTTGCTTTGATGAACCAAAAATTGATGTTTACTTCTACTATAGTTCTTTTTCAGTACGAAACAACTAAATTTTTATGATGGAACTAAGCGAAAAAGCTGTATAGATCACTCTGGAAAAAACGTTCATCTGCTAGGTGAGTACTCCCTCCATTCCATTTTGTAGTTCATTGTTGACTTTGGATATGCCTTTTGACCATTCGTTTTATTAAAAAAAAATGTAAATATTGTTTATTTTATTGTGATTTGTTTTATCATTAAACATACTTTAAGCATGACTTATATTTTTTTTATGTTTGTACTAAATTTTTAAATAAGACGAATGGTCAAAAGGCGTTTATAAAAGTCAACAGTAAATTACAATCTGAGACGGAAGGAGTACTATTCAGCAATTTCGTCCTTTTTCTTTACCTCGGATACTCTTCTGGAGATGGCTGCCTCGAGGCACTTGATCACCCGCTCCGCCTCGTCTTCCATCAGCGTGCGGCCGTCCTTGCGACGGATGAACAGCTCCTGATCAAGAAAAAAAAATAATTTCATTTCCATGGCGGACGCAGATGCTAAAAATGTTTGAAATGGCTAAACTGAGAACAAGTCATTTGGGCTGAAATTTTAAATTGTATTTTAACTGGTTTTTAAACCGATCTACTTTGTTTATATTATTTTTATGAGGCGATAGCATAATAGCTAAAAAAGATTGGACTTCAAAAGCAAAGCATTTAGCTTTGCAGTTGGTTTAGATATAACCGTTAAGCTTAAGCTCAGACTGAAATGAACAAGGTAGTAACCTGGATGCCGTGGGTGCCATCGGAGGAGACGGAGGCGTGGAAGACGACGTACTGCATGTCCGTGAGCGTGCAGACGATGTCGAACAGCAGCTTGGACCGGTCCCTGCACTTGACGTTCACCACCGAGTAGGACTTCTCCTCGCAGTGCTCCACGCTCACCACCGGCCGGATGATGTCCCCCGCGCCGCCGCCGTCGCCGGCGCCAGCGCCGTCGCCGCCGTCGAGCTCCACCACGTCGGCGTGCATCAGCTGGTGCAGCCGGCGGTCGACGTGGGTGGAGCCGGCGGAGAAGGTGGTGTGCGCGCCCCGGGCGGCGGCGTCGTCGTCGCCGGCGCGGTACCCTCCCCGGAGGACGTACCGCAGCCGGTCGGCGATGGTGGCCCGCCGGCGGGCGTCGCCGATGGCCTCGCCGGAGCCGACGTCGGTGACGTAGACGACGCAGGCCACCCGCGCCCGGTGCGTCCACACCTCGGCCGCCACGACGTTGCAGCCGAGGTGGGCCAGCACGGCGAACACCTCCGACAGGAGGCCCGTCCTGTCCGGGCCCTTGAGCTCGATCGCCGTGTGGTCGCCCACCGAGTGCATCCCCACCGACCTCCCCGGCGACGACGCGCCGCCGCCGCCGCCGCCTCCGTTCGCCCCCGTCAGGAGGTTGCTGTCCGGCCCCAAAGCCTATGTCAAACACAATATGAACAGATGCTCCCACATTGTACTATTTCAGGGCGATTCAAAACAAATTTTGAATTTTAAAACTTGATGAATCAAAATAACAAAATTTGCCAGATTCAAACCTTCTCGATGTACTGAATAGTCTTCTGATCGGTCGCCTTCTGCCCTTGCTTGTCCAACACATGAAACACTGCATCCAAAGTTGCAGCAGAATTAGCACAAAGATGTGAGGAGAAGATTGCAGGTCGCCACACAAGTTTGGGGGGTTGTGATTTACTACATGCTAGTGCTATATAGTAGTACTATATAAATAGTATACACATATACTATATCTTACTACATGCTAAAACTAGTATGCTAGTACTATAAATATCCTACCATCCATGAACCATCCACCATCTGAGGTGATGTAGGCCTTGGAGATGGCGAGGTCGAGATCGCTCAGAACCTGCACCACCTCCAGCAGGATGCCGTTCTTGTTCATGCTGTCGACCTGAAACCCAGAGGCACATGAATGAAAAATTTGCTTTGATGAGCTGAAATGGTTCTCGAGAATTTCGGCGTGCTAAGAAAAAAATCTCTCTTTTTTACCTTCACTAAGGTGCAGTCGCTGCATGTGCTGTTGTCGATGCAAACCCTGCGCAGACATCACTATGTATGTTATGTTCAGAAGTTAAAGCTGAAGAGTTTCTAGCAAGAACTGGATAATGAAATGAGAAACTATGCGGTTTAGAGGGATAAGTTGCTAAATATGAGACTGACCGGGGCGGATTGATGCGCTGGTTGAAGTTCTCGTACTCCGGATCAAAGTAAGGCAACATCTTTCCAGGGCGATGAATCCTTCCACTGAAAGAATTATGAGCCAAAGTTCAGCATCTTCCTATACCACCGTCATGCTATATTACGATACGTAAGCGCAAAAGAAACCCACACACCATCATCTGAACCATGTATGCTAATTTGCAATCATAGGAGCATAAACTGAAACCCCAAATTATCAACAGAGAAGGTAATGATGAGCTCCTCGTAAAGAAGATCTAGCTGCTTTGGAGGAATAGAATAGAATAGGCAAACCAACCTTTCAGTAGATTCTTCTTTCAGCAGGCTTCAGAATTTCCTTTGGCCGGAAACCTTTCGATGGCTTCAATCGAAAGCTAAGCGAGCACTGCAGCCATGCTTTCCTGGAAATCCATCCGCAGTTCTTCCATAAAATTTCTGAACAAGGATATCTCTACCTGATGGAACTGAAAGCACACCCGCTACCCCTGAAACTTCTCGTGGATTCAGACACCATGATCAGCACACAGATATTCAGCATCGAAGAGGAGGGAAACACTTCTTCCTCTTCCTCTTCCTCTTCCTCTTGGAGCAATGAAATACTGAAATCCTAGGCAGAAATCCCAGCTGAAACGCTCTGCTCCTAGCTAGATATAAGAACAGAAGCAAGCACGCGGCAGCCGATGTGCCGATGCGGGATCAGCAGCCACGAGCAATGGCCAGAGTTGCTCCGGCGCCATTAGAATAAGCTCTGAGGAATCAAGAACCACGTCAGGGTGACTGGATGGGGGGATAAAAGGGGAGGCCTTTGGCGAGGCAGAGTGGCGGATCGATCGTGCGTGGGCGCGCGCACCGCCAGATTCTCTCGGTGGCGAGTGCGCCGCGCGGCCGCGAGAGAAAAAGAGCTCTCGTCTCGCTCGCTGCATGCGCCGTGCCTGAATCTCTAGACCATTTCTTTCTTTGATCTGCTAATGTGGCTTGGCTTTGGCACTCGCTGTTTTCCTTTTTCATCAAGGATGGACTCCGAATGGATTAGGCCTTCTTCTTTTAAGAGAATCGTTGCGTTGGCGTATTACTGTATTAAATTTAAGAGCTCTCGAAATAAGGTCTAAAGATTATAAAAAATAATAAAAAAATAATTTTAGGATCTTTGAAAGGACTAGTAAAAGTCAAAAAAAAAATCGTTACAAATTATCACAACATATAGGTTATATAAAAATAACAAAATTTCTTCTGATGTCTGTAATGATGCGATCTGTTGAAAAGAACAAAGCCTAAATCCATCTTGACATATGCACGCGCCCAACTGTCACGGCCAAGCCTCGAGCTCGCGACCTCGGGGCGGGTTAGCACTTAGCACGCACCCTGCGCCACTGATCAACCGGTTCCTCAGCTTGCGCTTGGCAACTTGTTGTTAATGGGCAAATATTTTTTCGATGTTATTTTTTAGATAATGGATAAAGTCCGGCTTCTACACGTGAAAAATGTATATAACCTTTACAAGCAGAAAGCCAGTACTATGGGCTTACACAGGGGAAATACAATCCCAACGAGGAGCTAAGCTCGTAAAGTAGTTTAACAAAATAAATGTCCGATAAAGAACGCTCAGTCCAAAGCAATCCTGCTTGTAACAAAATACTCCTAGTAAGTAATTTTCGGTGCTGCCCAACTCTTTGTGGGTTATGGCCTACCTCTCCGAGCATGTGTTTGAAAGATATAGTTTCAATAAGAAAACATCTTAATTTGAATTGAATAAGGTTGTGGCAATCGGAATTCAGAAATCTCGTCCCGTATTTTTTTCGGACTCGCTAACAAGCAGGGACTGTTTAAAAGTTTTTGAGTAGTCAACTGTTTTTTTTTCGATTTGTTTACCCTAATTTTTCACTTAGTTTGATCATAAAAATTTAGTTATTTCGTATTGAAAAAAATTTTCGTATTAGATAGAAACATGAGTGGTAAGTTTTTAGGTTAACTATGTTTAAACATTTTAGGAAGAAGTCCACATTGCCTCCCTCAACTATTGAAAAAGTTCAATTTTCCTCCCTCTGTGTTAAATGGGTGAGATCTGGCCGTCCAATCTTGCATCCAACGGCTACAAATGAGTTGAGGGAGGAAAAGTGAACTTTTGCAATAGTTGAGAGAGGTAATTAATTGGACTTCTTCCAACATTTTATTTAACTTCTACAATTTTTGGCATGTGTATTTTTTTTTGTTTTTTATAATTATTAATTGAGTGGTGTCATAAATCTCAAAAGCAACCACATGAATAAATCAATCTTTTTTTAAAAAATTTAAATTGAAGTCTTCACACAAGAGTTTACTTGTTACTGGTAATCACTAGTAGCTCCCATGTGTTAGTGACACCTGGAGTAATTTTGTATAATATGAAAATATTGGGAGTATCTCATTGCGTGCAAAGTGCAAACCATGCAAAGAAAAGCAGCAGAGCAGGATGAACATACATGAGAATACAGAAACAACTAGTAGAGGTGAGGACAAGAGAACTGAAAGAGAGCCGGCTCTCTGCTTAATTGAGATAATGTAAGCATATAAACGGGTCTAAACCATGTTGAATCCAAAACCAGCCCACTACTGGTAAGTGACAGATCCATTTGCATAGGTAAGCACTAAGAGCATCCCCAGCAAGGGAGCTAAAGCGGCCTGCATCAGCGCCGGGCAGTGCGCGCCGCACGCCCCGCCCACCCACCCGCCCCGCAGCAGCTGCAAAGTTTAAACTTTTTTTCCCGCCTGCCCGCCCGCATTGATGCCGGCGCTTGACAGCTCCTCTGCTTGGGATGCTCTAAGCATTGCTACTAACCACTCCTTGCAAATGAAAACTCAAAACTAGCTGGCTAGCCGTCCCTCTTGTTAAGTTACATCAGGAAACAAACACAACTGGATAACGAATAAGAACCAAAAGAGTCGTGCTACAAACACACTTTAGAGGCCCCGGCCCCCCAAAAAAATGAAGAGACAAGAAACCAGCTTTATCTAGTAAAAGGCGTACTTATAATTACTTTTCTAATTCTTGTTAAGAAAAGACAAGAAGCAGCTAACCAGCTAATCACATCAATCTCCTAACTAAGTCCCTTAAAAATAACAGCTTTCAAAATCGGTTTACATGAATAACGAACACTTCAATTGCAAAAGAAAAAAATACTCCCTCCAGTCACAAAAAAAAGTCGCCGTTGACCTTGAACACGCCTTTGACTATTTGTCTTATTCAAAAAAGTTATATAAATATTATTTATTTTGTTATGATTTGGTTTATTATTAAATGTATTTTAAGCATGACTTATATTTTTACATATTTGAACTAAATTTTTGAATAAGACGAATGGTCAAATGCGTGTTCAAAAGTCAACAGCGAGTCAGCGACTTTTTGTTGTGACCGGAGGTAGTATACGGTTTGTATTTTTTAAGAAAAACTACGTACATGACTTTTTCCTAAAAGAAGTAATTGATGCCTGCTACTCTGACAGGTGCGACCAGAAGATTAACAGGTACTCCCTCCGTTCCAAATTATAGGTCGTTTGACTTTTTTGACACGTACTTTGACCATTCGTCTTATTCAAAAAATTTTATAATTATAATTTATTTTTGTTATGATTTAGTCTATCATGAAAGGTACTTTAATAATGACTTGAGTTTTTTCATATTTTCACTAATTATTTGAATAAGACGAGTCGTCAAAGTACGTGCCAAAAAAGTCAAACGATTTATAATTTGGAACGGAGGGAGTACATAACATGCTTAGCTCCATGCGTAAAGCCTGGACGTCACCGATAGGTGGGCCCGGGAGGACAAAAGATCGGCCGCTTTCTGTAGATGCGGCAGCTACGTACGCGGTACGCCCATGAGGCCATGACACGTACGGCATTGATCGCGTGTGCGTGCCGTCGGCCTACCCAAGCCGTGGGATGGAAATCCGATGGTTGTCCTCCCATGTACGTACTTAGAGCCTACCCTTTTCTGTAGCAGGACCGGTTGGTCCGGTACTGGCTACCGACCATTTGCAGAAGATGTGTGGAAAATTAAATTTGGTTTCAAGACAGTTTGATCTAAGGTTTTTTTAGTTTTTTTTTCGTTTTAGTTGGTGGTAATCGATGGCACGCCTCATATAGTTTATAAACCGTGGATAATGATATTTCTACTTACTCTTTTTTAGAAAAGGCAACGACACTATATTTAAGTTTAACCTAGGAAACACGCCTAAAAAGATGAATTACACCATCCATTAAAAAGACCATACACCGTGGAACAAACAATTTTGGCTCCTCCACACCCTAGCTACCATCTCACCAGGGTGCGCATGATTTTATTTCATCCTTTGATGGCAACCAAAATTTTTTACCGGGTTATACATGGGACCCACCTACCAACAACTGAGACAAGAATCAAGGATGATAGGGGGTGAAACAAGGTATAGTCGTATTTGGGCCTAAAAGGTACATGCCCCTCGCCATGGTTATACATGGCACTGCACACCCAGCCCAACTAGCCAACTTTCCCAATCCAACACGATACAAACCATGTCCCTCGCCATGGTTGTACACTGCACCGCACTGCACACCCAACCCAACTAGCCAGCTTTCTCAATCCAACACAATACAACCCGTCTGTATAAGTAGCATCCAACCAAGAAGAACAACACATATACCAAAAAGAAGCAAGAAAAAGAAACCCTTCCCCCTTAAAAAAACAGAGGATCGATCACTACATGGAGATGCAACAATACTAAACTACTGATTGAACGCTACAAGCCCCTAGCCAATTGATTGCCAAAGAAGCTATGCAGAGGAGAGAGAGAGAGAGAGAGAGAGAGAGAGAGAGAGAGAGAGAGAGAGAGAGATTTGGTGATCATTACCTGTGGCGTTGAATTGGTCGCTTGCTATAATTTGCCTCCTCCTATTGTTGTTAGCTTGATGCCGGTGTGGTTGGTTCTGTTGGTTTCGATGAAGCGGGGCAAGCGAGACGATGATGAAGATAAGGAGAAGTAGGAGGAGAGAGAGAGAGAGAGAGAGAGAGAGAGAGAGAGCGGCTGGCCGAGAGGAAGAATCAAATCAAGGAATGGAGTGGCAAAAGAAAGGGAGATATGTATGCCTTATGGTATGGATGGATGGAACGATGAATGGATGGATTAATGCATGAAGAGGCAAATGGGTCTAGCCAAGCAGCTTATATAAGATTATATAGACCTTGTAAATGCCAAGGGCTTAATACACACGCGTGCACGTCCACCACGAGGAAGTTTGGGGTAGCACCCTTGTCCCCAAAGGAAAGGAAAACCAGCCAGGGTGGCATTGCACATGTGCACGGGTAACAACTACTGGCGTTGATAGCATACATACAAAGTGCTAGGTAAGCACGGTGTGGATGCCAGGGCTCTAGGAAAAAACATGAGGTGGCCACGAGTACAATGCTTCAAATCCACATTGTTAGTGTGTGTGTGCGCCACGTTGGTCGCACCATATATAAAACAATGGGACAAGCTGGATGGCTTATACAGCTAGCATAGATCTACGTGTTATGGTAAGAAAGTTGTTGTCTAGAACATTGTCTATATGCGCTGGAAGGCTATAGTAGTAATAATTACGGCACAAGCAAGAACAGCTCGATATGTGGTGTTGCTGCGTGTGAGAGAAACCCACGGTAGATCTTTCAAAAAAAGAAAAGAAAAAGCAACCCACGGTAGATGGATCCAATTAAGATGTGATATCTCAAGAGAACTACCTTGATGTCACTATAATATGATTTATCACGTGGACGTTGTTAGTCAGTTTTTGTTTCTATTTGATGTAGCTATTAGAGTAAAGCAAACGATAAGGTTTTAATTTCTTAGCGGCTACACTTTACTGCACATACTAGCATTAATTCAAGGTGCCTCGCGTGCATGGAGAATTTAAGTATGAACTTATGCCAGCATAGATGCAATTTTTCTGAACTATATGCTGGCATCTATGCCCAGTTTTTGTACTGTTGATTTTTTTGTTTCATCAGTTTTACTGTTAATGTAGCTGTAGATATATGAAAATGCATGAAAATCGCAATTTTTTTTTTTGATGAGATTAACCTTTTTAAATATTAGTATGGGAAAGAGCCTAATGTATGCTCTAATTTTATTTTTACTAGCTACATAAGTGCCCGTGCTTGGTTACAAACAAATTATTTGTCGCATTAATTTTCCCTCCGCCAGCTTGACTTATTTGACTAAGAGCATGTACAATGGTACACATCAGCTGTCTCTAAGCCATCTATAAGATTTGCCATATATGATAGATAATGATGTGGAGGAGAGAGGATGCGCATAAACAGCTGAGCCGTCTCCAATGCAAGAGATGACTCTACATGCGAATTAAGAAATCTTATGTGTGATTAAGTATCATAAAAAATATGCAGTTGTCTCTAAACCATTTCTACCATTGTATGAGTTGTCTCTAAATCATCTTTATAAGTGATATGGCAATGGTTAGAGATGACTGTTGTCTCAACCATTGTACATGCTCTAATGTTGTCCGCTTTGCTTTCACTCTTGATTTCTACATGCTTTCTCACACCCAATTTATTTATGCGCTCGATCGCACCCTCAAATTTAATACATCTTAAGCTAACCAAAATTATGCAAAACACAACATGCTAAAATAAGAATGCTAAGTAAATAAATTGATTTGGTACTTGAGCTAACAAAAAAAACTTTATAAAATAAGAATGCAAATCAAAATAAATAGAAAGCACCTCTACAATGTTTGGACCGTCAGATGCGACGAGGTTGGAGATTTAAGTTACCCCTACCACCACCATTATGCTTTTCTACGGCATATATTTTAAGCAAAAAAAATAGATTTCCTAAATATTGAAACGAGTAACGTACATGCATGCGCCTAATTACATTCTTTCGTGAGCCCTGATATACGAAGCATGACTGAAACAAACAATAACGATCATCTATGATATGTTGTCAATAAATTGGAACAAATAATTTTACCAAGAAGCATATAAAAAATATATATTGGAAAACAGCCCCCTTTTGCAAAACCTGTGCGTTAGTAGGCACGGCACTATCGTCAAATTAGCATCTCAAAAAAACAGAGTAGAAGAAAATGGATTATATATTCCATATCTGACATAGATAGAACAAACCTTCAGGATATTGGATTATTGGCCACGAATCAATTTTGTGCCACATTTATTTGCCTATTTTTAAAAATTTCAAAACAGAGTAGACTTGTTTTTGTTTGGCCTATGGTTTTCTACGATCTTTCGGCGTTTATCCTAGCCGGACGCGTGTGCTCTGAACCGTTAGGTGCGAGAATAAAACGATGGATCGATGCAGGATTAGCACACGAAATACTATATCGTGCATGGATTGATTGCGACAAGAATCGGATCGGAGAAGAGAATTAGTTTTTGGCATAGGGAATTGATGAAGGTTCAGATCTTGGCGCGAAGGATTTGGATTCCATCTCCAGTAGTAAATGGAGTATATCATGCGCTTTTAGTGCCCTGCGTCGCCATCCTTTTATGGTGAACTGATCGGATAAACTCTAGGGATCAGATATTTGGATCGATCTGAAGTGTTGGTGTAAGCTTATCTTCATTTGATACACCTTCGCTGATTTTTTTAAGAAAAATCTTTGTTAAATATGACATGAGCCTATTTAGTTGAGATAGTACTAAACACTTGTCAAAAAAAAATACCGTACGAAAACCTGGCAAAATTTAGCAAAGTGTGGCATACAGTGTCTTCCACCCTAATTAATAGTATATAGGGTAAATTGCATCCACGCCATAATTAAATTTCGATTACACAAAAATAACATTACAAAATGTGAAATATTTTATACCATTATAAAGTGTAGATGGTTTCAAACAAGCTCTTACAGAAAATTCGTGGCATATACGCGATCAAAATACAATCTAATATACACTTTGATAGGTGGGTTCCACATGCCATACACACTACTCGCTTCTTCCTCCCAACTCTCCCTTCCCTCCCATCTCCGACCACGCCTCCACCGAGCCCTAGTCAGTCCTCCGACAAGGATGTTGCACCGCCCCTCACCCCTGACACAAAGGTCGCCACACCACCTCTCCTCACCGTTGGGCAAGTTGTTGTTATTATTTTTGTCGGTGTAATAAATACCGGGGTACGAAGAGTCCTGAGAAGATCAGGTGGGCCCCACGCGTCGGGGCGACCGTGCCCCATGGCGTGGCGAGCCCTCAGCCTTCAGCCGGCCCCACGCGTCGGCGGGTGACCAGCCCAGTGGCGTGGGCGAGCCCTCACCTTCAGCAGCCCCACGCGTCGAGCGGACGACCGAGCCCCAGGCGTGGCGAGCCCCTCGGCGCTTCAGCGGGCCCAGCGCGTCGGGCGGGCGATCAGGCCAGCCATGCGTGGGCAAGCCCTTAGAAGACAGGCGAGGGCCCCACACGTCGGCGGCGACCGAGCCCCAGCGTGTGGCGAGCCCGTCAGCCGCCGGGCGAGGGCCCCACGTGTCGGCGGGTGCGTGGGCGAGCCCCTCGGCGGCGTAGGGCCTCCCCATCAAGCGGGGCCCACGTGGCGAGGCGTTCGAAAGAGTCTTCGGCGAAGGCTTCCCTGCTGCGAAGACGAGCGCATTCAATGCGACATTACGCGGATAGACGGATGAAGAGATGATTACCGCATGCGATGACCTCTGCGCAGCTCGACCAATCATCACCGTGGCGCAGAGAATTGACCGCAAAGAGAGTTTGCCATCATCAAGCTCGCCGCCAGACGGAAGGAGCAAGTTGGCCCACCCGCATCTCATTGGGCGTTCTGCGGGTCGGCCACTTGCGCGGTGCGGCGTGGCGGCGCCGTCTGGCGCATGAGCAACGACGTTTCGTCTCTCTGTCATGTCCCTCTTGTCTTATCGATGTCTTTGTCTTTGAGTATCTTGTATTGTCTACCCCAACGGCTCTCTCCGCCCGCTCGAGGCTTGTATAAAAGGGGCGGAGAGAGGAGAGAGGGGGAGGTCCCAGAAGCATTCTGTAACCACAACCACAACTCGGAAAAGAGCTAAGACTTGGCAGGAGTAGGACTATTACCCGCGAGGGGGTCCGAACCTGGGTAAACCCCGTGTGTCGCTCCTGACCGCGTCCCACGCTCGAATCGAACTGAGCTCGGCTGATAGGCTAGCAAGATAGAAATCTGACTAGGGGTGTGATCCGCAGTGGTTGAGCGGAGAGCACGCCGTCAATTTTATTGAGTTTTATATAAACAGATTGAAATATCTGTCAAGTTAGGTTACAATTTTGCAAGTTTAAAATGTCAACTCTTCATATATGGTTTGAGGGAAAGAGTATACTAAATGAAAAAACAAAAAGGGGACCATAATTTACTATGCCGTTGAATAAAAAAGCTGACATTGATGATAATCCTCCCACATTCTTGTATGATTGGTTAGTATTGGTGCAGACATATGACTCGACTTTGTAACGCGCATGACATGTAGACGGCACTCTCAACGACCTAAGGAAAAGGAAAGGAGGCTAGTAGTGCTGGCACTCCCTTGAGGTGTCACAAGTTTGAGCTCCCACACACCTTTTCAACGGTTTATATGCTTATATGCTAGTGGTCAAGAGAGATCCCCTTGCAATTAGTTCGTTCATTTTTTTTTAAAAAAAAAGCATACACGCTAATGGAGACCTCCCTTGATATGTAGTTGTAGGCTTGTAGCATGGTCATCAAGAGAGGCTCATGTCGTGGCCGTTCCGTCACCAGGGAGGTTGGCCACGACCGTGTGCTTGATGGTCATTGGTGTCCATCGAGAAACACTTCTGTCTTAATTATTGTGGTCTGGATGTCAAGAGAAGTATCTTTCTTGATAGGCGATTCCTAACCATAGAAAGCTTGATGGCATTTAATATTTTGCATATTTCTAGCGGTGTTAAGAGCCAAAAGGAGTATACAGAAAAAAAATCACAATTTATTATGCATGGAGATAATAAGTCTCCATGCAACTGCATGGTTGGTTGATACATAGAACTTGACTTTTTAAAGCAGTTTCTCTATACCACCCTTCTAAAATACCATTGATGCTCTCTCTATCTATCTCTTTAAATTTTTTCACAATTTATACTACAATCTAAAAAATTCCTTCCTTCCGACGGTGCCCGCATATATCTATCTATATGTTATATATGTTTCTAACACGCGGAGCTAACTGAGGAACGAGGACGATCAACACGGCGTCACAGCGGTCAAGGCTTGAGGCTCAGCAGGGAGGTAGCCAGTAGCGTACCGGAGAGCCACCGAACCTCCTCATAGGCGTTGTTTGTTTCAGATTAAATTAAATTAAATTAAATGAAAATTTGTTATTTTTGTATAGGCCAACTGTTGTAATATTTTATAGTTATTTTCTGTGGGGTTTTAAATAGTTCTTCTTGAAGTTCGCAAAATATTTTTCATAATTTTTTGAATTTTTTAAAACGTACTTCGAGTGGGTTATAAATTTGCTAGAGTAAAACACAAATCTACCTTAATCTAAAACAAGCAACGCCTAGATGGCTCCTCTCCTCTCCTTCCGCCGTCGCCGTCGCCGTCGCCACCACGACAGGGGCCGGGCCCTCTCCCCCATATATGAGCCCATCGTCGCCACCATTGGGCCATTGCCTGCCCGCATCTGGGAGCCTGCCGCCGCCGAGAATGGCTGCGCTGTTGCCCCGGCTCCACCCACCGGCCGGCCGCCGGCCACCGCGGATGGCACGTGCGGCGGCAACAGCCACCGGAGCTAGCATTATTGCCGGAGAATTTGTGCGTGAGTGCCCATCTGCCGTTTCTCCACTAGCTAGCTAGCCTCGCTCGTACCTACCTGCCTGCATGCCATAGCCTATAGCTCTCAGTGAGTCCCAGGATGAGGACGTGCCAAATATTGCTATTCAGCGAAGCAGAGTAGCGGATGGAAAAATTTCCTCAGAAAAATATAGTGCAAGAGAAATTCTCCACAACGGGATCCCGTCCAGACGGGTCCGGAAGGGATCGGTCCCCGTGCGACACGTGTCCACCTGACCCCGCGCCCAGCTTCCCTTCACCGCACGTGCGCTGTGTAGAGGAGGAGGAGGAGCTGACCTCGCCGCCGCCGTTTTTGTGATAGCCCGTTGGGCCTCGTCCTGACCCGGCCCATTTAAGGGTTTATTAGGCAGGGAGGAAGGGAATCCCGTAGGTTTTCCCCAGGGCAAACCGCCGCCGCCCTAACCCTCAGCCCGAGCGCCGTCGCCTCGCCGTCGTCCGGTGGCGTGCATGCTGTGCCCGCGCCGCCACGCCGTTGCCGCCCTATGCCCGCGCCCCGAGCCGTCGCCACCTCGGGCAGCGCCTCCTCCTGCCCGCTAGCGTGCCGTGGTCCCGTTGTCGCTGCCCGTCGTTGCCGCCGCTGCCGTCCTTGGGATCATCGACCAGCGGTCGCTGCCGCCTGGAAGGACGTTGCTTTCATCCCCAAGTGCTTCTACTCAAGGTACTGCTCGTAATGATGGGGAAAGGAGGTAGGGGAACTAGGTTTGATAAATTGATTCTAATGGTGCAATTAGAGTCCTCCTAGGTTTTCCACTCTCTAGATGGTGGATTAGTGAGGATTATTGGGTGGAATTAAAGCTTTGGAAGAGGAAGCTAGTATGCAGCAGGTTCGGGCGAGGTTTTCATCTATTTATGATTCGATTCAAGGGTTAGTCCTATGAAAGAAATCGTGCGTCTATGTCTTAGCTTCGTTTCGAGTGCAAGAACGCTGAAAACGGTTAAGCGGATTGGGAGTTATGCTGATTTTAGTGTTTGCTGTCCGGAAGTTAGTTCTGTCTTTAAAGGTCTATTGTTCCTAGATGGGCTATTTTGGGGGAGAGTGATTATTGGCATGGTGTAGATTATCTTTGTTGCTCTTATAAATTGCGTTCTTTTAAGATTTATTATTATGCTCTGTATATAGGTGGAGGTTTGGGATCGACGTCGACTACACATCATGCTTGGTTGGAAGGCAAGTATATGTTAAACATATAGCCGGTTGGTTGAATATGGCTTGTTGATTTAATGCTTTGTGTCTGATCATGATCTATGGTTGGATTATGTTGTTTGTACTATATATGACGGAGTTATGGTGTCGGTTACATGTCATAAGAGCATTATTGCATCATACTGCATATGAGCCAGGTCGGTGAGAAAGTCACTTTTGACTAGTCCGTTTCGGTCGGTGAGAAAGTCAAAAGTGACTAGTCCGGAGTGCTCTGGAGGAGACATGTGCATGTGCATTGCATTGCATGAACATAGAAAAGTGTGGAGTGTTGGTATGATTTGATTTGCATGAACAGAGAAAAATGTGGAGTGTTGGTATGATTTGAGAACGGATGGATTTCTCATTGTTACTTTATTGTTATGGTTGTTTATACATATACTTTGCTGAGTATTCCCCGATACTCACCCTTGCTTTATTTGATTTTTAGGTACCGATGATGTCAATCATGCATGGGGATGGGAAAATAGAACCTGGATTTGAGCACTCACTACCTCTCACATCATAATTAGTGAAATTATGAAATTTACTCAGTGGTTGATCATCTTGTATAATTGGTGGTTATAGTTTTTGTTGTAGCTCCTTTTATGGTTAGTGGTTGTTGGAAAATGGTTATATATTCTTTGGATATAAATTGTCTGTCGTGGATGTCTATATAAACAAAGGAGATGCTGTCGAAATTTTATAGATTTTAGAAAGTTAGTAGCATTCTGGGCTCAAGAGGAGCTGGGGTGTTACAGTTGGTATCAGAGCGGGCTTCAGGTCCGTTATGGGTGAATGGTTTCTGTCGGGGATTAAATTACGGCCCATTGCCATGGCCCACTCCCTGACGGCCCAGTTAAACAGCCTACCAGGGCCCAGCTCCCTGGAAGGTTCTATCTGGCCCATATGCATCTTGCCGAACAGCTTCCTGGCTGGCATGGTGCGTAACGGCCAAGGAATCGTGTTTGAGTCCATCTCGAACAGGAGTTCTGCACGGCTACGTGAAGACCCGGACGTTGGTTTCCCGGATTGGATTAGGAGTCGTGATCCCCAAGATTAGGAGATTACCTTATCTACCGTAGGTTATATTTGGCATGTCTTGAGTTCGCATTTATCTCGTAGTTAGCCCTACCGATATTCCTCGGTAGGTCGGTTTGTTCAAGACTATATAAACAGGCCCTACGGCGTTTAGAGGATCCCGACATTGAGTTTTACATCTTAGCATCGGCTTAGAGCTTTGGCATTTGTATGCAGCGATAATCTCGCCGAGACTTGTTCGCCTCGCCGAGCCACCTCTTGTAATCATCTCGATATATAAGAAAGGTGGGCGTGGGGCTATTATCTCTCGAGAGGCTGAACCAGGATAAAACCCACGCCTCCTGTCGTTGTTGTTCGTGGTTGTTCGGCGTGTCTCCTATCTCACTTCTAAAGAACCTTGGTTGACTTGGGTCGATATCCCAACCGTCGACAACTGGCGCCGACCGTGGGGACACGCGGATCGAGCATGTCGAACTCCGTCGGCGATCTGTAGATACTTCACGAGGGCTACGACTCGGAAGGACAGATGTCTCATCCACAGCCGGTTCAGATCGATCTGTTCGGTCTCGAACACTTTCCGCATCCGGCGGATGTCTCCGCTTATATGGCGTAGATAGCCTCGGATCGCACTCCGTCATCGGCAGCGACTACAGAACCGATGATCTTTACGACGGTTTAGATTTGTCGATTCCAAGGCTATGTCGGTAGATTCCACTGTGGAGACACAAATGATGACACCGTCTAGCATACCTTCACATGGCCCCGCAGCATTAACATGGCGATGTAGGAACCTCGAGGATCCCGTGACGGCCGTGGCGGCCGGGCGAGGTCGAACAAATTAACTCGCTTCGGCATCAAGACGAGGTCGCGCTGGCTCGCTTTCGCGAGCAAGACGTCATTCGCCGCAACCTCGGCGATTCCATCAACGGTGTAGCACGGTTTACGCTATCGGTGCAAGCGACCGCGTCGCGACCCACCTCGCGTGCCCTCGCCAAGTCTCCCAGTAGAAGCTTCTCTGTCCGGATTGGTTCCCAGCGAAACCGGACTCGGTCGGCAAAACGCGGATGCCTCGGGGTCCCAGAACCCTAGAGCGTAGTCGGAACGACTTCGCGCCATGGCTTCGGTGATTAGATCTACCAACCAGGCCGACCTCGCCCGCATGGGCGATGCTGTTGCTTCTAACTTAGAACGGTTGGCTGAAGGTCTAAAGTCTCTAGGAGAAGTCAACAATTCCTCGAGCGGTGCAGCCCAAACTGCCGGAATGGTTCGGACGACTCGATCGATCGCGTGACCTTCGTCACCGTCCGAAGGATCATTGTCCATGAGCGAGCTACCCGTGGTCGCCGTCGCTCGCCGAGTCCTCGTAGTCATCGCGACCACGAGAGGCAAGCGCAGCGATGATCACGGACGGTCCCTCGTGAGGAGCGCGTCGTCGCAACCACGAGGAAGGGCGTGGTGGATTGTCCCGAGAGAGTTTCTCGGCCGAGTCATCCTGTTCAGCGGGAGTTCCTCCGCGCAATAGGACCAACGTCTTTTCAAGACTAGGTTCTGCCGGGAAGGTGGCGGTCATATGCTTTGGGCTGCGGGGGCTTTCTCGACGAGCTTGAGCCGTCCGGTGGCCCTCAAAGTTCAAGCCCGGTCACATGGAGAGGTACAATGGGACTCGAAACCGAGAGGAATTCCTTTCCATCTACGCTTCACGGTCATCATGGCGGCGGGGTGACGAGCTCGTTATGGCTAATTACCTCCGATCGTCCTTGAGGGTCTTTGCTTTCGACGTGGGTCGTTCAATCGGCGAGGAGGGTTCCATCACTCATGGAACCAGCTTTGTGACGCCTCGATCGCTAATTTCCGAGAGCTATTACGTGCGTGCAGGTAAGGAGGATGATCTGCACGGATGATCCGGATGAGCAGGAGACCCTCCGCAATTTAGTGAAGCGTTTCATTAAGATCCGCAACACGATCCCGAACATCTCGGATGAATCATTGTCGCGCCTTCAAAAGCGGAGTGCGACGACGGCGGCTCACCCAGATCTCGAGATCAACGAGACTGGACCGCTAACGACTGTTCAAGGCGGTGACCGCTATGCCAACGCGAGAGCGCGTTCAATCTAAAAAGGCGTTCGACAAGGGCGAAATGCCTTGACTGGTGTGGATGAGAAGAAGAAGAAGCGAAGAATGTTCCCGGTGACAAGAAGTCTCGGAAGAAGAAGAACAAAGGTGATCACGAACAATACCGTCGCGGTATGGATTGCGCACCTCCTCCCAAGGATGGGCGTAAGAAGCCCAACAATAATTACAAGGGCAAAAGCACGCCAGGAGGCGGACAAGGCAAGAAAGGTCCGGCGACCGATTTTGCAAGTTCCACCGACACTACGGGCACGATATACGCCCTTCAGAACTTGGGCGGCAAAGCTCGAAGATTTCTACAACGGCAAGGGCCCAATGCCCACCCCCGCCGAACAAGGTGATGCCGGTAAGGCTAGCGTAAACCGGCGATGGTGATCGGGAAGATGATGATGAATATCAAGAGCCCGTGAACCATATCGCTGTCATTTTGGCGGCTCCTCGACTTATACCTCTCGGCGCACCTCAAGGAAGCTGCTCGGGAGGTCCACAACGTCGAAAAGGCAAAACCTCAGCCTGAATCGATGAAGTGGACCGAGGTCCCCATCTTCTTCTCTCGGAGGATTGCCCCACCGGGATGACCAAGCCTCGGCGGCTCCCATCGGTGGTCGCCCGACCATCGACAACGCGAGAGTTGGCCGTGTCTTAGTGGATGGCGGGGCGCTTTGGACTTGCTTTCGCTAAAGTCTTGGGCGAGATGCAAATTCCTCGATCCAAGTCAAGGAAGTCGCAATGCCCTTCTACGGAATTGTTCCGGAGAAGGCATCAAGCCGTTAGGGCGTTGTCTGCCTGTCACCTTCGACAACCCAAGCAACTTCCGGACGAGTTAATCACTTTCGACGTGGTCGACTTCCCATCGGCGTACAACGCAATCTTGGGCGAGCCATCTCGGTAAGTTTATGGTCGTGTCCCACCACGCTTACCATTGCGTGAAGATACCGGTCCTAACGGTGTGATCACGGTCAAGGGCAACTACAAAGCTGCTCGATCATGACGAGCGATCCTTGCCATGGTCGACCGGCTTCCGCCGCAGCGATCACGAGGTTCCGCAGACCAAATCAAGACGCCCTAGGGTCTCCTTCACCGGGGAGAAACCAAGGAAGTTCCATTGTAAACTTGATGATACTTCCAAGATAGTTCACTTGGGGCCAATCTAGACCCCAAATAGGAAAGCGAGCTCATTGCCTTCCTCCGAGCTAATGCGGATGTATTCGCACAGGAGCCATCGACATGCCCGAGTCCCAAGGGAGGTCATCGAGCACAAACCGGCCGTCCGGGGACAAAAGCCTGTTCGCCAAGCTTCGTCGCTTTTGAATTCAAGCAGGGATCATCAAAGATCGACTTGCAAGCCGCCATTGGGTTCATCCGCGAGGTTGATCACACCGAGTGGTTAGCCAACCTGTCATTGTAAAGAAGAAAGGCGGCAAGTGGAGGATGTGTGTCGATCACACAGATCTGACGCCGCTTGTCCTAAGGACAATTTCCGCGCCTCGTATTGACCAAGCGGTCGATCGATTGCATGACGCCAGACTCTGAGTTTTTAGATGCTTACTCGGTTACCACCAAATAAGCATCTCCCGAGGATGAAGAGAAGATCGCCTTCATCACCCCTTTCGGCACTTTCGCTATCGACCATGTCTTTCGGTCTGCAAGCAATCTTTGGTGCCATGTTCAGTAACTTAATGGAGAAGACCTTCCCGAGCAGCAGCGGAAAAACACGGAGGTCTATGTCGGCGACATAGTTGTAAAAAGCAAGTATGCTCCAGATCATGTAAAAGACACAGCGAGATTTTTCATAATCTCACCAGCATCGAATAAAATTAAATCCGAGAAGTGTACCTTTGGTGTTCGATCCGGAATGTTGCTCGGTTATGTTATTGGCTCGCAAGGTATTTCACAACCCCGAAAAAATCGAGGCCATTGAAAATATGCAGCTCCAACTACCATAAAGGAAGTCTGAGCCTCATTTGGGCGGATAATTTGCTCTAAGCGTGTTTATTTCCGTCAAAGTGAACGCGGGCTGCCCTTCTTTAAGGCCTGCGCAAAGCACAATGGTTTCGAGTGGGCGGAAGAAGCCGATAGATCCTTCCAGATCTGAGCGATACTGTCCAATCCTCCGTCTTGACTACCCAGCGGCATGGCGGCGGCTCTCTTGTACCTAGGTTACCGCCACAAGCGGTGGCCTTGGTCTTGACGGTCGAAAGGAAGGCATACAATGACCAATCTATTACGTGGCGAGGTACTTCACGGATCAAAGGAGCGTTACCACGAGGTCGAAGCTCCTCTATGCCTTGCTCATGTCCTCCGGAAGCTTCGCCACTACTTCCGGGCACATCAAATCTGGTCCCACCACGTTCCCTCAGGGAGAAATCCTACTAACAAGGAATCTAGTGGGCGTATAGCTAAGTGGGCAATGGAACTAGCGAGTTTGATCATTATTTGTTGCCCGAACCGCTATTAAGTCACGTGTCCTAGTGACTTTGTCCTTTGAATGGACTTGCCGCCCAAATCGAGGGAGCTCCCGAGCAACCCGATGAACCCTCTTGGACCATGTTTTTCGATGGCTCGCGACTGAAACTCGGGCTGGTTTTGTTCTCATCTCCCCTCAAGGAGAGCAACTCGATATTCTATCCAACTACACTTTGCGGCGACTAACAACGCCGCAGAGTACGAGGCCCTCCTCGCGGGACTAAGGCGTGCAAGTCGCTTGGTGTCCAGCGGCTAACTGTGAAGGAGATTCACGGCGGTCATCAATTAGGTTAACAAGGAGTATCGGTCTTTGCGATGACTCAATGGCGCGATACCTGGTTGAAGTGAGGAAGTTGGGCGGCATTTTCGATTCTTGAAGTGCTCTTCGTGCCAAGGAAGGACAACTTCGGCCGACCAACTATCAAGTTTGGATCCTCACGTGAACTCGCTTTCGCAGGGTGCTCGTCGAGCACCTTTACAAGCCCTCAATCACGTCTCCGGACGAGGCAACGAAGGCAGTGGTCTTGTCTCCGTTATCGAGCAGTGTCGGATGGACAACGCCATTTGTCCGTTACCTTGCAGATGGGACCACCCCGACGACGGCCGAAGCGTTCTCGGCTTACAAGGCGTGCCGCTCCATACAAGCTTATGGATGGCACCCTTTACCGTCAAGGTGCTCGGGAGTTCTCTCCAAGTGCATCTCGCATGCAGAGGGTGTGTTCCTTCTTAGGGACATACACGAGGGTGCTCAGGCAACCACGCCTCCTTGAACTACGGTAAACAAGCGTTTCGCATGGGTTATTATTGGCCCATCGTTACAAGATGCCCGGACATCGTGACTAAGTGCAAGGCTTGCCAATTTCACGCCGGAAGGCACACAAGCCCGCCTAAGAGCTCAAACAATCCCCCATCTTGGCCTTTTTCCACATGGGGTGCGGATCTGCTTTCGGCCCATTCCCTAAGGGGTACAAGGGCTATACACACCGCTCGTCGCCATAGACACTTTTACAAAGTGGATTGAGGCAGAGCACGTGTCGCCTCTTCACGCCAAAACGGCCGTTCGCTTTTCAAAAGCAACGTGGTCAAGCGCTTTGGGATTCCCCATAAGTTGATCACGGATAATCTACCCGATTCGAGCGAGCTATTCGGCAATCTCGCGAGCACCGGGCACCAAGGTCTGTTTACGCCTCGTGGCACATCCACGAGCAATGGAAGCGATCGGCGAGCTAACAGACAGATAGTCCGGGTATTAAGCGGCGGGTATTTGCTGCTCTCGGCGAAAGCAGCAAGAAGGCACTGGTTGACGGTTCCTTCCGTCCTCAGGCGATTCGCTTTCTGCCACGGTAGGCGGCAGAAACTCCTTTCCAATTGGTCTATAGTGCGAAGCCATCACGCGCAAAAATCGTACTCGGTTCGCCTCGCCGCGAGCTCGGTCAACTTAGTTGACGGCGAGTAAGCGCCTCCTCGATCTCGATCTCCTCAAGGCACACGTGACCGGGCACAAGTCGAATGGCGCGCCACTTGCGGGATCTTCGCCGACGCCGCCAAGTCGATTCGACCAAGGGCTTTGAAGGCGGGCGACCTCGTTACTGCGCCGTGTCCAGAACTTGTCAAATGCCAACAAGTTAACTCCTCGTTGGGAGGCCCGTTCACGGTCGTTTCTTACCGCTGCCCGAAACCGTTTCGCCTGCTATGGAGGGCGGGAGAGCCGACCAAGACTGAACGTCGACCCGGCCGTAAGTTCTTTGTGTAGGTCTTTTCTGCTTTTCTTAGCCTGCGCTTTTTGTAAACTTCGCGCTTTAGTTCGTCCAAGTCTCTGGGCACCATGTAAAGTTCAATCCAATAGTTAAGTGAATTCTCGCGGCCTCTGCGCCTTTTTTCACTTCTTGTCTTTTGAAGACAACCTCTTTCTCTCTGGTAACACTTGATGGCTGCCCGGCCTTGCGAACTCTTGGCTCCGCAATCTTAAGGATTGTTCCCTATCCGTATCTGGTTTCGATAAGTTCCTAAACTCAGGGTTGCGTAACACGGCCTTTCCACCTTGCGGCTAAGTCTGCTCTCGTAAGCCCTCCGCGCGAGGCACTTCTTGCTTGGCGCGACCACTTGGTAAAGCTCGCTCTCGTAAGCCCCCGCGCGAGGCACTTTCCTTGTTCGGTTACTCTGGGCGCTTAACTTACGTCAGCGAAGCGGACTACGGAACGAATCGAGCAAAATGCGGGTGTCGCTCTTTCTCCCTACGCGTGCTCGAGTACGCAAGCTCGAGTTCTCGAGCATCGTCTGTCACGGGGCTAGGGTGTCGCTCTTTCTCTTGTGCACTGCTCGGGTTATAAACTCGAGTTTCGGCGACTGCACAACGGGCCGGAGTTAGGCGAGAGCGCTCTACCGGTTTTCTTAAAACTTCCTAGCTACTGCTCGCTTTTCTCTTAGTTTCGCTCGTTCTTGTCTTTTGTCTGCTCTTTTTGCAGGAATAAAGGTAAATGCTTTATTACATTACTCAAAAGTTTGGTACAAAGGCCCTTTAAGATTCTGACCAGCAGTGCTACTTAGGAACAAGCTGCTCCTTGACTCCTCAACTTCTAACTTGAGGCGCCGACTTAATCTGAGCCTTGATTCCTTCCGAACTTCAGCTCGGGCGTTCGATCTCCTCCTTGCTCCGCAGCTTGCTTGCGCCCTCGGCCGGATGGCCTCGACCTCCTTGGTCTTGGCCTTGTTGATCGGTCGAGCCTTGCTCGGGTGACTCATTGCTTCGGCCGTCTTAATTGCTCGTCCGGCTCCTTGACCTTCTTCTGCGGTGATCGCCCTCACCGTCATCCCACAAGATCTCCTCGATCTCTTCTGTGAAGCCCACAGGGTCGAGATTTTGCTTGAGACCAGCGGAAGTCTGCTCTTCCTTGGCAAAGTGGGCCTTGAGTCTCTTGGCTTCCGCCATGAGTGATCCGTCTTTGGGAAGCGTCGGCGAGCTGCTCTTGAGCCACTTGAGCGGCCGGCTTCTCCTCCATGGTGCTCGCCTTAATGGCTTCTTGTGGCTCCTCGGCCTCTCCTAGAAGAGACTCAGAACGCCTCTCTTGACCAGTTGGACTTTGAGCCTCTTTACCTTCGCCTTCAAAGCCGACTTTGGACTTTGGTGCAGAGGCCCCGCCTGGACTCCTCGTCTGAGGTGCTCCGGAGCGACGCCAGATCTGGCCTCCGCTCGATGGTGACGCCGTCCTCGAGCTCCTCCATGGTGTCCCTCAAGACACGAGAGGAAGAACAAGTTAACTACTTTATGATGATGTAGCTAAAATTTGAACAAGATTTGGTCTTGGTGCCTACCTTCCCAAGTCGTTGCTTGATCCATGACGCAGCGGTCCTCGAGACCATGCGTCCACGAAGCCCCGCCGTGTGGGATGAGGCGGGCGCGTTCTTCTGCGTCGCCGCTTTGTTCGCTCCTTCTTCTTGCGGGGCGCGATCTCTTTCCAGTCTCGGGGAGCGACGGCGGCGCTTTCGTCTCCAAGCCCTTCTCCTCTTCCTTTTCCTCTTCCGCCGAACGTCTTGGACGAGGCGAAGCCACTCCGCCGGGTGGCGCCGTTGTTTCCAGGCGGGGCGACTTGCGCGACCGCTCGGGGCTTCTTCATGTTCCTCGGCGGTGGGGTTTCACCACCACCGGAGAATCCCGTCGCCTCAGGGGTGAGCTGCCCCTGCGACGAAGTGCCTGGCAGGACCGGCCGCTCGGTCCTGCCCTGGGCAGCTTCCGGAGCCATCGCCTTGGCACCGAAGTCCGTGGCGCCGCTTGCCGCTACTTTTGCCTCCAGCCGCCCCACCGCGCCTTTGAGCGCGTCGATCTGCTCGCTGGAGCCCGGCGGCAGCAGGCTCCACGCCGCCAGCTTGTCCTTGAGGCACGCTAGCCTCATCGCCCGTGAAGCGCCGTGCGGTGTTTCGGCGGCGGCGACCGCTTCGGCGCCTCCTCGACATCATCCGTGGCGATCTCTCCTTGGCGGTGATAAAAAAAGATCATCGTTAAGTCTAACGCGTCAAGGTTGGAAGGTCTAAAGATCGATTCCTACATACCTGCCGTGGAAGGCTTGGTCCTGATCTTCTTCGCCGGAACCTTCCGCCTCTTCCTCGGGGGCTCCTTGGCGGCTTCTCCGCCTTGGCCCTTGGGTGTTCGTGGCGACGAGCTCAGCTCCCCGGTGGTGGCGCTCCTCTCGCCTTGAAGCAAGAAGTTTTTCCTTGTGCGACTTCTTCTTAGAGCCTCCTCTGCTCGGCGACCTGTTGCAGCCGATCCATGTGGCCAGGGTGAGCTTGCGTGTAACGCCTAAGCCAGAGGGCCATGGTCTTTACCTCTTCGTCGCTCTGCTCGGCGAGGAGGGAGGGCTTAGTCTCTTCTCATTGGCCCACGCGCTCGCTTGGTCCGCTTTCGATGCGTTCCGTCGCCAAATTGGTCTCTTCGACGGCTGGCGGCCGCCGTGTTGCGGCGAGCTCCGCGTCGGCTCGGCCGCCACCTTGGGCTTTGTGGCCGCTTTGGCCTTGCCCTTCTTCGCCTTCTCCTTCTCAGACCCGGAGAGTTCCTCAACGATCCCTCAAGGATCAGTTGGTCCTCCTAGCGTTTGAGAATCGGACGTTAACATTTAAACAACATTGCAAGTCTAGCAACATAGGCCGAGGTAAGTAATTTACCTCGTGCTGTGCGGACAAACACGCTCTTGCAGCAGTGTCGCCACCTGCCGGTGACCTCCCCGTCCTTCTTCGCCGCCTTCAGCATGGCGTCGACCCGCTCGGTCACCCATGCGTCGGTTGGTTTCTCTGTCCGGACAGATGGAATCGTTAATTCCTGTTCGGAGGAAATAATCAATGAAGAGATTGAGTCTTAAAGGCACTTACCGTACTCTCCTTGTAATGTCTTCCCATCCTCTATCTTGTAGAAGGATAGGACCTCCTCCGCGATGAGACGGACCACATTGTGAAGTCGAATGATCTCCTGCCTGTGAGCCCGAGGCTCACGAGGGAGGCGATCTTCCTGTCGAGTACCAATCCTCGGCGGACATCTCCGGCACGAGGCATTGGGGTTCCTTTGCTTGGCGCCTTCCGGTGAAGACGAAGTTCTTTGTCGCCACTCCGCTTGCTTTGTAGAACCACCTCACCCACCACGCGCCCATCGAGTCGAGCAGCGGTGGGCGAGGGTACGGCGCGTCGTCGGCGGTGGCCCGGAGCTTGAGGTAGTAGCACCCCAGCGCCGAAGCGGCGGAACTGCTCCTCGTCATTGTGTAGTAGTGGAGGAACAGCCCCACCGGTGGATCGATACCCAGATAGCCCTCGCACAGGTGTGCGAAGACGGCCATCTGGAGAATGGAGTTCGGATTGAGGTTCGCCACCTCCAACCGGCGATGTTCAAGAAGGCTCAGCAAGTCGCTCTCGGAGACCTCAACCCGAGCAGGCGAATCGCTGAAGGTCGATTTAACTCTCCTCGGCGGCTCCGGAGTATCCTCCTCTCCGGCAGCCTCCAGCCTACGGTGTCGATGTGGCCGTCCTCCTCCCGATCCTAAGGTCCTCCTCGGTCAAGCTAGTGCCCGTGAATTTGGCCATAGCGATTCCTGTATCGGACGAGCGGGGTTGGTGATGGAGTTTGGGTGTTCGATCTTGAGCGTGGTTGGAGCTAGGGCTTAGAGAGGAAAGGCGTGAGAGCGTAGTGGGCGGCATGAGCGTACTTGGGTGCTTTATAGTCCTGTATAAGCAGCTCAAGAACGGTTTAGTCCCGAATCGGCTAGTTTTTACTAAGAACGCTAGGTAAAGCGGTCTTTGTTTTCACTTCTTGCAATGACAGAAGTTACCGTTGGAATCGCCAGCGGCTATTTTTTCCAAAGATCCGCCTTTGAAGGTGAGTGTTACGCTTTCGGGTAGAAGCGATTCCTGCTCGATGCAACAGAGCTTTCGGCCTTTGGGCGGGTTTGTTCATTCCGAGCACGCCTTGTTGGTTGAACCTTAACTCGTTTCGGTCGATCGTTACATGTCTCTATAGCGGCAAAATTTCCCTCTTCGTGACACAGAGTCTCAAGAGGAAGACCCCACTCTAGTGAGTCCTTCCACTTGAGTCTCGGGGGCTAGCTGTCGGGGATTAAATTACGGCCCATTGCCATGGCCCACTCCCTGACGGCCCAGTTAAACAGCCTACCAGGGCCCAACTCCCTGGAAGGTTCTATCTGGCCCATATGCATCTTGCCAAGCGACTTCTGGCCGGCATGGTGCGTAACGGCCAAGGAATCGTGTTTGAGTCCATCTCGAACAGGAGTTCTGCACGGCTACGTGAAGACCCGGACGTTGGTTTTCCGGATTGGATTAGGAGTCGTGATCCCCAAGATTAGGAGATTACCTTATCTACCGTAGGTTATATTTGGCATGTCTTGAGTTTCATTCACGATCTCGTAGTTAGCCCACTGATATTCCTCGGTAGGTCGGTTTGTTCAAGACTATATAAACAGGCCCCTACAGCGTTTAGAGGATCCTGGCATTGAGTTTTACATCTTAGCATCTGGCTTAGAGCTTTGGCATTTGTACGCGCATAATCTCACCGAGACTTGTTCGTCTCGCCGAGCCACCTCTTGTAATCATCTCTGATATATAAGAAAGGCTGGATGTAGGGCTATTATCTCTCCGAGAGGCTCGAACCGTGATAAAACCCCGCCTCTCTGCTCGTTGTTGTTAAGTGGTTGTTTGGCGTGTCTCCTATCTCACTTCTAAAGAACCTTGGTTGACTTGGGTCGATATCCCAACCGTCGACAGCTTCTTTTAAAGTGGTTAATAAAAATTTAACTTTATCGAGTGTAGTTAAGTTTATTAATTAAAACCTGACACACTAGTGCACAATAGGGCAGGGTTGGGTTGCATTGCATTTATGCATATAAAAGTTGATGCTATTATGGACTTATGCTTTGGTGGTAATAGCTATGGTTTTCCTATATGTTTTCTTTATGAGGTTATTGTACGTGGTTTAATTTAAAAGTAAGATGTGCTGGTGGTTCGTGACGTGGTGTTGTCTGTGTTGAGGCTTTGTTGAAGGCTTTGGTGCCCTTAGTTGTAGATTGAGTTTTACTTTTATCAGGACTTCTGTATCGGTGTTTAGATACTTTGCTCTAGTCTTCAAGTGATGTTTCCCAATGTTGTCTTTGACGTGTGTGGAATTTGAAGCTGTAGTAGTCATTAGCCTTAATTGTGGAGGCATACTTTTGGTGCACATCGTTGACTCTTTAGGGTTGAAAGATCTAGTTTACTTTCCTCTCAAATTGCTGAGTTGCCATCAAGTGTGCGGTGGAGTTTAACGACGACTTTCCTCTTGGCTTTCGAGCTAATCCTTTAGTCCTTTTTGGTTTTGGCCTGTTTTCAAACCAAAAAATAAAGAAGGGAGCTGAAGAGCTGTTACCCAATGGTCCAGATCATCGTCGTGCCCTATCTTACCTAGAAGTGTCCGTGTGTCTACAGCAAAGTGAGGTATATATTTTCTTTCTTTATGACATGGAAGTTTGGCCACTTGGTTTACTTTCTCTTGTATTTGGTATTTCCACGTGATTCTTCTCTGTGCTTTCTGAGGTTTGTGTGGGTGTCTTTTCGGGTGAGTTGTTGGACCGGTTGTATGGGGATCGACCTCGAACTTTTGTTCGTGCCCAAAGCAACCTTTCCATGACGATTAACCGTGCCTTTCCCTCTAGTTGCATCGATGTGATGGATCCTATGTTTCATCTTGGAAGTTCTTCACAGCGTGAGTTTGAAGTTTTCTAAATTGTATTATTTGTAGCTTGGATGCACGTGCTGATGGTTCGCTGGTTTGTGAGAATGATTTTTGACCTTGCCTTCGAAATCATGTCTTAACCTTTTGAGATGAAGGATACCGTTTTATATTTCCCTTGAGTTGACGAGTTTGTTGGTAAGTACAAGGATTGATAAATTATTTGTTTGATTAGAAGGTGTGTGGGTGTGGTGTTTTGCGAGTTATAGTTAAGTTTATCGTACCGAAGGAGATAGAATAGAATTCGAGGACGAATTCTTTTTAAGGGGGGTAGAATGTGATAGCCCGTTGGGCCTCGTCTTGGCCCGGCCCATTTAAGGGTTTATTAGGCGGGGAGGAAGGAATCCGTGGGTTTTCCCAGGGGCAAACCGCCGCCCTAACCCTCACCCGCGCCGCGCCGCCATCGCCGTCGTCCGGTGGCCGTGCTTTGCAGGTTGCCCGCCACGCCGTCGTCGCCCTATGCCCGCGCCTCGAGCCGTCGCCACCTCGGGGCCGCGCCTCCTCTGCCCCTTGGCCGCGCCGTGGTCCCCGTTGTCGCGCTGCCCCGTCGTCGCCGCTGCCGTCCTTGGGATCATCGACCAGCGGTCGCTGCCGCCTGGAAGGACGTTGCTTTCATCCCCAAGTGCTTCTACTCAAGGTACTGCTCGTAGTGATGGGGAAGGAGGTAGGGGAACTAGGTTTGATAAATTGATTCTAATGGTGCAATTAGAGTCCTCCTAGGTTTTCCACTCTCTAGATGGTGGATTAGTGAGGATTATTGGGTGGAATTAAAGCTTTGGAAGAGGAAGCTAGTATGCAGCAGGTTCGGGCGAGGTTTTCATCTATTTATGATTCGATTCAAGGGTTAGTCCTATGAAATAAATCATGCGTCTATGTCTTAGCTTCGTTTCGAGTGCAAGAACGCTGAAAGCAGTTAAGCGGATTGGGAGTTATGCTGATTTTAGTGTTTGTCTGTCCGGAAGTTAGTTACATCTTTAAAGGTCTATTGTTCCTAGATGGGCTATTTTGGGGGAGAGTGATTATTGGCATGGTGTAGATTATCTTTGTTGCTCTTATAAATAGCGTTCTTTTAAGATTTATTATTATGCTCTGTATATAGGTGGAGGTTTGGGATCGACGTCGACTACACATCATGCTTGGTTGGAAGGCAAGTATATGTTAAACATATAGCCGGTTGGTTGAATATGGCTTGTTGATTTAATGCTTTGTGTCTGATCATGACCTGTGGTTGGATTATGTTGTTTGTGCTATATATGACGGAGTTATGGTGTCGGTTACATGTCATAAGAGCATTATTGCATCATACTGCATATGAGCCAGGTCGGTGAGAAAGTCACTTTTGACTAGTCCGTTTCGGTCGGTGAGAAAGTCAAAAGTGACTAGTCCGGAGTGCTATGGAGGAGACATGTGCATGTGCATTGCATTGCATGAACAGAGAAAAGTGTGGAGTGTTGGTATGATTTGATTTGCATGAACAGAGAAAAATGTGGAGTGTTGGTATGATTTGAGAACGGATGGATTTCTCATTGTTACTTTATTGTTATAGTTGTTTATACATATACTTTGCTGAGTATTCCCCGATACTCACCCTTGCTTTATTTGATTTTTAGGTACCGGTGATGTCAATCATGCATGGGGATGGGAAAATAGAACCTGGATTTGAGCACTCACTACCTCTCACATCATAATTAGTGAAATTATGAAATTTACTTAGTGGTTGATCATCTTGTATAATTGGTGGTTATAGTTTTTGTTGTAGCTCCTTTTATGGTTAGTGGTTGTTGGAAAATGGTTATATATTCTTTGGATATAAATTGCCTGTCGTGGATGTCTATATAAACAAAGGAGATGCTGTCGAAATTTTATAGATTTTAGAAAGTTAGTAGCATTCTGGGCTCAAGAGGAGCTGGGGTGTTACAGTTTTGGGTTAGGGTTTAGGAAAATTTGGGTTCCTCGGGGTTTAGAGGAGGTCGGGAGGCGGCGGACCGGCGGTGGGTGGGGTTCGTCGGGAGGGGGCGGTGGCGCCATCTGAGCCGAGGAGGAGGTGGGTGGGGTTCGTCGGGGAGGGCGGTGGCGCCACCGAGCCGGGAGGAAGCAGGCGGCCGGGCCGGGCGACGGCGGGTGGACCGCGCGTCCCGTCTGTTAGGGTGGGCGGGTGGCACGGCAGAAAGGGCAAGAGGCGGAGGCCGGCGGGCGCAGGCGCCACGGCAGGGGTGGTGGAGGTGGCGAGGAGGTGTTGAGGCGCGGAGCGCGCGCGGCGGATCTGGGCGGGAGGAGGTGGTGGCGGCGGATCCGTCGGCACCCCGCCACGAGACGGGAAGAAGGCGGCAGGGCGGGCGGCGCGGGCGAGGCGCGCGGGGAAGAAGAGGCGGGCGTGTGGGGAGAGGCGAGTGCGAGGTGGGAGGCTATCCCGTCGGGTTGGGCCCTCGATGGGATACCGTACTGTAGTCGCCACTAGTGCAAAGTGTGGGAAAATATAGAGGGAAGGAACACAGGGAATATTTAATAGTGAAATAGAGTGTGGGAGGACAATGTGTTAGATGCATTTCGTAATCGAAGGATAAGGGTCTGTTCTTGTCATTTTATCTGACTTATCTATCATTTACTTATCTTTGTCTACATTAAAAAATACTCCCTCCGGTCACAAAAAGAAGTCGTCGTTAACTTTTGAACACGCTTTTGACCATTCGTCTTATTCAAAAGAAATTATATAAATATTATTTATTTTGTTATTATCTGGTTTATTATTAAATATATTTTAAGTATAACTTATATTTTTACATATTCGAACTAAATTTTTAAATAAGACGAATGGTCAAAGGCGTGATCAAAAGTCAACGGCGACTTCTTTTTGTGACCGGAGGTAGTATAATTTTTTAATCTAGATTTTTTCTACCTCAAAGACTTGCCTAAAATCTTCATAACACAATTCGAATAAGTTGGATGAAACGGATCGAACTCTCAAGCTACCTCAAGGAGATAATCGAATCACCAGATAAGTCAAATAACATAAGCTGACAAGAACTCAACCTAAAATCACTACTTTACCATTTTTTTGCATCAAGAAACTCTTCTTCCAAGCTAGGCAGATATATATCTGAGACGCAGGCGGCTGTCGGAGGCCACTGATAGTGGCTGTCCCCTTTTCATGCTCCATGGCCCGGACAGCAACACGGAGCCATGGATCATGGATCATGGATCACGGATGGCGTTTGTCTCTGGCTGTGTTTCTTTCGGCGGTTAGATTATAATCTGAAAAGGTTATGATGTTTTATAGAAGATTTAAAGGGCCAAAAAAATTATGAAAAAAATATTTTTTAGATCTTTGAGACAAATTGTGCAAAGTTTCGAAAAAATAACTATAAAATATTTCAAAATATAACCATTACAAAAATGACAAATTTTAAGCTGCAGCTTATAATCTGATTATAAGCTGAAAGAAACATAGCCTCTGTCTCGGCCGTTTCTTGTTAATCGTGCGTGGTCGATGTTTAATGCTCTGATCACTCGCTGTTTGCCCGGTGGCCATGGCCAATAATTGAACCAAAAGATAATGGCCACGTTAGGGTATCTCCCATTCTTCTTTTTCTTGTCTTGTTTACAAGACTCAGGATGCCGTCCGCGTGTACTGCTCCTGGCTTCTTGTTTGATCGAAGAAATTTCCAATCTTAAATAGAAACGAGAGAATTTACTGAGTGCCCCACCAGTTTGAGCATTTGATCTTTGTTTGACGAGAAAAAAAAAAATTTCGATGACGTCAATCGGCCCGTCACCCTTGAATTATTTATTAATAATTTTTGCGGCTCAATCCGGCCTGGAATTAACTTGGCCCAATTTTGGCCCGAAATCAGAAAACCCTAATTGCCAGCTATAAAAGGGGATCAACCCTAATCACCAAAGGGTGAGAACAAAAACTACAGTGGTCGGCGGCTGATTGGAAAGGAAGAAAAAAAAAAGGTAAAGGGGGCCTCTCCCCATCTCTCTCTCTCTCCTCGCTTGTAGGCAACGGCGGTGGCGGCACAAGGCCGCCCTTCCTCCTTCCTCGCTTCCAATGGGGGGCCGGCGGCCGGCCGCTTCTTCCTCTTCCTCGGCTTTGGATCGCGCGGCGCCGGCTCGCCTCCATCTTCCACGGCGCCCGTCATCCTCAACGCTGCACCGCTCGCCCGCTCGCTTGCTTCCGACGGCGGCGCCACCCGTCTCCTCCTCGCGCCGGCGCGCTGCCTCCAGTACGCCGCCCGTCGCCCGTCCGCGCCCGCGAGCCGACCGGTGCCGCCGGCCTCCACCACGACGCTGTTTCAATGCCGGCGCGCCGCCATCCTCCTCATCGCCGCGCCGCTTAACGGCGCCGCCCTGCTTGCCACGGCGTTGCCTCGTCAACCCGGCGCCGCTTCCCTCTACCACGACATCGCCCCATCGCCGCTTCGCCTTCACTGCTGCGGAGCGCCGCTTCTCAACGCCGGCGCCGCCTGCGCCGTTACCCCGGCCTCCACGTCCAGCCGCCCAGCACACCCGACCACGCCGCGCCGCCACGCCCGATCCGCGTCGCCCGCCTTCTCCATCGCCAACACCGCCAGCGCCTCTCTCGCTTCCACGGCGGCGTCGCCGCTCGGTCACGCCCGGCGCCGCTCCGCCACCTCGTCGTCAGCGCCGCCCACGGACTTCTCCACGCGCCACCGGCCAGATCTCACGATCGGCGCGCCACCATCCTCGACACCTGTGGCCGCTCAGATCCGGGCCCGCGACGCCGGATCTGCCGCTTACGCTGCCCCGGGCCGACCTTCGCCATTGCGCCGTCGGACGACCTTCCTGACGCCGCCCACGACCTTCTCCGTTGCGCCGCCGGACGACCTTCCCGACGCCACCCTGTCCTCGGCGACCTGTACTCCCGGTGACGTGGCCTCAACAACAACGGCGACGACCCGTTCTCCATCTCCAGATCTTGGCGGCGGTCTACCCTTTTCCAACCATGGCAACGTCTCCCACGGCGTGGCGCAAGCGGCGCCCAAGGTGGCCGGTGTGCCTCTGACCTCGGCCTGGAACGCGGCGACCATCTCTTCCCCGAACCCTAGAAGCACACGAAGGCACACGGCCTCGCCCCTTCCTCTGATTCAATGCCCGGCGTATGGTGGCGGCGGCTATCTTCCTTGGCCCGGCGTGCGGCGACGACATTCATCTCTCCGGCGTGACGTCAGGACTCTTCCCTCGGGCAGCGCAACAACAACATCGTCCTCAACCCGATGAAGACGGAGGCATGCTCCTCGTCTTCCCAACACGCGGTCGATAACGGCTCGGCCGCCTCTACTTCGGCATCTCGAGGCTCGACGTGGCCCTCTCCTCTAAATCCACGCGACGGCATGTTCCCCCGGGCGCTTTCAGCGCCAGCGCGCGGCGGCCATCTGCTTCCTACCATATTTCAGTCCAAGCGGTGGAGACCGGTTTGCTTCTCCACCATGCAAGGCCGTACTCGCAGAACATCCGATCTGCAAACCAAGAGGATGACATCGACTCCGTTATCTTCTCCAACAACTCCGTCAACACCGGCGGATCGATCTTCACGCCGACTATGACGGAATACCTTCCGTTCGATAAACCTGCCCCCAAGGCGAACAAGACCCTCAAGGCCAAACAAGATCGCGGAGACCCCAATTCCACGGTACCGACATACCTCCTACCGACGGACTTTCCGCTAGGAGGTTCCAATAAATATCAAGACAATGATGAACATCCCATCAATGGTATCGTGGAGATCCCAATTCCGTGGTACCGCCCAACTCTTGTGATGACGAACATCCCATCAATGGTATCGTGGAGACGATGACTCCAACGATCCTGGAAGCCGTTCGACGATCTTCTCCAACGACTTCACCAGCATTGACGGAACCTGCCGTCACATCAACTTAAACGGAACACTGTTCCGACAAGCTTGGCCCCGAAGGCGAACAAGACCCCGAAAGCCAACGGCATCGTGGAGATCCCAATTCCACGATACAAACCCAAAAGCTAACAAGCGGGAACATCCCCGATGACGCAGTGAAGCCGTCAATTTCAACTCCAAGCCGAGTGCTAACCGTGCATTCCCCAAGTTCAACTACTCCAACGTGAAGCTTGACGAGAATAAGTTCAAGCGACACGGGCGGGCATAGCCAAATGTCAATGGATGTGCTAGGCATTACATGGGCCCTGGTTACCCCATGTATTCTGCCGTCGCCAATCAATCCGCCACCCACCAATATGCACGGTGAACCACGAAGCAACGAGAAGAAGAAGATAGCCCCAGCAGCTTAATCGGAGGTGTTCCGCAAGCTGGCTTGCGGATGTAATTAACCGGGTGTCCTTCCGAGGTCCCGGGATCCAGAATCCAACGATCACCTGAACAAGAAGTCTAGCCTACCAGGCTACAGATGTTTAGCCAACCTGGCTACGGAGCGCAATATCAACAAGGAGTTGTACTTCATTGTGACGATAAAATATAAACATCCTTGTCCCCTTTTCTTTTGTGTATTTTTGATAAATACACTAGCACGCCCGCAAACGCGTTCTCACCGCGGAATTTGTGTGCGTCACAATCTTCTTCAAAATCATTGACTTGCAAAGTTACCATTAGAGCATGGCCAATAGCCACTGCATCTCAACCTACATCAACCGCGAACCATTATAGCTATGAGCGGGAAGTTTAAATTCCAGTCATAGCGCTGCCTCCCCGTGCTACACATCCCGCAAATTACTGTAATTTACTTTTAATCCAGTGTGTCTCCGGGGCATGCTCTTAGAACTGACAGTCGATGATCATGATGTTCGTTTTTTTTACTTAAATGTTTCTAACCTGATGTATAGCCTAGGAAAATGCAAGCATTCACTCAAGATTCAAAGGATCAATATCTTGGGTAATAGTGGCGAAGCAGAACATATCTACACAGTGGAAAATGCCAATGTGCTTCCCCCTGCACATGGAAGCATCTTCAGATGCTGCTCTATCCTCCTCTATTTTACTCTATAAACCCACCCCACCATATTCTCTCTCATTTATACCTACAGCCTACAGGTTACAGCACCCCTAGCAACTCCACTATTATCTCACCCTCTATTTCTCTCTTCGCTATATTATATTCATGTGCCATAACCACCATCTATCTATCGTATTTTCGTATACGCTAATGTACATTGTAACAGTGGATCATCGGCAAAGTTCTTTTTTTTATGCAAATCTGATATTTTCTCCGTGATATTATTTTATTGATATTACAGTTTGGGGCTATTGTAGTGCAATTAAGGCCTTATTTGTTTCGGATGAAAGTGGTTGAAAGTTTTATTCCAAAAAAATTATAATCCTTCGAGAGACGTCTTGGAAAGTCCAAAAAATTATAAAAAATTATTTTAAGAACTCTAATAAGAGCTATTAAAAAATGACTATAAAATATTATATCATTTGACTTGTATAAAATTGATAAATTTTAATTTAATTTAATCTAATTTAAGCTGAAAAGAACAGGGCCCAAGATAAATAGAGGACCATGCTGGCAAGCTTCCAGCGGAAGGAAGTGCCTTTGGGTGGGTGGCTCCCATCGCAAACCCGGCCATGTTATAGCAAGCTTGTCTGGGCCTACTGCCTCCCATCGGAAGACCGGCCCAAATGTGGCTTCCATTAGAAGGCACATGGCCTATATATACGACGGGTTGCATCACTAAGAGCATGCGCTTTCCAATCGATTCGTCGTCAGCTGATAATTATAGAGGAGATATTGGTGATGTTGTCCAACTCACGTGATGATGCCGATCCCATCGTCTATCATACAATGAAGCAGCTCAAAGAAGAGGCCGGCCTTTTAACCCCGATATGGTGGGTCCATTTCTAGGTGACATGTGATTGACCAGCGACAACCAGCGGGTTCGCACATGCCGCTCATGAGGGACTACTTTGTGGAGTTGCCAATCTACCGCGAAGCAAAGAGGACCATTGTTGTTACCACTAACTTTACATATATGAAAAAACCTACTGGTTCCAAGTTTCAAGCACAAAAAAGGCTCTGTCTCTCCTCCCATGTTAGAATCATCACGATATACGAATCAACACAAACCAATTGCTTACAGTTTATGCTTATGGTTGTCATTACTCCAAGTGGAATGCTTTGGCTTCTCAAGCTGGTTTCTCGATAATCTCGAAGCAAGATTGAACCAAATGTTCTGGCCTCTTAAAGCTCTCGATGTCTAGCGCCCTTAAACTATTCAGCAACAGCCGAACCAAACATGAAACAATGCAAAGCTGGAACGATCTGAGCTCAAACTATAGTAACTTGCAAACTGCAGGTCTAGTTAGCTCTTCTAGTTCTGGCTCGTGTGTCTCGTTTTTTTTTTCTCCAAGAACGGGATTATAGCCCTAATTTCCATTTTATTGAAACAAAATTAGAATGGTACAAAGTTTCTTAAGAGAAAATTCGATATTTGTCATTACAAAACGATTTATCCGGCTAATGCCGTTGTTAAGTTGTGACACTCCGATATATGCCATTACGAGAAAATTTAGATTCAATTATCCCTAGTACGCCTTCTAATCCTTATTCCACCTTAGCCCCTTATCTCCTTTCTTCTTCCCGTCTCCGATCACTGCCTTTGCAAATCCCGCTTTGCCGATCTTGCCGATCCCGCGCCACACCCGCCCCACCATAGACGCCACAAGAGCTCACTCCGTTGTCGCCTTTGTGAACCCTGTGCCGTCGACCTTGCGAATCCTGCACCGCAACCGCTACCCTTTGCGATCCTATCGGTGAGACCACTATGAGATGGAGGCAGGAGCCCGCGCTACGACCGCCACCCTTGCAATAACCCGCCGGCGAGACCACCATGCGAGGAAGAGAGAGGGAGGGGGGAGCTCATGTCACCGGCAAGACCACCATAAGGAGAAGAGAGAGGGAAGACTGAGGATTTGAGCAAGGATTAGGTCTTAATGTCATAATGGCATATTCTGAAAGAATATGACCTTATAGCGACATGTGCTTAATAAGTCATTTTGTAATGACAAATCCTAAAAACCATCGCCTTGTAATGGCATATATCAAAATTTTTCTTTCTTTTAATACGGGCTAAGAAACCTACTTTCACCTCTCTATTTCGTTTGTGCATCCTCTTCAACTCTACTCTAATTTCTCTCCTAGCTTTGGTTCCCACCTGGAGCTTGGATCAGGTCGGGCTCTTGTCAGCTTGGCTCCCTCCTAGACCCTGCCTCAGAGCACCCCCAACAGCCCCATTATACCACACTGTAAAATTTTATTTACAAAGATATGAATAATGTTTTATAGGATGGTTTAGAAAGGCTGTTTTTAGGATGCTCTCACCTTCTTCCTCTGCTTTTGTTGAGCTAGAGCTCGCAATCGGCTTGGCTGCTCCTTTTCTCTCTACCTGTCCTGGGCTCACTCAGCTCCTTTCTCTTCCTCCTAGAGATCACACAACAGGCTTCGCTCCTTTCTCTTCCTCCTAGAAATCCTTCCCATCCCCTGGCTCGGCTCCCTCCTAGAGCCTAGCCACGGCTCAGGCTCGCAACCTGGCTTGCCTCACCTTCTGGCTCCATCCCAATATCCTTGGAAAATTAACGGTGTGACAACCCAGCCAACTCCTGGGACTGGAACCTGGGCGGGTGAGGTACTGAGGCAGCCACTGCTGCAACTCACCACCGGTCCACCGGCCACCGTCCAGTCCACATCAGATCAAAAACTTTGGACACTGAATCCCTCCCTCATTTGTCATCTTCAGATGTAAAAGTTGAGTGCTCAAGAACCTGACTTGTAAAGTTCTCATATTCAATATGAATTAAAAATCGTGTGACCTATTCTGAGATTACGGGGCTGTTTGGTTCGCTGCCGTCGCTCGCCATGCCAACGCCTGCGATTTGGCCGCCGCTTGGTTCGCAGCCAACGAACGGCGCGCCATCTCCCTCGCTCGCCCTCGGCCCGGTTGTCGGCGGCTCGGCAGCGCGGCGTTGGCACGCCATCTCAGGGCGGCCGATTCGGCCGCCAACGAATGGCAATGCGCGCGCCGGCGCCCGCGTTGGCATGGCGGCTGAGGGCGCCAACCAAACACGCCCTACAACCTTCAAGACGTGCAATAACCAAAATTTTCAGCTCTGAAGCTCATTTGCAGCATACAGCCTCAGAATTGGGAACATTTTGTCATTTCAAGGATGCTGAAGGTTCATTTGAAGGATGCTAAAGGCAAAGCAGCAGACCTCGCTTAGTCTCATGGCATACACCAGACCAGTGAACTTTTAAGGGCAATACCAAAGCAATGCTTTGATCAAGGTGTCTCTCTCAACACAAATCAAGCTGGTCTTCGACAGAATCCCCTACCATCTGTATATGATCAGAAAGACTGTCCAACATCACATATATTTCACTTGCCTGACAGTGAGATGTGTCATTGGCAACAAACATGTGCTTTGCACTCCGCACCTCGATCCAACTGTAAGCCTGATCCTTCTTCAACCCTTTCTTTTTCATGAGCAACCTGACCCTGCGTGCATTAGCCCACTGTCCTGCTGCTGTGTAAATGTTTGATAACATGACGTACCGACCACTGTTCTCAGGCTCCAACTGGAAAAGAGATTCTGCCAATTGTGCTGCAATCTTGGTATTTCCGTGAGCATGACATGCAGCAAGAAGCGCCCCCCATGACCCAGTAGTACCTGGGTCAACAACCCTGGACGGCAAACTTTTAATAAACTCAATTGCTTCCTCCAGCTGGTGGTTCCGACAAAGGGTATCTATGAACACGGCATAATGTTCAGCCCTTGGTTCAACACTATACTCCTGCATTGATTCAAGAATCCAGCGGCCATCTGAGACAAGACCAGCATGGCTGCAGGCTGTGAGGACAGCAAGAAAAGTAACATAGGTTGGCTGCTCTCCAGTTTCAAGCATCCTCCTAAACATGAAAAGCGACTGCCGTCCCTGACCATTGTGCGATAACCCTGTCACCATGGAGTTCCAAGAGATGGCGTCCCTTCGAGGCATCCGATTGAACACTTCCATGGCTGCCTCCTTGTCACCACACTTGGAGTACATGTCAATGAGAGCATTGTGGATGAAAATGTTGAAAGGGTCTGAACCGATGTTATTGCGCAGGATGAAACCATGAACTTGCTTCCCACGTGAAACAAACCCGAGCTTGGCGCATGCACCCAGGGACGACACCAGGGCGAACGGTGTTGGTGCCACCCCCTCACCTAACATCCGTCCAAAGAGCTCCAGAGCGGCCTCCTCCTCTTCATTCTGTGCATGTCCAGAGATGAGTGCCGTCCATGCAATCATGTCCGGTTTCTGCATCATGCCAAATAATAGCACCGCCTCATGAAGCATCCTCGCCCGACAGTACCCTGCAATCATCGATGTCCAAGAGAATGATGATGGGGTGCTCATCTGGTCGAACACCCTCCTCGCGTCCCCGACCCTCCTGGCCTTGCTGTAGGCGTCCACCATGGCACTGGCCATGATCTCAGTCACCTCCAACCCCAACACCACCACCACTCCATGCATCTCCCGGAGCGGCCTCGCAGCTGCCAGCCCCGCGCAAGCGCTTGCAATGCTGACGACCGTGAAACGGTCGACGGCCAACCCCCGCCCCAGGCACCTGTCCCTGGCCAGCCGGCCTAGCACGCGGAGCGCCTCCGCTTCGCGGCCGTGCCGCCCGAGGGAGGCGATGACGGTGTTGTAGGAGACGACGTTGCGGCAGGAGGCTGGCATTTCGTCGAGCAGGCGGAGGGCGTCGGGGAGGGCGGCGGGAGCCCGCGAGAGCGCCGAGAGGAGGGTGTTGTAGGAGTGGGAGTTCTTGTGCGGGAGGTCGGCGAAGGCGGCGAGGGAGTCGGCCTGCGAGGGCAGCAGCGCGTAGAGTGCGACGAGGCGGTTGGAGAGGAGCGTGTGGTTGGCGAGCGCCGTCTTGACGAGGAGCGCGTGCGCTGCGCGGCCGAGATGGCGGACGTCGCCCACCGAGATGGCGCGCTCGATGAGGGTCAGCACCGGCGCTACGGTGAAGGCGGCGGCGGCGGCCGCCATGGCGGCGAGCGGCGGCCGGCGTGAGACGGCGCATGCGCTTCTGCCTTGTAGCGATGGTCAGGCTGAGATGGACCACAAGGCGTGGGCTGAAGATATAGATGGGCCTTGTTATCCGGCCCAGCCCATAACACCCTCAGAAATCAAAACTCGGAAGAAGTCGGGAACATTCAATAACCCTCCTCGCATCGCCGGCGCTGCCACCGCCGCCACCGGCGGCGAAAACCCTACCCTGTCCAGCGCACCAGCAGGTAGGTAGGAGGGTACCAAGCCTGGTAGGGGGTGCGAGATGGTGTTCGGGCAGGTGGTGATCGGGCCGCCGGGCTCCGGCAAGACCACCTACTGCAACGGCATGTCCCAGTTCCTCTCCCTCGTCGGCAGGTAAGCATCGACTGGCTAGTGCTCCCTCATCACATGCTTCTCTCTTCTTGTTCTGTTGCAGTGCTTGGATTTGTGTTCTATTTGGTTAGTGTATTACTTACTGCCTGGGATGCGCTGTGTGATTCAATTAGTAGCTGTCGCAAGCAAGATTAGTCCTCTACTGTGCTAAGCTCGATTTGCTAGTTTCAAAGCAGTGCCATAGATCGCTGCTGCTAGAAGTTGTATCTAACGTTACTCAGCATGCTTCATGTATTTCCGTTTCTTTAAATGGAAATCGGGTTTACACCCTTGTTGAAAAAAGAAGTTGTATTAAATTAAGTGTCTGGCTTTGTTCTGATGGGTTGTAATGGGTTGGAGAACGATGCAAGGTGGATAATTCTGTTTACGAGTGTCATTACTGATTCTCGCAGAGCTTCTCTAATTGCAGATGTGCCAACTGTTTGTATACCTAATTCACAAGTTTTACTTGATCGCTGGGTTGCAGGAAAGTTGCAGTCGTCAATCTGGATCCTGCGAATGATGCACTGCCGTATCCTCTGAGCCTCTGAGACTTAAAATGCCTCTTTTCCTGTATTATTTCGTATTTCTTTAAGCTTTACATCTCAAATGTATGTATCCTTGACGAATGTCACAAGATATGAATGTGCCATTAACATCGAGGACCTCATAAAACTCAGTGATGTCATGGCTGAGCATTCGCTTGGTCCTAATGGAGGTAGCCCCTAGTGTTGTTGAAGATTCAAGTGCACTGTTTTTGCTTCTATGGTTAATTATTCTGTGCCATTGATATATATGCCAGGGCTTGTGTATTGCATGGATTACTTGGAGAAGAATATTGACTGGCTTGAGGAAAAACTGAAACCTCTTATTGAAGGTGAGTATTGAGTACAGGATGACTTCAATAGTTCAATAAAATTATATCTTCAGCTCATAGGTCCATAGAAATGAACGTCTCCTAAGGCATCCATTTGTAGTTATTATGCAATTAGATTTGGGGCAAAAAATTATTATTATGCAATTAGAGCAAAAGGAAAACAAATAAGTAGATGGCATCCTGCCTTGGCTGTCTAGGGGCTGCCTGAGTAGTGCCTAGGGAAACACTGCTTTCCTTGCTACAAGATTTGATGGAAACTTTTGTAATTCCATATTAGCAAATATTTAATAAGCTGGGATCACAGATTGCAGTATGCTGGGGATTGTGTTTCTGTTTGTTTGAAAAAGTATCCCAGCTATTTATGGAGCTATTGCTGGAAGATCAAAGATCTAGTAGAGTAGTAGTGAAGTAAGTGCATACAAATACTGCTCAGATTCTACTGTTTTCCTTGTGACTTGCTTAAGGTTTATGGTTATTGCAGATCACTATCTGTTATTTGACTTCCCGGGTCAGGTGGAACTTTTCTTCCTTCACTCAAATGCAAGGGGCGTCATTAATAAACTCATCAAAAAACTAGACTTGCGGGTACACACCTGTTCTCGATTCTATTCAGCATTACTTTTGCTAATGAATTACATTATCCATGGTCTTTCTTTGTATTCTGCAGCTTGCTGCAGTGCACCTTATTGATGCCCACTTATGCTGTGATCCTGGGAAGTACGTGAGTGCTTTGCTTCTTTCGCTGTCAACAATGTTACATTTGGAGCTACCACATATCAACGTTTTGTCAAAGATTGACCTAATTGAGAACTATGGAAATCTAGGTATCATGCTTGTCTGCAGAAGATTTTAATCGAGATCTTTGTACTATAGTAGTTACTCATCTTCTTGATTGGCAGCATTCAACCTTGACTTCTATACTGATGTCCAAGAGCTGTCTTATTTGCAACACCATCTTGAGCAAGATCCTCGTTCTGCCAAGTACAGGTAAGTTTTCAAACAACAAGCATCTTGTTTTACTGTCTCACTAAGGGATATGTGCAATCCATGCTGCACCTATATCAGATTTGATATTATTAAGAGGCAATTCCTGTATTCTTGGGAAAACTATAAAATAAGAATGCATTTCATATTTTTAAATTTGTTTTTGACCTTTTTCAGTGACAACCAGTTTTTAAGCTGCTAATGCACTCATGCACTTCCCTGTTCAGGGAAGGTAGTAACATTATGTACCTGCACCAAGGCTAAGTTGGAAAACAAAGCACAGGAATTGCATGCATCTGATGTTTCTATTCTTTGGGGAATGGCTAGAGAATCATTCTTCATGCGTCTAATTCTTAAACCACTTACTTTTGCATTGTAACTTGTAACCAAACCGGAATGCATAAACCTTGAAATCAATAGTTTATTCACAGAAAAATCTGCATTGTTGATGGTCTTAGTTGTACAGTGCATTCTGTATTTACAATATGCTATTTTTACACTTTGGTTAATTTAGAGCCTTTTTGGTTGAATCTTCTGCCAGGAAACTTACTAAGGAGCTATGTGATGTGATTGATGATTTTAGCATAGTCAACTTTACTACTTTGGACATCCAGGTATGTATTTGAAATACTTGGCTAATTCTATTCTGTTCCACCTTTCATTGGATCTTACAAGTTGTTTTTTCCTTCTAGGACAAGGAAAGTGTTGGCAATGTTGTAAAGTTAATTGACAAGAGCAATGGCTATATATTTTCCTCTATAGACAGCAGTGTCGTCGAGTTCAGCAAAATTGCAGCAGCGCCTTTAAACTGGGATTACTACAGATATCCTATACTGCATCTTCTAATAATTTATTCAAATAAGTTATCTCCCATTACTTCTGTGCTGTCTTCAATGTTCTAGAAGTGCACTATTTAAAAATCGCCTCATTCTGGCATTTACAGGCACAAAGTATTGAGAATATGAAATATCGTTTAGACCTTACAGACCATGTCATTACATGCCATGGCCATGCAGTCAAGCAACATTGTGTCTAGAGAACTTTCACGTGATTGTGGTGATTATATGGCGACTGGATCGCAAGAAAATAATTCTGATATCCAGCCCAATATGTTGACCTAGTACTGAGATGTACTTGAGGGCATCATATCATCCATGTTTAGCTGACCTAGTACTGAGATTTACTTGAGGGCTTCGTATCATCCATGTTTAGCAGACACATTGTATTATCTGCTTTGCTTGGTAAATTGAATTGGCCATGAAATGCTCTTAGTGCATCATTTATTGATCCATCCCATGAAGTGCACCTAAAGCATCATTGTCCACACCATTTCCCATGTACTTGCAGCCTTGCAGCCTTGCACACTTGTTTTTTTTTCCCCTTGACATGTGAATACAACAGCAGAGGTGCAGGAGAAGTACATGAAAGATGACGAGTTCGTGCAGCAAACAAGCAAGAAGCAATGAGATTGGTGCTGGGCACTCCAATTCATGCAGCAAACAAGCATGAAGCAATGAGATTGGTATTTGAGTTCTCCCACTTTCAGGGCGCTACAGACGCTGTCAGTGTAGCATACATCGATGCTTCTGTTTATTAGAAAACATTTATGAATTTGTCTGTGCCTATGTAACCTGGCTGTAAATGTTGCCTGAAGTTTATTACTGAATGCTAAATGTGTACAATTCTGACGCCCGTCTCTATTGCACCAAAAATGGCTCGCTTGGAAGAAATCCTCTAATATGCTTGCAGAAATCCTCTAATATGTTTGAAGAAATCCTCTAATATCGACACGACGACACTGTTTTCCAGTAGCATTGCACGATGCACAATGATGTACCAGCCCAAAATTTATAGTTAATCTGATGTGCTCTTCTGCAGTTAGCTAGTTGCACACACCAGGTATATATCTCAAATCATATGGAGTAAAAGTTGCTTTTTTTTCTAGCAAAAGGGCAGGGACGGGGACGCTGCATTTTCCACGGTGGAGTATAATTTCTTGTAAGAGCTAAACGCAGTTGACTTTGTGGAGCCGTTTACTTCTTTAGTTTCTCTAGTGGTCTAGGTCTAGATAACCAACTGTTTGCTGTTGAGTTTAGCTTTGATCCGATCTCCGTTTGCTCATAATGCAGCGAAGGTTCATGCTAATACCACCCTGCTGCACCATCGGAGCAAACGTCTCCATTATATAAAGTTAAATAGTTTGTCACCACTCACCACACATGCATGCCGCGTGCCATGCCAACTCAAATGCAAATAAAAAAGTTTCATGAGAACAAACAAAAAGAGGGTGGATATAGAAAATTGTCATGAACATCTTAATTTGTGTTGAAATATTCAGTGTTACAAAACAAGCTTAAGTTGTGCAGCTTATTTTCATAGGAGGAAAATAGTACAACCATGCACTTCTAAAAATGATGAATATGTCCATTAAATTGAGCTAGATGTAGATCAGCGATACTACTCAAGACTGTATGTTTGATTTGTCGGTACTGCTCATGCATGTTTGTAGACAGCAAGGGAATACACAAAAAGAAGGGTAGGTATTATAAAAATTCCATGAGAAGGAATTAAGGGCGCGGACTTAGGGACGAACGTTGCCGGCCCAGTCCAAACGCAACGTTTTCAGCTGAAACAACTCTGCGTCTCACACCGGAACAAATTTATCCCCCCATTGTTTTGAAGTTTGCCGTAATGCTCCCTGTTTGCATGCAATGACGTCAGCGAAAAGATTCCTTTCAGTTTTATTTTTCGACGGCCATAGATTTTGACTGGTTGCTCCAATGCACGAACCGTTTGCACCGCTGCGTTCCTCGCATTTTTGCAAACAAAACAAGACCAATGTTGCTATAAAAAAGTTGCTGAAGCAATTTGTTATCCTAATGGAATAATTAGTTTAGCCTGTTGAAACAATATGGCTAGCCTGCTAAAACAATTGCTTCTGCCTAGTGGACGTATAACCAAGTGAAACAGTTGGTTTAGCCTATTGGAACAATATATATAGCATGCTAAAACAATTGGTTTAGCATATTGGAACAATATATATAGCCTGTTGAAACAACTAATTTAGTCTATTGAAACAATTTGTCTAGCCTAATGAAATTTTTTGTACAGCCTGCTGGAACAATATGTTTGGCATGTTGAAACAATTAGTTTAGCCTGTTAGATCAATCTATCTAGTCTGTTGAAACAATTTGTACAGCCTATTGAACAATATTTTTGGCCTGTTGAAACAATTAGTTTAGCCTACTGGAACGATATGTCTAGCCAAGTGCAACAATTAGTTTTTTCTATTGGAACAATACGTCTAGCCTGCTGAAACAATTAGTTTAGTCTATTGGAAACAATCTGTATAGACTGCTGAAACAATTTGGCTAATGAAAAAAATAAAAATAAAAAGTATTTAAAACGAGTTAATTAGGATTTTAGATGAATTATGAGATTTGTTCTATGCATTTTGGACTCCGGATGAAATAGAGACAAAAATGAGAAATTTAAATAGCAAAAAATGAAACGCACGTTTTTTTTTTTGCTAGCAGCTACATCAGCGAGCGAGAGCGCGTGCGTTACTGGGCCGCGCTTTTGGGCTGCAGGCATCCGACGCTCGGACAGAAGCATTCATCCAATTAAAACGGAAACTTTACGACCCAAAATAGAGTATGCCAACCTTACATTCCAAAAATATCCATTACAGGGGCACGATTGAAACTCTTTACATCACATTGATACAAATCTTACATTCCAGATCAGAACATGCCACAATTAATCTGGAAAAGGAAAAAAAATAGAGCAAGGACACTTGTTGGCAGCATAAATATAGAGAAGCAGCACTGTCGAAATCCAAAAAGACACATGATCATAGCATACATTGATCAAAAGATCCATGCTAGAAACTAGATCAGAAGATAGTACTACACAGAATTCCTCCATCTCTCTTGTTCACAGTGATACAGGTGCCATAGCAAAACATAGCACAACTAATTAATATAGTCTGTTGTGGTAGGGATCATCTATCTTCCACTTCTCAATTGTCGGTCAAAAACAATCAGTTAATCTCACTGTTGACACTGCAAAAGCAATATCAGCTAAAGAGATCAACCAAACTAAATTACAAAACAAAATGCCACTGATATTATTATTTTCCTTGACCTCAGTTCGCGAACAACGGCAATTTTTGGATTGAAGATTTGAAGTAAATCCTACTAACTATCGCAGTGTATAGGCTACGGTCTGAAAAAAGATACACGATCACATATTTGCAATAGTTGGTCAATTAGCACATATAATAATCTATAAAAAAAATGACATGATGACTTACCAATATTACGATGTTCACGTAGCATCGTAGCCACCAAGATGACGTGGTCATTAGCGCATGTTGCCCATTCTGTTAAATGGCTGGTAATAAGGTTGTCCTTAACCACAAACTTAACTTGATTAAAGCTACAAAAATTAGACATCAATTGATATAAGATTTGAGAATTTTTTGGTAGCTAATTGATTATATGTCTAAGAAAACATCAGCATATATATATATATATATATATATATATATATATATATATATATATATATATATATATATATAGAGAGAGAGAGAGAGAGAGAGAGAGAGATGCTAGCGTGCTTTGAACGGATCTCTTCGATGCTCAGTAGCGTTTTCAAAATCCGATATGCTAACAATTGATCCGAACCGTTGATCTTGTTAAATCTCATTTGAAATTTAGCCAGGTGACCAAGTTTAGTATTTTTGAATTTATTTACTATTTGTTTCTTATTTTCAAAACCACTTTTTGGACGCACTACTAATTGGAAGGCTGATTTTTGAAAATAGGAAACAAATAGTAAATAAATTTAAAAAATACGAAACTTGGTCACCTGGCTACATTTCAATGAGATTTAATAAGATCAACGGTTCGGATCATTGTTAAGATCTCGATTTCAAACGCTACGAAAGATTTGAGAGATCCGTCTTCAAATACGCTAAGATTCTATATATATATATATATATATATATATATATATATATATATATATATATATATATATATATATATATATATATATATATATACACACACACACCTGCCATCTAAGATAAGGACATTGAGCTTAGAAATTAAGATCACCATTCCAACATCATCTTGCGCATGACATAGATCATGAGGTCAGAACACTCATTATTAAAAAATATAATATAAAAAAATAAATGGAACCACGTACCAGCGTAAATGTCATTATCAAGTGTGAACACAAAAACACGATTAAGTGGCATGAATGTAGGAAATACAGGAGTTGACCGCGCGCTCAGTCATATTTATTACTCTATTTAATTACACTGTTTCCTTCCTAAACTTGCACGAAATCCCACTTAGCTTCTTAAACCTGCGTTTTTCTTTCTTTACTCCTCAAACTTGTAACCGTTTGCACCGCCGTTACCCCCAATCCATTAGGTTGCTGTTAAATGCTGAGGTGTTGCCTATGTGTCCATTAAATGCTAACGTGTGCGTATGTGGACGGTTACGTGGCGGTGACTCGAACCGAAAAAAATCTGAAAAATCCAAAAAACCAAAAAGAAATTCAAACTATCCTAGAAATTGTTCAGAAAATCCGAAACATACCGAAAACGGCTACGACGACGCAGCAGCCATGCCGCCTCCTCTGAATTTTTATTTTTTTCTTTTCGTGGGATTTCTTTCATTAGAATTCACCTTGCATTTTCGGATTTTTTAAAAAATCGTCTGCTACAATTTACACATGCAAACAATAGGTCAATTAATTAATTAACTGACCTCTTGGGATTTTACTAAGCAAACTACTACGTGACATGCAAGTTACAACTGGGACAAAATGGAACACACACTGGCGCCTGCACTGCACTGGCGCACTGCTGCACATGCGCGTTCGTCTCATGGGTTCATGGCACGTTGATACCGTAGCGGCGGGGCTGCGACGGCGGCGTCCTGTCCGCGGCGAGCAGCCGCCGGAAGAGCCGCAGCAGCAGCGCCCACCCCGCCGTCCTCCCGCTCCGGCGCCCGCGCCGGCGGCTGCTGCCGTACAACTGCCCGCCCGCCCGCGACGACGCCCTCATCATCGCCGGTGCGCACCCGGACGCCGACGCCGACGTCGACCCCTCCGACTCCGCGTCCGACGGCTGCGACGGCGAGTCCCCGTCACCCGACGTGCCGCGACGGTGAGCGGCGGGGGCGGCGGCGGCGCTGGAGCGTACTCGCCGCAGGTGCTCCTTGGCGTTGAAGTCCTCCCACAGCAGGTCCATCCGCTCCTCCCTGGAGGCGGCGGCGGCGCGCTCCCGCTCCCACTCCTCGTCGGCGTCGGCCCCGGCGCGCAACCACGAGGCCGCCGCCAAGTGGATGGTTCTCTCCAGCGGCGAGGCCTGTTCCACGGCCGGCGCCGCCGTGCTGCTGGTTTGCCGTCGGGCAGTCTCCGGGGAGGAGGAGAAGGGCCAGAGAGGAGGGGACATCGTCGCAGCAGCGCCGGCAAGCAAGCACCCAGCGGCCGCAGGGAGCGGCTCCTCGCCGGCGACGCCCTCCGGCGGCGTCGCGGCGGCGGCGGAGGCGATGGCGAAGGTGAAGTCGTCGTCCATGTCCATCAGCTGCGCCTGTGCGGTTGCGTTCGTAGTCGTACGTGACGTGCTCAGCTGCGGCGCGTACGTGCTGGCGATAAGGCTATCTGGGCCGCGCTGGTGATAAGTCGTACGGGGCCGCGCTGCCATGTGGGCCCATGGGCCGTAGAGTCCAGGGATCTGGGGACGGCGACGCGGTGGTAGGCGGAGTGGAGTGGTCCTGCGTCTGGGCCGCTCTTCACATGGAAGCTTCGCCGATCGCATCCGTCCCATTGCCAGCGCGGCACGGACGCCAGACGTGACGTCAGTGCCGTTCGTGTCCGACCGTCAGGCGCAGTAATACCATCTCCGATTATTTTCCTTTCATTTTATTCCCTTCTTCTTATTTTTTTTCTTTATTTTCTACCTTCTCTAACAGCATCTCTTCGAAGAAATTTGGAAAGAAAATAGAGAGAAATTTTCCTTCTTACAGGTATGCACGAATAAATTTCGTTAGAAGAGAACCGCAAAGAAATTCTGTTGGAGCGTCTTGAGGGACTATAATTTTTTCGTGAAGAGAAAATAGTCCTAAAGGGCAATCGTCGGAGATGGTCTAACTTTCTACATCTAGGTTGCTACTCGTGTCCTAGGCAGTCTTGTTTTTATAGCACCGCCAACGACCCATCTATCTTTTCTCTAAAACACGGTTGATATCCTTTGTATCTATCTATCTAAAATTTCTTAGCAATTTACATTGCACTCTAAAATATGTCTTCCCTCCAGCTGTCCCTCTATATCTGCTACGATATTATAGAGAGGGTCCGCTGAGATACTCATTAGCCATGTCTGGTGCTACTCTTATGTGATCCAACACTATTCAATTGTAAACTAGATGAATAGTATTAGCTCACAAAATAATATGGCATTAAACATGGTTTATCGATTTTAAATTAGATTTAAAAATTACCACTTATAATTTATTTTTTTATATAAATTAAACGATGTAATACTTTTCAACCATTTTCTAAGCCTTCTGAGTGGTTTTCCACATAGTTTTTTTTTTTTTAATATTGTTTTTCTCTTCAAGGCCCTGTCGAGGATACATAACCTTTTTAGATTATCACATTTTTAGCTAGGCGTCCTCAACATGCCTACCAGTGGTTGTAGCTTCATCGAAAATCAATGACGGGCCATAACTTCAACAAAAATCAAGAAAAAGGCATATATTAAGATTAATTAATCTACGGACTATAAAAAACTACTTTTTTAAAACTTAGGCTTTGTTCTTTTCAGCTTAACAGTTTAACGATTTAACAGCTTAACGACTTATCTATGTTTCTAAAAGACATATGGTTTGTGTTTTTGAGTCCGTTTTTTCATTGTTTTGAAGGTGCGTCCTAACGCTTTAAAAAGCAAGTCAAACGAAATGGATCCGTATCTCGAGGCTATCTCGAGAAACTCTCAAAATACAGTCATTTCAGCCGTTCAGGTGTTCAACATTCAAATTAGCTCAAAAGAACAGGGCCTTGATATATAGTATAGCCAATTAATTTCTTGCATGTAAGATGATGGGCGCGAACGCGGGGTCCCGATCTTCTGGTGAGAGACGAAGAGGATAATTCGGTAGGTGTCATGGAGACCTAAACGATCTGGCTTCCAACCCCGCAAAGAACTGGAAATCCCGGCGATCGCTAAACCACCACGACGAGTGTTATCGACTGAACCAGAGACACGATCGACCTGTCCATGAAGGACGGTTCCTGCAGGCAAACGAAGAATGAGTAAGAACACAAGATAAGCAATCACAATTGCGAATATAGATTAAGAATAATGGGGTTCAGAAACTTGATCCTATTGGTCTAGCCGACACAAGAAGAACAAGGCGAAATCAACTAAACAAAACCCAACTAAAATGAAGCACGGCGGGGGACTTATATAGGGCGGCGGCTAGATGAGGGACGGCGCCCAAACAGGTGCCCACGCACGCACAACCCTAACCCTAGGGGTACACGGGCCTTGGGCCAAAAATACGGCGATACAGCGCTGGGAAGTTTCTGCCCGTCAGCTTGTTTTCGCGATTCCCGTTGACTCGGATTGAATTTGTATGCATGGTCAGATCTGTTGGAAAGCTTATCTCGTAAGCTTTTCGTAGAGTCCTTATTTGCCTAATTTGGACGTCGTATATGATCTGAGCGTCCGTTTGAAGGTGCATTGGTCCTAGATGTCCGAACCGGACTCGGCAGCGACTTTGACGTCCTCTCAACTTGGGCCCGGTGGTCGGGGACTTCTTGAACCTTGTAACTAACTTGATGAACTTTCGTTGATGAAGGCTTGAATGGTATGGCATGAGGATTCATGCCGTCTTGTCGCTTTCCTACTCCATCAACAAGCTCGTCAGTGACAGCGAGCTCGTTAGTGATGTCCTCATCATAAGATTGCAAAAGTAAAGGAAGGATATGGCTCATGTTGCCATACGCTAAGCTCTACCCCTAGTGTCTATGTGTTTTTTGTTTGTTTAATATTTTATATCGAGGAAATATTGTTTAAATTGATAGGAAATTCATATTTCTTATCTTATTGTATATTTGTTGGCTTTGTGTTGTGTTTTTTATGTTGAGTTGTGGCACAGCGCATGGCCCATAAGTGATGTATATGTATATGAAAGGACCAATAGACAAAGTAAGAGCAATAAGGATGGCACCCGAGCTCTAGTTGGCGGTAGGTTGTGGGCACAATTGAGGAATAGCCGTGGTCGGCGGTGAGGCCTCAAGTGGTGGAGGAGCGACAACAGAGTGGAGGGCTAGGGTTCAGTTGGTTCTAACTCAGGCATCGGTGTGATACCCGTGACAGTAGTAGTAGCAGCAGCAACAACAAGGTGGCGGCAGCAAGGAGCAGCAAAAGGCAGTGACAGAGGAAGTGAAGGTAGCGGCAACACCAAGTAGCCACTGTGGCAACACCATGTAGCGACTGTGGCAGCCGGAAGTGGTAGAAGTAGAGGAGCAGGTGATTGTTGCTGGAAAATGAAGTGGCTAAGAGGATCCTAATTACTCGAGTGGTAGTGGCATAGAGCATTAGTGTTTTTTGGGAGAAGAAGGCAACAATAGCTTGCAAAGGAAAGCACCGAAAGGCAGAAGTAGCAAGGGTGCCCGTGAGTATCTTGAGTCATGGCATAATTAGGAATTGAACAAATTCTTGAAGAATTGATGGAATCTATAAATAGTACAAAGCCCGATTGCTCTGCTATGCTTCAGTCTGGACGCCACGTGGCTCGCTCATTGTGTCGCCTGCCTCCGCCTGCCTTCGCTTGCTGCCACTCGCCAGACGCTTCGCTGCTGCTCGCGTGTTCCTTGAGATAGGTCGCGTTGCGCGGCTCCGTGGCTTTCGCTGCTTTCAAGCTGCCTCACAGAGCGACGCTACCTTCCGAGATGCTTATGAGCTCGCCACAGGAGTCGCTTCGCCAGCGCCAAGGCGCGCGCCACCCGGCTAGTTGTTTACTACAAAGTCAAGTGAGGTTTCATTTTTGAGCAAAGACATTGTGTCTCATGAAGATACCATTCAGAAAATTAAATTGATGTTAAATGATGTCAAGTTTAAAGGTGTAAAAAATTATTTGGCTTGGTTGAGAAGGGCATTGTTGTTGTTGAAGGCTAAGAAACTTGAAGACTTTGTCGATGGGAATCAATTGAACCAGTAAACAAGTCGAGTGCTACATGGAGGAATTGGAATGCTACAAATTATCTAGTGGTTGCATGGTTGCTGAGTTCTATGTCTCCAAATGTAGCTGGTTCGTTTGCAAGTGCAGCAGAGGTATGGAAGACAACAGAAAATATATATTGTGGTGTTGAGAATATAATGTTACTTGTTGAGACACATGATAGAATTAGTGATCTAAATCAGAGGCAATTTGTAATGGAGTATTTGCAGAGTTGAAGTGTCTATAAGGTGATGTGGATCACTATAATCCTATAGAGCTACCACACTCAAGTGTGTGGCATGGGTAAAGAAATGAATAGAAAAGAAGAGTTCTTTAGTTTTCTGTGGTTTAAATTCAAAGTTTTGAGGGAAGGTGCGTTACCATGTTTCATTAGCTACTTAATTAAGCCAATTTAACTTTCTAAAATTAATAAGTAAATAAATAGCAAAAATATTTTGAACCATATCCTTCCCACATCCACCTAGGCCACCCCACCTCCTCTCCTCCAGCCCAACTCACCCCTCCCTCTATGTTGATGCGCACAAAGGAGGTCAATGGTTCTCCATCCCAGCGTTGTCGTTAACAATCACAACCATCTCTCCATATTTCCTCGTGATTTGTTTTCTGCAGGACCTCTACTCTATAAAATGGAAACCCCTTCTACCACTCTTCTCTAACACTAGACGCCCACAATTCCGAGAGCCGCTGCCACCCCTCGAAACATCACCAATGCCACTGCCACGCCGCCACTGCGTAAGCATCGACTTTCCCGTTCTTTCCTCGCTTCTCCAAATGATGCTATAGATGATCCGTTCGCGTCACATCATGCCTAACCCTTATATCCGTTAGTTGGAATGACGGGTTTTGGCTTAGCCCTTTTATCCGCAAGTTGGACCATGGGGACGTGGCTATTTATTTAATTTGAATAAACACAAAATATATTTATTTAATTTTGAAAAATAAAAGGTATAAAATTTCTACTATTATAAAGCACCTTGTGGTTGTGGTGGTGGTGGTGGTAGTTCGAACTTTCAATCTGGACCATCTAATCAGAACCAGTCTCTAGCACCGTTCGATCTTCACGTCTCATTCTCACCCGCCGCCGCCTTAGGGTTCCCCTGCTCCCGCCTCCCACGATCTCATTTGGTGCCTTCCTCTCTCGCCTTCCCCGCCACCATGCCTCCTCCACCGCCGCCTCCTCCCCCCCGCCTTGCCACTGCTTCCTCCCTCGTCTCGTTCTCTCCTCCCAAAACCTAATCGCGCAATCCCACTCCCCACGCAAATCCGCATCACCGCCATGGAGGACCTCACCGAGCGCCTCGTCCCCATCTGGTTCTCTCGCCGCTGGACCATGGAAGAGCTCGTCTCCGCCATCGCCGCTTTCTCCCACCGCCGCCGCTTTCGCCTCTTCACCACTGTCGTCCCCACTGCCGTCCGTCCGCCTCTCCCGCCGCCGCCCTCGCCTTTCCCACCGGCGTTTTCCCCACCGCCGCCGCCTCCCCACCGAGCCGCCGTCCCGTCGCCGGCCGGTTTCTCCCACCGCTACCGCCATGACCATGCCGATCGCTTCTCCCACTGCACCATCGCCCTTGCTCTGCGCGAGCGGGCGATGCTTGTTCTCAACGGTGACGCCATACCATTGTTCATATGAACAGTTGGAGTTCGTTGGTCCGTCGTTGGCATCTTGGCCGACGACTGTGTCTCAGTAAGCTCGGTACATGGCCGGTCCTGGCATTCCGGGGGCCCGTGGCGAAAACTTATATGGAGACCCCATCGATCCACCTCCTCATATATATATATTTAAACACACATCATTGAAGTAATTAATATTCGATGCACAAAAATTACTTCTACAGAACACTTTAAATTTATGAAATGACAAATGTAAATTGTAATCATAAACACTTACTTGGCACTTGACATTATCTTAAAAAAAAAAATTCTTTTTTTTTCGCTACCGGACGGATACTTTCTCGATGACATGATATCACAAAGCACTGAAAATAAAAATAAACGCATTAAAGGATGAATTGAAAATAACCCTATACCGTTCATTCAGTCCGTGAAAATAAATTGAAAATAAAAATAGAATACGCATAACACATACACTACGTATGAGATGAATAGATGATGGATGGACCGGACGCAGGGCACAGATCGGCAGATCGCACGGCACCAGATGATTCCGGAATTGTGAGGCACTGAGGTAGTGAGGGGCGGCGTCGGCGTTGGCGAGACGGCGATCTCCGCGAGACCAAGGCCGAGGCGGCGTGTCGGCGTGTCCGTCGAGTCGAGGGCTCGGCCGCTCGGGGCGCTGGCCGCGGGGCGCTGCGTGGAGACCGATAAAGTGATTGCGTTTGCCGTTTGCGTGGAGGTCGGGCCACAGATCCTGCGGCGTGAATCGTGATACGTGGACTCAACGGACAGCGGCTCAACCAAAGCCCAAAGGCCGGTGTTACGTGCAGCAATGCAGCATACATAAGCCCAAAGGCTGTTAGTGTGTTACGCGCAGCAATGCAGCATACATACATGCATACCTACCTGGCTAGGGGGCCCATTACGTCGGGGGCCCAGGGCAGCCGCCCCCCTGCCCCCCCTCAGGGCCGGCCCTGGCTCGGTACATTCTTGAGGTAAAACTGCCTCATCTTGTTGCATCAAATCAGACAATTGCACATGCTTTCGGAAACAAATCAGACAAATACACATAAGCATGCTATGTTTTTCTCTTTTGTAATAAGATAAGATGATTGTTATCTGTGGTTAACACAGAGGATCACTGAGCTTGCTGCGGGCGTCCTCTCCGTTGTGCGGCCTCACCACGACCCGGTTCGATAAAATCCATTTTGGGGACTAACTTTCCATTGATTTGAGTTCTGCCGAGCTAATCCTTGAGCTCGGCCATGTGGAGTTGGGGTCCACTGGTTCATGCATAACAGTATTGGAAGTTTTCAATTTCTTCTTCTTCTTTTTACAGAGTCACTAAATTGATTCAGTTACCTGAAACAAATGACTTCCAATTCTGTCAAGTCTGTTTGTCTTGTAAAAGTTGCAATGTATTCTGATGTACTTTTGCATGTCTTGTTTTGTAGGCATTCATGGTTTGCTTAATCTAGGAGCAAAAATTTTGTCATGTGTGGTGCCACAGTAAAAGTCAAATCATTACCTTTATAGCCTCGACTCAATCGATGGAGGTGACAATATACTCTTTACACTACTGGTTTTGGTTTTGGCAGGTAATGTCATGTATGCCTTTTTTATAGTATAGCAAAGATACCTTTCTGATTTTGGTTTCGGTAAACAATGACTGTTTTCTAGATGAGCAATGATACATTTTACATTGTCAGTTTTTTTAATAATATCTCTTAAGCAATGTTAGAGAGCTTAGCCTGGATAACTTAAGGTAGCTACCTGTTATATGTGCTTTTATGATTGGATCGGTGATTTTTTTTATTGAAACAGAATTGAGGCCAAAGCTAAGAACCGACCACCATTTACCACTGGTATATGATTATATCGGAACTTGTCATCAGTTATCATAAACTGCATCCAACCCTCTTCTATGAAAGAAGGTGGCATTTGTCTTCCTGACATATGAACTAAGTCTTTAGGCATTTATCTTATCGTGTAGCAGATAGTTTTTGCCACATAATAAGATATAGAGTAAAATGCACTGGCGGTCCTTAAACTTTAGGCATTTATCTTATTATGTGGCAATATTCTGGTTATGATTAGAGAACTTCTATGCTTTGAAAAAAGAGGAGGCTAGGGAGTCAATCTCTTGTATGTAGGAACATAACTTTTTTTTAGAAATACTTTGAATTATCTTTTCTTTGTGGTTGTGACTTATAACCTGCATTTTTATTTGGCTTTGAAATTAATTTTGTGTTTCTGGCTCACCAGTTTTTAGTTCTATCACAACAATGACAATGCATTTGCGCTTTTTTTAATTGGAGCTGATAATCCTAACATTAAGCAAGGACAGGTATGCTATGTAGCACTTATTGTCATTGTTGTGATATTAGTTTGCACATCGATCAACTTTTGTTTCCTTACCAGCTATTCAGAGGATATCTTTGAATTTAGTTTTCTCATTCATGTCTGAATTTAGTCTGCACCAAGATTAGAGAAGGCCCAAGATGAACTGCAATTCGGAGTAGCAAGGGGAGTAGAAGGCTTTATTTTTTTTAAGCACATTAGAGCATGTATATCATGGTAAATGTTCCAACAACACAGGAGTTGTATTGTGTGCCCTGCTGTCGCTCATAGTGAACAACTACCGATCCAGGCATATTATGCTTGCTTCATTAATCAAACAATTCCTAAATCCATGCCTTGCATCAAGAAAAGGACTTTGAACTGAATCAGTACTGTTTACTGAGATTTGCCTTATATTTTGATCCTAGGTCAGATGGACTAAGTGTATCATCCAGAATTACAAAGAGCCTTGAAGAAAGATGCAAATGTTTCATCAGAGGAGGCATCTCTCTAAAATATAGTCTGGGCCATTTTTTTAAAGAAGTAACCATTGTTTTTGTTTGAAAAAAACTTATTCAGGAACTCAACCATGCTTATATGGAAATATGTGAAGGCTTGATGCCTCTGATTCTTGTATTGATCAAAATACATGTGCTCTCCTGCTTAGGATAAGTTCTAGGTTGTTAGTTATCTGTGTTATCATTATACTGGCTTCATTCTTGTTGCAGATTAATAGTCAGCACCTTCTCATTTGTCTTGCATTTCAGGTGAACTACATCAGGGCACATGCAACCTCCACACTTGCTGATGACTTGACTAAAATAAGAGCGATCAATCAAGTTTTCAGTGATACAGCTGAGATTAAAATCAATTCAATGAAGGTCTGGTCACTTCCATTTGGATTTTTCCATTTGGATAGTTGCTCACTTATCTGATGTCATTTATTTTCCTGACAGTCTATGACATGCCATTGCTTGGGTGTTGTTGCTGGTTGCTTGGGTGTTGTTGCTGGTTTAGAAGCTATTGCCGGTTTGAAAGCCATAACTATTGGATGGTTGCATCCTACCATTAATCAATTTGTAAGTAATCACTATGCTTTATACACCTCCATTTGGCATCATCTGGTGTTTAATCATATTTCAACGAATTTATTTACTAAGCACTGAGGGCATCAACCATTGGGTTGAGGTACTGGCCTATGCCGAATACTTAAAGGTAAGAAAATGTCAAAGAGACATTTAATTCCTACATTGTCTATTTAGGAGATATCAAATCACTTAGGGATGGGTGTGCATTCTGGTTTGTAGGTAAGCACATGCCAAAAAGCCATTTTCTGGATTATACCATCACACATTATTAGGACATGAATAACTCATAGGCTGCAACATGTTTTTCAGTTATCTTAGTAGTAGTCGTGATATGAAAAGAATAGCGCTCTCTTCGGCAACGACCTCAGTGCTACATCCTGATCGGTACTTAAAAAAAAAACATGATCTTCTATGTAAGGAGATCCCTTCTGATTATTTACTCCTTCCAAGCTTTAACTTTTGAACAATCATTTTAACAATAAAAAGTTAACCGGAACACTTACATGACACTTCTGCTCTAATTTGACCCTCATATGTAAGAGATTACCATTTTTTCTATACTGTGCATGGTCAAACATGCACTCTTTTCTTTCTAACCAAATTTGGTCTAGGCTTAAAAAACGTTAATGTGTAAAGTAAAGAGACTTGTTGTGATGTAAGGTTAGCAGGTTATATTGGTCTCGAGTTTCTATCCTTTTTTAATATGTTAGAACCTACAACTGAAGCTTGCTTGAAACCGTGCTGGGCAAAATTCCCCGTATGAAGAGCTTTTATTTAGATTTCAATCTATTCTCCCTCAATTTATTAGCTTATTGTTGGTCTGCCAAATCCTATAAGGTATTTAATTTATTAGAATGTTATATAAATATAATATGTGTATCAACTATGTGGTTCATTGATGAAACTGGCTCCCTATGACAATGCATGCAGCCAACTGTGAATTCAACCTAACCTGTGTTTGAAGCTTTAGCTTTCTTTACTAATTCATCCATTGCCACTTGGAAAAAAATTGATGATTTGCTACTCTCATTGTGCTCCACTATTGGCTGCCTGCTTTGTATGAAATCCTACCGTACCCAACGTGGACTGCATTGTTCTGCTCATTGGGGTGCTGGCTAGACAAAGTTGTTGTTTGACCAAAATAGTAGAGAATTTAAATTTCGTAGCCACATTTAAAATGCATGCTTGCTTTAGGAGTAGCATCATGCATCATGGAAGAAGATGACTAGATATGAGGAGCTGTTCAGAAAATTTGGGTGCCCCATGCGCCACCAAGCCAACTTGAGGAAGGAGCATCATCAGCAGCTGTTCCATGGCGACATCTTCATCAGGACCAGGTGAGCGGGCATCCTTCCTCTGTTACAATCGATTTTCTCGCCTCAATGAATCTCATGTCCTTTGCTGTCTGTGGCCTAGAAGTAGAAATAGCATACTGGACTCAACTTACCAATGGGTATATATGCTATAAATCTTATATTGGATTCAATTGTCAATATTGTGCAGATTGCTGATGTTGGTGTCTAGAGGGAGGTCGCGGCCAAATCGAAGACTGCAAGGGAGGGCGGCAGCAGCAGCAGTCGTTCTGAAGCTCCCCCCGACCTCATGAGCAATGTGTACTCCTTCAGCGCGCTCCTCATAGAGATCATATCAGGAAAGCTTCCTGAATCCGACAATCAAGAATCCCTGTGCAGCTGGGTATGATTTTCTCAAGCTCAAAAAACTTCAAAATCCACTTCTGCACATAGCAGCATAGCACTTGGGATATGTCAGGTAAAATTTAATTGTTCAATAAGAGTGATGAATGCCATAGAAAAATGTGGTGAGATTTATCATTTCTTTTTAAGTTGGCGTTACCAATGTCCCACGTTGTAGACCTGACATACAATTTGTTCTCATGTTAATTGAGCTCGTCACGAGTTTATGTTTATATTATCATTTATCAAAAGCTACTTTCACTTGATAAGCATTTTTTAAAGGAGATAAGCATTATATTAATTTGTTTTATTCGACTTCAGGCTTTTATTATCGTTGAGCATATCTTTTTTGTGGTTCATATCAGCTCAGTGCCTTTCAAGTACTGCATAGGATCCTGATTTCAATTGAAAAGCAAACCAGCAAAAATAAGGCAGGACCCCACCAGCTATAGAATATAATCTCATGCTTATCTGATTGATATAAATAGTTGGTTTCCTCTTTTGTTTCCTGTATGACAGGCTATGAATTTTCTTTTTCTTGCTCCGGATAGGGCCAAGGAGGAGGAGGCCAAGAACAAGAAGAGAAACGGGAGAGGGTTCTGTTCTTGCTTCTTAGCCAGGCCATATGGAGATCCAGCAACAGCGAGGAGTTGGCAATTCCAAAGTAGTGAAGGTTGAGAAGGAGGAAGCATGGGAGCTGTTCACTAATTTGTGTTTGTTTGTATATCGCTTATAAAAAATGTGCTTTAGAGTTTGCAAATAGTAAATAGTAATGTAGTAGTATGTTACTTCCTGATAGATAATTTTAGTGCAACCATTCACTTGTTAATTGGGTTGGTTTGTTTCTTGAGTATGTTGTTTCGTCAAAAGATACATCCTTTGAGATATCATGAAGTATGTCATGAACCAGAAGAGGAGATTGTGCACGAAATATAAATTTTCACTGGCCTTTTAAAACCTAAATTGCTACACCTTATCTTGTAAATCATCATATACAATTTTATGTTGTTTTGATTTATATTTTCTTTCTTCCGATGGTTCCTAAATTTTGTCATAGTGTGAGGTGATTTAGTATTTTTATTTCTTTAGTTGGTTCCTATATTTGATTACTGTGGTGGTTGGTGACAAAAATTTTTTATGTCACATAATGTTTCAACCTAAACGATTTAAGCTACAACATATCACGTGCTACACTCTCGATCTTTTCTGTAAATCACCCTTTATACTTATATTTTTGTCTACGAATTATGTTTTGGTTTCATCCCTTTATGATCCATGGCAGAGCACGGACATTTTACTAGTATTGAAAAATTCCGTAATCAACTACAACTAGTATGTGTCCAGCACTTGCTAAATATATTTTTCAATATATTTAGCAGCACGATATATTGGGCCGAAGGCCACCTCAGCGCATCATTCTTAAGCTGGGTCCCACACAGACAAATCATAGATCGTGCCTGTGCGCCCCTCCAGCTCCATCCAAATCGCTTCCCCTCCCTCGTCGACGACTCCGTCCATCCTTCGCCGACGTCGCCGTCCACGCCGCCCCGCCGCTCAGCTCAGGCGACCACGCCGGCGGATCGGGCCCCGCCCCGCCTGGCCCAGCCAGCCGTATACGCCGGCCTACCTGCCGCAGCTACCGGACGGAGCCGACCGGTCGATACCGAGGTACGCCGGCCGAATCCCTCCTGTCGATGGTGGCGCCTGAATTGTGCTCCTCGAATCAGCCGCGGGGTTCCGACGAGCAGGCAGGGTGCAGCCGTGATTTCATTCGGCCAAAAGTTTCGGACGATTTCTGCATGTAGGCTTCTGCAGTCGCCATTAATGAGATGCCGCGTGTTTTTCATTTCTGATTCTAATTCGCAGCGCCATTTCTGATTAGTTTTTTGCCTCGAGAATTTTTCTGTGATAATTAGAGCTGGATGCTTTTGTATGTTATTGTTCGATGCTCATCTTACCTTATCCTGATCCATCTCATCCGACATGAACCTATAGGATCAGGGCCAGGCATTCAGAATCAGATTCCCCATGGTCCAAGGTCTCCAATGCTAGCTGCGTGCCTAGGTGCCAATGGCATGGCTGGCTGCGGTGCCCTAGTTGCAGGCTGCCTTCTCTCCGCCTCTCCGCACCGTGCGAATCAGCGGTTTAATAGCATCAGGGTGCAGGGCTGTAGATCTCTTCCTTTCTGGCAGAATCATGTGCACCCCATTTCCTCCAGAGATGTGCTCTCCTGCTCCGCTTTGTGCCACTTGTCCAGATGCCCCAATGCTTGTAGCCGTCTTACATTTGTCTGTTCCGCCGAAGGTTGACTTTTGTACAGTTTCTAGTTGGAGTTTTGATGCTAATGTTTGTGTTTTATGATTCCAAAAGGCTCACCCCAACGGATTTAACTGCAGTGCACCTTCCTGACATTTCTATTGTCACTAATTATCTCAGTGGAAATTTCAGTTTCAAAAATGCCTTCACAACACCTTCTGCACTAAACACCTCGCCCACAAGTATTTTGTCATTTCAGGAGCACTCCCAACTGAACTTGTTATACAACTTAGAAAAGAAAAGTTAATATTAGGTGGGGCCTACATTGTCTCCTGGAGGTGGGGCCTACATTGTCTCCTGGTGGTGTTAAGTCCTTAAGTGGTGATCTGGAGGAATTGAGCTTCTATTAGCTTTGAACCTTGTTATGTTCTTTCTTGAAATAAAAGTTCCTTTATAAAAAAGATACTTGCAAGAGATGTGGATAGTCTAGGGATATACCATCAGACATAGAAGAGACAAATAGACAAAGGGGAAAGAGGGTAGACCAGTAGAATAGAAAGCAAATCATAAAACAATCATCAATGGGGCATCCATGGTGATGTGTCAATAATGCTATTTCCATTTTTTAACGTTTCTAGCTAACATTTATTGAAAATTGTTACATAGGCAGTATTTTTGCAACAAAACAATACTTTTGGATGGACTTTGGCACAAAAGTAGTAATGGTTTGTTTCTGAAATCTCCCATGACTTGTCCGGGGTGGTGGTTGTAAGGTTTTCTTTTTTGTTTCGAGGGTATGGCTACATTTGAGCCCTCTGAATAATTAATCTTTTTTTATTCCAGTAGCTTGACATGCATAACATTTTTTTTGATAGGATCAAAGTGGCCATTACTCCAATACACCAAACGAGTGTCTGTATGGTTGTTCATTAAACCTATCATTGTTAATACCTGTTATTTATTTTAGGTTATTCCATCATGGATGGGACAAATGATGCAACTGCATCATCTAAACTCCACACAAGACTGAGGCTCTGGGAATTTGCAGACCGTTATATATTTGAACCAGTCGATGGTCTTTCTGATCTATATCTGTCAGTTAACCGGGCCAATGGATCAATGAATCTAGTTGAAGAGCTGCCGCCTCGTAGCTCCTCTGCAAATCCAAAAGTTCGAACAGTGTATGGTGTGATAGGAGTGCTCAAACTTGCATTTGGGACATATTTTCTGGTGGTCACTGACCGTGAATGTGTGGGATCCTACTTGGAACATGCAATTTTTAAAGTGACAGGACTGAAAGTTTTGCCCTGCAATAACTCGCATAGTACTTCTTCGGAGCAGGTCTAACTATGATTATTTATTTTTAGTTATATTGTTTCCATCTGTATTCTGTTTAAACATTCCAGTATGCTTTGGCAGAAAAAAATGGAAACGGAATTTTCGGAACTCCTGGATGCTGCGGAGAGGACATTAGGGCTCTACTTCTCTTATGACATCAACTTGACACTTACGTGAGTATAGTACTTGCTGTTAAACATTACATGTTTATCTTATACAGTTGAGCTATTTAGCTTTTAATGCAACAAACTTATAGTAACATGAAAAGGCTGATCTAATTTGGTAGTTGACATTTTTTCTTCTTGTATCTCTTAGATCTTATAACGCACACATACTGCCATTTTTCATCATTCTTGTTTCTCTGTTTCCACTGTAATTGACAATGGCATGCTTATTTTCTCTTCTATTCCAGTTCACAGAGGCTATATGATCTAGGGCACGGGTTCAAATCACTTCCTCTTTGGAGACAGGTGCGCTTTCTTCGCTATTTCTAGCTCAAAGAGTTTCCTTAGACACTGAGGCTCTCATCCTTTAATATGTGAGCTTTGCTGCTTGTCATTTAATTTACTTCCACATGCAGTATATCAGGTCATCTTTGCTACTTCATACCTGTTGCATCTTTATCTATAACTTCGTACATCTGCTGTAGAAAGATGAACCTGGAACTAAACTACATCTTATGAGAATACCAAATTCAGCATCTATCATCGAGCAACTGTTTCCAATGTCTGTAATAAAATAAAAAATTAATTACCATGCCTCCATGAATAGACTTCCGCTCTAGCTGGTTTGTATAGAATAACATCTATCGGCAAAGGGGTTAGATGAAAATTTGCATAGGGCCCATTTGTATTTATGTACTTGCATCTTTTTGCCAATCTAGCACCGAGCTTTTAATTTTTGACATACGTTACTTCTACTTACAAATTATGGTAAAGTGCTGCTTAGGCCTACCAACAGTATTTATATCAAACTATGAATATACTTCACACAGTAGAGTTTTCACATTGTTTTCTCTTTACTTTTAAAGAGAATGTCAAGTGGCAGGTTTCTCAGTCTAAAAAATTGGCAGATTGTGGCTTAAGTTAACTTTTATGTAATTAAGCATGAAAATGCAAAAGCTTGCACATTGTTTTTTTTAAAATACATCAGGTACTCTTCGTACATTTTCTGTAGGATGGATCTGACTAGCCTTTTAAACTGCTGCTAACTTCGAATTTTAGATGTTTGCATGGTGAAAAATGTTTTTACTATTCTTTGCACTTAGGAGTATGGTACGCCGTTCCTGATGGCTAATACAACCATGCTGCAAAATTGCAAACTGATCCTACCATCCGTTAATTGTTTTGTAGTTAATCTCCGCATTTCCTGATATGGACTTAAATAATTTAATCTCTAATTGAAACTGTTTTGGAGTGGGTGCTAGAAACAAAGCAATCACATCTCCAAATAGATCAGTTGGACATGATGTTTTTAAAAAATGGGCCATGGACTTTGGCAAGCCAAACACAGTCCTTCAATGTGAAATCTAGCACTGCAAAATTGAGCCCCCGTGTTTAAGAATCGCTTGTACTAAATGTGCAATAGTCTGGAATACATAGAAACAGAACCCTTGTGTTTTCCTAACTACTCATTCTTTGCAGGCGGAACCACGATTTTTATGGAATAGTTACTTGATGGAACCTCTGATCGAGAACAAGGTAATATTACCAGTATCATTTATAAGATTATCTAGTTTTGGGGGATGTAGAAATATATATCTCCAAAGCATTTTGACAATTTTTTATTACTTCATTTTCCCGTTACAGCTGGACCAGTACCTATTACCAGTCATTCAAGGCAGTATCCTTGGATTACCATGACAATTCAACTACGCCACTGCCTGAAAAATATGTTTTATTATTATTTAGACTTTATTTGCCTTTCCCTTAGGGTCATATTATAATGTGAGCTGTGGCAACTTAACGAAAGACCAGGTTTTCAGAATATTCATGCAGAAGTTCGGTCAGAGAAGGTAAATGTGACTCTTATCGCACGCAGGTGCACACGGAGGATAGGTGAGGCTTATTATGCAGAATTTTTTTTTGCTCACCAGTTTGCTTTTATTATTATATTATTAGTTTATTATGCAAATATTATCTTTACTATATGTTCTGTTTTTAGTTACATCCTGACTTTTTATTTTTGAGAAATTCAATGGCTTTTATGATCGAGTTATAGTTCGTAAGCCTTTTGATTTACAAAAAAAATATAGGTACTCGAATGTGGAGACGCGGAGCTGATCCTGAGGGGTATGCGGCAAACTTTGTTGAATCAGAGCAGATAATGCAATCAAAAGGGTTTACAGCATCCTATGTACAAGTAGGCTTCTTTATACAATCTGGAAACATCCTCTTCAATTGTCCTTTAGGTTGCCTTTTTTATCTGTGTGCTAAACTGTTTTCAAATTTTGATTAGTTGGTTGTTGCGATCGTTTATTTGACCACCTTCAAATCCTTTAATGATGTTAAATGTTTTGTAGGTTCGAGGTTCTATGCCATTCTTGTGGGAACAGATTGTTGATTTGACATATAAACCTAGCTTTGCTATTGTTAGACAAGAGGAGGCGGTGAGCTCTCTAAACTTATGCCTTAATTTGTTTTATTGATCTTGGTGTAATAGTATAGCAGGACTATACATTTCAATGAACCTATAGATCAACCTAACCTAGCTTAGCTAGTTGTTTTGTTTTGTCTGAATTGATCTTGGACATCTGTTCTTCAGCCTCGTGTACTTGAACGGCATTTTCACGATTTACAAAAGAAATATGGAGCTGTCTTGGCTGTTGATCTTGTCAATACAGTAAGTACCATAATCTTGGACTGTGTACTTCTGGTTCTGCTTCTATATAAGCCATCTGGTTTACAAAATAAGATTCAAATTCTTCAATTTAAGGATTGAGTATTCATATTCAGTCTGCATACTTGCTTGATATTTATTTGATTGAGCCTATTTTATTCCTTGAAATGGATCTAAGTTGTTGCTTTTATGGTATGTCGCATATGGATTTAGTGTTTATTCAATTTTTTATGTCGCATATAGATTTAGTGTTTATTCAAGAAGTGTTCAAATGACCGCTGAAAGATTTGTCTTTAAGATAGAGTATGCTTTTGCATCTTCGTTCATAGTTCTGACAGTTTATTAGTTGAAAATAATTCTAACAGTTTATATACTTTATTCACTTTTATTATGTGATGTTCAGCGTTTTTTATCTTTGAAAATCCTATATACAGCAAGGTGGTGAAGGGCGCCTGCGTGATCGATATGCAAAATCTATCGAACCTATTATCAGCGAAGATGTAAGGTAATAATTTCTCTTGCAGATTCACCCCCGCTGTAGAGTTCTACTATCGTGCATACTATAGCTAAACATGTGTATATTCCTATATCTTGCAGATATGTGCATTTTGACTTCCATCGAATCTGTGGTCATATTCACTTTGAGCGCCTTTCTCAGCTATATGATCAAATTGAGGACTATCTCAAGAAACATAGGTATATTGCTAGAAGATATAATATATTGTGTTCCATGCCATATTATAAATCATTTTTTGTACATGTATTTTGATTTTACTTTATTTGCATTGCATATGTTTGTCAATTTCTTAAGTATATGTTCTGTTTTTTTAGGTACATTAGTTCATAGTACGTTATACTGAAATTAATGTAGTCGATTTATGGTGCTTGACTCATGGCTTCTACAAATTTTGGCAGTTTCCTTCATACCCATAATCATGTGTTAGGCCTTGTACATTTCAGCTTAGTGTAGCGTAGCGTTTCAGCAAAATTTATCTTTTTTATATAGCCTATTTGGTGTAATAATTTGTAATGATTTTTCTCAGGTTTTTAGTAGTGTCATAAAGATCCTAAAACTATTTTTAAATTATTTTTTTATAATATTTAAAACACTTTTAAAATACTCTCAAATTTTGTTGAAACGCTACGCTACGTTACGTTAAGCTGAAATGTACAAGGCCTTAGTGTTATGCGCCGAGGCAGGCATGAACAGTACTCATCAATAATGCAGGGGCAGACAACACATGTGGGTACTCTAGCACACGAGTCCGAGTGTTACTAAACTAGGAAGTTAGGATAATAATATATTAGTTGCTATTAGTTAGGGATTACTTTCTTAGGGTCCAAATCAGTCATCCCTATAAAAGTGGCGGTCATGTATTTATTATTAAGGAAGCAATAAAAATAGTCAACGAGATTCAATCCCACATACGGTGGTTTCAATTAACATCCTAAGTGTTAGCTTCGACAACATCTCGTCCTACCCATCCACATAAGGCCTTGTTTGTTTCAGCTTAAATTAAATTAAATTAAATTAAATGAAAATTTGTTATTTTTGTATAAGCCAAATGATGTCATACTTTATAGTCATTTTTATGTGGTTTTAAATAGTTCTTCATAGAGTTCGTAAAATAATTTTTTCATAATCTTTGAACATCTTTCGAAGGGTCATAACTTTTTCAGATTAAAGTTTTCAGCAACTTTCAGCTGAAACAAACAAGGCCTAAGGGTTGTATTCATCTGCATTGGGTGCTTGACATCAGGCATGCAACGGCTGGTGATTAGGATGAAATGATTCTTTTTCTACTTCACTTATGAGGTTGAATATTGGTTGTAGTGTTGAAGGCACTAGTACATTTTCATTAAAGAGCTACTTGTTTGTGGTCCACAAAGTTCTTGTCAGAGTAGGAAAAGTGAATTGCATCTTGTCATATTTGTTAGCCATACTGTTATCATTGTCTAGCTGTTCTGGGTGCCCTTCTCTATTTTAAAAGGCTGGGAGGAAATTTCTAGATCTGAGTTCCGTACATTTATATATGTACTATATTCCCTCATACTTTGCTATTGAAGACTAATAGATTTGGTTGGTATATTTTCTTCTCATAGTTCTGTTACTAATGTTATGGTACAGGTACTTTCTGTTGAATGATAAAGGTGAGAGAATTGATGAGCAGACTGGTACAGTCAGAACAAACTGTGTTGATTGTTTAGACCGCACCAATGTTACTCAGGTACATAATTCAATCTTCCAAGTACAGTTTTATCATTAGTTATCAACTTTGCTTTTAGGTATTGGGAACACTTTTAGCTTATCAGTTAATTTGTCTTTGCTGCAGTGTAATAGTCATGTGGACTTTAGTTCACAGACCAACTCTTCTTTTGTTTTCCATTGGATTCACTTTGTTTATTTAAATCTATATGGGGTATGATGTGTTGTTTGATCATGGGGCCTTCTTCCTTCTTTTGCTGCATTGTTACAACCTAGACACACTGCAGACAGATGTAGAACTTGCCATAATGGATCTTTTGTGGTGTGTGCAGTCTCAATTGACTTAGCTAATAAATTTACTGCAAACTGGTACACTGTGTATGTATCTATCCATTATTATTGTACACTTAGGAGTGGCATGATATGCATTAATTAGCTGGTTTAAGTTGGGCCATGTGTTTGGTTTCATGGACTGTCAGCTGATGCGGTAAGTCATCACCATGCCCCAACTGGGAAAGTTGCTTCAATTCCATCTACCTGCAGATCAATCAGACTAGATGAACCATTAAGTATTGTATATCTATATTAGTCTATCCTTCAGTAATGGACCATTACTTGCTCTTTTTACATTTATATTTCCTGTCCGTTTGTTGTTTTTTATCTTGTATAATTTGAAACTCTGATAATCTCTATTATGGTTAGAGTATGATTGGGAGAAAAATTCTGGAAAGCCAACTTCAAAGAATCGGTGTACTTGGTGCTAATGATACAATAAACAATTATCCAGATTTTGATGCAAATTACAAAATTTGTAAGTATTATGCTTATATTCATTAACCTGGGTTCTTTTCATGTAGCCATTTTATTATTCTCATGCTTTTCTATGAAAGATGTTGCTGGAATTAAATTATACCTGTTTCAGTGTGGGCGAACCATGGAGATGCAATAAGCATTCAGTACTCTGGTACTCCTGCTTTGAAGGGAGATTTTGTTCGGTAATTTCTTTCGAAGGAAATATGTACTCTTATTGTTCTGCATTATTTGTTACTAATGATAGTTTCTCCATTTTCATCAGGAAGACTAGGTAGTATTTCAATTTGATATTTGGAAAACATGAATGATATTTATTTTTGCCAACTTGAGAAAGAAAGAAAACTAGTGGTTTTTGTCACCTTGATTTGTTCATGGCTGAGCCGCCCTTGCAGTGAATATTCTGACCATTTTTCGGCCAGATGTGCTACTGGAACTGATATACCTTACTGGTCCTGTGGGCAAAGTCTCCACGTGTTGGCAATTGAGTGTAATGTCTATTTGCCAGCATGCCAATAAATATTATTGAAAATTGGCCCAAGATAATAACAGACACGAGACTAGTAGAAAGTACTATCAAATAGTATGATTTTGTTCTCTATTCTGTATCTGTGTTTTTACATCAAAAGACAGTGGTGGCAATCTATTGTTTCTTATATCTTAATTATCAGCATTTTACATTTGTTTTTATCTATTAGGTATGGGAAGCGAACTACTCAGGGAATTCTAAATGATCTTCGGAATGCACTTGCTAGATACTACTTGAATAACTTTGTAGATGGGACTAAGCAGGTGCGCAGCTGAGTTTGCATAGATGTGACTATTTGAGTATTGAAATGAACAGAATTAACATTTAAAACTTTTGATTCATCGTTTTGATGGTGCCCTGAGTGTCAACTTTTGTTTTTAATAGTTTTTTTTTGGTGATAGATCAGTGCAAATGCAAATCTTCCAGTTGGGTCTAAACCAGAAACTGCTGGATTATGAGAAATAGAAATATACATAATATGTGTTTAGGAATAAGTCCATATTATATCCCTCAACTGTTTTAAAAAATCCATTGTGCCCTGCGAACTATAAAACCAATTATCTCATACCCCATCTATCAATACAACACCCTCAGTGGTATTCAATAGTAGTTTTGCTTACATGGCATCTGGTTGTCTATGTAACCTGCATGTGCGGCATAGTTAGTGATTTTAATGATCCAAAAATTCATGAAAAAATTTTTAGAAACATTTTGGTACTTACTTTTTTTCCTATTTGTTTCAATTTTTTTTAAAAAAAATTATCGAAAAGTTTCACCGAATCAACTGCAGAAACTTAATTTTCAAAATTTAAGCTTCATTTTTTTTAAAAAAAAACTCGTTTTTATGATCCTAGTTGACCAAAGTATTTTGATATTTTTTTGGAGTATGAAATCCGCTAATTATGCCGTGACATGGTTAAATTGGATGCTACATCAGCAAAACTACTGTTTAATACCACCAAGGGTGTTGTATGACCCAGTATTGATAGAAGAGGGTGTTTGAATAACTAATTTTATATTTTGGGTTTAGAATGGACTTTTCAGGATAATTGAGGAGTGTAATATGATAGAAAAGTGAATATATGCCACTCTCTAGAGTAGACTCACCATTTTGCCACCTCATAGATGGCAATCTGTTAAAATGCCACAACCAAGGTTTGCCTTGTTGTTAATATGTCATTTTGTCTTTTCTCCTTCATTTGCCTTTTCTCCTTCCCTAGCACCATGAAGGCACAAATTGCCCTATCGAGTTGTATCTATTAGAAATGCGAGGCGCAGCGGCGTGGATCCGCTCACGTCGGGATGCGACTTTGCCGAGGTGCGACGACGACGGCTAGGGGTGGTGAAAGAGGGGTGGAAGGAGGGAAAGAGAGGGAGAGAAAGGTGCTGCCGATGAGGACCACCAGCGATGGCGAGCAGCTCACTGGCGGTGAGCCAGCGGTGGCAGCGTCTGTAAGGTGGTGGGAGAGGAAACCTGAGCCAAGGCTTGATACCATGTTAGAAATATAGCTTATCCATTATGGGTTCAAAATGGGCTATATGTATATGTACAAGGGAGAGACAAAAATATAGAAAAACCCCTATACAATGTCTATTCTAACAGTACAAAGCCTCTCTTGTCTCTCTCTCCCGAGCCCGTGATGAAGGGCCCGTCATCCATTCCCTGCTAAATGTTACCATGTCTGAGTAGCCACCATCCAACTCCCTTTTGATCTTCTTGATGTGATTCTCTAGTTATTGTCGAAAAGAATGCTAGGACCAAGAAACAAGCTGAGAGAATGCCGCCATGGATGTCAGGGATAGGGTGGAGGCAATGCTGTTGTCATGTTATTGTACACATGCCTTGGCGTACCACGATGACGACGATGGCGCGCTAAGATCCTTTGCCACGGGCAAGTTTCACTCATCCACAATGCCGATAGTGAGCAATTGAGCATGTGGTCATGATTGACGCTCGTGGTGCACACTTGCTCCGTTGAGCCCACTGTCCCTACCCACATGCCCTTTGTGCGAGCCCACCATTCAGATTTGGAAGGTTGCTGTTGAGAGGGAAGATAGTGTCGGCTAGGGAGGATACAGGGGCAAATTTGTCCTTCATGGTGCTGGTGAAGGGAGAAAAGGCTGGAAATGATTTAAAATAGACAAAATAGCATAATAACAAGCCAAACATTGGCAGTGACATTTTAAAGATTGCCATCTATGGGTGTGGCTGGGCAAAATGGTGAGTCCAACTCTAGAGGGTGGCATACATTCCGTTTTCTCGTGATATGGACATATTCCTTTTTTTAAAAAAAAAACTTGGTGTTATTAGTTGTTACTGTTTATAATTTATTTGACTGGTAAGGATTGTATTAGTTATGCAATTTGTAGGCACATAGAATGGATTTATTATGTTTGAAGAGGGCCTTGTTAACCAAACAAAGCAACCTCTGTAATGTTTCATATTGCTAATGTCTCCACTTACATCATCACCTTCCAACAAAAAACTGAACCAGGATGCTGCGGTATCTCATTATTTATGTATTGTCTTGTATAGGACGCAATGGACCTTCTTCAGGGGCATTACATCACATCTGTCAGTCGGGACATGGCAGCCCCAAACAAAGCAGGACTTCTAGAGAGTTATGCGGTGGGTAAAAAATTGCTGTAGTTTTTGTTGTTTATGGGATTGCAAATTTGCTATAGCTACATAGCGAATTACTAAATGGGAATGCCTGTCAATATTCTAGTGTTGGTTTCATATGAAACAATTCATCTACTATGTTTGTGAGTGTGTTGTAACTAGGGACATACACAGAGTCAGTATTCACATTAATATTAGTGTTAGGTTTAGGGTATAGCTGGATCAATTATGAAAATTTGTTTCATTTCTTTCCCCAACAGAGTGAAATTCTTACCTGTACGGTTTCCATTTTACAGTCCTTTCGCCTTGCTTTTGCATTGGTTTTGGGAGCCATTATATTCATGATGATGTCACTAAGGCAAGGTAAGGTTTCTGACTCTGGTGAAACATGGGATTCTTAATTTTTATTAAATTTGCTCTAAGTGGTCTCCTAAGGTTTACTCATGTAGTCATTCTATGCATTAATATGTACTTTGAATGAAAGAACAGTTTCATAAATCCTTTCTCGCTTTTGGCCCATCCTTTTGCAAAAAGGCTTTACTGCTTAATTTGTTATCTTGGTATTTTGTTTGTAATTGTAAAAGGACTTCGTAATAATATTTTAGTTTGAGAAATCAAAGGGCTAAAGCTTGCTTGTGGACAGGCTTTATCCAATACCTTTTACTCTCTGTCCATTTTTATAGGGCTTAATGAAGTTTGAGAAATTCTTTGAACTGGTGATGCATATAATCTGAATAATTATTAGTCATAGCTTACGAAGTTTGAATTTTTGTAATTTGAATAATTATTAGTCAAAGCTTACGAAGTTTGAATTTTTGAAATCAAAATAGGCCTTATAAAAGTGGACAGAGGGAAATATGTTTTAAGTCAAATAATGAAGGAGTTGTGTTTTGCTGCACGCATATATGGTTGAGTTTGAGCACTCTGGGCTTAAGGGCGTGCTTCTAACTGTACCAGTTGCCAAGAAGTGTTCTGAGTGTTTTTAATTGTTTAAGATATTTATTACTGTTATTCTTGATTTTGATTAGTGAAAAGAGCACAATACTCTAGTTTGTTTGATTGGGATTGATTCACGATTCAATTGTTTATCAAACTATCAACTGCCACAGGCTGTTTTTAATTGTATCTTTTACATTTTTTTTTAATCAGAACTGTATTCCTACATTGATTCAGGTAAATTGTATAAAACTAACTGCTCTAATATCTTTGCAGCCCGGAATGATGTTCGCCATTTATTTCTCTCACTTCTGTGGGCTTGTCTTTGCATTGGCATCACACGCTTTGTCAAATCCAATGGTAGGACGTTCACCAACAGGCCTCGTTTTTTCCAGTCACGCCATTGATGGAAGCAAAACGACCATTGTTTTGCATACCAAGTGTGCTGCCCGATAGGTTGTCATTCACCAGTGTTGGCAGCATCTCATTATATTCAAAGAATTATTTATTGTTTTTCTTAGGGTTCATGCCCTTGTCTATTTGTTATAAGCTTCTTTTTATCTGGTAACATTTTCTTTTCTTTTCTTTTCTTTTCTTTTTGAGATGGAAATGAAAATTCCATTAAATCGAACTGATTTTCTATGGAGTTTTGGGCATCAGCTTTTGTTCATTTCGTTTTGCCTACTGAGCTGGTAGATGTAGCAGTTTAGTGATGTATTGCCATTTGACGTAATTGATATTCCACGTGGAATAGTTGTATTTTCCATCCTTTTCAAATGAGAAGGAAGAACCGTGCTCTAAATTTAAGTTCATAATGGATTGTTGGCCAGTAAATATATGTAGCTAATTGCTACAATCACCTTGAATGTTGAGACGAGCTGATATCTACTAGGGGTGGGAGTGGATTAGAAAAATCCATTGGGCCACCGACCCATTTTGGAAAAAGGGATCCATTGGATCATGGGGTCGATCCTAATCAAACAAATGGGCCATAGGTATCCGACCCTAGGGACCCTTTGGGTCAGCCGGGTCGGTGCTCTCCTCCCTCCTGTCTCCCACCTAGCCGCAGCCCATCGCCTATGCTGCTCCCATTTTGTCGTCGGCTTCGGCATCTGCAGGCCTCTCCTCGTCGCCGCGCCACCTAGCCCGCCAGCCGCCGCCTCCGGTCGTCTGCGAGCCCTGCCGTCGCTGGCTCCTACCGTGGCGATCTGCGAGCCCTCCTGCCACTGGCGCCTCGCGCTCGATCCAGATCTCGGATGCTCGAGCGTCGCCGCCGAGGGGCGTCTCTCATCGTTGCTGCGAAGTGGATCCGCCGAGTGCCATCTCCCGCCGAGGAACCCAAGTAGTGGTGGCTTTGCGAGTGGGTCGGGAGCTCGGGGCAACGAGGGCTTTGCCACTTCACACTTCACCATGATGCCTCCGGTGACAAATCTGAAGGCAATAAGGCAATTCACACTTCACATTTGCAAGTATTGGTCACCAGATCAAAGGTTCGGTTTCTATGTCAGCGTTCTGGATTTTGTGCACGAATTGCACGAATTTAATTCACCAACTTCTTCTCCAACAAAGTCATGGTATGCATTTGTAGTGGCAGCAGCTTCATGCTTCATAGTCTTGGAAGAACTTTGAAAAGTTCAGTGCAGATGTTCAGTGGATCCACGTATTGCAGCTTCTTATTCTTGTGAAACTGCTGTTTCAATCATGAATTAATCACGATTTTGTGCACGAATTTCTAAGTGTCGAGAATTGATTAGTGATCGAGGACACTGGAACTCTTAGTTGAAAATTTGTTCAATGTGTTTGAGGTTGAGGTTTGAGCACTACAATCAAGCATACTTGTGTTGTTTTTCCCCTTTTTCCTTGGCAACTCCCATGTATTTCAGTATTTAGGGTCGATTCTAGTGACCCAATGGATCATAAGGATCGGAGAAATACAGATTAAAGGATCGACCCTTTACCCGTTTTTTAAGCTTTGCGTTTAATGGGTCGGTGCCAATGGATCACGGGTCGACCCAGTCCCACCCCTATTATCTACAATTGTTCTTTTTTATGCTCTTGTTGAAAATTTCCCTGTTTATCCATAGCTATTCAGTTTATGCTGTCGAGTCCATCACCAGGTCTTGGAGCAGTTGATGAAATGCATTTCTTTTCTTTGAGAGGAGGATGAATTGCGCATCAATTAAAGTTTCTTGTACGTATCGTTTTTATGTCATTAATATGCCGACTTAGTTCAAGTGAATTCTTTATTTGTTTTTGGAATAAGATCGTTTGGCCTCCTTTTTTTTTTGGAAAAGTTTAAAAACCAACCAATAAGTGCAAACATTGATGTTGGATGCCCCCCAGTTACCAAATCGAACTTACGCCTCCTTGTTGAAGTCCTTTCAACCTGCCTTTCACTCGACTTGGTAATGCTTAAGAGTAAAATTTTCATTTAGAAAAAGTCTATTTTACACCATTGTCGGGGATAAAATCATGGCCCACTCTCTGACGGCCCAATCGAACAGCCTATCAGGACCCAGCTCCCTGGAAGGTAATATCTGGCCCGTATGCATCCTGCCAAACAGCTTCCTGACTGGCATGGTGCGTAACGGCCAAGGAATCGTGTTTGAGTCCGTCTCGAACAGGAGTTATGCACGGCTACGTGAAGACTCGGACGTTGGTTTCCCGGATTGAAGCAGACGTCGTGATCCCCAAGACTAGGAGTATGCCTTATCTGCCTCGGGTATATTTGGCATGTCGAGTTCGTTACGATCTCGTAGTTAGCCCGGCCCGATATTCCCTCGGTGGGTCGGTTGCTCTGCACTATATAAACAGGGCCCCTACGGCGTGTTGAGGGGTCAATCCTACAGGAGTTTACGCATCTAGCATCTCATAGACACCTGATCACCGCATTGCATTCTTGTACACCATAATCTCGCCGAGACTTGTTCGTCTCGTCGAGCCACCTCTTGTATTCATCTCTGATATATAAGAAAGGTCGGACGTAGGGCTATTATCTCACCCGAGAGGTCTGAACCAGGATAAAAACCCCTGTCTCCCTGTTCGTTGTTGTTCGTTCTGTTCGGCGTGTCTCCTATCTCCCTCTTGAAGAACCTTAGTTGACTTGGGTCGATATCCCAACCGTCGACAGTTGGCGCCGATCGTGGGGACCTAGTAGATCGAGCATGTCGAACTCTATCAGCGACCAGGAGATTCTCCCTGAGGACTACGACTCAGAAAGACAGGATGTCTCTTCCCCTGCCAGATCGGATCGATCCCTTCGATCTTGATCGCCTTCCAGATCTGGTTCCCAGCTCCGTGCTCGGGGACTGGATCTCCTCGCGCCGGGCAGCTCTTCGTCCGGAGCGCGCGTCTGGTCCCCGCGACGAGCTCCGTGCTCGGGGGCTAGATCACTTCGCACGGGCGACTCTTCGCCGAACGCACGCGTCTGTCCCCGCGACGAGCTCCGTGCTCGGGATCGGATCAACTTCGCGTCGGGCGCTCTTTGCCCGGTACGCGTCTGTCCTGCGATGAGCTCGTGCTCGGGACTAGATCAAAACTCCTTCCGGATCCCGGGCCGTTTCCGACGGTGGATGACGGAGAGAGTGACCAAAGACTTGGAACATCGTCCACCGTAAGTTCCTCGTGTAGGTCTTTCGTTTTCTAACCGCTTTTTCTAAAATTTCGCGCCTTAGTTCGTCCAAGTCTCTCGGCCGCCATGTAAAGTTCAACCCATTGAACGGTGAATGTTCGCGCCCCTACGGCCCTTCTCACCACTCGCCTTCTCGCACTACCTTACTCTCTGGTAACACTTGATGGTCGCCGGTCTTGCGAACTCTTGGCTCCGCAATCTTAAGGTTTTCCCGCCGTATCTAGCTTCAACAAGTTCCTAAACTCGAGTTGCGTAACACGGCATCCAAATTTCCTTGCGGCTAAGCTCGCTCTCGTAAGCCCTCCGCGCGAAGCATTTACCACTCACGGCACAACCACTTGGCAAAGCTCGCTATCGTAAGCCCTCCGCGCGAGGCACTTTCCTTGTTCGGTTACCTTGAATCGCCTAACTTACGTTAACGGCGCGCCTCGGAACGAGTTGATCGAGATACGGTGTCGCTCTAACTCTCTACGCACGTGCTTGAAGTCGCAAGTTCAGTCTTCATGCATCGTCTGCATCGGGGCTAGGGCGTCGCTTTTCTCTTGTGTACTGCTCGAGTTCGCAAACTCAGTCCTCGAGCAGTACTGCACAACGGGGGCTGGGAGTTAGGCTAAGCGTTCTACCGGTTTTCTTAAAACTTTCTAGCGTTGTTCGCCTTGCTCTTGGTTTCCTGTTCGTCCTTGTCTTTTGCTACTCTTTTTTGCGGAAAAGATGCTCGGTCGACTCTCGCTCGATTCAAGCGGCGCTCGTCGGCCTTGAGTCGCTTCGGCCACTCCTCGAGGATCGCCTCTCCTCGGTCGATTGGGACTCGAGCTAAATTTCGCAACCCCATGACGTTTTCGCTTTTCCAGTTCCTTTCCTTAGCGTTGGTTTTTCAAAACCTCGTTGGTCTTTCGCTCCCGTAGTGCTCCCCGCGTGCGAGCATGTTTTTTTTTATCTAGCGACGACATGTACGGCTCCAGTTAACCGAAGCGGTGCACCACCGATGGAGTTACATCCCACCGTAGTCGATTCTCATCGCAACGGCACTCCCGCGCCGGTTCCGCACTCACGAGGCGACACTAACGCCGCACGGGTCCATGCCGGATAAGATTTCGCCGCGCCGCTTTTGCTGCGGCTAAGGTCCTGATCGCCTTCCCTGGTTAGCGGTCTTAGCCACAGCGGGGCTGCACTTGTCCGCACACGTCTTTTTTATCCATGCTACGTCCTTCCTGACACGGTAATCCAGAGCAATGCATCATCTACGGAGTCCTGCCCACCGTAAGCCGATTCTCATCGCAATGGGCACTCCTAGCGTTGGTTTCGCATTCGCCGAGGTGACACTAACGCTATCGGGGACGTACCCGGAAAAAATTATATCTTGTGCGGATAGGTCGTCCTTGTCGTGTTTTTTTAAAAACACGCTTTACTTTTCTTAGAGCCTGTTCTTGCTCTCTTTTTTTTCCTTGCTGGCTTGTTTCTTGTTTGTCTTCTGCAGGAAATACAGGAACGGGGAGTAGAGATGGCAATGGGGCCCCGTTCCCCGTTCCCCGGCGGGGAATTCATCCATTAGGGGACGGGGATGGGGAGAATTTTTTCCCCGCGGGGATGGATATGGTGAAAATGCATTCCCCGTCGGGGATGGCGGGGACGGGGATGGGGCGGGTTTTTCCCCACGGGGACCCGGCCCAAGACCCGAGCCTGGTTTAGCCCACTGATTCAAAGGAACAATCAGGCCCATTCGTGACTCTACAATGGCCCAGCCCACAGCTACCTAGGTTAACTCCCCCTAATATCCAAAGGATTGCTCCCATTTACGTACAAATTCACTCGTGCAATCCAATGATTGCTCCCCACGGCGACGGCGAGGCGGCAGCGGCGGCGGCGGCGAGGTTAGGCGCGATCGCGACGGTGGCGGCACTAGGCCAGCGACGACGGTGAGGCCATGCGACGGCGACGGCGACGGCTTGGGCTTAACAACGAGATGGCGACGGCGAGGCCATGCGACGGCGACGGCGCGAGGCCTGCCGGCGAGGCCATGCGACGGTGGCGGCACAAGGCCTTGCGGCCCCGTCGGGTCCCCGTTCCCCGGATGGGGACGGGGATGGGGAGAATTTGTTCCCCGAAACGGGGACGGGGACGGGGAGCGGGGAAATATTTGCGTCTCGGGGCCGGGTATGGGGGAGCACTCCCCGCCGGGGATTGCCCCGTTGCCATCTCTAACGGGGAGCGTCAGACTCCGGTGATGGTCGCGGCGAGGTTCCAGGCTTCCCCACCAAAACCGATATCTGCATCCCTCTCTTTCCGGGTTTGCTCCGCGCATGCCCAGGAACTGATTCACTTCGTCCGCGTATGATTTCTTGCCTTTACCCGGTACTGACCTTCACAGTACGGCTAAGTCAAGGTAGTGCGACACCAACGGAGTCCTGCCCACCGTAAGCCGATTCTCATCGCAACGGGCACTCCAAGCGTCGGTTCTGCACTTGTCAAGACAACGCTAACACTGTCGCAAGGAATACGTCATGGGTAAAGTATTGATTTCACACGTTCTCTTGCTCTGACTGCATCGGGTTGTGATTCACCTCGCACCGGACAGTTCTTCGCTTGGAGCGCGCATCTGGTCCCCGCGACAAGCTCCATGCTCGGGGGCTGGATCACCTCGCACCGGGCAGCTCTTCGCCTGGAGCGCGGGCTCCTACCGGATACGTCTTCGCCTGGTCGCACTTTCTGGTTCCTTTAACGAGCTCCGTGCTCGGGGACTAGATCTCCTTACTTGGTTCCTTTGGCGAGCTCTACGCTCGGGGACTGGGTCACCTTCCCCCTCGTATGCATTGTCTGCTCCTGACACACGATCTACGTCTAGGGGCACATCACCTTCGCTCCTGAGCCCGACATTCGCTCGAGAGCGCAATCTCTATTTTCTCGGGCAAGCTCTAGCCCGAGAGGTGGATCCCCTATCTTTTCCTAGCCATCTGAATGCCTGAATGCAGCAGCACGAGTCCGTCTCGCGACTTGCGATGTTCATTCTCCCGGAAGATCTGATCTTACCGGATGCGGTGGTATGCTCTTCACTACTAAGAATCCAATCCCTCCTTAATGACGTTCAGCCTCAAGGAGATGATTCACCTCACTTCTTCCGATTTACGACGAGGGTCGGGTACTCGCTTCGGACAGATGTCATTCCCTGTTCGACGCAACAGAGTTGCTCGGCGCCGGGCGGGTTTGTTCGGTCCCGAACAAGTATTGTTCGGTTGAACCATAACTTGTTCGATCGCTTGTTGCACGTCTTCGTAGCAGGAAAATTACCCTCTTTGTGACTTAGAATCTCAAGAGGAAGACCCCACTCTAGTGAGTCCTTCCACTTGAGTCTCGGGGGCTAGCTGTCGGGGATAAAATCACGGCCCATTGCCATGGCCCACTCCCTGATGGCCCAATCGAACAGCCTACCAGGGTCCAGCTCCCTGGAAGGTTCTATCTGGCCCGTATGCATCCTGCCGAACAGCTTCCTGACTGGCATGGTGCGTAACGGCCAAGGAATCGTGTTTGAGTCCGTCTCGAACAGGAGTTATGCACGGCTACGTGAAGACCCGGACGTTGGTTTCCCGGATTGAAGCAGACGTCGTGATCCCCAAGACTAGGAGTATGCCTTATCTGCCTCGGGGTATATTTGGCATGTCGAGTTCGTTACGATCTCGTAGTTAGCCCGGCCCGATATTCCCTCGTGGGTCGGTTGCTCTGCACTATATAAACAGGGCCCCTACGGCGTGTTGAGGGGTCAATCCTACAGGAGTTTACGCATCTAGCATCTCATAGACACCTGATCACCGCATTGCACTCTTGTACACCATAATCTCGCTGAGACTTGTTCGTCTCGTCGAGCCACCTCTTGTATTCATCTCTGATATATAAGAAAGGCTGGACGTAGGGCTATTATCTCACCCAAGAGGCCTGAATCAGGATAAAAACCCCTGTCTCCCTGTTCGTTGTTGTTCGTTCTGTTCGGCGTGTCTCCTATCTCCCTCTTGAAGAACCTTAGTTGACTTGGGTCGATATCCCAACCATCGACAACCATGATGCTTTGTCTATTTAATCTTCTAAACTATGAAACCATGTATTTTAGACCACAACTATGCAAAACCGGAGCATATAACCCTTTGAGTTGGTTTTATAGTTGGTTTCGCCACATGTCGAGTGATGTCGCAATTCAGTCACATAAATAATAAATATATAAAAAATAAATATGCAAGGTCCACATGCAAACCTCTCTAACCCATCTTCCTCTCTCCCCTCTCTCCCATCTCTCTTCCCCTATCCCTTCTCTCTCATCGGCACTTAAGGCAGCGCAGGCAGCCATAATAGTGGCAGCGCGGGCAGACGTGGCCTGGGCAGTCGATGCGGCGAGGGTGGCAGTGGTGGAACGCGACAAGTGGTCGTGGTGGCGGTGATGTGGGTGGCCAGGGTGGCACGGGCATCTTGTAGGCCAACATGGCGAGGTCAGCGTGCCCTGGAACGATGACATTACGACCAATCCGTGATGCAACACCGACCCCTTGCCTTGTCGTGCTCACCCTTGTTTGCACTGACTGTATTCAGCTAGTGGAACGGAGCTATAGTGTGGACAGGGCCGCGTGGTGGTGGAGCGGCGCCAAAGAAGACTGGTGGGTTGGAAGTAGAGTTGAGACAAGAGAGAGGAGTAAAAGGTGCTTATGTGCGTGACAACTTTGCCCATACCTTTCATTTTTATTTCTTGCATGACTTGGGCTGCCACATAGGTCGCCACATATGCAAAACCACCTCTAAAACCATAGTAGGGGTTATATGCACTGGTTTTATTATTTTGAGGGCATAATACTTGGTTTCATAGTTTAGGGGTTAAGTAGATGGAGTGTGATAGTTCAGGATATAAAATAGTCCTTTTCCTTTTATTTAAGAAAATTTACTTACTTGTACTATGATCGTCAGCCAATTTTTGGTTGTTGAAATATGATAATTAGGCACAAAATGTCTAGCCGAGTGAATTGTGGTTTTGATAGGCCAAAGGGAAGTCCTTTCGACCTGCCTTTCACTCGACTTGGTAATGCTAATGAAGAGTAAATATTTCATTTAAAAAAATTACGAGCCTGAACTAAGTTTGTCAACCGATCTTTGCTTGTTGAAATATTAGGACATGACTAATGGAGGTATAACTTAGATTAGCCCATGCCCTAATAATCGGGCACAAATTGTCTGGTCAAGTTGTGTTATTGACGGGTGAAAGGTAGTGTAATCAAACTTTTATACATAAAAATATTTCATAAATATTAATTAAACAATATATTTGAGTTTATCAAGGGTACTTGATCTTGGAGAAATTTTACGTAAATTTCTGACCATAATTTACACATAATTAAGCATTTTTCATATTTATAACACTGCCAGAAAATGTTAAACACTTTTTAAAAATTAATACGACACGCTAATTCTGTGAAAAAAATCATGAGCTTCCCCAAATATGCATGTGGGAAAGAGTGTTCTCCCAAAATGCCATCACCTAGGACAAGGAGATTTCATGCCATCATGCTAACTAAGAAGCCTTTTCTACAATCGACATTAAATTTGGTTACCGACCCATTAACTCAAATTATTTCATTTAATACCATTATCGTCTTTTGTTCTCCAAACTATCACTGGTTTAACCCACATGTCGTCCCTCATCTCTCTTATTTTCTCCTTCCCGGCTGGCCACAAAGAGGAGGGAGCTTGCCGACACTACTTTCGGGTAGAGAGAAGGGAACTCGAGGAGGCCAGCTAGGAAGGAGAGAAAAAGAGGGTGAGGAATGGCATGTGGTCTCGTAGATCCAGTAGCTAGGGATCCCACTAGGGGTAATCTACGGGAGAAAAGAGGATAGCGGCACAGAATCGAAGAACTCATCACATGATTAATCGGTAAATCATGTCCAAATTTGATGTCAATTTAGGGATGTCACTCGTAGCCAGTACCATAGCAAATGGCACTTAAAAAAAAAAAAATCTAAATCTCCCCCAGGACTGGCATCCATGGCGGTTAATTAGTTTTGCAGTTTTGCTGTGCCTTCTGAGTTCTGACAAGTGTGCATGCTGTCTCCTCCAGCCTCCTTCCTTCCCTGCCCCGGTGGCAAGTCTCTTTCCTTCCCCTCTACCGGTTTTTACTTGACCTTGACACAAGGCCTTCATTCTCCTGCTTCACCACCCCACCCCACTCCGTGTTTGAACTTTGAAGTAGAAGCCAAGACAACCATCGCAACACACACAGCTTGCGCGCGCGCGCGCGTATGTCTTCTTCTCCCCACCCCTCGCCTGCACTGCCAATGCCAGCAGCAGCAGCAGCAGCAGCAGCAGCAGCGTCGGCTTCCATGGGGATGGAGGAGGCCACCGCCGCCGCGGACCGCGCCGAGATCGACACCTCCCGACCGTTCCAGTCGGTCAGGGAGGCCGTCGAGGTCTTCGCCGCCGCGGGCGGCGGCGGCGGCGGCGGCGGCGGAAGCCCCCGCGCGAGCAGCGAGTCCAGCTTCAGGTTCAGCGCGCCTCCGGCTTCTTCTTCTCCCTCGCCGGCGTCAGCGATGCTGGGCTGCCTCCGGAAGCTGGAGGCCGAGCTGGCGGAGGCCAGGGCCGAGCTGGCGCAGCTCAAGCAGCGGCAGTCGCAGATGGAGATGGCCGTGTCCAGCATCACCGTGCAGTTCAGCAACGGCCTGGCCGCCTTCTCCGGCCTGAGGAAAGGGAAGGAGCTGGCCGCCGACGTGCAGGAAGCGGCCGCCGGAGAGGAGGGAGACGGCGGCGGCGGCGGCGGCCGCGTCCGCAGGCTCCGCAGCGACCGGTGGGACGAGAGCCGGGCCGAGGAGTGGATGGCGAGCCTAGAGTATCTGCCCAGCTTGTCGGAGGCGCTCGCCATCAAGATGATCGAGGATGACTTGGGAGGGAGGAGGAAGGAGAAGAAGGCCAAGAGCAGCAGCAAGAAGAAGCAGCAGCAGCAGAAGAAGAAGAGTGGCATCTCATTGGTCAGGGGCATCTTCTCCAAGAAATACAAGTCCAGATGATCAGGATCATTCAGGAAACACACATATATACACATATGTGCTCTATTTATATTGACAGCCTTTACATTTTTTTCCTCTCATTTTTTTTTTTGTTTTTGAAGAGTGTCAATTTTTCTCTCATGTACCTATAGTCTACCTGCATAATGAAGTGGTTGTATAAGAGAGTAAAGGCCCTGTTTGGAACGTGGGAATTTCACGGGAAAGGAAACATCCAATTTCAATGGGTTTATGTTTCCTACAAAATTCCTATGGGAATCCTATGATCCAAACGGGCGTATTGGAGTTTTCAGTCTTATGACTTGCTGATGTCTGGCTACTACTCATAGCAAGCTCACGTGTATCTATCTTCTAGAGAAGTGATTTGGTACCAGCCTGCAAGGTATGAAACGGATAAATTATACTAAAACGCTACGCTACGCTACGGTAAGCTAGAATGTACAAGACCCAAGTCCCATTACATTCATGACATTACTTGCTGATCTCTGCAGGTTTTGTACATCTTTTCCTTACCAGAACTTTCAGAACATAATATTCGAAACCAAACAGTTTCAAGTTCAGCAACAGAAATCTCATCCTGCACATGTCACAATCAATACAATCTTTCCGGCAACTGATCAAACGTTATAATAAATTAAGATAAAACGTCACACTCCAACAGGCATTCATATGCAGGACAATACGAGCTTTTAACAGAACCAATGTAGCTTATTAATGGATGCTTAGCTTGCAATACCCTGCAAGGAGGGTTCAGCTAAAGCTCCACCGATCGTTTTCAGAATAGCACGTACTAGTACTAGTAGTTGGCAAACATCATTATCAGCTTAAGGCAAGGCATCACAGTTCATAGATGGCCTCACTGGTAGTAGACTAGCAGTTGCTTAGAGCCAGAAAGCAATGCATTAAGACTGAGCAACACCCACTAGGCAGTGAAGGGGAAAGATTACCCACAATTATTGTATATATTCCTAGGGTTATGGAGTGTGGAAGCAGTGCATTTCCGATATGCTCAGACACGCATCCTCTTTGCCTCGCCCTGTGGCACGTGCGTGTCCGTTCCGTTGCCACGGGGCACCTAGAAACAGGGGATGTGGAGTGATCCATCAGCGACAATGTGATCACATTCTCATCAGAATGTTCATGTAAAAGAAGGCAACGTGCTCACATTCTCATCAGGGACGATGGCGTATCGCTCGGACGGCGAGACCCAAACTCTGGCTGAAACCGAACAAGATATGCTGTTAAGTCAATCGTCTACCTGTCTGAAGAAAATAAGAGCTGTAACCATTGTAAAATGCAAACCTGCCATCGGAGCAGCATTTGATGACTCCAGCTGCTTGCAAGCAGATCCATCGGAGCTTATGGCGTCGATCATCTTGGGTGTGTTCCTTCATGAAACGATGCTTGTTGATTCAGTTATCATGCATCAGGCCATCAGGGAAGCAAGCTGGCTCTTCAGAGATGTTTGAATAGTATAGGTGGATTACCTGTCCACTATTTCACCATGACCAAGCTGTCCACTCGTACCCCTTCCCCATGAGAAGACGTTCTTGCTTTCTGTAAGAGCAAGAGTATGCCTCCATCCACAAGCAACTTGAGCAACTTTCTGCAATTGTGATCTCAAAAAAATGAGTGTGAAGATGGTAAACTCATAGCATTGATTGGGTGAATGCTTGTTCGCAGGAGTCAACGAAGCAGCTATTATCATAGACACTGTTTGGTACAAAAAAATCCATCATACAATTAATTTTTCCGAGAAAATTTTGAGTACTAGTAGTCTTAAGGCATACACTTTCACCTGTTCATCTGGAAAATTGACCTGTACGGGGGAACAGTGATCTTCATTGTCGGCAACACCGACCTGTCCAAACTACATATTCAAAATACGAGTCAGGATTAATTAAAGTCACGATAAGATATAACCGTCATGGAGGTAATTGTTGCACAATGGTTTAAGCGTGCCAGAAATAGAGGTTCAGATGATTTGATTTTGTGTATTACAACTTTCTCGAAGCTCAAGATTGTGGTGGTGGTGGTATTTGGTGGCATGCTAAAGAACTGAAGTGGTGGGTAGAAGGGCACACTGATGGTAGAGGCAAATACTGATAACGGTAGTGCACTAGAGTGTAGAGGCACCAGACAAGGTAAAATAAAAAGAAAGGAAAAAAGGAAAAACAACATATGAAACATCTAAGAGAAGCTCTAAAGTTCAGTGGTGAAAATTTTTACATATGCATGTTGATGGGAGTAAAATCTTCTACTTACATTTTTTCCCCTTTTGTTGCAAAGGAGCTTTCAGTCTTAACTCTTGATCATGAATCTCATCACACATGAGCCACAATGAAAAATTCATGTTCACACAATCACACTAAGAACGCTGATTACCAAATTAGCGGCTTAAGAATTGTTAGTGTTCACGTTCATCAGTAAGTATTAGTTATGTCATAGGAAAGCTAGACTGCTGCCATGGCTGAATCAGTGCACCAAACAAAGGCAGAGGTAAAAGTAAAAAAAAAAAAAGGCCAGTAGGTAAACCACCTTATTCCACCCCCATCCGTAAAGTTTCCCATCTGCTGCAAGTGCCATTGTGTGCCTCCACCCACCTGAAATCTACACCACAAAATCATCTCCACTGTCAATCTCCCTCTCACAAAACTAAAACCTATACTGATTCTTGGGACCTCAAAGTTTGTTCCATGATCCATCAGGTATATAACGTGTCAACATATCGGAAGACAGCTATTGTGCGGCCACGGTAGCAGCACTACCTGAGATATGGAGCTGTCTTTCAGGGCTTCCAGCTTGTGTGGAACTAGGTAATCTTCGAAATCACCATGCCCTAACTGGCCATACTTGCTCCAGCCATACGTGTACAGGCCACCAGAGGAGGACACAGTGATGGTGTGGCGCCACCCACAAGCAACAAGCACCATCTTATCTCCCTACAAAGTTGGCGAAATGAGATGACTGACAGGAACACAGAGATAGCAAAAGCTGGAAAGGAAATACGCAAAGATCTTGTTCTTTCCTACCGAAAGTTGCTGAAAATTTTAATCTGAAGAGTTGCGACCCCCGAAAAAACTCAGAGTCCAAAAATAATGAAAAGAAATATTTAGAAACTCTAAGAACAACTATCTAAGACCCCACAAGAATGACTATAAAGTACTACATCATTTGGTTCGTAAAAATGACAAAGTTTTATTTAATTTAATTTCATTTGAACCGAAAAGAACAAGGCCAAAAGCAGCATAAGACTATATTGTTCACCTCCACGGAAGAAACCTTCTCCGGGACCAAGCGGTCGTCGCGATCACCGAGACCTAAGTTGCCGTATCGACCCCAGCCCCACCCGTAGAGATCGCCATCTTCAGTCACCGCGGCGGTATGCTCAGCACCAGCAGCGATCATTTTTATAGGGATATCCTGAACCCATTCAGTACTTAATGTCAATGGCCATGCGCATTGAATTGCCATAAAAAATCTTACCCCCCATCATCATCCAATTGTTATGATGTGTTTGTATATTGAGAGATCTTGTCTGAAATTTTGCCCATGCAACGAACTTCTGGGGATTTCGGACGATTTTTTTTTTGTTTGGAATAAATACCGAAAGTTCAGTTATTGTCGGTTTTGGCTTGTATCGCTACACTCCGGTTAAATTCTGGAAATCAAACTTTCTTTCCCTGCACACTGCTGGTGTAGCAGGAAGAAGATGTTTCTGTTGTGACAATAACGAAATTTTACAGTTTCTAGTGTCTACTGAATTTTTGTAGTAGCAAAAAGGGTGAATACCTAGGAGGAAATCACTAGGTATGTTTTTGTTAAGATGAAAGATGCCCAACTTCCAGACTGAAGAGGGCCTAACTTTGTAATTGTGGTAAGAAATACTGATGGCAAGTTTAGCTAGTAAAGCAAAACTTTGGATTTTCCTTTATATTCTTCATATATTTCAAAAGTAAATCTTTTTTTTAAAAAAATGTATAGTGGCAACTCTGCAACCCAAAAAAAAATTGGCCCAACACCAAGGGTCGGGTAGTATTTTTGTGCTGGAGTTATTACTATAGTAATTAAACATTTAAACTTTAAACTCTACCTTTGTACTCCATGTATAAACCATATATAGTTGGTGTCCAAGACTGTTTCTCCTACACCAGGTTATCTATTCAAGCATGGGTCCAAACACATGGTGGGGCTAAGGTCATGCTTATTAATATGTGCATTTATTGCCCCAGCCAATTAGAAGCACCTGTATACAGAGACTGTTGTCACCATTACTATGTAGAGTCTAATCAGTAATCACTACCAGAATACGGTGATCCCCACTAGGAACACCAGAATTTTCCCCCCCAAGATGGTCAGTTTAATTTCAGGCCAAAAGGACAGGGGGGGGAATCCCACCTGTTCTAACAGAACAATCACAAGGCGTTCGATTCATACCTCGAAAGCTTGAATCTTTTGCGGGAGCAACGAGTCCTCGGTGTTTCCGAGGCCGAGCTGCCCATTCTGATTGCGCCCCCAACTGAAACAAAAATTATCAGCATCAAAGCCGGAAAACCTGACGCGCTAATGCTGAAAAACACGACACACTCGTCGTCAGTAAATCCTAGTGGAACATATGAAACGCTAATAATGCTGATTACTGAAACCTGCCAAGAATCTGATGAATTCGGGTGCTATTTCTCGAAAGAAGAGGAAGAGGAAGAGAAAGAGGAAGAGGAAGAAAACGAAGAGGAAGACGAAGAAGATAAAGAGGAAGAAGATTCATGTTTTGAATTGTTGTGGGATTTGAATTTCGAAATGCTTGAACATTTCAGTGACTGCACGCAAAGAAGCAAGTAATCAAGCTGGCTAGTGATTATCAGTATTTGCTTTAGGGAATTAATGGGAGCCGGCACCTTTGCACTTGGCCGGCGACGGTGACGGCGAGGCAGTGGCTGTCCCCGCAGGCGATCTGCTTGATCTTGATGCCCTGCAGCGCCACGATGGGCTGCGGGTTGAACACGTCGCTGGAGTTGCCATGCCCCAGCCTCCCAAAGTCCCCCCTGCGCACTTGCAGTGAGCCACGAGTGAGGAGGAGGAGGAGGAGGAGGAGGAAGAAGAAGCTCGTCGGCGGCGGGCAGATCGAGGCAATGGCGGAGGGGGCGCACGTACCATCCCCAGCTGTAGAGCTGCATCTCGACGTCGGAGTAGGCGGTGGTGTGGTCGGCGCCGCAGATGACGGAGACGATGCCCGGCGCGTCGAAGGCGATCAGCACCGTCGGCACCGGCCGGTCCTCGGCGTCGCCGTGCCCGAGCTGCCCGTCCTCGCCGCGCCCCCACGAGCTCAACATGTTGCCGGCTGGGAATCGCCAACGTAGTGCATGCATGTCCCATCAGTGGAGAGAGAGAGAGAGAGAGAGGAGCCCAAGACGTAGGCGCGGTCGGCGGCGATCATGGCGGCGGGGAGGAGGAAGAGAAGCTAGCCAAGGTACGAAAGCTTACAGAGCAGGGCGACGGAGTGGCTGGCACCCGCGGAGATGAGGACGACGGACTGCTCCGGCGCCTCCGGGACCACCTCGTCGGCGGCGACCTCCGCGCCCGCGGCCTCCATGTGTCGTCGAGCTCCGCCTCTCTTTCTCCGACGACGCGGCGGCTAGCTAGCTTGGCTAGCTAGCTGGAGCGTCGGACAAGTGGAAGCAAGCAGCAGCAGCAGCAGATCGAGGGACTGAGGAGATCGATAGCGAGAGAGCCCGAGAAGAAAGATGATGGAGAGGCTGCGGCGCACTGCACTCGAGTACAAGTAGGAGGCAGGAGCAGGAGCAGGATGGGATGGGCAACCCGCCGTATTAATGGACTAGTACTTGTTCTTATTATTTTTCCAAGCCAAACTACTCGAATTATCGAGCAGCCCACCGGCTAACAGCAAGGAGCATATACAATGTAGAGACAATTATTATATCAGGGGCGACTCTGGAACGGACGTCCGATGAAACTTGATTCGATCGGACGCCCGCGTATGTCGGCCCAGCCCAGCCTCGCGTGGTTGCATGACTCCGCATGGTTGCTTGTCTTCTCACATGCATGAGCTGCTCATTAGAACTTGTTAATGCTACATGCACGCATGGTTGCTTGTCTCCTCACATGCACGAGCTGCTCATTAGAACTTGTTAATGCTACATGCACGTGGAGAAAAAACAAAGCCATTAATTTACATGCTGATATCAACGAAGTTCATTTTGTATTTTTTTTCGGCCATCATATTTTTTTATTGGAAGCTCCAATCCACAAACCGTTTTCACCAACGTGTTCCTCGCATTTTTTCGAACAAAACAAGACCCATGTTGCTATATAAATTTTTACTGGAACAATTTGTCTATACTAATGGAACAATTAATTTGTACTATTGGAACAATACGTCTAATACGATGGAACAACTTGGTATTTGGCCTGCTGGAACAATAGGCTAAGCCCAATTGAAACAATGGATTTGATCTGATGGAACAACTTGTATATCTATTGGAACAATTTATTTGGTCTGCTGGAACAATGAGTCTAGCCTTCCAAACAATATATCTTGCTCTTTGGAACAATGAGTCTAGCCTTCCGGAACAATGAGTCTTACCTGCTGGAACAACTTATATACCTATTGAAACAATGTATTTGGCATGCTGGAACAATAGGCTAAACCCAATTGAAACAATGTATTTGGTCTGATGGAACAATAATGTTTTCCTACTGAAACAACAAGGTTTGCCTACTGGAACAATAATTTTTGCCTACTGGAACAACAAGGTTTGTCTACTGGAACAATAATTTTTGCCTGCTGGAACAGCAAGGTTTGCCTGCTGGAACAATAAAAGTTGCCTAATGGAAGAATAAGGCTTGTCCTACTGGAACAGTTGAACTTTGCCTACCAGAACAATAACTTTTGGCTTCTGAAACAATAACTTTTGCCTTCTGAAACAAATAAAGGTTTTGCCTACTAGAACAATAAAGCTTGTCGAACAAAGAAGGTTTGCTCATTGAACAATAAAAGTTACCTAATGGAAGAATAAGGCTTGTCCCATCGAACAGCTTGAACTTTGCCTCATGGAACAATAACTTTTGGCTTCAAACAATAATTTTGCCTTCTCAAACAAATAAAGGTTTTGCCTACTAGAACAATAAAGCTTGCTTATCGAACAATAAAGTTTGCCCTAACTTAACAGTTGAACTTGCCTCACAGAACAATAATTTTTGCCTTCGGAACAATAGCTTTTGCCTTCGGAACAAATAAGGTTTTGCCTCATTGGAACAACAAGGTTTGCCTCTTCGAACAATAAGGTTTGTCTACTAGAACAATAATTTTGCCCTCTTGAAAAACAAGAAGGTTTGCCTCTTGGAACAATAATTTTTGCTCTTGAAACAAGAAGGTTTGTCTCTTGAAACAATAAAAGTTGCCTAATGGAAGAATAAGGTTTATCCTACTAGAATAGTTGAACTTTGCCTACTGGAACAATAACTTTTGCCTTCTGGAACAAATAAAGGTTTTGCCTACTAGAACAATAAAGCTTACCTACTGGAACAATAAAGTTTGCCCTAACGGAACAGTTAAGCTTGCCTACAGGAACAATAATTTTTACCTTCTGGAACAATAGCTTTTGCCTTCTGAAACAAAAAAGGTTTTGCCTACCGGAACAATAAAGTTTACCTACTGGAACAATGAATGTTGTCTATTGGAACAATGAGTTTGACTTATCTAATGAAGTGATTTGCCAAATTAGAGATTAATTTGGTGGAGAAAAGAAAGAAAAAAAAGATATATGTGTACATATACATACATACAGATGCATGTGTATACATGTACGCATGCATACGTGAGGAGAGTTGCATGCATGGCATGCTAACTATTCGATTGGCTAGCTAGTGGGGCCAACGTAGGTATGCTGGTTCCATGCAGTACACACAGTGAGCGACATGCAAGGCGCAACGACGAGAGGCAGAGAAAAAAGCGCTCACGCGTGTAACGTGGGCTGGGCCGCGAGCCAACGTTCGATCGTGACGGACGCTCGAGACGAAGCATTTTCCATTATATTATATATAGACATATCCACTACTTCCTTCGGTTTATAAAATATTAGCTATATAATTTTTTAAAACTATTGAAATTGTGCATATCGGCTATATGCATCTCTAACGGGTGCGGGTGTAGAGCCTAATAAGTTTCTTTCATTATCTAAAAAAAAATTAAAATTGTATGTACGAAATTGTTTGAAGATAATCTAAAAAAAATTAAAACCGTACGGGTGCGGGTGTAGAGCCTAATATATTTAACGAAAATGCTCCAAAACGTACGTCCGATCGAGTTTGACGCCATGCCCAAGAAGACCAGCGTCTTGTCTACGAGGAGACAACCCACGCTAGTGGGTCGCTCGACGACGCACCAACCATTTTTTGATTATGCTAATTTTGATTTCTCTTTTTTGTATCTTTTTCATCCGAAGTCCAAATCGCGTAGTACAAATTTCATAATTCATCTAAATTCCTAACGAACTCATTTTAAATAATTTTTTATTTTTTTTGAATTTTTTATTTTTATTGGTACAATTGTTCCATCAGGCAAGATAGATTGTTCCGGAAGGCTAGACTTATTGTTCTAACAAGCAAGATAGATTGTTCAGTAGGTATACAAGTTGTAGTTTATCAAACTAGACATATTGTTTCAATTGGGTTAGCCTATTGATCCAACAGACCAAATACATTGTTTCAACTGGTATAAAAGTTGTTACAGTAGGCAAGATTGATTGTTTGGAGAGGCTAGACCCATTGTTCCAGCAGACAAGATAGATTGTTACAGGAGGCTAGACTCATTGTTCCAACGGACAAACTTTATTGTTTCAGTAGGCAAACTTTATTGTTCCAGTAGGCAAAACCTTATTTGTTTCAGGAGACAAAAGTTATTGTTTCAGAAGGCAAAAGTTATTGTTCCAGTACGACAAACCTTATTGTTCCAGTAGACAAATTTTATTGTTTCAGTAGTCAGAACCTTTATTTATTCCAGAAGGCAAGCGTTATTGTTTCATAAGACAAATTTATTGTTCCATAAAGCAAAAGTTATTGTTCCAGTAGGCAAAGTTCAACTGTTTTTGTAGTACAAACCTTATTGTTCCAGTAGTCAACTTTTATTTGTTCCAGTAGGCAAATCTTGTTGTTCCAACAGACAAACTTTATTGTTTCAGTAGGCAAACCTTGTTGTTCCAGTAGGCAAAACCTTATTTGTTTCAGAAGACAAAAGTTATTGTTCCAGAAGGCAAAAGTTATTGTTCCAGTACGACAAACCTTATTGTTCCAGTAGACAAATTTTATTGTTTCAGTAGTCAGAACCTTTATTTGTTCCAGAAGGCAAACGTTATTGTTTCATAAGGCAAATTTATTGTTCCATAAAGCAAAAGTTATTGTTCCAGTAGGTAAAGTTCAACTGTTTTTGTAGCACAAACCTTATTGTTCCAAAGAGTCAACTTTTATTTGTTCCAGTAGGCAAATCTTGTTGTTCCAACAAACTTTATTGTTTCAGTAGGCAAACCTTGTTGTTCCAGTAGGTAAACTTTTTTGTTCCAGTAGGCAAAACCTTATCTGTTTCAGAAGACAAAAGTTATTGTTTCAGAAGGCAAAAAGTTATTGTTCCAGAAGGCAAAAGTTATTGTTCCAGTACGACAAACCTTATTGTTCCAATAGACAAACTTTATTGTTTCAGTAGTCAAAACCTTTATTTGTTCCAAAAGGCAAACGTTATTGTTTCATAAGGCAAATTTATCGTTCCATAAAGCAAAAGTTATTGTTCCAGTAGGCAAAGTTAAACTGTTGTTGTACCACAAACTTTATTGTTCTAGTAGTCGACTTTTATTTGTTCCAGTAGACAAACCTTGTTGTTCCAGCAAGCAAAAATTATTGTTTCAGTAGGCAAACCTTGTTGTTCTAGTAGGCATTTCTTTTATTATTCCAACAGACCAAATACATTGTTACAATAGGTATGCAAGTTGTTCCATCAGACCAAATGCATTGTTCCAATTGGGCTTAGCCTATTGTTCCAGCAGGCCAAATACCAAGTTGTTCCATTGTATTAGACGTATTGTTCCAATAGCCCAAATTAATTGTTCCATTAGTATGGACAAATTGTTCCAGTAAAAATTTATATAACAACATGGGTCTTGTTTTGTTCGAAAAAAATGCGAGGAACATGTTGGTGAAAACGGTTTGTTGACTGGAGCTTCCAGTCAAAAGTAATGTCCGTCTAAAGTAAACGAAAAGAGGAACGCATGCATGCGGGAAGGTCTATTCGTGGTGCATTCATGCGGGAATCGGGTCTCCATTAATACATCTCTCCACTAATGCAAAACGAGCAGCACATATATTGGGCCGGGTTGTGACTTGCGGCGTCCGATGGAGAGCGGTTCCATCGGACGTCCGTATCCTAGTCGCCCCCTATATTTAAAGATAATCTAAATAAATCTCAAAGTGCCATGAGGCCCATCTGGTGGAGGGGTATGTTTAGTACCATATTGCTACTTTTGGGGGAGAGACCTCTTCTCAACCCCTATATAAGCAGCCCGGGACCTTCACAATAGGTGGGACCTTCACAATAGGTGTCTCACAACAATTGAAAAAAATGCTTAACCCCAAGTTAGGATCGAGTCTCCTTCTAAGTTGTCTCTCTTTATTCCTGTGCTGCCACCGTTAGGCTGTCCCATCCCGTGCGTCGGCGTGCACCGACAAACGGGAGAGCAGAGGTTTCCAGAGCACTTCTCCACTTGATCCACGACGATGTCTTCACCGACGCGAGTCACCGATGACAACGCCAACCCGAACGTCGTCGTCAACAACAGCAACATCGGCAACGTCGTCCCCAACGTCAACACCAGCGCCCTCAAACGTCCAGTTGAGCGACTAGGATACACCATATGTATTCCTCATCGCTATGCTTGCGTGTCTATCAGTGGGATATACATGTACTGCTTGTGCATTTGTATCTATGATACGCTGTTATTTAAAGTTATTTGTTTATCAAGTTTGTTTCATGATTTATCTCTGGATTATTATATACCCAAAAGTCTAAGCGACTGACGCTGTACCGATACACCAACGATTTAATCAGTCTGCTATAGCTTCGTGATAGCTCCACTATAGTTTTTTTGGACGTAAATGGTACACTAAGTACCAAAATTCCATGAATACAACTTTGCCTGCTATAGCCGCTAAATTGCGCGCTATTTCCGCTATTTTTAAAACCGATATAGCTCCGCTATGCCACTTTTTAAAATTCCTTTTAAAAATGCAAACATAAGTTAGATGTTTAGTTATATACTCACTCATTTTTACATCATTTAACCTTACATGATGATACCATTGACATAAAACTAATAAATAATCACTTCGTCAAGTTTCTCTATAATGAACTTGTAGAATAATATATCACAGTAATTTACTCTACATATTAATTATAATCATATAGACATCCATTAGACTACAAGTATTGCTAAAATAACATGGATATAGCATATTTAGTTGGATTTGACTAATATTATATAAATATTTCATATTTATATAATTTTTATATTAAAACATTAAATAGAATATCTTCCACGATAGTCCGTTACAGTTTTTTTTTGGGACCTCGCCGCGAAACCGCAGAAAACGCTACGAGTATTTAAATCCTTGCAATACTCTGAATCTGGCTTGCGTGCTGCAGCTGCCTTGCTCCTCCAGGATGGGAGCTGGAGTAAACGCGCTCGCGAGTGGCGACTGCACGCATCTGCCCCTCTGCCTTCATCCATCGATCACTGCATGCGTACATGTGCAAAGATTTCAACAAGATTAATTATCTACCGAATTAAACAAAAGCAAATCGAAAACTACCTGATCACCACCCGGACCGGATGGCGCGCAATAACTGGGCCCTTAAATTTAGAAATCTGTTATTTCTTGCGAGTCAAACATTAACAGTGTTTTATTAATATAATTTATATCTAACCATCCGTTCAGAGAGCTCTCACATAAAACATATACTAACAGTGTTGTATAAGTATTATCATGGTACTATAAAAAAAATATAAATTAGTATAAATTGTTAGTTCAAAGAGAATGAACTGTTCGTATTCACTAAAGTTTACCGTAAAATATCTCTTAATTTTTTTATGTCTTTTAGTGATTCTTTATAAAGCTCTCAAAATCATTTTTTTTTATAATGTGTTTGAACCCTCCAACTCTGTTCCATGGCCTCAACCGAAAACTCATAACCCTTTTAGATTATAATCTACACATGGATTAAAGTAAAATTAAAAGAAGCTCATTGCTTCGCATGGTGTTGATTTATGATCCAAAGTTAATTCAATCAAAAGAGGCCAGCTTCGAACGATTGAAGCGGAGCTAGCGGAGGCCTGTCACCGGTAGGCTCCATCAACCATACTCTCACTATGGTTGATGACTTTAACTGGGATGTTGGCATCTCTGCATATATAGGGATCTCTTGTCGCCGTCGACCACATTATAAAATTACGAACGACGGTTTGCACACGGCCGTTGACCATAACATAATGACAGGTCAACCATTGTAAAAAAGTCATTGACCTTGTCAACGTCTTCCATCGATCTTATTTTTCCGATCGACCATGTATATATATATAATTGGACGGTGTATGGCCGAGAGGCCGGTTTTTTTAGTATTAGTATTACTTTTAACACCTACTTTTAAGGCAAATAAAAGGAAGGATATAACCACTAGTCCATTTTAATTTCATAGCCTAGAGCTAGTCCTTAATTTATAACAACGGAGAGCGAAAGCATGGTAATTAACAAGGACGGGGGCAGCCTAGCTAGGTGGTGATGTTATATGCATGTGGGGAGGACGTACTACTCCTATATAGTGTCGGATTAATAAAGTAATGTGAATGTGAAGGTTGGGAGTGATTAATTAGTTCCCATCTACCTACCACCCGTGCTGTACGTGTTAATTACGTTGCACTCAGCACACCGGTCGACGTGCGTACCAAGCTTATATAATATAGTTATATATTACTAGCATTTCGTTGGGAATTAATGGTTGATCGCATGCAGCTCATCGGGATCGAGATGCTGACCTCTCTCTAATACGGCTCGAAACACCGCCGGCCGACTGGTCATGTCAGCAGCTGCTAGGATAGCTCTCGAATGAAAAATAAGCTTTCAGAGAACTCCATGCGTGTCTACGGAAAGCTCTTGATTAGCGTTGAACAAGGAGTGGAGTCATTTAGGGCTGAAGGTCATGATTTCTAGCTACGAGACGTTTTTAAAAATCTCACGTCATATTTAAACGCTATGTGTAAAAATTTTCAACCTCTCAATGCATTATGCTCCCTCCGTTCCTCCGTTTCGCGCTATATTTGTTCATAAGAGTATATGTTTTGAATTGTTAAGTCTATTGTGGTAACCAACAAGAATGTTTTGATTCATTTTAATGTTATATCCTAGTAAAGCGGGTCAAACTATTGTTCTTTAAAAAAGTTAAATGAATACAACCGATCAAATTTTTGCATGCAGCTAACCAAACCCATTAAAAAGAGAGAGGTAGCTAGTCATCTCAATGCACTTTTTCACTTGAGTTTGTGTTTTCTTGATCTGTGCACAATGCTGGACATGGACAAAAGTATTGAAACAGAGAGTATATAGTAGCTAGCTATTTTAGTCTATTTTAATTTCCTTCCGTGAGCCCTATAAAAATGACAACGGAATTGCTTCTTATTAGTCGTCTGAAAATAGATGAAATATCTCAGTACACTAGTAAATAACAACATTTACATATGGTTCGATGTTGTAAAAAGTGTACAATTTAAATGTAAAAAAGGTATGCACTATTTTGGCTCACATGCCTTCAGTTCGATAGGTAGTTTCTTGTGTGCCTTATTTTTTTTGTTTTGAATGAACTTACAACAACTGAAAAAATATCATCTGGTTGATTGTTGCACCTTTTTTTACAACATCAAATTATATGTAAATTTAGGCCTTGTTCTTTTCAGCGTTTAGTAAAGTTGAGTTTTACTGTAGCATAAATTAAGAGTCCTCAAAAATGATATAATAATTGTAAACTAATAATTAACAAATAGTTTTAAAATCTTGAGAAGAACTACTAAAAGCCTCGAAAAAAATCATTACAAATTACTACAATACGAGGTTATATAAAAATAACAAAAATTTCCACGGTAAAACTCAACGGAACTTTATGTGAAAAGAACAAGCCCTTAGTTATTGAATCATGTAAAAATTAACCGTCTGCCGAAATTTCCTCTATTTATAGTTAACCAGTGATGTTGATTCATTGCCCAAATGATATGTATCCCTCTCAGTGAGATTTCTTATCCATCTTTTGGTAGTTTCTAAGAAAGCGACCATTTGTTATCTAGGAGATTAAGGCAATCCTCTCTCAGCTCGTTATCTCCCACCAACATCTAAACAATTCACCTGATCTGATCATGTCACAGCTACAGAAACCGCTGACGTTTCTTCCCCGGGAATGCCAAGACACGCAGAAGGAAATTTCTCTTGCGCAAGCTATAAATGCATGCGTGTGTCAGTGTGTGTTAGAGAGAGAGAGAGGGACGTGGCCGTCGTCTGGTCGACAGCATGATGCACGTACGTACGTACGTCGATCCGAGCAGCTGATCAAGACATTTCTAATTAGCTATACGCCCTAGACTAGATCTAGAGCCTTGGATCTTGCGTTGTTTTCGTTATCAGTTGCTGGTGATCATGCACAAATAGATTCCTCGTGATCCATATATATATGCCGCCGATGGATCGACGGATCAACCGGCCTTGATGCATACGTTTGCATGCATGCACGTACGGCCATATTCTTGGAGAAAATGGCCATGGCCTGATTGATGGGTAGGCGCCGAGGCCACGCATGCATGCATGAAACGGCGGGAAAAACAAAATTAAGTAGCTAGGGACTAGGGGCGGAAATATACCGGCCGTAGCTACGTCGAGATCGTTCTTTTTCAAAAAAAAAAAAAAATGTAGTAGCTCCGGACGCGGCCTAAGAGCATCTCCATGGTAGCCGAACTGGCCACGGCTCTAAAATGACATAAGACATCCACATCGACAGAGACAACCCATCCAACAGTTGGGCTATACCATCAAAAGATGTGGGACCCACAAAATTTATTCCTAGCCTTTCTTCCTCCGCCTCGTTTCTTCCTCCCGGCGTTGTGCAGCAGCCCATCCCGGCGAGCCATCGCAAGCACCACTGGAGGAGGTTGGGCTCCTCAGCCGTGACCCAAGAAGCAGAGCACGGGAGCAGCTCTCCCCGTCGTCCCCCTCCCCGTGTCCAGCGAGGCGCAGTCGCGGATGCGACGGCGGCGTCTTCGGCGCGGATCCGGCGGCGAAGGTGGTGCTTGCGGCGTGGCGCGGATCCGTGGCGACGGCGTCTCGACGGCTCCGACGCGATCCGGCGGTGACGCTGTCTCCGCACGACGGCTGCGGCGCGCCGCCGGCCGGGCGCGGCGGATCCGGTGGCGACAGCGTCTCCGCACGGCAAGCAAGCGGCGCCGACGGCTCCGACGCAGGGCGGACGCGGCTCCGGCGGCGGCGATGGTGCTTGCGCAGGAGAGATGGAGGTGGCAAGAGAGAGAGGAACATGCGTTGCGCAGGTGAGTTCGCCTCGAGTTCCTCGCTAGCGCCCGGCGCTTGATGAAGCGCCGGCGCTAGCCCTCCTCGGCTCCTCTCTCCTCCACCTAGGCTGCAAATCCAACGTGGATGGCCTTAGCGCCGGCTGACGTGGCCCATTGGAGATGCTCTAAGGATTATATGGAGAGACATATTGTAAGTTGATTAAAAATAAAATGATTTTTAGTCGATTTCTTTTTATAGAATTGTACTACGACTATGCTAGATTTGAATAATTTTAACAACTTAATTATAGTACGTCTTACTAGTGTGTGATTTTATATTGACTGAAACAAATATGATGACTTGAAACATAGGAAGAAAAAGGTACGTGAGCATATGTATTTAGTAAATTTACATAATAACAATTTTATACTAAATTTGCACCTTAGTAGGCAGTGCAATATTAGTGTTACTAGAGCACAACTTTAAAATAACTGATAGCTAAGAAAATTTCGAACGTTTAAAAATTAGCAAATCCGTTATTGTAATGCATCTACAGAATGTAATCACTGTTTATTAATTCTTTGAAACCATGACCACCGCACGCGAAGGGTTCAAGATCCAGCACTCCAGATCCACTGAATTCAATAGGTCGTCAGACTTTCTTCTGCTAGTTAACTTTGCAGTGAGCACCACTAACCGGGTCCTGTCAGGCTCTTCTAATTTTACCGATCTGCTTAAGCACCATAGAACGCACAGCTGTTGCATTCAACCAATAAGTGGGGATGGAAGAGAGAACAGATTTGAGAAGGACAAGGCGGGCCGTGAAGGTTTTAGGGACAGGGGCAACCCCAAGTCCCCATGTGAGCACATGTAAGCAGTGCAATGTTACTAGAACACAACTTTACAATGACTGATAGATAAGAAAATTCCGAACATTTAAAAATCAGCAAACCCGTTATTGTAATGCATCTACGGAACATAATCATTGTTTATTATAATTCTTTAAAACCACGACCACCGCACGAGAAGGGCTCAAGGTTCAGGACTCCAAATCCACCGAATTCAATAGGTCGTCAGACTTTCTTCTGCTAGTTAACTTTGCAGTGACAGTGAGCACCCCTTCCATTCCCAGGCTCTTCTAAATTTATTAATTGTTGCTTAAGGCACCTTAGAACGCACAGCTATTGCATTCAATCAATAAGTGGGGATAATGGAAGAGAGAATGAGAAGGAGCAGGCGGCGCGCAGCAGAGGCTGAAAATGAATGAGCCGTAAAGGTTTCGGGGATAGAGGCAACCCAGGTGCTCCTACGTACTTGCTCAGCCACGGTTTGACAATTGCCGGGAAATCAGTGACCAGATGCTGGCAGGATATTGGAAGAACAAAAGTATTTTGCATGTTAATCCGGAATCCGGTAATCCGGCGAAACCAATTTAGAATGTGGGCAAGGTTTGAGATGTGATCTTTCTCGGGCTTAACGAACACCGTTACATCGTCTGTAGGCGGCCGCTAGAAGAACTGCCGACACAGGCCTCGGCGTCTTTGTCGGCGGCCTAAGGAAAACCCGACGACAACACCTCATTCCTGGCAGGGCCACCTAGGGAAGGTCTATGTCAACATCCTTTAAAGCCGCTGAACAAGAAACACCCTGATGACACGGCTCCGAAACGGTGCTCTGCCATGTGGACCCCGCAGACCAATCATGGGATGCATATGGTGGAGTTGTGTCGGCTGCAACCACATCACCTAGGAGATTATTATATATTACAAGCCACTGCTGAAAAATGCTAAATTTTATACGGATCAAGGGAATCTTTAGTGGTGATAATTTTTTGCAATATTTTATGACCCAGCACTATTCATCTAATTCAAAGCCGTAAAAAAAATTCCACCATTAAATATGTCCTAATTACGTCAAGGAAGAGGCTAAAACCGCGAAGATAGCTCATCTCGGTTGACAAGCAGCTCACGATGAGAGCCTCACGCCTGCAGGCAGTAGTGTAATTAATTAAGTTACGGGCAAAGTAAAGCATGGGCTCATACGCTGTGCCCAGCGTCATCCAACAAGTACGTACGTGTAGTACAGTACTATTACTAGTTAGCTCTAGCCTCACTGATCACAGTCAAATGAGCCGGCCGGCAGGTACAAGGGATTGATTCGGAGCACCCATGTTGTTGTTAGTCGGAGGTTCATGTCATGTCACTGTGTGTGTATATGTATGTAATCTGTACGTATATGATCCCGTTTCTTTTTCTTTCTTCATTCGCTCACGCACGACACGTATAAACAAGATCGCTATGGTCAATGATAGACAGATGTGAATAGTTTAATCAGCGTCTCTTTCAGCAACACACCCTCCCGGTTTTGCAAGTGGTGGAGAGGATTGTTTCTGGCATCGTTCTTTTGGAGACGCACTGGGCCTCTATCAAGTAGTCTCTCTTTATCAAACTTCCCGCTCTCTTAATTCCTTCTCTCTGTACAATGTGCAATTCCCTCTTTTTAATAAAATGATAGTGCCCATGTTCATTTGTTTAAAAATTAATTTTGTGTCTTCTAGTTCACGTTGTTTTTCACTTTTTGTGCCACCAATCCTAAAATATTACGGGGAAAGTTCTCCGGCTTACGAATAATATGGGCCATCCATCCCCTCGGATCGGACGATGCACGATAATAGGTACGAACGCAAAGGTACAAAGGTACGGCGGAGGTACATAGGCACGGAGGGTAACCAGGTCATTTCACATCAAATTAATTAGGGGCAAAGACGTCGTGTGAGATTTGGAATTGCCGCACCCTCCATTATCGCTGACTCAATCTCTGTGCTGAGGTGAGGCGCCAGTTGGACAAGAAGGAAATCTATGACCATGCCAGCTGTTGGAGAAGGAAATTATGCCTTCGATGTCGACGACCACCAAACAAGACCGGCAATCTCCAAGTAGCCGCCCTCCGCCATGTCGCTTTCACCGCCGGGGCCGTACGAAGGCCGAACAACGCCGTCTTCAACCTTCAATGTCGGCAACCACCAGACGAGGCCGGTGATCTCCAAGTGTAGCCGACCTCTGCCGTGTCGATCTCTCCGCGGGGCCCAGACAAAGGCCCAACAACGCCGTCTTCAACCTTCAATCACATCGCAATCAATTTGGGGGAGAGAGGTCACGGGAGAGAAATAATCAGATCAGATTACCCACTAATCCTCAACTAATTACCCAACTACCACTCGTTACAAATTTTCCACTTCCCTAGATGCCCTTCTGTGATCGACGGTCCATATCGAGGTACCTCGCAAACACAATAGCAAACCTCATATGACAGTCCCTAAACTATTATCATCAACTCATTTTGATACCTAATTAACTTCAGAACCTTAATTTTTTGTCCTCATTAGTTAGGTATGTGTACAAGAAACCATTAATTTTTATATCTCGTTGACGTTGTCATCCCTATGGAAAAAAAGTGTAGCTTAAGACGGTGGCGAAGAGTCTCAAGACATAGGCGAGGCAGCCGATAATTGAGATACTACATAAATAATTATCCATGCCTTTTCATCGCCAGTGGATGGATCGAAAATCATCAGTTATATCAATTATGAGGCTTGTTTCACCCCACTCCATGTCTGTCACGCCAAAAAACGTCAGTGATAACAATCGCAAAGAATCTTGGATAGAATGTTGCCGCTCCAAGAACATTGATAGGAACTTCGACTCTTCAGTAGTAGGGCTCAAGCTAGAAAAGAATATTCTAATTACAGAAGATAAGAACCTACTAATGTCAATTCCATACGAACAACTACTGAGAAATAAGAAAAGAATAGGCATCAAATGTTGTTACAGAACCATATTTAAATATTATTCAATCAGAAGTGGACATTACCCCCTCCCCCTCATCTCCCTTCTTATTTATCTCTTTTACTCCCTCTCCCTCATCTCTCTTCACCCGCTTAGACAATACCAATGATGTCCTAACTCCAGCCACTATTCACACCTTTTTTTCACTATTTATCCACCTTTCCCTCTCTTATATTTCATCTACCGAGATATTCTAACTTAAGATAGATTGGACATTTCCCCTGCTCACCTCCCAGGCTGCAAATTTCTAAGAGCACTACTATCAAGTTCTCTGAAACGTTTCCTAAAATACTATTGCGAATAGTCTCAGTCTCTATAGCCATCCAACAGTCTTTATCTCAGTCTCTAAATTTAGAGTCTCTCTCCAAAGTCAGAGAATCTCTGTATCTTTTCGGAGATAGAGACTCTGCTATAGGGAACGAATAGTGATTTAGAGAAAAGATATAAAAAACGAAATATAGAGATCCTGGTAGCAATGCCATAAGAATCCAACACATCTAGCCACGAATTCACAATCTCGCACCACTGGTCCAGCGAGAGGCAGAGATATCAAAGGAAACGTACAGTGATGAACTGATCATCATGCTCGTACCGAAGCACTAGCCTGGCACAGCACAGGCGCACACATCACAATTCACAAACATGGACAACATAAGCTAGCAAGCAGCTGCTAATGACTGATGACCAATGGATTTTGAACAGAGTCTGCTTCTCTGATAATAATTCAGCGTGTCTAGCAGTATCTGTTAACGTAACTTTGAATAGAACAGATTTTTTATAGTGTATTGTAAATTGTGAAAAAAAATAGAGAAAAGAATAAAACGAGTAGCTAATAGTAACATAGAGGGTGGGGACATAGGTTCAGATGCAGATGCTCACCCTACCTCCAATCCCATGCATCGAAGCAAGAGCAAAATCTGCTAGGTCAGTTGCTACGAGAGTACGGAACCACGAATGCTCGATAGCACACCAGTGTTCATTCAATAGCGAGCATAACAGTGTTGAGACCATGCTCACTTTTTCCTACTTTTTCCCCTTTTGTTTTTCCAGTTTTCTGGCTAGTGTGCATATATCTTTTGAGCGGAATTATGTACATATATTTTAAGCAATATATAACTGTGAAAAACCATGCTGTTCGCCCTAAAAAGAAAATCGAATTGAATAAGAGAACAAATATATACCTGTAGCTTCAACGCTGTTCAATTTCAGTAACATTTTAGTTCAAAAAAAAACAGTAACATTGATTTAGAAAAATCATTCTTTCTACATAGACAGGTTCTTTGTGAAACATCCACGAATCAGAATTCATCGGTAGCAGGAAGGATGACCATCCATATGCTCATGTCGTACCCAGCATGACTTCTTTCTCCGAGCGGATCAATCCAGTAAAAACTAACATTAAAAAGCAGCCGGGCATGTTGTCCCAACTGCTGCTCAGCAATGGCTCGGGGAATGGTGGAGCCTGGCAAGGAAAGGTGCAACCAAAGAGCATAGGAGTTTTGATGAGCTCATTATTTATTCTTGTAATATATGTAAAGAAAAGAATAGAAGAATTTGTAAAGAAAAGAATAGAAGAATTTTTCAAGACATAACGGTGACGATAGCGAGTGTTCGTGATAACAAAATGAGGACGTCCTCGATAGGTGCCTTAGCACTTGCTGTCGATGATCATGGACAATTCAATTTCGTCCTAAGCTTTTATTTTATCCCCCCTTATTCTGTTCTCTAGCTGCGTTTTTTATAAGCAGCGGAATTAGGGATCTCTCACGGTCGGACCCAATCTGCTACTGTACCTTGTGCAACTCAGGCCTTGTACATTTCAGCTTAACGTAGCATAGCGTATCGTTTCAGTAAAATTTAGGAATCTTTAAAAAGAGTTTTAAATATTATAAAAAACAATTAAAAAATAGTTTTATGATCTTTAAGAGGAATACTAAAAATCTTTAAAAAATTATTACAAATTACTACACCAAATAGGCTACATAAAAAAGATAAATTTTAGTGAAACGCTACGCTACGCTACACTAAGCTGAAATGTAAAAGGCCTCAGTGTCCTTTTTCTTCTCCCTTAATGAAGTGCAGTGCACCTGCTGTTCTTTCAAAAAAAAAACTTTAAAATAGCAGCAATATTAATTAATTTAAGCAGATCATTGACACAAACATTAGAAAATCTATCCATTGACATGCTTATAGCATAACACAACTAGAACAAATACAAAGAACAGAGAAATGTTGAAGGAGCATAATTAAGGTGAAGTACTTCAGCTGACATACCTTGAAAGCAATTGGTCTGAAAGTTAGTAGCCCTCCGAACAATTGACCGCATTTCAGAACGACCAAATAGTTACCTTTCATATGCATGGTTAAAGAAATACCTTTCTTCCTACTGAAGTGGATATGGCATAAAGTAGAAGACTACTTTAATGGTATGAGCTCATCTGCTGCCAAACTGAAATCTTGTTGGCATTGCGTGCACATACAGGAACAGAAAGCTAAAGCCACATCTTAAGGCTGAGATAATATCAAAGCAGAAGTCGCTCTGCGGAAAACGAATGATGCAGACAAGAAAAACAGAAGGAATATGACAATGAAGGATGCGTACAAGCAAAAACAGAAGGAAACATAGCATGATGATGGTGAAGATTGTCAATAATCAATTAGTCATTTAGCCTGTAAAAAGATTTGAATCAAATCAATTATTCCTATTGAGATTACACATTGGGCACAGAAAGCCAATGAGCAAAATAATTAGCAACAAATTGCACCGGCAATGACCTAGTTGCAGCATATGTTCTATCTCTAATGAAATGACAATAACACATAACAACTCCTGTTAAACAAAAATTAAATGCTCCCACAATTTCTGTTACACTTCTGACGAACATGAGTTGCCATGTGTACCACTATTAAAGGGTTCCAAAACCAGGTTTGGATCATTCTCTACTCCCAAGTCCTGAATCACCATGCTCCTAAGGCCTTGAAGGCCAGCATCTTTCAAGTCTATGATGATTACTTGGAAGTCTCCTTCCTTGATGATTGTATGGTTGATGATTGTATGGCTCATGCGCTCTTGTCCCATTCCGCCAATATCTATGCATTCTTCCACCTCTGTTCATAGTCCTTCCACAATATCCTGAACTGTTCTGTTTCACAGCAAGTGTTCCATTATGCTGAGACATCTGGGTTGGCGAAGTCGAAGGACAAGGACCCCCTCGTGGATAGGGTGGCAATGGTGGAAAAGGATTGAAAGGCACACCAGGCGCAACTTTCCATTTTTGGCGACACTGGCCTCCATTTTCTGGGGTTCCGAAGTGCTCAACAAAAGCAACCGGAATACCATATGAAATACTTAAGTTATGTTGATACCTCTCCAGGCAGAAACCTGGAGCTACCCCCAAAAATAAAGCTTGCGCAGGCTGACATTCTTGTTGAGACTCAAATCCAGGAGGTGCTTCATCATTCTCGCCCTTTGTTGAACTTCCCATATAAGGAACATTATTATGACCGCTGTTTGTTCCCCAATTCCCCTGCAACTTATTTCTCATCAACCCAGTCTCAGGATCCAATTCACTATGTCCAGATAAAACTTTCTGAATTTTTAATCCAACCATTCTGTAATGGTCATCTGGTTGATAATCCCAACGGCTCTTACGTTTTCTTCTAGTGAAATTCCAATCTGTGGAATTGACTGAAGTTGAAACTAATCCACCAACTGCAGAACTTCCCTGTATATCCTGTGCAGATGTGGATGTGTGTGGGTGTTCTGTTGGTTCGCTTCTTCCTATATTACGAGGAAACCATCTATCACGAAAGTTCCGAGCAATTTGATGAACCTGTTAAAATCAGCAAAAAAAAAATGTCACTTTACATATTGGAGAAATTACATTTGGCTTTGGCAGAGTCAGCCATACATAAACTACGTAATACCTACCCTTCACCAAAAAAAAAACTATCCAACGCATACATTATTGAAAAAATGAAAAGCCTATATCAAAGTTCAACAGGACTTGGTAAGGGAAGAATATCAAAGGTTTTCTTTTACAGTGCAACTTCCCTCCCAGATTAATTATTTTGTTCAATTAATATGTAAAACTATGCACATGCATATCCACCATCTAAAAAATAGGAAATTTTGCATATCTATATCCACAGCAAAAGCTGAGAAGCATGCATTATTGCAAATAAATTCATTACCTGTGTGTCCTTATGATAGACCAAGCTCAACATCGAATCCCTGAAGCTGCAAGACAAAATTTGTGTAACCAAAGCTTCAGAAATAAATTTTATAGAGCAATGAGGGTTCTTTCAGGGGAAAAATTATGTCAATGCAGAGGATGATTCTCCGTTATGTGCCATAGCTTAGTAATCTCTCCATCATTTTCCATCATAGTTGCTCAACTATTGTCCTATGTGCCACCGGTAAAAAACTTATAATTTTTGTTTAAGCTATACAAACACACACAAAAAATCATAATGCTATAAAATATGCAATATTTTGATCTACATTCTTTATTTCCTTATGAACTTTTTATTATAAGTTGCATGCACCAACCAGGTCACCCAAAAGCCTAAACTGATGGGGACAGGTGGGCAATTCACTTATACTTTCCAACACAACCCCGCATGTGGAGGCTACCTCAGGCCTCAAACGTAGAATAGGAGCGGACGACTGATACCATATTAAATTGTATGTACTGACCAGTTCACTAAAAAGCCTGAGCTAATGAGGAATGGTGGACAATTCACTTATACTTTCCAATATTTATATTAAATTTACACTTAAAAATGCTTTTAACATAAAATATGAATATAAAACCCAAAAATATGTATATTTAAATTGCTGCATACTTGATAAATCTTGATTTTTTTTATTTTTAAAATGTTGGCACAGCTTAAATAAAATTATAAGTTTTCTACAATGGCGCACAAGGAAATAATCAAGCAATTGTGATGGCATAGAAAGGGATAAGTTAAATAGTGATGGAAAAGATAGGATTAAGGTCAAGCGCAAAGGCACACAAGGTTTTATCCCTCTATTTTCCATAGCATATTGACATTTTATTGCACCGGCTAAAGCTTAGCGATAGGATTAGCACTTAGCAGTAACACATGCTGCGACCATTGATCATTTGTAATCATGGATTCATAGTTATAATATCAGATTGTCAGCACCTCAAAGAAGCTTGCATATTATTCAACCAAGGCAGGATTAGGAAATAGGTCTAAGAGACACGGAATAGAAGGAATCGGCTTAAATAAACAATTCACAAGTAAAAGCCAATTGCATAATTAAAGGCCATGCAACAAGATATTTTAGGAGACATGAAAGCTCAATTATCACATATACAACAGAAATAACTAAAAAGAAGAAGAAAAAAAAAACCTTTCCATTCCAGCACATCGAGGGCCACTATTTATATCTCGGGGTGTAAGAATGTCTTCAGAAGCTAGAAACTCCAATACCTGAAGGAAGATGCCAACACTCATAAGGATCAACAGATTGTTCTGTTTCTATAGTTCTCCCACAGGAAATAACATCAAATGATGATATTATACCAAGTACACAATTTCACATTAATACATAAATTGGAAACCATGCAAAAGGGGAATGTAGGAATTGATAACATCAAACCAGTGAAGTGCAAACCTTCAGAAGCTTCCGTATTATCGGTATACGATGAAAGTTGTCTCTGTTCTGCTTCAATATATTGTGAAGCATTTGCAATCCTGTCACACGATAAAACAAAATAGTGTACAAATCAGTAATTGAGAACAATATCTTTTATGATGAAGGTTGCAGAAAGGTGAGGCAATATACCATTCTGCCTGATGACGTCGAAAAGGACAGCACGTGATTTAGTTTTTAGAAGTGCATCAAGAATCAAGGAAAGATTTCTTACACTGAAATAAAACAGTAACGTATTTAGGCTTTAGCATGGACAAGGATATACTTGTTTGACATGGCAGCTAGTAATCATAATCATTAATCAAACCTATTAGATGTGCCCCCCGCATTGTCACCTTCTGCTGCAGTCATAACAAGAAGCTTCAAGTATCCATTTGTTGAATCCTGTCAAGGAAAAAAAGGATTTTACCACTAGTTAGAACATATAAGCAAAGCTATAATGGAAACAAATCTTTGCACTATTGGAGGCCTGATTGATGCGACATTCAACACATGCAAATAGTAGTCTTCCCGGTTCAAGCCACATCATGTACATGCAATTAAGAACCATTTCAGACTTAAAGAGGTCCAAAAACACTAGAAACACGACCAATCAAAAGTTGTTCTGTGCATTGTATCCTTGAGCTTTTGTACTAAAGAAATGTGAGCACTACTAGTCTATATTCCATATACTGATAATCTGATATACTATATGTTCTTGAGCACTTGAACTCCAGAAATCTGAGCACCATTAGTCCATATTTCATATACTATATGCTCTTGAGCATTTGTAATTCAGAAATGTGAGCATCACTTATCTAAGTTCTCCTAATTTAATAAGACTTTCAAACTTTCATTAATTATGTCATTGAATTGTGTTGCTTTTCTATCCAGCGTATCGCAATGTATCATAATTACAAGTCACCACATCAAAAGTCATAATAGAAATATGTGGTCCAACTCTACCATCAAAGAATTTATACAATAGAAGGGATGAATATGGCACATACTTTGCGCTTGTTGATACCTCCATCGTCATCCAGAAGTTTGTTTAGCGTCCCTTCAACTACAAATAGCAAGGAGAGATCACTATCATCATCATATTTATCTTTGGTGGTAAGAGAGATACATTGGGCGGTACATTATTACCTTCCAAAGTGTGCACATTGTCAATAGGAGAAGATGATGGTTTCACATTACGATGAAGTTTTATATTGTTTTTCTTATTAGCATAGAAACCAGGCGCCAGGTTGCTCCCCAAATCAGAGCTAGGTGCTGATCTGTTCATTACATTTGGAGTTTCTGATCCATCCTTTGTGTTTGGGGTCTTTTGTAAATAATATTCTGACTGCCAAGAACTCTCAATAGTTCGGGACACATGGACAGGCGTACGGGCATCTTCAGCATCCTGTGGACTCAGCACTTCCAATGGATTTTCTCGCTCACTGATGTCAAATACGGTTGCTGCAGTTTGTTGGTGAAGTTTTAATTCCGGAGTTGAAGATGGGCAATCGTTTGAATCTTCTCTTTGAATAAAAGTTTCATGCTCAACAATATCTGCATTTGAGTGAGAACGAAACCCATTTGCACCTATCACTTCATCAACATCCTTGCCGGCAGCCATGTATTCAACATGCTCCGCTTCTGCATTATCTTGAGAAATGATCTCAGCCCCTGATATGTCTCCACCTATGTAACCCCGGCATTTGGTAGTACCACAAAAACATTTTTGAGCAGCAGCACCAGATACACGAACATAGTTGTAATCAAAAGTCAATTCTTCACCCTGAGAATAAATATGCATTACACGTAGCATATAGATGTAGGTGAATAAGGGATAGGAGATGATATAATACAAGAAAACATTTCACTGGGGCAAGTTAGATTATAGAAAAAGACATTCACAGTTTGTTTATTCGAAATTCTAAAAGTTGCACTGTGTTCTTAAAGGATATAGTTTACTGATAATTTCTAGCCATACCTTCCTAATGTTCCTCGTAGCAAAAATTCCAATACAGACTTCTCCGTTGACTATCCACTATTTGCAAGAAAACGAAAAGGGGAGAAAAATTAGTAACCTCACAAGGGCAATAAAATTCATGATCACTATTTCAAGCACAATCAATATTTTGACTCGGTGCATGTAATAGATAGGTTAGCATTGAAAATTATCAGGGTATTTAACTCACAAAGGAAAGAAACATGGGCAGTAATAAGTATAAAATAAAATCAACTAGAATTTCACCTTCTCTGTACAACAATTAGGACTGCAGCTATGATTGATGAACCGGCCCAAGTTACCCTTAGTGCAAGCATCTATTACCTGAAAAAATTCAAAGCAAGTGATTAGAAGTGGTATCAACAGATTTATCTAGGTGTGTAAGCACTGTGATGATTAAGAAAAATGGGTGCCAGGTGCCACACAGACCTATGTTAACGGGATCTAATAAAGGTGGAGGGAAGGATAAAAAAGACAGATGATTTGATAATTTCTCATCAAAGACACAATATACAAAAAGAAGAAAAGGTTAGACTTGCAGCGAGAAATGGAAGAGGTCACAGCTTGTGCAATAGAGAAGAGTTCATCCAGAAAATATATGGCAGGAAATCAGGATGCACACCTCACCACCATTTAGCGCCATGAAGTAGAAATGCTTCTGGCCTTTAGAAGCATAGTATCTTTGGCGGGATTCATATGCCGTTATATTAAGGACCTGAGGCAACAATGGAATAAAACAAACAAACTTATTGGATAATTCATTGCCAGGTACTATTTCAATGTTGTACAAGAGAAATGAGGGACAGAAGTCAGTTGGATAGGTGAATGCATTTTTGGACATGAGTGGAACAGAAAAGTAGAGAGGATATATTTCCCAGAGGCCAGTGGGTTTTACATTTTGATTATCATGTCATGATATTTATTTGAATGTTTGAGAAACAACCAAATGTTACTAGAATTACAGCTGTGTTATAGATGATGCGTATATGCAACAAACACATAGATGAAATGGTATCATTATCATAAAAGGAATAATTATTAATTAGTTTAAATTATTATCCTCTTGTTCTTTTTGAGTTTTCACTAAAATAACTCTGCAAAAGGAAGAGAAAATACCCCTGCAATATCAGCAACGCCTACTCCCATGGAACCACAACCAAGAACAGAAAAAAAGGGGAAAAAATAATATGTAGTCTGAGCAGGTACCTCTCCAACATATTCAATAAGAAACTGTCCTTTAGATACATCTTCTTGCAACTGCAAACCATAGCCTTTCTTACCAGACTGGATCCAATTGAGTTTTGCATAGCTGCGCCTTTGAAACTGTTCCACATATTCTATAACGTCAAACACAATGTAGTACAGAAAACATATATTAAATGTATGAAAAAGCAAAAAGAACAAAACCTGCTGATTAGAACAGTGATCCCCACACGGACATGCACGTTTGACGCATTCAATATTGAGCATCCTATTCAAGCAGCCATCTCTACAACCCATTCGGCCATCTTGAGGAGGCTTACAGCTGCATACCATGATCTGGCAATAATAAAGGCAAAATATAAGACATACAATATTTTGGGCACTCTTGAAATTTCGATTAGAATTCGAGCCTCAAGATTTAAAGAGCAGATAATCGATATATTGCGCAAAATGGTTAACCCCTGCTATATTTACAATGAACAAGAAGAACAATAGCTGGAGAGAAAATGTATTTACTAGGAGGGAACAGAGAAAAAATTAAAAATAATATATATACACACACACACACGAAAAATCCCCTGACTTTTTAAATGGAAAGGGGCTTTCACCTTTTCAGATCTGGGCCACTCCTTGTGGATCTGATGGTCCAGATCTACTGTTAGCATATTAGCACTGAATAACCATTTGCACTGGATATGTTGCCACATACACACACACACACACTTAACAAATAGTTTATAGTGGAAAAACAATGTGCATTTCATCCACTTAACAAATAGTTTATATCTTCAACTGATCATCAGATATGAAAATAGGTGAATATGTGTGAGCTCAGAGGGTGGCTGCGATACTTTTGTCAGTGACTAACTGACTATGGTACAAATGTTTATGTACTTTACCAAAAGATTTTCACTTACAAGTGGACAAGAGAATTGGAATTGTAGAAGTGGATGAAAATAGTTTTGAATCTGAAAGGTGTGCACCACATTCATCCCCAAAAGGTTCCTTTTAATAATTGTACATAAACTATATATACACCAAAGTATAGTGGAAAAACAATGTGCATTTCATCCACTTAACAAATAGTTTATATCTTCAACTGATCATCAGATATGAAAATAGGTAAATATGTGTGAGCTCAGAGGGTGGCTGCGATACTTTTGTGTCAGTGACTAACTGACTATGGTACAAATGTTTATGTACTTTACCAAAAGATTTTCACTATTCGTACTACAAGTGGACAAGAGAATTGGAATTGTAGATGTGGATGAAAATAGTTTTGAATCTGAAAGGTGTGCACCACATTCATCCCCAAAAGGTTTAAATAATTGTACATAAACTATGAGTCCATGGGGAATTTAATAGTTGTTCTTACAAACAAAGATGCACCACCATACAAGCAACACAAGATAAATATAACTGAAAAAAAAAAAAGATATTGATACAGAAAGAAATGGGTGGATCAAACATATACCTCGTCGATGGATTGTGTCTTGCGATTACGATGTAGAAACAAATTTGATCTAACATGAGTCCAGGATGGTGCTCTAGAAGCTACAAAACAGCAAGATGCAAAAGGATGTCGACAAATCAGAGAAGACAAGAGATGATACATAACAGGTCATTTTTGCATTATATGGCCAGAAAGTGTAAAGACAAGGAATATGCAGAGGTACAAAACCTTTCAAGTTTGATCCATCATTGTCAGCTTCATCAGCTGAAGCATCTGAAAGATCAAGCTCAGCATTGATCTCAGTGTTTGACTTCTCTTGTGGTATAGAACAATCAGCAAATGCCTTGTCACGATTGTCCTTACAAGTCCTTCAGAAAAAAATAAACCATACAATATATGAACAAGAATTTGAATTTCATATGAGTATGCACACACGTTACAATGAAAAGCAAGTGCACAATCAAGAATAGAAGAAAAAATGTAGGAGGTCAAAAATATAGATTTGCAAATTGGCAGAGATACAAGTCAGTCTGTGCGTGTGTGGGATCCCCACAGCATTTGTGAAAGGCTTAATACATATAAGCACTCGTGAGCATGCACTTGAATACAAATAATTTTTAATTTGGGTAACTGACTAGCAGTTGGCAACTACCGCCTACATAAGTAGCATTTACACAACTATGAATATAAGTTTTCCTCAAAAAAACCTGAAGGAGTGTCAATATGCGAGATTTACACAACAGCTAAGAAACACATTTTTCTTTCTATTTCAAGTAGGTGATTCTGGATTAGGATCCCAACAACTTGAAAAAATGTACATTCCAAACAAACAAGAATTTCCAAATTACATAATACATAATACAAATTCCTTGCGGAGTGGAACAATGCAATACCAGGTTTCAGTATATGATTTCTCAATTAGATTGCCAAGCTGGTGCAACTATGAAAAAATGATGACTACAATAACAGGAATGAAACCTATACCATCTGCTTTCTTGAATGATATCTGCCAATTCAGCCGGTATGCAACGCCACTTTTGGCAATCATCACAGCATACCCACGCAGCATCTGTTTTGCAAGCAACATTTCTAGGTAATTCAGTAGATGTGGCAGCAGAGCTCTTGAATGCAACTTCAGTACCAGGACTAAGATTACCTATATAAAATAAGAGTTAATATCAATTAAAGCTATTGATATATGATATTGAAAAAGATTCAAAAGAAAACAGATATACCCTTTTCTTTCATATGAGATGCTGCCTGGTCAGTAGACAACAGAGAAGATAAACTAAATGGTCCACGGTCAACGGAAGTGCCATTTGCTATATCTTTCTTCTTACTTTTTCCCTTCGCATGAGGATCCTGCACCTTACCCTTCTTCCCTCTATGACCATCCTTTGTATTGTGCCTTAGTGATTTCTCATTGTCAGTTACAGAAGGACCTTGCACACTGTCATGTTCATGAATATCAGAAGTCAGGATCTCCGAACTAGAATCAAACTTTGGAGGTCCTGTAGGAAGCAGCCAATCAGATGGATCAAGTGAAGATGAATCATTAGAGGCAGCCCTAAGTTTTAAAACTTCACTTGAAGAAATTTTAGTGGAACTTCTATTTTTCATGTTCTTTCTCGTTGTTCCATCTTTCTTTTGCCCTTTCAGCTTTTCCAGTTTTTTATTTTTCTGCTCTGTATTGGATTTCTTTAAGGCATTCTCTTTTCCTTCACCAATATCATTATCTAATATGGAATGATACGGATTGATCTCTTCCATTCTTGTGTTCTCATTCCCTCGCACAGTTTCAGCTTGCTGCTCCAAACTTACTGATGATGAAGCATGATCTTTCTGAGATTCAGAGCTACATAAAGCAGATGCATTAAGGCCACCTCCAGTCAATGCACCAGAACCAGACAGATTTTCACGAACAACTTCATGGTTTGCACAAATGTTGTTTTCACCTATAGCACAAGCTACCTCCAAAACAGAGTCCGGTGAAAACCCAATGTCAACATTATTCAGAGAAGGTTCGGAAGTTGAAATAGCACAATCTCTTTGAATGTATGCAGGGCATGTTTCTTGAGTAATACTCTCTAAGACCCTGCCTAACTGCTTCCTGTCAGTCTCAATAGCCATCAATTTCAGTTTATCATTACTTTCGATGCATTGGGCACTTCCGTGAGCATCATCAGAAACATTAATCAATGCATGAGACGATTTTGGGACGTTTCCTATGTGACCTTCCGAGGAAGCATTAGAATCAGTTGTTACTGCAAAGGTGTGTTGCCAATTCAATTCATTCAGTGCATATCCTATATCAGCAAAGGCCGCACATTTACCTTTCGAACTTCTTGAACTTCGACTTCTACGAATACATGGCTGTGTTTTCTCGTCAGATCTTCCATTTGATATTCCTTTTTCCAGGCAATTCAGATCAGAATTTGAAGTCAAAAGCCCACATTTCTGTCCGAAACCATCCATTACCTTTTGTAGACTGCCCCAAGAAGAAGATTTCAGCAGCCTGACACTTCTTCCTTTTGTGATTTTGTTTGGAAACTTAATAATGGTGCTTCGAAGTGATGAGCTTGACCTCTCGACCTTCTTGGATCTGCGTGTACTGTCACTTACCTTAATTGATTGGTCATGATTATTAAGATTTCTTGATGAGGCAGCTCTTCTTGGATTCCTACGTCTGAAGACAATTAATGGCGCTGCCTTTTGGTTTTGCAATTCTTCATCATTACCATTCTTGACAAAATCAACAGAGGAAGGTTTGCCAACAGCAGAATTTGCATCAAGCTCTTGCACCAGATGCTCTGAACAATTCAATTCGACACCAACAGAAACTTGAGAGCCCAGGCACAGAACAGAAAATTCTCTACCACTACAAGGTTTATCTTCACAATGTAGATTACGGGGAGAATTACTCAGGTGTCTCTCTGGGAGTGATTCAGAGGTCCTATATTTTTTATCAGTCTGTTGGAATGGAACCTCTACTGCAGTATGAGCATCACAAGATTGTAAGCCCTCAATATTTGCTTGTGTACAAACAGAAGAAGCCGATCCCTTTGAAACCTCTATCCAGGAATTTTGGTTATCATTTTTAGGAGTATCCGTCTGAAAATCAGACTCACATGAAAGCATATCTCCTCCTAGGGAATTACAAGCTACTTTCTCCAGACATGTTCTATTTTCGGATTTCTCACCAACACCACTCCCCCTGCCATCTAAAGGAACGTCAGTAGGATTCTCATAAATGAAAGGAACTGGAGCTTCACCCAATGGCCAGGACATATCTGCATCAATATTTGGTAAAAAAATCTCTTCGTGCAACTCATGATTAGCATCGGTCATCAATCTAAGGTCATCAGCGCCACTTGGCAGCTTATCAATGTCATGCTTCCCTAAATCTGACAAACCCTCATTATCACAATGTAATTCCCTGCAACACATCTGCAAATCCTCTAGGTCTCTCTTTACCTCCAAACCATCCAACAAAACACCACCCTCACGCACCAAAACGCTCTGATCGCACTGGTTCCCTTTTGTTGTCTTGTCCACCGTGTCATACATGCATCCAGGACCATTGTGCTGAGATCCTCCACCAGAAGTGGTACATAAACCTTTGTTCCCCATCCCGCCAACAGCCACATGACACGCCACCGAATCACTGGATATTTCACCAACACAACCAGCCTTGCCATCTAAAGAAACATCAATTCTCCCAGAAACGGAAGGGACTGAATCTTCACGTGCTGGCCTCGAGTCCTCAGCCTCAATTTTCGGCATCAAATCATCTTGTTTTAGGTCATTATTAACATCTGACACAAATATCATGCCATTAACCCCACATAACCATTGCTTGCTACCGTGATTCATTGAATCCAACAAGACCTTATTATCACAGTGTGCTTCCTCGGGAATCGTCTGTAAATCACCCCATTCACCTTGGCTACCCGACAAATCCTCCCGCTCACATAGGACATCACACCTGCATCTATCATCCTTGGAACGAAATGTTTCTCCGAAAGTAACACATAATGACTTATCCGCCAACCCGCCATTTGCTACATGACATGTCCGCAAATTGCCAAATTCAGCGTGCTCCCTTGATTCCAAAGGAAGATTGGCTCCCTTCCCTTCGCACACGTCAATGGGCCTCTCCTCCAAACATGAGCCCTTCTCCTCACCTATCTGACTACTTCCATCAAAGGGGGCAAAAATAACCTTGACCAATTCCACAGCAAAGCCGCCTTCCTTTTCTGTCACTTTCTCTTCATCTTCCTCTCTGGACAGACAACCCTGAGCACCACGGACCATCCCATCATCACCTGCTCCAGGAGCGGCCGCCATGAACACGCCGCCGTAACCAGCACTGTCCTCTCGTTCCAACCGCACAGAGGAAACATGATCCACCCGGCCACGCGCGGCCGCGTCAGGCTCCTCCATTGCAGCAGGAGGTCAGCGGACAGCCGTACAGATCGAGACCATCCAATGCACGCTCCTCCCTTCGCCGTCTTTCACCGCCGATCACGCGCGTCCCCCTAGGATTAAAAAAAAAAAAAGCCCTAAATTTCCAGGCGCCGCGGGGCTACACAGAAAGGCAAAGCCCGATCAGAACCCCGCCGGGGCAACGCCGCCACCGCCCTCCCCTCCCCTCCCCTGCAACGAAGCGAAAGTGCGAAACGCGGGACAGAAAGCCGAACCTCCGAAAGGGCGAATGCCCGCGGGGCGGCGGGGCGCCGCGGGTGGGGGCGGGGCGGGGCGGCCGCCGGCGCCGCACGGCGGAAGGTGAACGGAGGCGTCGCCGGAGCCGGCGGCGTCGGGGAAGCGGTCGTCGCCACCGAGTCGTTGGGGGCGAGGCGGATAGGGGGGGAGAAGAGGAGGAGTATAATAGGAGCAAAGCGAGGAAATTAAAAAGGGGAAATAAAAAGGGAGAAGGAAAGAATAGATTAAAGGGCCGAGGCGTGTGTTTCGTTCCGGTGGTTTTGACGGTTACGAGTCTGTTTGCAAGGTGAAAAAAAAATGCTTGCGATGTAAAGAGAGACGGTGAAAGAGACCAGGGAGGTGAAAAAAACTGTTTGAAAAGCGTGGGGGTTTTTTTGGCTTTACTATCGAAAGGTGAAACCGTTGTGTACTTGCCATGTAATTATCGGATATGAGTCATGCGCGTATAATGTATATTTATTTACTTAGAAAAGAAAAGATTAGTTACAGAACTGTTTTAACTTCTAGTCCGAGTTACCAATAAATAAGGAGGCATGGAATTAGTAGGGCTACAGCTGGGATTGGTAATGTTACCACGGTTTCAATCCTCGCATAGGGTGGTTTCAAAGTTATTTTCATGTTCTTCTCGTGGAAGGAAACACGTGCAATCTTATATTTAGAACTAAAACCATTGCGTGAATATTTATTGCAGTTTTAAAAATATAAATATTATTCTAATTATAGTTGTGTGACATATGTCACCTACTTATGTAATGATTAATTTTTTAGAGACAATTGCCGGCATGAAGGGCTGGACTGGGGCTCGACGAACTACTCATGCTCGGATCGAGTTCGGTTCGAGCTCGGATTGAGCTCGAATGCTAAACGAGCCGATCTTAAGCCCAGTCATTCGAGCCGAGCTCGAGCTCGATCCCGAGCCTTAATCGAGTCCAACCGAGTCTGAATAATTATCATTGCATAGCATATTTCTCTCTTTAAATCTAATTTTTCAACCAATTCGAGCCGAGCTCGAGCTTGAAATCGAGCCCAGCCGAGCTCATATAGCCTTATATTCCCCTTAAAACAGCATAAATCCCTTCATTCGAGCTCAACCGAGCCGATCTCGAGTCTAACCGAGCTTTTATCGAGCTTGATCTCGAGCTTAACCCTAAGCTCGATGCTAATTCGAGCCGAGCCCGAGCCGAGCCTGAGCTTTGACAGCCTAAGCTCGCTCAGGATCGACTCGGATCCACCCCTAGGTGGCATGTCCAAGGCAATTGCTAAAATGCATCGTCCATGCGTCTATAACATACGGGAACAAATAGTATTTTGAGGCATACTGTCAAATGCCTTTGTAACCGGTTTCATTATTGTACCGTAAGAGGAGCAGAGGAAGACCATTTGAAAACTGAGAGAGGCATAAGAGGGTGGAGAGAAAGGCATAAGAAAAGAAAGGGACGACCATGTTGATTCCCGGTCAGTCATACAAGCGTAATGTTGTTTTGGATATTTTCGAGTGTGTAACGATGAGACAGTGGTATGGAGGTCAGTAGTTGGCCATTTGTGATGCCACCAAGGAGGGCTCATTGACGTATAAAAGCATGGACAATGCTAACTCTTTTTGACCATTTATTAAATAACACTTTTCTTACCAAAAAAACATAGTAACTATTTTTCCATTCCTAGATATATCTCCCTTTACTCATAATGCCTTTTCACGATTCGCAACCCCATTTCTACAACATTAAGGTAACAAATGGAAGCAGATGGATTTAACATTAGCCATGCTCTAAGGCCTTGCTTGTTTCAGCTAAAATTTAATTAAATGAAATGAAATAAAAAATGTTATCTTTGCATAAGCCAAAAGACGTAGTATTTTGTACTCATTTTTATATGGTTTTAAATAGTTCTTCTTAAAGTTTCTAAAATAATTCTGCTGAAACAAACAAGGCCTAAGTACCATATGGATACGTGATGGCATAATAGAAAATAATATAGACCCCAAGCGCATTCTCTTGTGCACACGTAGAATCTCCATGTGAAAAGGACCATAGAACAATCAATCGAAGGTTTTTGCAAGCCTAGACGATAGACCTATGCATGGAGGTCGATGGGGAGTTGTTGGCGATGCTTCCCAGAAAGAAATTATATGGCACCCGGTGCCACCATGACCCACACAGAGAGAGAGAGGAGATAAGATAGAGAGAATAAGAGGAGGAGATAGATAGAGAGAAAAAGACGGTGTCTTGTGTGGCACCGGATACCATACGATTTTCTTCCGGTGCCATACAATTTTCTTACATGCTTCCCTTCCCGCGGCCTTGACTGAGCTCACTACCTGACTACAACGGTGAGGGAGGAGTGCACACCAACCGAGGCAAGTCAAGAAATAGAAAGCCTCGTATACATAGAGGGAAGCAACATAGCATCCCATCAAATTCCGTGCACAGGATATCCACAAAACCAAACACCGATACACACGGCTCCAACTGCACGAACTTTTTGCACATAGACCCTCAGGAAAAACCATATATTTACTAGCCCTGTGGGGTAGATTAGTATACCGGGTAACGAGAGGGGCTAGGGCGCAAAAGTGTGTTGGGCCGCCGATTTGCCTGCCGCGAGCGTTGCTACGGACATGCGTCAGACAGGCGTGGGGATCCCCTGACACGTGGGGACGAAGCCGTCATGGGGCCCGGTGATCAGTTGTGGGAGAGGCTGTGGCTGTCCATGTGGCGTCGACCTGGTGCGCCAGGCCGGTGGGCCCTGGCTCTGGTGCGGGGAAGACCACGCGAGTGCCTACCGGCGCGTGGACTTCCCCCGCGATCTTGCGGCACCAAACCAATGCCGTCTTTGACTTAGCACAGTTCAGTTACTGTTAGGTCCGTCCTTTCACTGTTTATTTACACTTTTCTATATTTTATTTGCTAAGGCGCTTAAACGTCCTAACTTAAGACCGTTAGACAATGTGTCGATGCATCGAGGCATCTCCAATAAAACAAAAGATAACATTGGTGTTACATCTCATTGAAACCAAATGCTACTTGTAGACTAACCCTTCGTCAAGAGTCAATCTACAAGTCTCCTCATTTTTCTCTCTTCCATTTAGACAAATAGATAATGTTTCCCTTCTACCGGTAACTGACTGCAACCCATTGGAGATATCCTAATGGATTGTTTGGATAGAGGGAGTTGAGGATAGGGAAAGCGAATTCATAAGCGAGGAAAGTTAACTTATTGTGTGTTTCAAGGGAAATGGAGAGGGAAAAGAGAGTTTACAACTAAAATAGAGAGAGTTTAATACCCTGGATGACCCTTGATAGGTGTACTATCACCCATTCTCCAACCCTTTTCTCAACCCCATAGTTGTCAGCCAGACCCTAAACATTGCATCATAACTCTTGACATCGTACTCCCTTCGTTCCTTTTTTTATGCCTTTGACTTTTGTACACGTTTTTAACCATTTGTCTTATTAAAAAAATATGTAAATAACATTTATTTTTTTATGATTTGTTTTATAAATAAAGTTACTTCAAGTATGATTTTTTTATGCATGTTTGCACTAAATTTTTAAATAAGACGAATGGTCAAAGACGTATTCAAAAGTTAAAGGCGTAAAGAAAACGGAGAGGGTACTCGAGGAGTCTTCAAAAATTGTACCATAACTCTTCACCTTTTAGGGTGGAGAAAGTATCAATATTTCGTGGCCACCCCTACACTGAGGCCTTCTCTTTTCAACTTAAATTATACTCACTCTGTTACGAAATAGTAGTCGTTTTAGACTTTTCTTAAGTCAAAGTTTTAAAACTTTATCCATAGAGAATTTTTAAATTATTTAGATTGAGAATATAAAAATCATACAGATAGATTTGTCTTGTAAAGAACTTTCATAATAGTAATTTTTTTGCATTATAAATAATTTTAAAAAAACTTATGACCGTGTCAATGTACAAAACGACTACCAATTCATAATGGAGAGAGTAGTAAATTAAAGTTTATTTGTAAAACCAAATGATGTAGTATTCTGTAATTATTTTTATTAAGTTTTAAATAGTTTTCTTAATGTTATAAAATATTTTTTTCATAAATTTTAGATTTAGAAGACGTCCCTAAAAAAATCACAATTTATTTAGATTAAAATTTTCGGCAACTCTCATCTGAAAAGAACTAATTTATTCAGCCAACTTAATCATTTAACCCGTAGACAAATAATTTCACCACTCCGAAAAAAGTCCTGTACCACCGACACAGATGGGAACCGCGATAGTCGTAAGTTCGTAATAAACCTGATCATCTGTCGGGCTCGGTCGGGTTCGGGTCGGGTTTTTAAAACCCGACCAAAACTCAGCCGGCCCGAGCCCGACCCAAAACCCGAGCCCGCACGGTTGTTTTTGCAATTTCTTCGAGGATGAGCCTGACCTGACGGTCGGGCGTCAAATCAAGGCCCGACTTGACCTGGTGCACTGGTAGGGCCGAGCCGAATCGGGTACTATGAGCAGGTCTAATTTGTAACGCCCAAGGAAAAAGTCTATTTTACCTCCCTCTACTATTGCCTCGGTTTGGTTTTCCTCCCTCCACTCCAAAACCGGGTAAATTACCTCCCTCTACTTTTCATGCCGTGCAAATTACCTCCCTCTACTTTTTATGCTGGACAAATTACCTCCCTCACTTGAAACCACTCCGGTTTTGAGTGATTTGGCGTCCTAATCAACTAGTTTTTGACTAATTAAATTTTAAAAAATGATAGAAAACTTAGAAAAATAAATAAAAACATTTTAAGTATGTAAAAATATGTAAAATCCAAAAGAGAAATAAAAATATGATATTTGTGTACAAACCTATATTCTATTTTTTAGTTTTCTTTAGTTTTCTAGAATTTATTTTCTCATAAAAAAAACAGAGTTTTGTTGATGTGACATCATAATCTTGAGGAAATAAATTACAGAAAATTATAGAAAACTCAGAGAAACAGAATAAAAGTATGAAAAATCCAAATATTTAATAAAGTGATGCTTGCATATAAACATACATGCTAAAAATTATATACATGTTTGAGATTTTTATTAAAATACCTTCAATCATAAATATGAATTTTGGCTTATAGGTTTGTACAAGAATATCATATTTTTAATGCATGTTTGGATTTTACATTTTTTTATAGGTTTAAAATATTCTAATTTTATTTTTTTCTAAGTTTTCTATAATTTTTCATAATTTAATTAGCCAAAAACCCGTTGATTAGGACGCCACATCACCCAAAACCGGAGTGATTTCAAGTGAGGGAGGTAATTTACACGGTATGGAAAGTATAGGGAGGTAATTTACCCGGTTGCCAGTTAGAGGAGAAAACCAAACCGGCGCATAGAGAGGAGGTAAAGTAGACTTTTTCCTGATGCCCAAAGCAGCCGCAGCCTGGGGCCGGCCCAGTCAAAAATCGTGCGGGCCAGCTGGGTCGCCCTCCGGGTCGACGGCGCAGCAGTCAAATTTTCTGTGGAGAAAAGTTTTCCTCTCCATCCTCCGCCAGTCCACCCTCCACACCCAGGCGATGTGACACCAGAAAAAAGGCAGCGGCAGCTTCTGGGATCGAGACCGGGAGGTCAATCGAAGTGACTGACCGAGTAAACACACGGCAGTCTAGGCTTTCCCTCATTGACTCTTGACTGACGCACCACGCACGTAGCGAGTTCTCAGGCATGGGAGACCCTCAGATCTGGCCGGGGAAGGTGCCGCTTTTTTGTCGCCCTACAGTCGCCTGAAGGAGCCCGAGACCCGTGAAGAAGCTCAATTGTAGGCATGTCTTGTTTAGATCCGGTTCTTTTCGGCCTAACTTCTTCCCAGCTTATTTTCATCCGACTTATCTACTTATTTAACTTATCTGTTGATTCGGTTTATCTTCTTATGGTAGTCTTGAGAGTCCGATTGGCTTTGTTCAACTTAGATTTTATAGCTTTTAGACGAGTCTTTAGTATAGAAAAAGCCTAAATTTTAAAAATGATTTTTAAAAATTTAAACGAATACAAGTAAATAGATTGATAAGTCAAATAAGTCAGACAAGATGAAAAAACAGACCCCTGAATAAATTTCCAAGTAAATAGGTAGTTTAGTTTTAGTTGAAAAAATTTGACCACATTTGAAAGTGGTATGAGAAGGGTAAATAATTTTTTTTTGAGATTTTTGAGAAAATATCACATAGTCTCAAAAATTTTTTAAAACAAATTAAAGCAAATGGTTTATACAAAAATTGCAAACCCAACAAAACTAAAACTAACCAAGGTATCAAGTAGGGCCTGAAATCACACACACACCATGACCATATATATACTCACAAGGCGACAAGTTTATTTATTAAAATATTTTGATGTTTCTATCCATGCACACGAACGGAGGGTCAAAATAACTTTTATATTTTTTAAAACTTTTTACGCAAAAATGACTGACGATTCATTGAACAAAAATATGCGTCCGTCACCCTTTGTATGGGCGATCGCCGATCGCCCTCTGGACGGGTGACCGGTCGGTGTTCCGAGGCCGTTACAGCTGGTTCGGGTGTCGTCGCTCGTCGGACGGGCAATAGCGGTCGCCCGTCCAATGGCGACAGGCAGCATGGCCTATAGCCAACCAGCACGACAGATGAGTGGTATAGTGGCTAGCTAACTCCCGTGTTCATTTTTTCGCTATATCTTTTAATTAATATTTTCGATTACCGAACCGATTTCAAAAATGAGTTTATGATATTTTGTTCGAACAAAACTATACCACACTTGCTATGTAAATTTTAAAAGATTAAAATAATAAAAATTTTAATCTTTTGAAATTTATATGACAAATGTGGTCTAGTTTTGTTTGAAAAAAGTCATGATCTCATTTTTTCAATCGGTTCAATAATCGGAAATAATAATCAAAGATATCGAAAAAAATTAACGTGGAAGTTAGCTCTGTCCGGCTGGCTGGCTGTATGCATGACGGTGTCCTCTGCAACAACCTGGAGCACCGACTGCTCGCTCGTTTAGAGGGCGATCGTCCATCAATCACCCATCTCAGAGGGCGACGGGCGCCTATTTTTGTTAATCTCTGAAACCGTCGGTCATTTTTGCATAAAAGATTTTTAAAAAATACATTAAGAAATTATATTTTTCCGAATGGCATGCCTTGGGGTGAGACCGGCACGTGGAACGCTGCACGCTCGTTGTGGGCCTTGTAGCCTCTTGTAGGGCTTGCTTGGGTTTGCTTGGAGGGTGGTCCAATGAAATTCGGCCCACACACCAAGCCTGAACCACACCGGGCTGGAAAATAAACTGGGGGAGCAAGCACCATCGTGCCCACCTGCCGCTTTAACCCACTTTTTAGTCCACACTCAGGACGAGGACGCGGGAGAGGTCCGAATGGAAATAAAACTTGTGGCTCGGCTCGGGGCGGCTCGGTCCGTGCCGCCCAAACCCATCCGGCTCGGCTCGGGGCGGCTTTGTCTCGTCTCCTTTTCCTCCTCCCCTCCGTCCCCTTCGAATAAAAAAAATTAATGAAATGCCACTCTCAACATGTGTGGCCTCTTTCAAATGGCACTTTCGTATGGTCTAATTTTAAAAAATGGAACTCTCAACATTGGTTATATCTTCAGTGCACTTTAGCATGCCTTGTATTAAAAACGATTGCTTATACTCTCTCCGGTCATGAAAAGAAGTCACCGTTGACTTTTGCACATGTCTTTAACTATTAGTTTTATTTAAAAATTTTCATAAATATATAAAAATATAAGTCATACTTAAAATATATTTGATAACAAACTAAATCACAACAAAATAAATGATATTTACATAACTTTTTTAAATAAAACGAATGGTCAAAAATGTCTCCAAAAGTCAATGGCAACTTCTTTTTGTGACCAGAGGTAGTATCTTATACTTATCTCCCTTCTCATTACAAAATACAAACACCAGGTTTTTTTAATATGTTTTCTTTTTTTCGAAGACGCGTCTCGAAACTTAAAAAACGAGTTGGCTGTAGCGCAAGGCCACGTTTCCTGGATAACCGCACTAAAATATTACATAGACCAGAATCATTCTGCCATGAGTTCACACCATTCTCGACAACGGAAACTATAGTGTACCAGCAGTGCAGCTTCCAGGTCGAGAATGACAAAACATAGCCAGACCTACACTACCTAGCGATACTTGTATACATTAGCAGCACATGAACAAAAGTTCCCAACACCATTTCCTCGATAACTCTAATCATGCATTGTATACATTAGCAGCACATGAACAAAAGTTCCCAACACCATTTCCTCGATAACTCTAATCATGCATTCTCCTTGATGGCCTGGTCTATGGCTTCGATATTGTCCCTCAGTATTTTCCACTGCATATGTAAAAAACAAGTGAGCTGTTTATTTGAAGAAAGAAAATCAATTGCGGCTGTGTACCTAAGATCACAGTGGTTACTAGCATAGTACTAAGTAACTTTGCGTTCTGTGCTAATAGTTAATTAAAGAAAATCTTGATATTTGGCATATATGTGGTCGTTGTGTTAAGAGGTTAGAACTTCACAGAAGCATATGCAAATGTAAAGAATATTTACTTGTGATCATGCTCTTGGAATATATAAACAGAGAGGTGGATAGTGAAACCAAAACATTCCACTTTGAGATAGTAGCAACTAGCAAGCTCTGAATAGCAGTATCATGTCATGTGTTCAGGATATCTTCATGCACATGGAAGGATGGCAAAAGCAAATATTCGTAAGGTCAATTCGACATCCCATGGTGGAGCATTAACACAAAAAAGATACATCTTTTCAGGGTAACAGCCTAGCAGGTTTGCCATATGAGATAGGATCCAACAAGATAGAAAGACGGAAATGTAACTGACCTGATCCATTGGAAGTGATATACCTGAAAAGAAGGGAAACGAATAATATTACATCATTACTAAGCAGAAAAGACATGAAACTTTGAGCAACTATTACTCTTATGCTAATGGAACTCTGTTCCTTACAGCCTATTTGACTTATCTGCTTATTGGGTTATCTTTGTTTAAAATACAAACAATTTGGTTTTTTCAATTCCTTTTTTTTCATCTATCTCAAGGTTGTGTCTAAAAGCTTTTTAAAAAACAAGCAAAATGAAGACGACCAAGCTCTAGGGACCACCTTGGGAGGCTTTCGAATATAGAAAATAAGCCAGATAAGCTATAGGGAACAGGTTAAATAAAGAAGTTATGCCATCATTTTGAGCAATTGTTGCTGATGGTACAGACATACAGTACTTGAATGGAAACAGACCTTTTCCCATTGTTGATGCAAAGAAAAAAAAATTAAGGATCCCACACATTCAACACACCATTTCTGACATTTACCATACTATGTAATATTACTAGAATTAAAACGAATATTCTGGGTTTAAAGAATAGTACAATATTTATTTGACTCAGGGAAAGATGCATGCTCTCCATTTTTCAAGTGAGGAAACACCAATAATAAATCTTACAACAGTGAACAATAACCATTAAGTGATGATTAAATGGGGTATACTCTCCCTCAACAAGGTATCTACCAACAATTATGATTTTTTTGGTCCAAATGTAATGCATCGTTCACCATATACTAGGTATATGACCATCTGATTGGGCAAAAAACACAGAGCACTACGAGATTTTGTAGATTTTGTAAAGGACTAGAAAAATTGGCAGCCAAAAAAGATCTAAAACAGGTCGCATGACTGCAAGAACAACAACCATATATCCTCATACACCAATATACACATGTAAAATGTTAGTTTCAAAATATGGCCATCACTTATAGAAAGGCATTCATCAGTCCGTTAGTGGTATGTATCAGTAGCTAAGCTTTAAAAAGCAATCATCTCAGCAACATTGGCTGTTTGGTCTGAGGAAATGGATGGTGAATTGACCAACCACTTCTTTTGGTTCAGGAAATAGAATCAGTTGGTCCATCAACAACTCATCGGCTCATCTATCATAAGCACGGAGTATAGCACAAAACAAGAAATGATGTCACCCCCACCAAAGTTTATGGAATGAACCCATTTCATCTAGGATGAGCACATTGCTCAAACCAGACAGCCCATTACGCCTACAACTTGAAGAAATCCATCTTGGTCAGTTGCGAATTCCATACGGCTCCTTTGGTAAAAGATTTCATCTAATGATCCAACGACAGATAAGCAGCTGCAAAAGATACTTGCCACCGGTGCGATCTACTCAAGTGCTAGAAGCCACATTTCTGCCCCAAGTACTAACCAAATCATAGCCTCCAATCTCCATCCAGGAGAAGGAAATGCAACCCCATCTTGCCTAGACGGCGAAGGCATACACATATCTGCCGTTCACAGTCACAGGGGCTGCGAAGAGTGTAGGGTTAGGCGTGGTCGCCGAGATACCTTTGCGGGAGGGGAGGCTCTTGCCGTCCTTGTCGTAGAACTCGCGGATGTCGACGACGACCTTCCCGTTCCAGCTCCTCACCGCCACCCTCCTGTTCTTCGATATCTAACGAGAGATCCCCCAAAACCCACCGCGTTGGCGTTAGGGTTCTTGCCTGCCCCGCGAGGGTTCGCGTGGCCGAGGAAAGCGGCAGGTCGGTGGTGGCAGGGAGAGCACGGAGGAGCAGTGCGCACCTGGGCGACGACGATGCCATCGTCGGCGACGCCTTCGGAGGGGCCGTCCTCCCCGGCGGCCGGGCGCTTCGCCGGCGGCTGGCCCTCGCCGCCGCCGCCGCCGCCGAAGCGCTTGGTCCCCTTCCGCCACATCTCTCTAGGTCTCTCGGCGCCTCCGCTCGCGCCGCCGTGGGTGCTGTGGGGGGAAAATTTTTTTGATGACACTCAATTGGTGCCCTACTTTCCAAAAGACACCAAATTCATTCCTAATTCCTAAGAGACACCCAATTCATTTTTTTTCTTTTCTTTCATGACATTTTGACTCTTTTCCAGCATTTTCATTTTATACTTGAGCTAAATACATAGAGAAATACGCCCCTGACATGTGAGGCCCAGTTGTCATCCACTCACCTCACTCATCTTCTTCCTATGCTCTTATCCTCTCTCTTCCCCTTGTGGTGGCGCCGGCGAGCTCCTCCCCCTCCTCCTCCTCCTCCTCCTCCGGAGGTTGCGCGGCGGCACCGGCGAGCCGCGACCTCCTCCTCCTCCGGCCGATGAGCGATGGTGCCGGCGAGCTCCTCCTCCTCCTTCGGTGGATGCGCGATGGCGGTGAGAGAGAGAAGGCGGGAGAGGGAGGCGACGGCTCGGCTCCGGCGAGCTCCAGGGCGGCTCATCTGCGGGAGAGGGGCGACGGAGTTGGTCGGGGAGGTCGCGATTGGAGGTGGCGGCCCGGTGACTTGGGCGTGGCTAGGGAGGCAATGCAGCAAGCAGAGCCTGGCTGGCCGAGTGCAGCGGGGTGGCGCAAGAACTGCAATGCAGATGGCGACGACCTCCCGAGGCTGACTGCTGGCAGCGAAGCTTCTAGTCCTCCGGCAAGCTCCCCCATGGATGGAGATAGGGAGGAAGAAGATGAGGTGAGTATGACACGTGGGCCCCACATGTCAGGGGCGTATTTCTCCTCATATGTAAATAGAAATGCTGGAAAATGGTCAAAATGTCAGGAAAGAAAAGAAAAAAATGAATTGGGTGTCTCTTAGGAATTAGGAATGAATTTGGTGTCTTTTGGAAAGTAGGGCACCAATTGAGTGTCATCAAAAAAATTTTCCCCTGCCGTGGGTGCTCCACACGAGAGGAGCTCTCAAGTTTGGAAATCGAGAAAATTGGAAAGCGAGGAACGTGGCCTCAAATCCCCCGAAATTTTAGTTGAAATTTGCGGGATTTCGCCATAGGGCCAGGGTAGCGGTGGCCGAACTGGCCTGGCTCGTGGACCGAACCGACAGGCCCAGTTCGGCCCACCGAACAAGCTTAGGTTTCGGCTATTCGGACCATTTCGTTCGTATATAGTATAATATAATATATTAAATAATATAGTCTATTTTTATTATTATTTTTTGTTTCAATTCTATTCAATTTGGTAAATCCCATTTCTAAACCAGGCTGATCCAGTTTAGCCCAGTTACTTTACTTTAGGAACACATATATACATGAAATACCATGACCCCACACGAGCATGACCCCAAAACTCATTTTTCATCTTATCTGTTAGCGTAATAATGCACAAAATATTTTTTATCAATACATACATTGCTCAAATTTTTAAGTGTCATAGCATGAAAGAAATGTGTCTCAAAATTCTCTATAGCTTTCATTAACAATACCTTCTCATTCGAACAAGGGAAGACCTCCAAGACTTCAAATACACAAAACACTGTAGGTAATCTCACAAATGCGCAAAACAAATTTCAAACATAAACCATCCAAACAAATCAAACTAATACACATATACTTGACGGCGTGCTCTCCGCTCAACCACTGCGGATCACACCCCTATCAGATCTCTATCTTGCTAGCCTATCACCGAGCTCGGCCTCGATTCGAAGGTCGGAACGGCGACAAGCGACACACGAGTTTACCTGAGTTCGGACCCCTCGCGGTAATAAATCATACTCTGCCGAGCCTTAGCTCTTTTTCGTGTTGTGGTTGTGTGGAATGCGATTACAGAATGTTTCGAAAAAAACACCCCCCTCTCCCTTCTCTCTCCTCCCTTTTTATACAAGCCTTGAACTTGCGGAGAGAGCCGAGGGTAGACAAGATCTGATTTCAAGATAAAGATAATCGATAAGACATATGGGACAGATGGCGAGAGACGAACGCGTCAGCATCTCCAAGCGCCGCCGCCACGCTGCTTTGCAAGTGGCTTCGACCCGTGTGAACACGCCATGAGATCTGCGGCGAGGCCCAATTTGTTCTTCCGACGCGGCGGCTTGCTTGATGATGGTGAACTCTCTCTCTGCCGATCGATTCCGCTGCGCCACAATGATGATTGATCGACTGCGAAGTCACCGTGGCGGTAATCATCTCTTCATCCGCTATCCGCGGCAGAATGTCGATTGAATGCGTCCGTCCTTCGCAGCAGGCAGGAGCCTTCGCCCAAGACTCCTTTCGGGCGCCTCCACGCCACGCGGGCCCGCTTGCTGATGGGGGGCCACACGCCGAGGGTCTCGCCGCCTGGGCTCTGTCGCCCGCCCGACGCGTGGGGCCTCGCCCGGCCTTTCGAGGGCTTCGCCAACGCTACTGGGCTCGGTCGCCCACTCGACGCGTGGGTCCTCCGGGTGGCGAGGGGCTCACGCCCCGCCTGACGTGTGGGGCCCTCGCTCAAGACTGAGGGGCTCGCCCGCACCACTGGGCTGGTAGCCCGCGACGTGTGGGGCCCTCGCTGGTCTTCGAGGGCTCGCCACACGCCCGCACCGACGCGATGGGGCCTCGCCCGGCTGAGAGGGGCTTTCGCCACGCTACTGGGCTCGTCGCCTCACCGACGCGCGGGGGCCCAGACACGCCGAGGGGCTCGCCACACGCTGGGACTGTCGCCACTTTGTGCGCTGGGGCCCGCCGGATGACCGAGGGGCTCGCCACACGCTGGGCTCGCTCGCTCGCCTGACGTGTGGGGCCCTCGCCTTCCTTAGGACTCTTTATACCCCGGTATTTATTACACCGACAGTAGCCCCTAGGTCCACCATGATGCGCGAACCGTCGCGCTGATACTTTGCGTTTCTAGCGCGGCGGGAGACGAATCGTGGAGGGCCTACCTCCTGCGGCGGCCGTACGCCTGATTCTCCACCTGCGCACGATCTTCCTTGGGGAACCGCACCCTTTTCGCGAGAAACCGAAGCGCGCGGGGCAATGATGGCGCCGCGTGCGCGAGTGGGGACGGAATCCAAACCATCGCGCTCGCGCCCCTTGCTTATAAATACTTTGTCCCTTGGCGCCGCGACGAATCCTTCCGCGCGCCAAAGTGCTTCGAGCTGCTACTTGCTTTCCTGTGCCACTGCCACCAAGTTTCTTCGCCCCTTAGCTCCCGCCACCGCACTTCCGCCATCTTCCCATGGCTCCTAAGCGCAACAAGGGTCGCCGCGGGGACGCCGCTCCGGCCGCACCGCCATCTGGTCCAGCTTTGGCTGCCTTCGCCGCCGACGAGGATATGGTGGCGCGGCTCCGCGTGTTCGTGCCGCCGGCCTCTGCCCGGTTCCACGCCGGGACCATTACGCCAAGCCCCCGCGACGGGGAGATCATTACCTTCACCTGGGCGGTGTTGGCGGGCCTTGTTCCGCCATACTCAATTCTTCACAGGGTGCTCGCTTCACGAGATCCAGTGGCGACCTTCCCCAACTCCATCGTGATGTTGGCTATCTTCGCCCACCTCTGCGAGATGTTCGTGGGGACGATGCCAAGTCTTCCGCTCTGGCGCCGCTCTTCACGCCAGCACTTCGAGCTCGCGCTCAACGCGGTTGGGGTCGCTATTTCACGCTTCGCGATGCGCCTTCATCCCGATGGCCGCGCCAAGTCCAATCGAAGGATCGGGCGCGATAGCTGGTCAGACGTGGAGGATTCCAGCGGCTGCGACGATCTTGCCTTCCCCGAGGGTCCTACAGAATCCCTCGCCAGCTGGGGGTCCCTTCCCGATGACTCAGCGGAAATGGATGCGATGCTGGCGCGCATTGCTGAGCTCCGCCACAACGGGCTCACCGGAACCCATGTGGCGGCGAACTTTTTGCTGCGCCGCCTCTGCCCGCTTCGTATGAGGGCGCGCCCCGCCTGGCAATATTACAGCGACGACGATGAAATCCGCGTTGCCCCTAGAGGTGAGCGTTCTTTCATTCTTTTGGGTCTTCTTGACTTCGTGGAACGTCCTCCCTCGTTTTTGGTTGCTTGCTAACCTGCGGCTTCTTTTTGTCCAGCCGCAGGGAACGTGCCGGATGACGTGCTCCGGCAGTGGCTGGCGGGACTATTGTCCGCGCCAGCCGGCGACATTTCTCCGCCCGCGAGCATCCTCCCGCTCTGCGGTGCCCCCAGAGCGCAACATGTTCTTCGCTACGCCTCCCATGGAGGTTTCTGGTCCCGTGGTCCAAGTGGCCCGGGGACCCTTGCAAATCCGTGAACCTCCGCCGACGACCGCCGAAGCTCCGGCGGCCGCTGCTCCTCCCGTCATGGCGGCCGACTCGACCAAGACTTGGGAAGCGCCACGCCCTCCCCCCAAGACGATGATGATGAGGAGGAGAGGCGAGCCCAAAACTCCGCCGAGTCTGAGCCGCCTCCTCGGCTGCTGACGCTGCTGCCGCTCGCGCTTTGGCGAGCGCGGCGACTCTTCCGAATCGGCGCCTCTGCGCGGCTTCCGCTAAGACCTCTGTCTTGGCACTGCCATCGCGCCCGGCTCCTCTCGCCGATTTCTCCGTCTTGGCGCTGGCTTGACGGCGGCCAGCCAGATTCCGCCGCCCCTCTGCCTCCTTCAACGGGAGGAGCGGCGGCGGCGTCGCTCGCGACCAAGTGGTCGACCGACATCGCCTCTTCCTTCGCTTTGGGGCGCCGCTGTAACTTTCTGCTTCACGTACATTTCGCGTTAGGGTTAGTATGCTAGACGCTTTTTCGATACCGAACCCTTTTGGTTTTTCTTCGGCGTGATAGAGCGGACGCTGGGCCTCGAGCTCCATTCCGCGATCCGCCAAATTTCAGCCTTGCCCGCAGCCCTTCGACGGAGACGGCTCCTCCAACAAGGAGGCGCCGGCCGAGGCCGAGGACCTTCCGCCACGCCATACCGCACCGACGCCATCTCGCCATCGCCGCCGATGTTGGCGCCTTCGGCGCTTCGCCTCGCCACACTTGGGAGGCGCGAAGCCTGCTTCGGCTGAACGAGCCGCCGGCGAAGCCGCGGGCCCTCGACCGGAGACCGCCGCCAGGGAACGGCGACCATGAGGTCTGCGGCGGCACAAGCCGCAGCCGCCTCGGCCACCAGAGACGCCGAAGAGGTTCGCGGCGCACTCGAGTGCCTCCGAGTCTCGCCGACATGTGCGGACCGCCACCGCGACTTCCGGGGCGCCTCAGACCACTGGCGCACCAGACGCCTGGCATCGAGGAGACGGCCACAAGATCTGTTGGCAAGGCGTAGCGCCGCCGAGGTTCTCGCGAACCTACGGTGGTGATCTTGCGCGGCGATCGAAGATGGTCGCCACGGCTTTTGAATAAATATGGTTTGTCTTGGGCAATCGCTTTGCCCAAAACGCCGCTGTTCACCTGACGCCGCCATCGGGGAACCTTTCGCGCCACCGGATCCGGCGAACAATCTCGGTCGAGGTTGCCGCCGCCACAGATTCATGATGGGCGGCGCTACTCCAGCAGAAGACGATGACGACGAGGAGTAGCTGAACTCCCTTGTTTATTTCGTCTTGTAAACAGAACCTGTTAATGCAAACTTTTGCTTTTCTGCCATGAGTCCCGATTTAAACTTCACGCAAATTTTCACTTGCGAAAAGAAGAACTGGGGCACCTGACCGCCAAAAGATTTAGACAGAACGTTCTGCTACGAGTGAGCGTTTTTTCCTTTGGCATCTGGTTACTTCAACCCTTACGGCCTCTTGGAAACCGACTTAAACGCTATGTGGCGAGAATCGAGCCCGGAAGTGGTCTAGTCATTGGTCTTGTCGCTGGCGCATTGCCCAGATCGAAAGGTATACACCAGTTAGAACCCGCCCGTCGCCTCGCTTCGCCCGATCGCAAGTTTGTTGTTCGCCTTTGCAACTAAGGGCCATCACCTTAAGTACTTTTTTCGCTACCACTAACAGCAATGAATGTTTTCTAACAGACTTTTTGAGGCTAAGCAACTGATCGCCAAAAGTTTTAGACAGAACGTTCTGCTGAAAGTGAGCGCTTTTTCCTTAGGCATCTGGTTACTTCAACCCTTATGGCCTCTTGGAAACCGACTTAAACGTTGCATGGCGAGAGCTTAGCTTCTGGAAGTGGTCTAGACGCTGGTGCTGTCGTTGGCGCATTGCCCAGACCGATCAGACACACCAGGCTAGAGCCCGCCTTCCGTCCGCCGCCTCGCCCAACCGCAAGTTTTAAGCGTTCGCCTTTGCAACTAAGGGGCCATCAGCCTTAAGTACTTTTTCGCTACCAGCTTTCAACAGAATGTTTTCTAACAGGCTTTTGGCGAAAAAGAACAGACAGATGCCCACAGAGAGACAAAACTTATCTTTATATTGCAGATGGCTTTGTACATCGCAGCCCCCGAGGCGAACGGGGAAGGAGGAAGACCTCGCCGCCGGCTCCAAAGGGAGGCCAAAGCTCTGGAACAGCCTACCACGGTAGAACTTCCTCACCGCTCGACGTTCCAAGTGGTCGCCAATTCGCGACCGTCCTCGAATCGAGCCTGACCGAGCTCAAGGGAGATCGAGACCACCTTGAAGGGCCCTCCACGGGGAGATAATTGTTGCGGCTCACTGCGCTGAACTCTGCTGTAACGAGGTCGCCTAACGCCGTGTTCACTCACATACCACCTTTGCTTGATAACGGCGCGAAGCTCGCTGATATCTGGGCGCTTGATCGCCGCCTGCTCGCTTCTCCTCCAGAGATTTACTTCATCCTGACGCCGGTCAGGGTCTCGGTCTTCGCCGAACGCCGCCACCCTCGGGGACCCAAAGGTGAGCTCCGATGGGAGCACCGCTTCAGAGCCATACACCAGGAAGAAAGGGGTCTAGCCGGTGGCTCTGTTGGGAGTTGTCCGCAGCGCCCACAACACAATGGGAACTTCTTCCGCCCAGCGCTTGCCACGCTTCTCTAGGCGGTCGAACGCCCTTGTCTTGAGTCCTTTGAGCACCTCTGCATCTGCCCGCTCCACTTGCCCATTGCTCTTGGATGCTGACGGGGCGAATACAACAGGTGCCCACTTTTCGCACAGATCTTGAAATCGGCACTTTTGAATCGAAAGCGCCGTTGTCGGTGATGATCCTGCTGGCGACGCCGAATCGGACGAAGATGCTTTTCATGAACTTTATGGCTGCAGCGAACGTGATCGCCGGGACTGGCGAGGCCTCAACCCATTTGGTGAACTTGTCGACGGCGACGAACAGATGTGTAGCCTCGGTGCGCCATGAACGGGCTCAGATGTCCAAATTTCTAGACCGCGAACGGCCAGAGAGCGGAATGGTTTGCGCGCTGGGCGGTCGGTGGATCTGCTTAGCATGAAGTCGGCATGCTTCGCATCTCTCTCACCACCAAGGCATCACCGAGGGTCAGAGGATAAGAGAAGCCGTGGCGAAGACCTTTCCGACCAACGCCCGGCTCCTGAATGGCTCCCGCGACACGCCCATGGATCTCGAGAGGATTGCACTCCCGCTTCCCGAGTGGACGCGCTTCAAGAGAACTCCGCCACGCCTGGGCGATACCGGTCCCCACCTACTGGGTGTAGCGCTTTGGCCTTGCGCGCTATCTTACGAGCCGACGCGTCATCGCTTGGGATCACTCATCCGCAGTAGGCTAGATAGGATCCATCCATCGACCTTCCCGGACGAAAGTGGCGACGTTAGCATTGTCGCCGACGACTCGCCTCGGCCTCGGCATTTTACGCCTCAACCGCTTCGGCGCTTCTTCCGCCTCCTCCCTCCGGTACGGGAGCCGCAGAGGAATGGTGACGTCTCCTCAGACGTGGAGCCGTGACAGAAAGGTGTCGCCCCGTCGGAATTGGGGGCTGACAGACGGCCGCGTGAGTCTTTCTTCAAAGACCGGCGGAACAGTGCCCTCGACGAGGCAATCAGGATAGCTCATCCGCCATATAGTTGTCGCGGCGAGGATGTGCGCAAGCCCAAACCTCGGTGTCGCTCCAACGGCCACCTCTGCGAGGTAGGCGCCATGGCGGATCCGAACAGATGAATTCTTCCTCACTGGTTGATGACCAGAGAGTCGCCTTTCACTTGCGGCCACGGATGCCCAGGTCGGCCACCACGAGCGTGAAAGCAGCCTCTTCAGACTCAGCGACGTTGTTGGTAGCGGAACTCCAAAGACCACAGTGTGCGGACGATGTCGCCGATGGGAGACACCAGATTACACCACCTCCCCCCTTTCAAGCGGAACGAGCCGTCAAGAAGAGAGTCCACGGCGAGGGTAATGGGTGCTTCAGCTTTACGTCCACGGAGTCCACTACGATGAACTCCGCCAGAGCTTGCCCTTTGATGGCCGTTCGGGGAGCGAACTTGAGGTCGAACTCTACTAGCTCCATGGCCCATTTGGCGATGCGGCCCGTCGCCTCGCGGTTGAAGAGGATCTCTCGCAAGGGGTACTTGGTCAACACTGTGATTTCTCACCCCTGGAAGTAGTGACGCAGCCTCCGGACGCCACAAGACGGCGAGAGAACATCTTCACGTGTTGTGAATACCTTGTTTGGCCATGGAGGACTTTGCCGATGTAGTAGATGGGCGCTGGACACCTTCCTTTCCGCCACCAAAGACCGCTACCGACCACTGGGGTTCGCGCGACATAAAGGATCAACGGCTCGCCCGGACGGGGCGACCAAAGACGGGCGGGAAGCGAGGTACTTCTTCAGTCGTTGAACGCCTCCTGCGCCTCCGTCGCCCACTCAATTGGTTGGTCTTCTTCAGAGCTTCAGAGAGGAGACTCTTGTCCCCAAAGCGAGCTATAAAGCGGCCCAGAAGTCAGGCGACACCAAGCATCGTGATCTACCAAGTCGCGTCGGGGCTTCATGTTCTCGATTGTCATTGATCTTGTCGGGTTCGCCTCAATCCTCTAGGAGACGAGGAAGCCCAGCAGCTTGTCTGATTTAAACGGGCGAACACACACTTCTCGGGATTGAGCTTAATGCAGTACTTTCTTAGGTTGGCGAAGGTTTCTTCCAGTCGCCGATCAACTCCTCCGCCTTCTTGGACTTCACCACTGTGTCGCCGACGACACCTCAAGTTCCGCCCTATTTGGGGCGGTGAGCGATGTGCATGGCCCTCTGGTAGGTTGGGCCCGCATTCTTCAATCCAAACGCCTTCCTTGTGTAGTAGTAGACGCCCATGGGCGTCACAAAGGCTGTTTTGTATTCATCTTCTTCAGCCATGCTAATCTGGTGGTACCCAGTAGCATCGATCCGTAGCACACCGCCGCACCTCGCCGTGGAGTCGACGATGAGATCGATGCGGGGCAGCGGGTACGGATCCTTCGGGCACGCCCTGTTGAGGTCGGTGAAGTCGACGCACATCCTCCACCGTCCGTTGGATTTCTTGACGAGGACGGGGTTCGCCAGCCACCTGTGATAGGCGACACTGCGAACGACCCCCGCCCTTAAGAGCTTGTCCACCTCCTAGCGGATAACGGCCTAGCGCTCCACCGACTGCTTCCAAACCTTCTGCATAACCGGTCGCGCGCAGGGGAACATTGCGAACTTATGCTCAATCACCTCGCCAGGGACCCCTACCATGCGTCAGGACGGTTGCCAAGCAAACACGCTCATGCGTTAGATCGGAGGAAGGAGACGAAGCGCCTCCCTATTTGGCGCCGAGAGAGGCGCCCACCCGAATAGTCTTCGCCGGGTCTGACTCGCTCAGGGAGATCGCCTTAACCTCCGCGGACAAACCGGGGGAGGCACGGATCTTCGCCAGAGGAGGTCCCAGAGTCGAAACTTGACCTTCGGATGCCGATTTCCCGCCAAAGCGAGCGTCCTTGTCGCAATGAGCGCCCGGCGGTCCACTTTCCGCGATGATGGGGCCACCGGCCCAAATCTTCACCACCATGTATGCATAGTGGCAGTCACTATGAACTTGGTCGGCCTGCCGACCCAAGATGGCGTTATACGGGAGGTCGAAGTCACCACCTCAACTCGAGCATCTCCGTGCGGAAGTTGTCCGAGTTTTCAAGCGCCAAGGAGGTCGACGCGCTAGAAGGGCGGACTCGGCCCGTGGCGATGTCGAAGAATGCCGCGAAGCTCCCGCCGCTTTGGATCCGGGCGCCATGGCGACTCGGCGGAAAGGAGGTTGAGAGAGATTCCTCGCTCCACTCAGCACCGCCTCGAGCTTGATATTCCGGACCGTGAAACAACCACGATCGGGAGATGTCCCGGCCGGCGATCTTGGTGGTGATCGGCCTTTGTTGAATGTGATCGGTTGCTCCGACCACACCGGTGCCTTCTTGACCTAGCGCCGCAGGCGGCGGCGCACACTTCCCTCATCGCGCCGCTTGAAACTAGCGTGGGGCGGATGGTGGCGATCCGCCGTGGATAACGGCGACCGGCGCTCCGCTTCTTTGAAAACCAAGCGAAGCCGCTTCCCCTTGCCCTTGCTGCCGGGGCGCTGCTGCTTTGCTCGTGGGCGTGCTTGTCCGCCAACTTGTTGACGACATGGCAATCAGCCAAATCGTGGGAGTTGTTGCGGTGAATGGGGCGATGGTCCTTCCATCCCGCTCACAGGGGCAGCGGTCTGCCCCTCGCGGTGGCGCGAGGTAATCCGCGACTTGTGGCGGTCGTTCACGGCGGCGGTCGTCACACCAGCCACCCACGGGACGTTCCTGCCGTCGCCGCGACCTCCTCCTTTTACGCCGCCCAGCGCCCACCGCATGACGATGCATGTCGTCGTCGGCGTCGTCGCTTTCGGCGGCCAAGACCTGCCGGTCTCGGCGCCTTCGCTTCTTCTTGTCCTTGCGCAAGGATTCTTGAGGTCCGGCCTCGCCGCTCATGCCCCCTGCCTGTTGGCGAGCGAGCCTCACTTTGAAGAAGCTGCGACTGTGGGCGGTGAAGAGTTCCTCGTCGTCTTGATCTTGCGGGTGGCCATCTTCTTCTTGACCTTGGGGTCTCGGGCGCCTCTCCTGAAGGCCGTGACAACGGCGTCGATGGAGATGTCAGGGATGGTGTTGCGAACTTGGCTGAAGCGCCGGATGTAGTCGCGAAGCGACTCCCCCTTCTTCTGCTTCACATTGTGGAGATCGTCTTCAACTCCGGGTTGCTCGAGCGTGCCACGGAAGTTGGTGATGAAAACTCGGAGCTCCTTCCACGACTTACTTGACTCGGGGTAGGTTCATGAGCCACGGCGGGCTCGTAGTTGAGGACTCTGGGAAGTAGTTCGCGAGAACCTTCCCAGACCCTCCGATCGGCTGCATCACCGTAGTGTAGATCTGCAAAAACTCGTCAGGGTTGGTGGAGCCGTCGTACTTCTCGATAGCGGCGGGCCGAAACCTCTCCGACCTTTGCACTTTCGGCGCGGCTCCTTGAAAAAGCGCGGCGATAGCGTCTGCGACCTCCTGCTCTGGATCGCCCTTCGTCCGTAGAAACCGCCGTGCGGGCGGAATGCGAAGATCGCCGCCTTCTGCGGCGAGAACGACCTGCAGGGGAACCCTCCTTGTCCCCATGGGCGGCAGCGTTGGCGCGGTCGCGCTCTCGATCATGCCGTCGGCGGAGCTTGTCGCGCAGGTCTTCTCCGTGTCGTAGATGGCGATTCTCCAAGTGGGCCTAGAGATCTACGCCCACTGTCTGACAACCGGTCGAACCCGTGAGTTATGCATCTGTCGTCTTGGCCCCTCCCCTCGCCGAGAGATCCGTGGGAGGATCTAGAGAACAAAAGCGGGAGGAAGCGGAAGCGCCGGTTCCGCGCCCCGCCACTGCACTACCGCCCGGCGGCATCCATGTATGAGGCCAGGCGGCTAACCCACGGCGCCCGCGGAAGAGTCGAATTCTGGGAACGGCGGGTTGTCAGCGAAGCCACAGCGCATGGAGGTTACATCTTGAGTGCACTCACTCAAACGGCGCCGCCTAGCAGAACTAGGATGGCTACCACCGTCGATCCACCGCCATTGCGCGGCCCTTGCGGCGCCAGCGCAGCTCTGCGGCCTTCTTGGTCCATCGCGGGCGCTCTTCCGCCATTGCCGCTGAGAAGGTCGAAGAACTTGATGAAGCTAAGCGCTCCCTACAGCGGCGCGGCGGCGTGCTCTCCGCTCAACCGCTGCGGATCACACCCTATCGAATCTCTATCTTGCTAGCCCTATCAGCTCGAGCTCGATTCGATTCGGCGTCGAACGCAGCGAGGAGCTTTATTTCGTTTCGTTCCCGTTCTTCATTTCCTTATTATCGAATCCATGGGGGACTTGTCATATTTAGAATCTTTCTGCGGTCTGCTCTGTTTACAATTCTTTCGTACTCTCTTCTCTTTACCACGCGATAGGTCAGCGAAGCGTGAGCGGGCGCTCCCAAGTAAAGGCCAAACACATCGGCCTAAGGGGAATGAGCAACAAAATAGCCAGAACCTTGAGAGTTTACCTAAATTCGGACCCCTTGCGAATGCTGATCCCACGGCGTGTTCTCAAGCTCAACCACTGCGGATCACGCCCTGGTCAGATTTTAGTCGCTAGCTTAACTCGATCAAGCTCGATCCGATTTGGCGTCGGGCACAACAAGGCGACTTCATGATTTACGAGTTGGACCCCCTCGGGGTAATAGTCCTACTCTGCTTGAGCCTTAGCTCTTTTAGATTGTGGTTGAATGGGAATGTGTTTACGAGTGTCTCGAATGCCTACGAATGCTCCTTTTCTTTCTCTCTCTCTCCCCTCCTTTTATACAAGCTTTGAAATTTGGCGGAGAAAGGCGAGGGGAATGATGTCTCTGATGCTCTGATGCACGCGACAAGACCACGGAAGAGGCAACGTGCACTTGCCAGCGCTGCTGCCTTGCCTCGCGTCTAACCGCCAGTGGCCTCGACCCGCATGTCCTGCCGGTGAATCTGCGGGTGGGGCCTACACTCTCTCTCGACAGGGCGGCCTCCTCAAGCAAACCTTCTCTCTGTAGGTCAATTCTTACGCGCCCGGTGGCCAATGCGCTCGGACACGCAAGGGTCCTTATGGCGATAATCATTTCTTCAGCGTCTATCCGCGTGATGTCTCATTAATCGCCGTCCTTCCGCGGCGGAGGCCTTAGCATCACGAAGACTCATACGCAATGCTCCCCTGCCGCATGGGCCCACTTTGCTGTGAGCCCTACTTCAGTCTCCGGAGGGCTGCATGCGCACTTTGTGGCGTGGGGCCCTCGCCTCATCGTCGGAGGGGCTGCATGCGCGCGCCTAGCGCGTGGGCCCTCGCCTCATCGTCGGAGGGGCTGTGCCACCGCACTTTGGCGTGGGGCCCTCGTGGCCTGAGGCTTCGCCCAGCCTTGGCAGGGGCCTTGCTCGCCCGCCCAGCGCGTGGGGCCCTCCCCAGCCTCTGAGGGGCCGCCAGCATGGCCAGGGCCTTGCTTTCGCTTTTGGCGTGGGGCCCTCCTGGCCTCTGAGGGCTGCATGCCTGGGGGCCTTGCTACGCGGCTGACGCGTGGGGCCTCTCGGCCTTCCTAGGGCTCTCTGCCCCGGTATTTATTACAAGCCCAGTGGCCGGGTCCGCCATAATCTGTGAACCGTGG